>CM051456.1:39324833-39359883 GCA_028274465.1 Plantago ovata | reverse complement strand
CAACACGTGCCTTTGTAGATACCAGTCTTCAGCAATCTTCTAGTCTTCAGATCTTCAAATTCTTCAAGTCTTCAGATCTTTAAAAGTCTTCAAGATTCTGAGCGGTTTCTATTTGCTTCAATATAATGGAAGTTAGTGATAGTATGATCATTCAAAGCAACGGGCATAATCATGCATGAAGTACTTGAAGTTTGTATAGAAATCCATGATCGTAAATTGTCCTATATGTTCCTTTCAATTCAACACTACGAAGATAGATGGCTTAGATAGATCAAAGAAATAAAACAATAAATCAAGTCTTAAACGCGCGAAGCCACTCATGCATAATTAAGAACCCTATCTAAGAAATCACATACTATCACCAACGATAGATTTAGCTACTCATAGATAAATTGCAATTAACAATAATCAAAGCAAGATTGAATGAAAACATGTTGAATGAAATAAATAAAAGCAGAAAAATCGTGAGATACAAGTTACCAACGATGGTTGTCAATCTCCGATGAATTGCTAACTCACAAGCAAGAATCGAAAATCAGAGATGTCCAATCTCTATGCTTAAGCTTCCAAATCAATAAGAAAAAGAGTCTTCTATGCTAATAATTCCCAGAACAGGCTCTGGAGAATTTGTCTCTCAAAATAAGGTGAAAAGGTCTGAAAAACGTAGAAAATAGGCAAACATATATATAGATATCGTAACAGTGTGGGGCGAACCGCCTGGCACCGGGTGAACCGCCCCTCGTCCCGGGCGAACCGCCCGGGACCGGCAGAGTCGTGGACAACGAGTTTTTGAGTTGGTTTCCTTTTTGGACTCGATTTTGCCTTCTAGTGACCTTTAAGCCTTGAAACTCGTCCCCTAGGCCTCAAATCTCATCCGGAACCTTCTAGATACACCACGAATGTCCTCGAAACACCAAAACTTCATCCTCTTCATCAATATTGCCCATAAACATACGTTTTTTACCTGAAACCTGAAAAATGCAAAGAAAGGGGAAACGTGACACTATTCTAATAAAATGCACTAAAATATAAGCTAAATTAACTTAGAGGATAGCTAAATTGGTGAAAAAGACTCGAATGAAAGTGTAAAATACACGTTCATCAAACTCCCCAAACCGAACCTTTGCTTGTCCTCAAGCAACTAAGCTAGACTCTAATGCAAAAAACCAATGCAACACACAAAATGGAGTCTCATGCCAAATGAAATGAACTGATCTATTGAGTCTATCAAAAACTTATGAACAATGACCATACAAATCATAACATGGATATTGGTTGAGGAATGCCTCGATTGACTCATACACATTCACATATGCACTATGTTAAACAAGATAGTCTCTCGTAACATTCTCTACCTGGACCTAGTCAGTGACGACGTAATGAAACATGTTAAAATACGAATGGTTGTCCCGTGCCTATGAAACGGAGGACGTAGTGCTGTTCACCAAGTTAAGACTTTCCCTCAAAGAGGTCGAACCAATACTGGCTCTCATCAAACGAAGGAGGGTTCCCTAAAAGTTCACACTACCCTATTCTACCCATCTCTCAAGCAAAATCATAAACTATCACCACTTCCTGAATGGCAAGACGAGGGTGGTCTAGAACAGATGACACGGAACAAACAAAAGACAAAAATTACAACTCGATTACGAACATCACAAAAACTGAAAAACGAGACAAACACTTTGCTAAACTGCTTTTTGGCTTTCTTTGGACCATTCTTTGCTTTTTTGGGGCCTTTTCTTTTTTTTCTTTTTTTTTCTTTTCCAGATTTTTTTCTTTTTTCTGGCAGTTTTTCTTTTTCCTTTTTTTCGATTTTCTCTCTCTCTTTGTTTTTGTATATAGCCAGCAGTAGCACAACGAAAAAGAAATTACAATGACTCACAAACGACCTCCCCAAACCTATTCGAAAGAATAGGTTGGAGCACAAACTTTACGAACAAGAAAAACAAACTCACAACACTCAAAATCGAAAACAAGTCATAATAATAGCATAACCCCCTCCCCAAACCTATTCGTTAGAATAGGTTTCAAACAAAGGATCACACAATCTCACACTACCTCCTTCCTAGGCATTTAGCAATCCCAAAGAAAGGTGAAGACTTGTTGCCTCTTAGGTACATAATTACACGGGAAAACAACCACAAGACTCTAACATGCATCATCTTATTATAAAGGCCTTCGTGAACCGCAGTAGAGAAAACACCACTAAGTGATGTCGAGACTACCAAGCTTAACTAAGTGCATATATAAATGTGACAAGCCAAGCGAGAAAAACCTCAAACAAATTCATAGAGATGAAACGCATGGTCAAAGGTCATAGCTAGTTAACCTACCCAATAGAAAAGTTAAAAAAGTTGGCAATAAACTCCACATAAAACACGCAAAACTATACTAGGATGAATGTAGTGTATGCAACTAAATACTACGAAAGCGGTAAACGTGCAAATGCAAATGTAGACAAAATTCAAGATACCATACTCAACATGCAAAAAGCCAAACAATACTCACATCATGGTTCACATCCCATCCCCCCTCAAGAAACTCAAGCTAGTCCCTAGCGAAAGAGAATGAGGAAATAAAAAGTGATACTAGATGTTACCGAATGGTTTGGCCTCGGTCGGCTGGGTATACAAGAATGGACTTGTGAAAAGACTAATTATTAGGATCGTGATCCCCATAATAGTCCCTCCACAAGTCAGACAGAAGATCATTGGATTGTTGTCGGGCCTCCTGTTGGTGACTGATGAGCTGTTGCTGCTCCGACATAATCTCTCTCTCATTTCGGCGATGCTCCTCAGCTATATCCCAATCGCGGTTGCGTTGGGCAATGTATCCATCAAGATTATGTTGCAACCCTTGGAAAGAAGTGGTCAAGGCTGCAACACAAGCATCAACTCTACCGAAACGGTCATCGAGGTAGGTTCGAAAATCAGAGAAATCAATACCTCTAGACCCATGTGGTGCTCGAGGTGGTGCATGTGGCGGTCTACTAATAGAAGGAATATCAGGAACTCGGCCAGCTCCATCATCAGTATCCATAGCATCCTCGTCTTCCTCCTCCTCATCATCATCATCAGAATCACGTTGTCGAAGGGAAGCCTCAACATCAGCAGCAGCATCCGTGGGGTTCTTCATACGATACCTATTCAATTGCACATCAATAGTTGATGGGGAAAGAGCCGCGACCTCAGAATCCCCCTCAACAATGTCCTCAACCCTATGATATTTGCAGTAAGCCGTGATGAAACTTGGAAAAATGAAGGGCTTCTTCTTCTTCTTCTCCCAATGACGCTCGTATTCTTCATACATGATCTTCCCGATGTCTATATGATGCTTGCCCAACAAGCAGTAGAGGAGCTCAGCATAGTTCGGTTGAATCCATGTGTCATTCTTCCTAGGAATCAGATTGGCAATACAAAACTTCATCACCACCATAGACTCAAGACTAAGGTCACTCTGATGGATCCGTCCTGGTTGTGCCCCGGATTCTGGAAACACATATTGCTTGTTGCAAATCTCATCTGTGATATCACTTCCAATCCCCCTAGTAGCCCTCGAATACACATAAGAATGGTCACTCCCGGTGAACTCCCGTTCCCCCATATGAATAAAATGAGAAATTGAGGCAGGAGTCCATGGCACGATTACGCCTCTAACAAGAACACCCTCCTTCTCTTCAAGATCCGTGTAGCCAACATAAAACACATGGAGAAGGCTCTTATCATACCCCTTGAAATGGTTGGAAGTAAACCAACCCCAATTCCTCTTCTTAGCCAAATGAGAGAGCACCTTGTAACCTGGTCGGTTAGCATGGCCTTCTGGAATCTCAATCCTTCGATCAGGAATGGTCGATCGTCCACCTTGAGCAAGCTCCGCTTGGAGCCTTAAGCGAACGTCGATAGCAGAAAGCGACGGCTCAAACAACTCATGAGAAGGTTGGGAGCTTGAAGCTACCCCTTTGCCCTTCTTGCTCTTAGATGAGCCAACTTTCTTCTTGTCACGTGGTGGCATGGTACCTACAAGTAGCAATTAGTATCTTGTACAACATAAAACAGACTCATGCATATGCAAATGCAAGAGTGAAACAAACGAGTGATAACATCAACAATCGTACTCCTCAAAAGCTCCATGTCTAATCTAGCCACTTCTAGAACTGATGAACGTATTTTTGACGCGTTCATCTTGTCTTTTTTACCTTCTTTTGCTATCTTCTAGCTTTGTTTTTTGGTTAGTTTTGTAGAATAGTGTCACGTTTTGTGTTTTCTGCATTTTCAGGCACTTAGGTACGAAACGGCATTTTTGGAGCTAAAAACGAGCCTTTTTGATGGAAAAGATGGCCCCGTTGAAGTTCCCCAATCTCCGTGGTTTGTTCGTAAGTGTTTGAGCATCAATAAGCATCGAGAAGGATGAGTCCAAGGCACCCGAGGGCCGTGCGAGGGCAAAAAGATTAAGTCTGAAGACAAAAATCTGCCCAGGAGCCAAGCTAAGCGCCTGGGATAGTGAAGCACTCCGCTTCATTTTCCAGGAGCTTTGGCACAGAAGCCAAGCGAAGCGCTTGGAGTGCCAAAGCGCTTCGCTTGGCTTCTCCAAGCGGTCCGCTTGGCAGCGGTTACGTTTTCGGATTTTCCTTCTTAGATCTGATCTTTGGTCATTTTTTGAATAGCTTTTGAACTGTAGCTTCGTTTTGGAGAGCTCCTAAGCCCCAAAACTCAGAGAAAACTCAGATTACATTGTATTTTAGCTTGAGATTCAAGGTTTTGATTGGAATTCATCCTTTGTAATCATCTACGGAGAGGTTTTCTTTGATTTCCACCGATTAGTGACAGCTTTGGTGGTAACTTGTATCACTCTCTTGTCTTGTAGTTTGATATGATGAATTCTGATTATTATTCATATGAATTGATGTCTATGTTGATGAATATGAGTAGCTAAATCTTTTGTGTTGGTGGTAGAATGTAGAATATGCATGCCATGGGTTATGTTTATGCTTACATGAGATTGTGATTCAATCTTGCTGCAAATTCCTTCATATGATTCTTAGTTGCCTATAAAATATATTCGAATTGAGTATAGTGACAAACTCTTGGTCAATGAAAGCTATAGGATTGTATGTTAGAGATTTGCAGCATGCTAGATAAATGGTGTTAGTGACAAGCACCTCTAAAGTATTGATAGTGGTCTTTTATGATGTGTGTCTTGAAATTTACCTAGACGAGTTGCTTAGCAGACTTGATCGAAGGTTTTACGCACTGAACTTGTGAGCATATTCGTAACCCATGCATGTGTATTCGATTTCTACCACCAACCGTTTTCCAAACTTGATTACAGCAATCTGATTTCTCGTTGCTTTGTTCAAAGAAAAACGATTCTATAAACATTTGAACTCGTTGACTGAAATTACTAGCAAATACCTCAAGCAAAGCCACGTTAGGTCCCGAGAGAACGACACTCGGGGACAACTTTCCATTGCACTCTAGTTTGTGTAGTGATAAGTGTTCTTAGGCTTTTAAACAAATTTAATTGGTGAAAAACGACATCATCAATTTGGCGCCGTTGCCGGGGACTTAACTCCTTTGGTTGGTGTTTTTTGTTTTGGTTTTTTCAGCCAACATCTCTTCTTTGTCTCATTTCTGTTTTTGTTTCTTTTTGCTTGAGATACTAACTATCTTGTATTTCAGGTGAGTGTATGCCTAGAACCCGAACGGGTGGACCTATTATTGAACCTTTTGTAGACGAGATCGATCGTTTGTTTCAATGGAGAAGGAGGAATTTGAATCTCGAGTTTGAAGGAGTAGCATCTAGAGTTTCCACTTCTGGTATTCGGGAAGAGTCTTTTTCTTATCTTTGGAGCCAATTCTTGAATCCGTTTACTTGGAAGGTGAAATGGCGGAGAGGCCTATACGTACACTTACTAAGCCTACGGTTGGGGCTAGAGGACCAGCAATTGTCCTCAATGATGCCACAAGGAACTTGGAGATCAAGAATCACATGTTCCAACAACTTCCCAAATTCTATGGGATGGCTAATGAGGACGTGATTGGGTACTTGAATGAGCTCGAGAATTTTGTTCTCCATCTTGGGCGACCAGGGGCTGGTGTTACGGATGACAATCTCCGCATGAAGGTCTTTTCTATGGGGCTAGGTGATCGTGCAAAGGCTTGGCTTAATACTTTGGAGGTCGGGTCTTTGACAACATGGGATCTATGTTTTGATAAGTTCATGGAGCGTTACTACCCCGCTTCCAAGACAATGGCTATGAAGAGCCAAATTAGCTCCTTCGAGCAGAGGTATGATGAGCCTTTCCACGAGGCCTATGATCGATTCATGGGGCTGCATCATCGATGCCCACATAACGGGTATGATAAAGGTCAGCTTCTCCAATTCCTTTACAATGGTTTACATCCTGAGATTAAATCTAATGTGGATAGTATTTGTGGAGGTAGTATGGGGGAGTTGCTTCCTTCTCAAGCCCAAGTGAAGCTGGACATGATGTACCGGAATTCCCAAAATCGGAATGTGAGGGCTCGTGTGCTCCAAATGGAGCAAAGAGGTGAGGCCAAGGTAGTAGTGGAACAAAATGTCTTCGATGGGTTCGCCCATGAAGTGAAGCAAGCTTTGAGGCAAAGCGTTCCTTCTCCTTCTACAGAAGTTTGTGGTGTATGCAAGAACTATGGGCACCCGGCCTATTTATGCCGTTCTGAATTTGCTAGAGAGCAATATATCACAGACGATGTCCGTCAAGAAGTGTATGCTGCTGAGGGAGAGCAAGTAGTTGGAGATGTGAACTACGGGCAAGGTTATGGCAATATGAGGCCACAAAACCGTGGACCCCGAGGTGGGTACCAGAATCAAGGCAACCGTGGTTATGTCCATAACCCGGATCAATATGCCTATGGGCCTAATCAAGATAGAAGTCGTCTCAGCTATGGGAACAATTGGTATGAAGGAGCACCGCCTTTTAATCCTACACCTCCACCTCAGGTTGCTAGTTCGGGACCACAAGGTGGAGGGGTGCTTCCTTCACCTCTTGTCTCTTCTCTCAACGATCTTGTGTTGAAGACAAATAAGTTTATGGAGCATTACTATCGTAATGAAGCTACTAACAATCAGCGGTTTGAGAAGCTCGAGGCTAGTAGTAGCAACCTCCATAAGAAGTGGCAAGAGCTGATAGATCGGGGGGCTAGTAGAGAGAAACGGAAGTTTCCCGGAAACACGGAGAAGGCTATGGCCATAACCGTGGTGACTGATTTGCCCGTGGAGATCACGGTTGTGAGAGACAATGCACTAGTTGAGGTGCCAAAGTTGCAAGATAACTGAAACTTGCAAGGTGAGTGAGGAGCTTGAGACTCCTAAGGTAGTTGTGGAAGAGAAAGTGGTCGCACAATCTGATGCGATAGTGGAAGAAGTGAATGAAAACTCATCGTCTGAGGATGAGTTGGTGGATATGGTGGAAGTGCCTATCCAAGAGAGCTTTGATGTGGAAATCGGCTTGGGTAAGAAGGATGGAATAGTGGCAACTCTAGACACGGGAGCGGGTGTGAATGTCATACCTTTGAACGTGTACGAAGAGTCGGGTTTGTCTGGCTTAAGACCAATGAAGTGCATGGTGAAATTGGCGGACGGGTCTATGAAGAATCCATTGGGTGTGATCGAGAATCTAGTGGTAAGAGTCGTCGGTGTAGAGGTCAAGACGAACTTCATCGTCATGCCTACATCCTCCGCAAAGCTCAAGGATGTGGTTCTTTTGGGTAGAGCCTTCATCAACAAAGTACATATGGTGATAGACATGTACCGTCGTACATGTAGCTTCGAGGTAAATGGCAAGCAACATACGTTGCGAGCCATAATTAATTCATGTGCTTATGTTGATACTAACGAACTTGTAGGATTCTTTGGTCCTCTTTATGTTCGTCAAGATGTGCAGGGACTTGATGCTTTGAAGAGCACTTGGACGGGGAAGTCTAGTACCCGATGCGAAATTGATCCCGCATGAGCTAAGACGAGTCGAGCCAACGACTTTTAAACGAAGGCGCTTCTCGGGAGGCAACCCGAGGTTGTAGGTACTTGCATATAGATTAGGAGCACGTTTAAATTTTGTTTCGTTGTTTAGACAAGGTTTTTGGGGTGAAAATTTAGCAAAAGTTGAAAAAAAATGGGTTTGGGAGCTTCAGGTCCCAAGCGAACCGCTTGGAAAGCCCAAGCAGTCCGCTTGAATTTCCAGTAAGAATGTACATTCTTACTGGAAATCCAAGCGGAGCGCTTGGCAGGTCCAAGCGGTCCGCTTGAATTTCCAGTAAGAATTTCATTCTTACTGGAAATCCAAGCGGAGCGCTTGGCAGGTCCCAAGCGGACCGCTTGCCAAGCGCTTCGCTTGGGACGACCCAAGCGCTTCGCTTGGCTTTCCTTAAGAAAGCTAAGCGGGGCACTTGAGTATCAAGCTCCCCACTTCGTTTTTCTTCCTCCATAGCCGATTTAGCACCCCAAAAATCTCAATCTCTCTCAATTCTCCACCAATTCTTGCAATCTTGTGCATTTTACAAAGCCCATCACCCCCTCTATCATCTTAACCGATCAAATTTCACGTTTGAAGCATCCATAACAAGGAATCAAAGGTACCTCTCATGAACCCTAACTTTCTTGAATTTGGGATTTTATCTTAATTAGCTTCAATTGTGTTATGCATTGGTGAATTAGAGTTTGATGATGATTGTTGAGCATGTTTCTTACTAGATGTGATGTCTAAATTCGAATTTTGCTCCTCTTGATTTATGATGAACTCTAGTGCTCGAATTTTTGCTATGTAATTGTTTGATGATTGTTAGCCTTGAATTTGAGTTATGTTATGATTATGGTGATGTTGTGATTGCATAAGAATGTGTAGGATTGGTTGGGTAGTTCTAATGGCGAGTTTGTTTGCTTGGTTTGATTCGAATTAGCTAATCGTAACGAAGTGTAAAAGCTTCTTGATTCGCTATGTTTGAATTTTAGCAAGCCTTCAAACTCGTTAAAAAGAACACTTGAGTGAGTTTTGACATCTAAGAGTCGACTTGTTGCGTTATGACTTGTTTTAAACGAAGAACGTATACTTGTCTTAGAGTAGAAGTAGATTGTTTGGTAGTAGTGTAAGAGTCTAAGTCTCGTTGTCTCTTGAAGTTATCTAATAAGATTATTCTAGGTACAATGGCATCAAGAAGAACCAAGAGATCAAGGTGAGAAGGGACCTCGAGTGCCCAACAAACGGCCACACCCGGCGAGTATCGCCAATCGGGGAGGGCAAGGCAATTCGAAGCGAGTTTCCATGCCCACAAGCACACGTACATTTCTGAGAGGAGCATTCGCTTCACGGCTGGTGAGAGCGAGTTGGATGGTGCCAGAGAGCTCAACAAGCTCATTACTAAGCGAGGCTGGAAGTACTATGGCGAGGTCATGCCAAATTGGGACCAAGCAGTAGTCGAGTTTACTCCTTTGAGCATCACTAGCTTCATTATGCCATTGGATAGGCCACTGGCGCGGGACCCAAACCGCTGGCCTGCATCCAACGAGAGGTTTGATCCCGTGGAGCTCTATGTCTAAGACCGGGAGTCTGATCATTACCCCATGGAGGTACTGAATGGCATTACCGTGGACGATTATGAATTGCCTGATGAACCACCCCGGATTTTGCGCCACAACGATCTCACCTTCGAGGCAAGGATGATGCTGAAGTTCGTTCAAGCCAACCTGATTCCTAGCACACATGATTCCGAGGTTCAGTCCTATTACGGAGTCTTAGTCCATGCGCTCTTGCATGATTTGCCTCTCACTCCTGGCATTGTCATCTTCGAGGAATTCAAGCGCCGCCATAATGCAAACCGGAAGCTTGCCTTTGGTAACTTGATCACGGGCATGTGCAAGGAGGCCGGAGTTCCCGACCTCGTACTGGACAAGAAGCCGAAGAAATCCATCAACATTGATACATACAATGAGATGTACGGGACTTGGTGCACTCAGCAAGGAGAACCGATGCAACCAAGAGTTACACGCCATGTGACACCTCCTCCACCTCCGCCTACGGCCGGACAAGGAAGCTTCGACTTCTCGGGGTTCAACCAGATCTTGGTCGATCAGTTTGGTAGCTTCCAAACCACCATGTTGGAGGCTCAGTCGACCCAGCTTACCGAGCAATTCCGGGGATTTGAGGAGCGCGAAGTCAAGAGGTGGGAGGACTTTCGTGTGATGGAGGAGCAGCGTTGGGATGATTACCAAGGGCGTGTAGATCAGCGTTGGGAGGCCGCTCGAGCAGAGGACACTAGGCGTTGGAGAGCCCACTAGGAGGAGATGATGAACCGCCATGATGCCTTAGCTCGCCGAATTCCGGGGTATACTTCCTATGATCAGACCGGTGGTAGTGGGAATGCCTTTCCTAACACCCCCTACGACCCCTACTCCTAGAGACACCAGCCGACAGGGGCCACATTTATCGGTAGTATTTGTATATTATCGTTATTTTGGCTTGTTTACTATTGTTGGTTGAAACTCTTTTCATTTCGATTTGGTTGTATGATGGTTTGACTTATGACTCTTGTACTCTTTATTTGCTTTTGTAGTTGTGGCCTGTGTGCCTTTTGTCGTGAATAGTTTAGTCTAGTTTTTGTCTTGGTGCCTTAGGTGATTAAGATAGGAAAAAACATCGAAAATCTGGAAACAAAGACAAGCGAAGCGCTTGGAAGGGCCAAGCGGTCCGCTTGAAATTCCAGAAAGTTTTGCAACTTCCTGGAAATTCAAGCGGAGCGCCTGGAGCCTCCCAAGCGCTCCGCTTGCCAAGCGAACCGCTTGGCTCCCGCCAAGCGGTCCGCCTGGACCCTGTACCCAGATTTTCCTCGTTTTTTCCATTCTTCTCACCTTTGCGCACCCGTTTTCACTTGTTTCTTGAGTCCTTTCATGTACTACTCATATATAGGAGATTGGACACGAACCTTTATCTCAGGGAAGTGTACTTTCAATCCAATTTTTCCTTTTCATTCAACTTTTCTTTGCTCGAGGACGAGCAAAAGTTTAGGTTTGGGGAGGAGGTATTGGATTTTCAGTACTATATGCTTGTGTGGTTCGTACATGCCTGATTTTACTCAAGTTCATGTGATGTGTCGTGTTTTTTCAAATTTTTGCATGCATATCATCCATAGATTAGTTGTTGCACGTTGTTGTGTGTGGAGTTTATTGCCAAGTCTTTTGAACCTTTTTATTGAGTAGACTAAGTATTTATGACCATTGATCATATGTTGCATCACTTTGCAAGTAGTTTGAGGCTTGTCTCGCTTGGTTTGTCACATTCGCTTGGGCACTAGTTAAGCTTAGTAGTCTCGACATCACCTTGAGTGGTGTTTCTTTTGCTGCGGTTCACGATGGCCTTATGAAATGATGCATGTTAGAGTCTATGGTTGTAACCCGTGTAAATATGTACGTAAGAGGCGACAAGTTCTTCGCCTCGATTAGAGATTGCCAAATGCCTAGGAAGGAGGTAGTGTGAGGTGTGCGATTCCTTGTATTAAACCTATTCTATCGAATAGGTTTGGGGAGGGGTTGCTTCGTTGATCTTGTCTTTCGTCTTTGAGTCGTTGTAAAGTTTTCTTTTTTCTTTTTCTTTTTGTTTTGTGTCCCAACCTATTCTTTCGAATAGGTTTGGGGAGGTGTCTTTGTAAAAGAGTCTTTCCTTTTCTTTTTCGTCTTTGTGCTCAAACCTATTCTTTCGAATAGGTTTGGGGAGGTGTTTTTGACACATAGTACTGCTGCTTGCCCCTATAAAAAAAAAAGAAAGAGAAAAAGAAAAGAAGAAGAAAAGAAAAAGAAATATAAAAAAAAAAGAGAAAAGGAAAAAAAAAAGGGGAAATAAAGAATAAGACCCAAAAAGCAAAAGAAGGGTCGTTGCAAACCAAAAAGCAGTCTAGTAAAGTGTCAAGTGTCATGTAAATATTTGTTATTGTGAAGTTATCGAGTTGTAAATTCTATCTTTCGTTTCGTGTCGCCTTTGTCCAAGGCGTGTTCTTGACCACCCTCGTCTTGCTATTCAAGAAGTGGTTGAAAGAGGCTCATTCTTGAGAGTCTGGGTAGAATAGGGGAGTGTTATCTTTCTAAGGGAACCCTCCTTCGTTTGATGAGAGCCTGTATTGGTTCGCCCTCTCTTGAGGAAAAGTCTCGCTTGGTGAACAGTAGTAAGCCCTCGGTTTCATAGGCACGGGGCAATTGTAGTATGATAACGTGCATCATTGTGTCGTCACTGACCAGGTCCAGGTAGAAGATGTTACGAGAGACTCCTTTGCTTAACCAAGTGCACATGAGAATGTGTATATTCGCAATCGAGGCATTCTTCAACCTACTTGCATGTCATGTTCATATGGTTTTGTTCATAAGCATTTGGTAGATTCAATAGATTAGTTCACTTTACTTGGCATGAGACTCCTTTTGTGTTGCATTTAGGATAGTTTGTTGCTTGAGGACAAGCAAAGGTTTGGTTTGGGGAGTTTGATGAACGTATTTTTGACGCGTTCATCTTGTCTTTTTTACCTTCTTTTGCTATCTTCTAGCCTTGTTTATTGGTTAGTTTTGTAGAATAGTGTCACGTTTTGTGTTTTCTGCATTTTCAGGCACTTAGGTACGAAACGGCGTTTTTGGAGCTAAAAACGAGCCTTTTTGATGGAAAAGATGGCCCCGTTGAAGTTCCCCAATCTCCGTGGCTTGTTCGTAAGTGTTTGAGCATCAATAAGCATCGAGAAGGATGAGTCCAAGGCACCCGAGGGCCGTGTGAGGGAAAAAAGATTGAGTTTGAAGACAAAAATCTGCCCAGGAGCCAAGCTAAGCGCCTGGAATAGTGAAGCGCTCCGCTTCATTTTCCAGGAGCTTTGGCACAGAAGCCAAGCGAAGCGCTTGGAGTGCCAAAGCGCTTCGCTTGCCAAGCGCTCCGCTTGGCGCTTGCCAAGCGCTCCGCTTGGCTTCTCCAAGCGGTGCGCTTGGCAGCGGTTACATTTTCGGATTTTCCTTCTTAGATCTGATCTTTGGTCATTTTTTGAATAGCTTTTGAACTGTAGCTTCGTTTTGGAGAGCTCCTAAGCCCCAAAACTCAGAGAAAACTCAGATTACATTGTATTTTAGCTTGGGATTCAAGGTTTTGATTGGAATTCAGCCTTTGTAATCATCTACGGTGAGGTTTTCTTTGATTTCCACCGATTAGTGACAGCTTTGGTGGTAACTTGTATCACTCTCTTGTCTTGTAGTTTGATATGATGTATTCTGATTATTATTCATATGAATTGATGTCTATGTTGATGAATATGAGTAGCTAAATCTTTTGTGTTGGTGGTAGAATGTAGAATATGCATGCCATGGGTTATGTTTATGCTTACATGAGATTGTGATTCAATCTTGCTGCAAATTCCTTCATATGATTCTTAGTTGCCTATAAAATATATTCGAATTGAGTATAGTGACAAACTCTTGGTCAATGAAAGCTATAGGATTGTATGTTAGAGATTTGCAGCATGCTAGATAAATGGTGTTAGTGACAAGCACCTCTAAAGTATTGATAGTGGTCTTTTATGATGTGTGTCTTGAAATTTACCTAGACGAGTTGCTTAGCAGACTTGATCGAAGGTTTTACGCACTGAACTTGTGAGCATATTCGTAACCCATGCATGTGTATTCGATTTCTACCACCAATCGTTTTCCAAACTTGATTACAGCAATCTGATTTCTCGTTGCTTTGTTCAAAGAAAAACGATTCTATAAACATTTGAACTCGTTGACTGAAATTACTAGCAAAAACCTCAAGCAAAGCCACGTTAGGTCCCGAGAGAACGACACTCGGGGACAACTTGCCATTGCACTCTAGTTTGTGTAGTGATAAGTGTTCTTAGGCTTTTAAACAAATTTAATTGGTGAAAAACGACATCATCAAGAACTCATGCTAGACATATCACATTAAGCTCATGCTAGACAACAAATAACCTTAAATCATAAGGCTCAAATCATTCCATAGTAGCAAAAAATCTAGCATAAAAAATCCTCAAACTCATCAAGCATGCGTTCTACCATCATGTCCATCATCATCATATCAATAAGCACGACTATAAACATGGAATGAAAGGAAAAGAAACAATGCATATCAAGACATAGACATCTAGTGGGCAAAATTCTCAAACAAACAAACCAAGCAAAATTGAACATGCAATTGATAGTGAATAACGTTTCTAATCACACAAACAATCAACCCATACATCATATAAGCTCAATTGAAGCATAAATCAAAAAATCCCCAAATTTGAAAAATTAGGGTTCATGTGAAGTTACCTCAGATCCGAAGAATGAATGAACTAGGATGAAATTTGTTCGGATGGTATGAAAGAGCACGTAATGGGCTTCGATTGAGGCTAAAGAACACAAAATTTGATGGAGAATTGAAGGTTTCATGTGAGATGGAAGATTTTTTGAGTTTTTGGGTGTTTTGGAGTAAGAGAGGTGAAGAAGATGAGAGAATGAGGAGATTGGGGAGAAATCCCGTCTCTTATTCTCTGAGTACGGGGGGGCGAAAGGCTTCACGCTCTCTGGCGATGTGGGGCGATTCTCCCCCCATGGGGGGCGATTCTCCCCCCACCTCCAGAGGTGAGGAGACGAAAGTTTTTCCGAAAAAGTTCAGTTTTTATCCCCGAAAACCATTTTCCTCACGAAAAACACTCGAAAAATTTCACTCAAACATAAACATAAGCACAAACCATCACATAACCCGACAAATTAATATAAATAAGGACAAATTGTTCAATGTATGAATGCAATGCAATGCAATAAAGCGATAAAAACTACGGGTTGCCTCCCGGACAGCGCCATTGTTTATAAAGTCTCTGACTCGACTTCTTCTTGCTCTTGAGTTCTTGTTCTTGAGGGTACTAGACTTTCCCTTTATCGATCTCTTCCTCATGCCTAGTACCTGTGAGTGAGAATGGACATATACAGCAAGACCAAAGTAGTTAATAGAATGAGAAGCATTGAAGTGAGGACTAGGATCAGATATGGCTCGCAACACATGTTGCTTGCCATCCACCTCAATGGTGCAAGTTCTTCGGTAGATGTCGATTACGGAGCGTAGCTTAGTCAAGAACGTTCGCCCCAAGAGAACAACATCCCCCATTCCCAGTGTAGACGCCGGCATCACAACAAAGTTGTTGTCTATAGAAGCTTCACCAATCTTAACCAATACGTTCTTCACAATGCCTTCGGGGCGTACAAAGGATCCATCCGCAAGTTGCACAATAGCCTTATGCTCCGAAGCTCTCCAAGGCCACTCTTCTCAAACACATTCATAGGGAGCACATTCGAGTAAGATCCCGTATCAAGTGTAGCACGGACATCTTCAAGTTCACCAATCCCAACCTTCACATCGAAACTATCAGGAATTGGCTCGGGATCTTCTTGCTCCTCATCACTAACATCAAAACCAAGGTCCTTCTCTTCTTCCTTGGCTAGTGGGGGCTCGCCATCCTTGCAACACTCACAATTAGCAACCTTCTTGATAGTGATTTCAACAGGAAGATCACCCACCAAGGTAATAGACATCGACTTCTCAGTGTTGCTAGGCAACTTCCCTTGCTCCCTACTTGCTCCACGTTCAATCAACTCTTGCATCTTTTGATGAGCAAGCCTAGTGCTTGCCTCCAACTGCTCAAGTCTCGCCCTTGTCTTCTTCGAATCTTCTTCATAACGCTTAAGAAAACCTTGAGTGTGATCAACCATTTTCTGCAAATTCTCCATGAGAAGAGCCGTCTTAGACTTAAGTTGCTCTTTAGGAGTGGGATTTTCACAGTGATCATTACCATAGCTAAGATTACTACGTTCTTTATTAGCGCCATAAGTTTGGCTAGCTGGTGCATATCCTTGGTTGTTTTGGAACCCCTTTTTCCAAAATCCACCACGAGGATTCCTACTATCTTGACCATAGCTAGCTTCTTGAACTCCAAATTCTGCAGCAAATGCCTCCTCGTCTCTTCCTTGAACCCAATTGCTACCATCTTGTGCAAGCTCCGACCTACACATATGAGCCCCATGCCCATAGTTATTGCAAATCCGGCAAATCTCATTAGAAACGGATGTTCCAACGGGGCTCTTGAGAACTTGCTTCAGCTCATTGGTGAAACACTCAAATCGATTCCCACTTGCTCCATACATTGGAACCTCCTGATTGGGTGGAGCGTCGCGCCTCCTAACCACTGCTCTTGGATCCTTGAATTGAGATTGTAAGAAAATACGGTCAGAGTTACCCCTAGGGTACGCGGCGGAATTTCAAAAATTTTATTAACATGCAGGTTAATTGATTATGTATATGCCGTATATATTTAAACACGTCAATTAGAAGACTTACAATACTCCAAAAGCAAGCACAACTTCCAAGTCTTCGTAATAATCCGGTGAATCTTCTCCTTCGTCGAAGTCGAAGATATCTGCAATACTTTGTTTATCTGCAAGACAATAAAAGTTAGTTTCCAGCTCCTAGAACCTCAACCTTGGTATCCACGGATGAACAACCTATCAGACGAATGCTAGGATATTCTTTGTGTGATCAAGAAGACGGGGCGGCGGTTTTTCCTCCGGTAGGTGGCGGGGCGCGTGGCTTATAGAGGAAGGGGAGAGCTTTTATTTTCTCTAAGAAAACTGGTAGAATAACTCTGTGAAAGTATATTCAACTGTGTGTCAAAAGCTATCTAATAGTCTACTATATATAGTAGTCAATAGAAGCCTAAAGCATAAGCAATTAGACTTGGTAAAGGAATAAGAATCTAATTCTTATCGCACTAGGAAACCAATTTCAAGTCTAGATTCATTCCCAATCAAATCAAAACTCAATCAGGAAAATCTAACTTATCCCTTGGACTTCTAATAGAGGAAGGAGTCAAACTCCTTCCCCTACTCCATCTCGCGCGTGCGCGCGTGTCCCAAGGGAGATAGGTGGGTCCCGATTTTGGGACCCACTTATAGTTCTAAGGCAATTCAAACTCCAAGTAGATTTTTCCCATGTGCATATGTTAATTCTAAATTAACATATCCTTTCAAATCAAACCTCTATTATATTTCTAAAATATAATCTTTAATCGTATTTACATAAAATACAATTAATTAGCCAATTCAATTAATAATTCCAAATCATTAATTGAGCCACTAAATATTATAATTAATTCCAAATCAATTATAATCCATCAATCACAATTAATTTCAAATCAATTGCGATTCCATCTTCAAGGATATTCGGATAAGCTGAATCACCACATAGTGTGACCCATAGGGCCTCATTGTATTAAGCAAGTCCTAGACTAGGAAAAATGGAATTCCTAGACGGTTCCATTTGCAATATTAATACATGATGATGTCGTTTTTCACCAATTAAATTTGTTTAAAAGCCTAAGAACACTTATCACTACACAAACTAGAGTGCAATGGCAAGTTGTCCCCGAGTGTCGTTCTCTCGGGACCTAACGTGGCTTTGCTTGAGGTTTTTGCAAGTAATTTCAGTCAACGAATTCAAATGTTTAGAGAATCGTTTCCTTTGAACAATAGCAACGAGAAATCAGATTGTTGTAAATCAAGTTTGGAAAACGGTTGGTGGTAGAAATCAAATACACATGCATGGGTTACGAATATGCTCACAAATTCAGTGCGTAAAACCTTCGATCAAGTCTGCTAAGCAACTCGTCTAGGCAACTTTAAGACACACATCATAAAAGATCACTATCAATACTTTAGAGGTGCTTGTCACCAACACAATTTATCTAGCATGCTGCAAATCTCTAACATACAATCCTATAGCTTTCATTGACCAAGAGTTTGTCACTATACTCAATTCGAATATATTTTATAGGCAACTAAGAATCATATGAAGGAATTTGCAGCAAGATTGAATCACAATCTCATGTAAGCATAGACATAACCCATAGCATGCATATTCTACATTCTACCACCAACACAAAAGATTTAGCTACTCATATTCATCAACATAGACATCAATTCATATGAATAATAATCAGAATACATCATATCAAACTACAAGACAAGAGAGTGATACAAGTTACCACCAAAGCTGTCACTAGTCGGTGGAAAGCAAAGAAAACCTCTCCGTAGATGATTACAAAGGATGAATCCCAATCAAAACCTTGAATCCCAAGCTAAAATACAATGTAATCTGAGTTTTCTCTGAGTTTTGGGGCTTAGGAGCTCTCCAAAACCAAGTTACAGTTCAAAAGATATCCAAAAAATGACCAAAGATCAGATCTAAGAAGGAAAATCCGAAAACGTAACCGCTGTCAAGCGGACCGCTTGGAGAAGCCAAGCGGAGCGCTTGTCAAGCGAAGCGCTTCTGGCACACCAAGCGCTTCGCTTGGCTTCTCTGCTAAAGCTCCTGGAAATTGAAGCGGAGCGCTTCACTATTCCAGGCGCTTAGCTTGGCTCCTGGGCAGATTTTTGTCTTCAAACTCAATCTTTTTGCCCTCGCACGGCCCTCAGGTGCCTTAGACTCATCCTTCTTGATGCTTATTGATGCTCAAACACTTACGAACAAGCCACGGAGGTTGGGGAACTTCAACGGGGCCATCTTTTCAATCAAAAAGGCTCGTTTTTAGCTCCAAAAACGCCGTTTCGTACCTAAGTGCCTGAAAATGCAGAAAACACAAAACGTGACACTATTCTATAAAACTAACCAAAAAACAAGGCTAGAAGATAGCAAAAGAAGGTAAAAAATACAAGATGAACGCGTCAAAAATACGTTCATCAAACTCCCCAAACCAAACCTTTGCTTGTCCTCAAGCAACAAACTATCCTAAATGCAACACAAAAGGAGTCTCATGCCAAGTAAAGTGAACTAATCTATTGAATCTACCAAATGCTTATGAACAAAACCAAATGAGCATGACATGCAAATAGGTTGAAGTATGCCTCGATTGCGAATATACACATTCTCAAGTGCACTTGGTTAAACAAAGGAGTCTCACGTAACATCTTCTACCTGGACCTGGTCAGTGACGACACAATGATGCATGTTATCATACTACAATTGCCCCGTGCCTATGAAACCGAGGGCTTACTACTGTTCACCAAGCGAGACTTTTCCTCAAGAGAGGGCGAACCAATACTGGCTCTCATCAAACGAAGGAGGGTTCTGTTAGAAAGATAACACTCCCCTATTCTACCCAGACTCTCAAGAGTGAGCCTCTTTCAACCACTTCTTGAATAGCAAGACGAGGGTGGTCAAGAACAGGCCTTGGACAAAGGCGACACGAAACGAAAGATAGAATTTACAACTCGATAACTTCACAATAACAAATATTTACATGACACTTGACACTTTACTAGACTGCTTTTGGCTTGCAACGACCCTTCTTTTGCTTTTGGGTCTTATTCTTTATTTTCTTTCTTCTTTTTTTTATTTTCTCTTTTCTTTTCTCTTTTTTTTCTTCTTTTCTTTTTCTCTTTCTCTTTTTTTTATATAGGGGCAAGCAGCAGTACTAAGTGTCAAAAACACCTCCCCAAACCTATTCGAAAGAATAGGTTTGAGCGCAAAGACGAAAAAGAAAAAGGAAAGACTCTTTTACAAAGACACCTCCCCAAACCTATTCGAAAGAATAGGTTGGGACACAAAACAAAAAGAAAAATAAAACGAAAACTTTACAACGACTTAAAGACGAAAGACAAGTATAACGATATTCGATAGAATAGGTTTAATACAAGGAATCGCACACCTCACACTACCTCCTTCCTAGGCATTAGGCAATCTCTAATCGAGGTGAAGAACTTGTCGCCTCTTACGTACATAATTACACGGGTTACAACCATAGACTCTAACATGCATCATTTTATAAGGCCATCGTGAACCGCAGCAGAAGAAGCACCACTCAAGGTGATGTCAAGACTACTAAGCTTAACTAGTGCACATGCGAATGTGACAAACCAAGCAAGACAAGCCTCAAACTACTTGCAAAGTGATGCAACACATGATCAATGGTCATAAACACTTAGTCTAATCAATAGAAAAGTTCAAAAGACTTGGCAATAAACTCCACACACAACAACGTGCAACAACTAATCTAGGGATGATATGCATGCAAAAATTTGAAAAAACACGACAAATCACATGAACTTGAGTAAAATCAGGCATGTACGAACCACACAAGCATATAGTACTGAAAATCCAATACCACCTCCCCAAACCTAAACTTTTGCTCGTCCTCGAGCAAAGAAAAGTTGAATGAAAAGGGAAAATTGGATTGAAAGTACACTTCCCTGAGATAAAGGTTCGTGTCCAATCTCCTATATAAGAGTAGTACCTGAAAGGGCTCAAGAAACATTGAAAACGGGTGCGCAAAGGTGAGAAGAATGGAAAAAACAAGGAAAATCTGGGTACAGGGTCCAAGCGGACCGCTTGGCTTTCCGCCAAGCGGTTTCGCTTGGTCAAGCGGAGCGCTTGGGAGACTCCAGGCGCTCCGCTTGAATTTCCAGGAAGTTGCAAAACTTCCTGGAATTTCAAGCGGACCGCTTGGCCCTTCCAAGCGCTTCGCTTGGCCCTGTTTCCAGATTTTCGATGTTTTTTCCTATCGTAATCACCTAAGGCGCCAAGACAAAAATTAGACTAAATTAATCACGACAAAAGGCACACAGGCCACCACTACAAAAGCAAATAAAGAGTACAAGAGTCAAAAGTCATAATATCAGTTAAGAGTATCAAAAAGGAGTACCACCACCGCAAAATCACTCGGATTCGAACCCTTGCTCTACTTCGAAGCGGTGGAGTATCAGATCGTGCGTCTCTATGCCGATTGGTTCCCTCGATGCCTCGGTGAGCCGGATGTTTGGCACATTTGCTTTCTCACACATAGCAGTGATCAGATGTGGGAAGACTAGTGGGTGGCTGGGTTCTCGTTTAATCTCAAATTGCTGGAAGATGATGTCCCCGGGAGTGATGGGCAAGTTCACCATGAGGGAATAGACTAAGATCCCAATTTCTGGCGTTATCTCTTCGGCTATGAGTCCCGGGATCAGATTAGCTACTACGAAAGGTAGGATCATGCGGGCGTGCAAGTGCAAATCTTTATACTTCAAGGTGTTATCGAGACGCGTCTTCCTTGGCTTATAGTCCTTGGTTGTCAGAACCCCGGCTATCTTCCTCGGAAACTTCTCAATCGTTGGGTCATAGACATAGTGCTCATAGGGATCACTCTCGTAGTTTGCTACCTTATTCTTGTCTTCCCGCAAGGGCTCCTCTAGTCCCATAATGAAACTAGTGATACTCAATGGTGAGAAAGGGACCATCACACCACGAATAGGTACTGCTTCGGCCTTATAGTTATAGTCCTCGAAGGCAATGTGGAACTCCTCGACAAGGTCTCTATCCCACCCTGAGAGTTCTTTCCCATAGAAGGTCCATCCTCTCGCCGTTATAAGCCTGGTAAGGTGAGCATAGGGTGCATAGGGTACATCAAAGAAAAGCCCCTTGTTCTCATATTTTGTCCCCTTTAGTACGTCCAAATCCTTTGAAGTAAAGGAGATGCTACGGTCCCGAATCACTAACCGTTCTCCTCGCCTATAGAATTTGTAGCGGAACCTCCGCAATGTGTCCGATTCTTTGTATAGGTCACGGTCACTTTCATCACGGGGAATCTCCTTGGAGGTTGAAGCTCCATCCTTCCTTGCTTTCTTCTTGGCTCTTGTGTCCATGGTACCTAGGATAATCTTATTAGATAACTTCAAGAGACAATGAGACTTAGACTCGACTCCTAGACTCCAATACTCACTCAAGTAATCTCATGGTGAGTTTGAAGGCTTGCTAAAGTTCATATGAACAAATCGAGAAGCTTTAACACTTCGTTACGATAAATCCATACGAATCTAAACCAAGCAAACAAACTCTCCAATTAAATTACCCAACCAATCCAACACATTCTCATGCAATCACAACATCACCATAATCATAACATAACTCGAATTCAAGGCTAACAATCATCAAACAATTACATAGCAAAAAATTCGAATCATAACATAACTCAAATTCAAGGCTAACAATCATCAAACAATTACATAGCAAAAATTCGAGCACTAGAGTTCATCATAAATCAAAAGGAGCAAAATTCGAATTTAGACATCACATCTAGTAAGAAACATGCTCAATAATCATTATCAAACTCTAATTCACCAATGCATAACACAATTGAAGCTAATTAAGATAAAATCCCAAATTCAGGAAAGTTAGGGTTCATGAGAGGTACCTTTGATTCCTTGTTATGGATGCTTCAAACGTGAAATTTGATCGGTTTAGATGATAGAGGGGGTGATGGGCTTTGTAAAATGCACAAGATTGCAAGAATTGGTGGAGAATTGAGAGAGATTGAGATTTTTGGGGTGCAAAATCGGCAATGGAGGAAGAAAAACGAAGTCGGGGGCTTTGAAACACAAGTGCCCCGCTTGCTTCCTTAAGGAAAGCCAAGCGAAGCGCTTGGGCGTCCCAAGCGAAGCGCTTGGCAAGCGGTCCGCTTGGGAACTCCCAAGCGCTCCACTTGGATATCCAGTAAGAATTTTCATTCTTAATGCAAATTCAAGCGGACCGCTTGGGGGTGCCAAGCGCTTCGCTTGGATTTCCAGTAAGAATGGGATTCTTACTGGAAATCCAAGCGGTCCGCTTGGGCTTTCCAAGTGGTTCGCTTGGGACCTGAAGCTCCCAAATCCATTTTTTTTTTTTTTTGACTTTTGCTAAATTTTCACCCCAAAAACCTTGTCTACACAACGAAACAAAATTTTAAACGTGCTTCTAATCTATATGCAATTACCTACAACCTCGGGTTGCCTCCCGAGAAGCGCCTTCGTTTAAAAGTCGTTGGCTCGACTCATCTTAGCTCATGCGGGATCAATTTTGCATCGGGTACTAGACTTCCCCGTCCAAGTGCTCTTCAAAGCACCAAGTCCCTGCACATCTTGACGAACATAAAGAGGACCAAAGAATCCTACAAGTTCGTTAGTATCAACATAAGCACATGAATTAACTATGGCTCGCAACGTATGTTGCTTGCCATTTACCTCGAAGCTACATGTACGACGGTACATGTCTATCACCATATGTACTTTGTTGATGAAGGCTCTACCCAAAAGAACCACATCCTTGAGCTTTGCGGAGGATGTAGGCATGACGATGAAGTTCGTCTTGACCTCTACACCGGCGACTCTTACCACTAGATTCTCGATCACACCCAATGGCTTCTTCATAGACCCATCCGCCAATTGCACCATGCACTTCATTGGTCTTAAGCCAGACAAACCCGACTCTTCGTACACGTTCAATGGTATGACATTCACACCCGCTCCCGTGTCTAGAGTTGCCACTATTCCATCCTTCTTACCCAAGCCGATTTCCACATCAAAGCTCTCTTGGATAGGCACTTCCACCATATCCACCAACTCATCCTCAGACGATGAGTTTTCATTCACTTCTTCCACTATCGCATCAGATTGTGCGACCAATTTCTCTTCCACAACTACTTTAGGAGTCTCAAGCTCCTCACTCACTTTGCAACTTTCAGTTATCTTGCAACTTGGCACCTCAACTAGTGCATTGTCTCTCACAACCGTGATCTCCACGGGCAAATCAGTCACCACGGTTATGGCCATAGCCTTTTCCGTGTTTTCGGGAAACTTCCCTTGTTCTCTACTAGCCCCCCGATCTATCAGCTCTTGCAACTTCTTATGGAGGTTGCTACTACTAGCCTCAAGCTTCTCAAAGCGTTGATTGTTAGTAGCCTCATTACGATAGTAATGCTCCATGAATTTGTTCGTCTTCAACACAAGATCATTGAGTGAAGAGACAAGAGGTGAAAGAAGCACCCCTCCACCTTGTGGTCCCGAACTAGCAACCTGAGGCGGAGGTGTTGGATTAGAAGGCGGTGCTCCTTCATACCAATTGTTCCCATAGCTGAGACGACTTCTATCTTGATTAGGCCCATAGGAATTTTGATCCGGGTTATGAAGATAACCACGGTTGCCTTGATTCTGGTACCCACCTCGGGGTCCACGGTTTTGTGGCCTCACATTGCCATAACCTTGCCCGTAGTTCACATCTCCAACTACTTGCTCTCCCTCAGCAGCATATACTTCTTGACGGACATCGTTCGTCATATATTGCTCTCTAGCAAATTCAGAATGGCATAAGTAGGCCCGGTGCCCATAGTTCTTGCACACACCACAAACTTCCGTGGAAGGAGATGGAACGCTTTGCCTCAAAGCTTGCTTCACTTCATGGGCGAACCCATCGAAGGTATTTTGTTCCACTACCACCTTGGCCTCACCTCTTTACTCCTTTTGGAGCACACGAGCCCTCACATTCTGGTTTTGGGAATTCCGATACATCATATCCAGCTTCACTTGGGCTTGAGAAGGAAGCAACTCCCCCATACTACCTCCACAAATACTATCCACTTGAGATTGAATCTCAGGATGTAAACCATTGTAAAAGAATTGAAGAACCTGACCTTTATCATACCCGTTATGTGGGCATCGATGATGCAACCCCATGAATCGATCATAGGCCTCGTGGAAAGGCTCATCGTACCTCTGCTCGAAGGAGCTAATTTGTTTCTTCATAGCCATTGTCTTGGAAGCGGGGTAGTAACGCTCCATGAACTTATCAAAACATAGATCCCATGTTGTCAAAGACCCGACCTTCAAAGTATTAAGCCAAGACTTTGCACGATCACCTAGCCCCATAGAAAAGACCTTCATGCGGAGATCATCATCTGTAACACCAGCTCCTGGTCGCCCAAGATGGAGAACAAAGTTCTCGAGCTCATTCAAGTACCCTATCACGTCCTCATTAGCCATCCCATAGAATTTGGGTAGTTATTGGAACATGTGATTCTTGATCTCCAAGTTCCTTGTGGCATCATTGAGGACAATTGCTGGTCCTCTAGCCCCAACCGTAGGCTTAGTAAGTGTACGTATAGGTCTCTCCGCCATCTCACCTTCCAAGTAAACAGATTCAAGAATTGGCTCCAAAAGATAAGAAGAAGACTCTTCCCGAGCTCTAGATGCTACTCCTTCAAACTCGAGATTCAAATTCCTCCTTCTCCTTTGAAACAAACGATCGATCTCGTCTACAAAAGGTTCAATAATAGGTCCACCCGTTCGGGTTCTAGGCATGCACTCACCTGAAATACAAGATAGTGAGTATCTCAAGCAAAAAGAAACAAAAACAGAAATGAGACAAAGAAGAGATGTTGGCTGAAAACACCAACCAAAGGAGTTAAGCCCCCGGCAGCGGCGCCAAATTGATGATGTCGTTTTTCACCAATTAAATTTGTTTAAAAGCCTAAGAACATCACTACACAAACTAGAGTGCAATGGCAAGTTGTCCCCGAGTGTCGTTCTCTCGGGACCTAACGTGGCTTTGCTTGAGGTTTTTGCAAATAATTTTAGTCAACGAATTCAAATGTTTAGAGAATCGTTTCCTTTGAACAATAGCAACGAGAAATCAGATTATTGTAAATCAAGTTTGGAAAACGGTTGGTGGTAGAAATCAAATACACATGCATGGGTTACGAATATGCTCACAAGTTCAGTGCGTAAAACCTTCGATCAAATCTGCTAAGCAACTCGTCTAGGCAACTTTAAGACACACATAATAAAAGATCACTATCAATACTTTAGAGGTGCTTGTCACCAACACCATTTATCTAGCATGCTGCGAATCTCTAACATACAATCCTATAGCTTTCATTGACCAAGAGTTTGTCACTATACTCAATTCGAATATATTTTATAGGCAACTAAGAATCATATGAAGGAATTTGCAGCAAGATTGAATCACAATCTCATGTAAGCATAGACATAACCCATAGCATGCATATTCTACATTCTACCACCAACACAAAAGATTTAGCTACTCATATTCATCAACATAGACATCAATTCATATTAATAATAATCAGAATACATCATATCAAACTACAAGACAAGAGAGTGATACAAGTTACCACCAAAGCTGTCACTAATCGGTGGAAAGCAAAGAAAACCTCTCCGTAGATGATTACAAAGGATGAATCCCAATCAAAACCTTGAATCCCAAGCTAAAATACAATGTAATCTGAGTTTTCTCTGAGTTTTGGGGCTTAGGAACTCTCCAAAACCAAGTTACAGTTCAAACGATATCCAAAAATGACCAAAGATCAGATCTAAGAAGGAAAATCCAAAAACGTAACCGCTACCAAGCGGACCGCTTGGAGAAGCCAAGCGGAGCGCTTGTCAAGCGAAGCGCTTCTGGCACACCAAGCGCTTCGCTTGGCTTCTCTGCTAAAGCTCCTGGAAATTGAAGCGGAGCGCTTCACTATTCCAGGCGCTTAGCTTGGCTCCTAGGCAGATTTTTGTCTTCAAACTCAATCTTTTTGCCCTCGCACGGCCCTCGGGTGCCTTGGACTCATCCTTCTCGATGCTTATTGATGCTCAAACACTTACGAACAAGCCACAGAGATTGGGGAACTTCAACGGGGCCATCTTTTCAATCAAAAAGGCTCGTTTTTAGCTCCAAAAACGCCGTTTCGTACCTAAGTGCCTGAAAATGCAGAAAACACAAAACGTGACACTATTCTACAAAACTAACCAAACAAAAAAGGCTAGAAGATAGCAAAAGAAGGTAAAAAAGACAAGATGAACGCGTAAAAAATACGTTCATCAATACATGAGGACGTTTGAGAGGTTTCTCAAAGCAAACCCTTTAGTTGCAAAGTCTGTTGCGCTCAACGCGGCGATGGTAACGTCCCTTCATCTGACTGACTCGAATGCATCTAGGATCGATGATGTGTCTATCCCAATAATACATCCACGGGCGTCCCAGGGAGTTTCTTGGGTACGAAGATATACTTATGACTATCATAATATATCGATGCACTGGCCAGTGACTTTACCAACACAACTATGACGACTATGAGCAGTACTCTCCTGTGCTACACATGAGAGATGAATCCTTCACAGAAACACTTATCATCCCCATTTGTATGTAGCCATAATCCTGGATCGTGTCTTAGGTCAACTGCTTATTCAGAGCTGACATCGACGGGTCCACCAAGGATATGGGGCAACAAATGTGATGATAAAGTCCTGTAAGTCCAAAGGACGACTGGCATCACTTCGAAAACTTACCGGTTCCCATAGAAACTTCGGTGTAGAGTATACATCGATGGGAGTGTCCGGTGGGTACTTCCATTGTTCAGTAATCATCTTTCAAACAACTATGCGCAGTTATGGGTACGTTTCTTGATTGTGCAACAATCCGTTCCGTGGCCGTGGGATCGGCTCACACTTGCTCCAACAAGTATAACCTCCACGCATACTAGTCTCAGCTGGTTCATTCAGACCCCTACATCCGAGATGAACCTCGACTAGGGAGAGTTTGGGATAGATGATGTTGAAGGGTAATTCGTGTTTCTTTCTAAGTTCGCAATGAGTCGCTAGTCTAAGTCATTATAGTTCTTCTTCTTATAGTGTTCCTCTAAGATAGGAAACGAGCCTTCTTGTAGCTTCCTCGTACCTGTAATAGACTAGAGGGGGGGTTAGTGTCTCTTGCCCGGTCTGTAAGGTATCAGACCGGAGAGGCGACTTTACGAGTAGGGAGTTGTGAGGCTTCCCTAGTATGAGTAGTGAAAGTGGTGCTCGGGTGGTGTAGTTAATGCTTACTGTTTGAGGAGTAAATGAGGCCTTTATATACTTGTGGCTCTTCAACTTCCGGTCGCGTAGGATCACGCCACGTGTACGGCTAGGATTGAGGCCTTCCTCGGCCCAGGCCCATTAAGGAGGTCCGTGGGCCTTGGCCCAAGAGAGCAACCATGGCTGGTCGCTCTGGGGTCCTCGTGCCTTCCTTGTGCGTGGATGATGCGAGTAGTGTCCTGCTCAGTTTCTGTCAAGGAGCGTTACCTTGACGTAAGGTCTCCTCGAGCCCGAGAGATGCTCCTCGAGCCCACTGGCAGCTTTGTCCTTGTGAGGAGCTTATTTTGAGGGTTGTCCTCCCAGTGATGGTCGGACCCTATGTTGGTCGATCCACACCTTAGTGACATACTTGGGTGTGGTCGTGCCCCTTGAGGGACGGCCTATGATGCTTTGTCGCGCTCTTAGACCGCTCCAGTTCGTACATGCGGACTGGACATATTTCAACACTAACATATGTCCCCCTAGTTTCCAAGTATCTTTGTAGAAGATAGTTGAGGAACTATGTTGAAGTAGAGGTCGAGCAGAGCCTCGACTAGTAGTGGGCGAAAAAAGATTTCCGTATTCGCACCTTGGTATCTTTCCCTCCTCCTATCTCTCCCTCCCCCCCCCTTTTTATAGGGTGCGAGCAGACGTTGCTCGGACCGTATGAAAAGAGGTATTTTTGCTGGGAAAAGATCGGATCCGGGTAAGTATTCCTTAGTGGAATGGAATGACTTCCTGCCGCTTTTTGCTTGCAAAGTATCTCGCGGAGAGATACTTGTGTAAAAGGAATGGAATGACTTCCTGCCGCTTTTTGCTTGCAAAGTATCTCGCGGAGAGATACTTGTGTAAAAGGAATGGAATGACTTCCTGCCGCTTTTTGCTTGCAAAGTATCTCGCGGAGAGATACTTGTGTAAAAGGAATGGAATGACTTCCTGCCGCTTTTTGCTTGAAAAGTATCTCGCGGAGAGATACTTGTGTAAAAGGAATATCGAGGAGAGTAGCTTCATGAGCGTCTCCTCGATCCCCTGACACGTGTCCGTCAAGTTTTCGCTTTTCTGACATTTTTCACCATGTTGTCCCAAGGAGGACCGACCATGGTCGTCGACCTGTCTCTGCGTGTCTCGAGTAGCCCGGTGCTCGCGCCGCGTATTGATTGCCGTGGTTAGGTAATTCGCTTCGACTTTGGGAGCGGGAGCGGGAGCGTGGAGGGCATAACCGGTAATTCGCCAGGCGGCCGTAATCTGGACCGTTGGTCTTGGACACGAGGTCGGTCCGGATGGCGCGAGGACATGCGTCGTTTCGTATCCCCGAGATACCCTTCTATAAATAGGTCAACACTCGGTCATTCCACACTTTTCGCAATCCGAATATTCAGAGCTAAAAAGAGAGAGCGAGGAGAACTTCAGAGATCGACGAGTGTGAGTGATCGAGCCAAGTGACATGCGAGGAGCTTGTTCGGTGAGCAGAATCCGATTTTCAGGCGAGTTTCTGACGTTTCCGGCCTTCTTTCCGGTTTCAAAGCTTCATCCAGTCAGTAACAAGTAAGTTTCCTTACTCACATTGCCCTTTCTTGCCTTTAATCGCTTCTTTTTTGCTTCGAAATGCCTTATATTCTCTGCCTTCTTGCTTTTTCGCTTTTGGCTTTTGCATGTTAGCTCTTTTCTTTGATTTATGCCTCCCGGAAATGTTGTTATCTGAATAATGACCGGTAGATGACGGCCTAAGAACGGCCATGGACCTAATAAACTGTAAACGGACTTGTATACGGAACTTAACGGAATTGATTTGGACCGATTTGGCTTGCATGTCCGTAGAAGTAGCTCCCCTTTTCTTTGTTGTATACCCCTTGTTGCCTCCTCATTAGCGTACGGCTGTAGAAATAACTGTAGGAAGTTTTTCGGGCGGTTGGTCGCTCTTCGATTTTCGTATATGCATGTGCTCGCTCCTGTTTTGCTGTATATGCATCTGGTCATGCTGCTCGATTTTCTACTCATGCTTTGAGCGATTGGTCGCTCCTTGTATGCTTCTCGCTCTACTTTTGCTTTGATGTAGAGTAACTTCTTGATTTACTTGCTCTTTCCTTTTTGAGATTTTTCTCCGTTCGGGAGGTCGAACTTTAATGAACATACCTAAAAGGACCTCTCGGACTATCACAAACCATCCTAACTTCTTTCTTTGCCCCCCTTTAGGATGTCCGAGAGGAGCGACGACAGCCAAAACATCTCGGCCGCCGGTGAGTATGGGAGCGAATACTACGTCGCCCGATACGTCAGACGTATCGGCGACCTTCCTCGATGACACGATAGAGGAGGCTGTCGAGGAGCCTCAGCTCGAGCAAGGTGGCGAGCGGGCTGCCGAAGAGGATGAAGAGACTGAGAGTGAGGAGGACCTCTATCAGTTGGTATCCAGGAAGAGGCGTCGTACCGAGGACGACGACTTTATCGACGACCGTACAGAGGCGGAAGGTGGTCCCCGCAACCCTGGTGTATCTGCGGAGTTGATTACTCGCGCCGCCCAATTCCACGGGCGAAATTACGGGGCAGTTAACGTGGTCCCTCCTGCCGACATCCGGGTCGAGGAGATGGATGACACGGAGAGGCCGGAGTTGGCCTTAGCGCTGTATGAGGAGGGTGAGCATTCGGCCAAGCGCGGGAAGGCCCCGATACCCGTTCAAATCATTGATAGTGATGAGACGGATGATGAGAGCGAGGAGGACGACGAAGCGACTTCTCCTCGGACTAGTCCCCCTTCAAAGAGGGTTAGATTCCCTCCACAAACAACTAGGAGGGCCGTGATCACCGACGAGGAGGAGGATGAAGTTCCTCTGACGATCGGGGACACTAACAGGAGTGAAGCTGGTCCGAGTACTAGGTCTCCTTCCTTCTCGGAGGGGCAAAGGCGTGCAATTAGAGATGCGAAGAGGTTCGCACGCGAGGAGGAGACCAGTTACCACTCCATTGATCCGACCACTATTGACTTTACGTTTCCGAGTGGGACTCGAGCAGCCAACCCACTCGAGGACCAGGAGGGTGAGATGCGGCGTGCTCAGATGGTCGCTGATAAGAAAAAGGCGGAGCGTAGAGCGAGCAAGCGTAGAGCGAGCAAGTCCAAAAAGGCGAAGGTAGTCAAGGAGCCTGAGCCTAAAACAACCAAGGCCGCTGAAAAGAAATTCACGAAGTGTGCTCGCACGGTTGACCTCCCCGATCCTCAGGGCGAGAAGAACGAGGATGGGATCATACCGACCACCTCTTCTACCGTCAAGCTCGACGAGGTTCCCACACTTAGGTGGAAGTATTCTCTCCCTGAGAATAAGTTTGACATCCTCGTGCCCAAGGAGGATCAAACTTTTTACAATGCTCCCCCTGGGTATATGGCCGTTCACTGCCTCAGCTTGGATCGAGGATGGATACTCCCCTTCTGTGATGCTTTCCGTGATATCTTCAATACGTTGGGGATCGCTCCTTGGCAATTAGTGCCAAGTGCCTTTGGAACCCTGGTTTGCTTTGGAGTCTTTTGCATGAAGAAGGGGATCGAGCTAAACTTCCACAACTTCAATCAACTGTTCCGAGTCTCGATGAGCTCCGGGAATAAATACTTTTACTATTTCAATGCTCGACCAGGCCTTGGGTTCATCATGGACGCTCCTAGCTCCTCGGGCTACAAGTGGTTCCATAGGTACTTCTACGTCAGAAAGAGAAGGTTGCCTAACATGAGCGAGGAGGAGCTGGAGTGGGGAGTACCCAAGATCATGTTCAGAGGGAAGATTGCGGACAAGCATCCGTTGCCCAAGGAGTCTGATCCCTGGGTCATGGAGCTCGAGGAGCAGAATCGGGGACCCCATCCCGAGAAGTACTTTTACTGGGGGTTGGTCCTTCAGCCACTTCCCTATTTGGCGGGACTTTCGCCTTACGCGTACACAGGGTATATCGGGAACCGATATACCCGGAAAGTCCTCTTCGGTAACTAGTTCTTCGCGCTTTTTCTTTGCTTTGTACTTGTATTGTTTCTTTGCTTGCTTTGTCTGTTTGTGATATGTCCTCGCTTTCTTACTTTCCTCGTCGATTTTTATTGCTCCTCGATCGTACTAACTTGTGTTTATTCTCTTGCAGCTTATTGGTTCCAGTGGATAATGTCGAAGACACTGGCCGCCAAGGAGGAACAGAGGAGGAAGCAAAGGCTAGCCAACAAGCAGACAAAGATCCCTCGGTTCCTTGAACTTGACCCCTCCCCGCAACGCCGCACATCATCGAGATGCCTTAGTGCAGGATGGGCTCGATACCCGAGAGAACCCTGTAGAGGCCATCAAAAGGGCCGAGGAGGAGGCCGCTGCGAAGAGGGCCAGGGAGGCTAAGGTGGCCGAGGAGGAGGCCTTGAATACGATCGAGGCGGAGAAGAGGCCGGAGAGGCCTGCAGCGAAAAAGGGGGCAAGGAAGCTCAACCTTGGTGGTAACAACGAGCCTGCCCGTAAGAAGGGTAAGGTAGCCGCTTCTGGGGATGAAGTGAAGCGGCTCATTCAAATGAGCGACCTCTACAGGGCACATGACCTGAGCATGTGCTCGCTCCAGGTATTTGTCTTTATACTTATTGTTGTGAAATTTCTCTAAGTATAAATTTTTCTCTCCTCGCTAACTTTGTTTTCTTTTGCAGCTCGAGAACTTGAAGGAGGCGTATGGCCAGGTTGCTGCTGATCGGGCCGACATAGGGGTCGTTATCGAGGACCTCGAGAAGAAGCTGGCTGCTTCAGAGTCAAAAGCCAAGGTCTCGGAGGCTGAGGCCGGGAAGCTGAAGATAAAGGTCGAGGAGCTGGAGAAGGAGCTCTCCCCGGAGAAATCGAGGAGCAAGAGCTTCAAGGGTGCTTACGCCACTTTGTCCATTTGCATGGAAAAGTTTAAGGCAAGCATCCTGTCTTTCCTCAAAGGGAGCCGAGTCTCTGCTGCTCGCGACTTCATGTCGTCGGTCACTTATAAGTTGGCCCTGAGAGATGTACAAGTGGCATCGCGCGAGGAGGGCTTCTTCTCGTGTGTTGGCCAACTAAAGAGGGTCAACATGCTTCCGGCAGACTTCGATCCCGATGACCGCGAGGACTTGCATCCCGGGCGGCGCGAAGACCTCACTCCTTACCCCGATGAGGAGATCACCGAGGAGATGCACGAGGCGTGCGAGTTTGGCGAGCTGGTGACCGACCCAGAAGTTCCTTATCCCAGCAAGCCAGCTTACCTCCCCGCCTGGGTGCCTGAGTGCTTGAGAAGCGGGATAATCTACCCGTTCGAGAAGGCAGCTCTTCGGAACGCTGCTTGGGTGAAGTTGAGCGATCCGGTCCTCGGGAGGGCAGCAGACTTCGTCGAGCCAGAGCTAACAATGTACCAAAAGGCGATCGAGGAGGCTCGGGCTTTGGAGCAAGACAATATCGAAGGCCCTGAAACGAGCACAGTTCGAGGAGGAGCTGCAAGCGCGACCACCCCGGTCACTGAATTTACCGACAGCCGTACTCGCTAAGATCGGGGAGCCTCCTTGAAGACCGAGTATGCTCGGGGCACGTTGTAATTTTTCCCTTTTCCGTACTTGCACTTTTTTCCGAACAATTATCATTTGGCCCTTTGAGGCACTCCTCGAAACAAATATGTTTGTAATATAAGTTTCACTGTTGTTGTTTGTTCGCTACTCTTTTCTTTCAATAAAAAGCAATGCTCTTTGCTTTCTTACTTATACTTGTGTTCTTACTAGTTCCAACTTTCGTTATGACGTATAACTTGGATAGAGTAGTTAAACACGTATAAGTTAGAATCGAGAACCAATGTTCTTCGCTGCGAGCTATTCGATCTATCAACGTAGATGCTTCTCGATCGTTTGGATCATTTGAGAAAAAATTCTAAGTGTTTGAACTTAGAAAAATTTCTAAGTGTTGAGTTAGAAAGACTGGAAGTCTCTCTCCTCGATCACTTCCGTCTCCTCGCTTTTTCCTCTTTGAGTGGTTTCCTGATCGATCCTCTCATAGAGTTTAGAGAGCGGGGAGGGTTCCCCTTAATCATGGGAATCGACTAGCTTTTATGTAGGTCATGTAAGCTCTCGATCGAGTAATCTTATTTTTTGAGTATAGTAGCTTTATACTTGAACATTTTCTTGTTGAAAGAGACATTGTATTGATTTGTCGGAAATGCAATTACAATGGGGGCTCTTCGGCCAGTTAACAAAAGCAAGGGGTGCCTCTCACTTGAATCCGTGAGGGAACCTCCACATAAGTTTTCAAAAAGCTTTTTCTCTTGACAACTTCAAGCGTAGAATCTCTGGAGGTTAGAAGTATTCCATGGATTCTTCAATACCCTTCCCTCCATGTCTTGAAGACGATAACTTCCGTTGGACCTTGCTTCAATTATCTTGTAGGGGCCTTCCCAATTGGGTTGCATTTTCCCCACTTTGCCCAAGATGTCTGCTCTTCGGAGTACTAGGTCTCCTACTTGGAAGTCTCTTTCTCTCACGCCTTTGTTGTAGGCCTTCGCGATAAGTGCTTGATATCTGAGGATATTGGCCAATGCGTTGGTCCTCGATTCACTGATTGTCTCTAGGTCGAAGAGTCTCTCTGTATGATTGTCCTCGGGTTGATACCCTTGGATTCTAAGGGTTTCTACCGCCACTTCTGCTGGTATGACTGCCTCGGACCCATAAACTAGCGAGAAGGGAGTCTCTCTTGTAGCTGTTTTTGAAGTAGTGCGGTATGCCCACACCACTCCATCAAGCTCGTCGACCCAGTCCCTGTTGGTAGCGAACCTCTTCTGCAAGTTGTTGACAAGGATTTTGTTGACGGCTTCTGTTTGCCCATTGGATTGAGGATGTCCTACAGAGGTATACCTCCTCTCAATCTTCATTTCCTTGCACCATTCATTGAATCTTTGGCCGCAAAATTGAGCACCATTATCCGAGATGAGGACCCTTGGCAAGCCAAATCGACACACGATGTTCCTCCATACGAAGTTCATAACTCTTTGTTCGGTGATGGTAGATACTGCCTCAACTTCCGCCCACTTGCTAAAGTATTCGACCGCAACGATGATGAACTTCTTTTGACCCGTGCCTCTTGAAAGGGACCAACTATGTCGATGCCCCATATGTCGAACGGACAAGTGATGGCAATGGCATAAGGGGTTTCGCCGGTACGTTGATCAAATTTGGCGTGCATTGACCACTCCTCGCACTTTCTCACAACTTGGGCAATCGTCTTCGCGAACAGTGGGCCAGGGTCGTCTCCTTGTCGAATGCCTTTTGCGCGAGGTTTTCTTCCTCCGGCCTGGTCGCCGCAACTCTCGATGCATCTCTCAGAAGTTTCTG
>CM051456.1:39159906-39324733 GCA_028274465.1 Plantago ovata | reverse complement strand
GGTTCCATAGTGTACTTCTACGTCAGAAGAGAAGGTTGCCTAACATGTAGAGAGGAGGAGCTGGAGGGGGAGTACCAATCATGTTCAGAGGGAAGATTGCGGACAAGCATCCGTTGCCGAGGAGTCTGATCCCTGGGTCATGGAGCTCGAGGAGCAGAATCGGGGACCCCATCCCGAGAAGTACTTTTACGGGGGTTGGTCCTTCAGCCACTTCCCTATTTGGCGGACTTTCGCCTTACGCGTACAAGGGTATATCGGGAACCGATATACCCGGAAAGTCCTCTTGTAACTAGTTCTTCGCGCTTTTCTTTGCTTTGCTTTACTTGTATTGTTTCTTTGCTTGCTTTGTCTGTTTGTGATATGTCCTCGCTTTCTTACTTTCCTCGTCGATTTTATTGCTCCTCGATCGTACTAACTTGTGTTTTCTTCTTGCAGCTTATTGGTTCAGTGGATAATGTCGAAGACACTGGCCGCCAGGAGGAACAGAGGAGGAAGCAAGGAGGTTGGCCAACAAGCAACAAAGATCCCTCGTTCCTTGAACTTGACCCCTCCCCGCAACGCCGCCATCATCGAGATGCCTTAGTGCAGGATGGGCTCGATACCGAGAGAACCCTTAGAGGCCATCAAAAGGGCCGAGGAGGAGGCGCTGCGAAGAGGGCCAGGGAGGCTAAGGAGGCCGAGGAGGAGGCCTTGAATACGATCGAGGCGGAGAAGAGGCCGGAGAGGCCTGCAGCGAAAAAGGGGGCAAGGAAGCTCAACCTTGGTGGTAACAACGAGCCTGCCCGTAAGAAGGGAAGGTAGCCGCTTCTGGGGATGAAGTGAAGCGGCTCATTCAAATGAGCGACCTCTACAGGGCACATGAGCTGAGCATGTGCTCGCTCCAGGTATTTGTTTTATACTTTTGTTGTGAAATTTCTCGAAGTATAAATTTTTCTCTCCTCGCTAACTTTGTTTTCTTTTTGCAGCTCGAGAACTTGAAGGAGGCGTATGGCCGGTTGCTGCTGATCGGGCCGACATAGGGGTCGTTATCGAGGACCTCGAGAAGAAGCTGGCTGCTTCAGAGTCAAAAGCCAAGGTCTCGGAGGCTGAGGCCGGGAAGCTGAAGATAAAGGTCGAGGAGCTGGAGAAGGAGCTCTCCCGGAGAAAATCGAGGAGCAAGAGCTTCAAGGGTGCTTACGCCACTTTGTCCATTTGCATGGAAAAGTTTAAGGCAAGCATCCTGTCTTTCTCAAAGGGAGCCGAGTCTCTGCTGCTCGCGACTTCATGTCGTCGGTCACTTATAATTGGCCCTGAGAGATGTACAAGTGGCATCGCGCGAGGAGGGCTTCTTCTCGTGTGTGGCCAACTAAAGAGGGTCAACATGCTTCCGGCAGACTTCGATCCCGATGACGCGAGGACTTGCATCCGGGCGGCGCGAAGACCTCACTCCTTACCCCGATGAGGAGATCACCGAGGATGCACGAGGCGTGCGAGTTTGGCGAGCTGGTGACCGACCCAGAAGTTCCTTATCCCAGCAAGCCAGCTTACCTCCCGCCGGGTGCCTGAGTGCTTGAGAAGCGGGATAATCTACCCGTTCGAGAAGGCAGCTCTTCGGAACGCTGCTTGGGTGAAGTTGAGCGATCCGGTCCTCGGGAGGGCAGCAGACTTCGTCGAGCCAGAGCTAACAATGTACCAAAGGCGATCGAGGAGGCTCGGGCTTTGAGCAAGACAATATCGAAGGCCCTGAAACGAGCACAGTTCGAGGAGGAGCTGCAAGCGCGACCACCCCGGTCACTGAATTACCGACAGCGTACTCGCTAAGATCGGGGAGCCTCCTTGAAGACCGAGTATGCTCGGGCATGTTGTAATTTTTTCCTTTTCCGTACTTCACGTTTTTTCCGAACAATTCTCATTGGCCCTTGAGGCACTCCTCGAAACAATATGTTTGTAATATAATTTCTCTGTTGTTGTTTGTTCGCTACTCTTTTTTTCAATAAAAAGCAATGCTCTTGCTTTCTTACTTATACTTGTGTTCTTACTAGTTCCAATTTTGTTATGACGTATAACTTGGATAGAGTAGTTAAACACGTATAAGTTAGAATCGAGAACCAATGTTCTTCGCTGCGAGCTATTCGATCTATCAACGTAGATGCTTCTCGATCGTTGGATCATTGAGAAAAAATTCTAAGTGTTTGAACTTAGAAAATTTCTAAGTGTTGAGTTAGAAAGACTGGAAGTCTCTCTCCTCGATCACTTCCGTCTCCTCGCTTTTTCTTCTTTGAGTGGTTTCCTGATCGATTCTCTCATAGAGTTTAGAGAGCGGGGAGGGTTCCCCTTAATCATGGAAATCGACTAGCTTTTATGTAGGTCAGTAAGCTCTCGATCGAGTAGTCTTATTTTTTGAGTATAGTAGCTCTATACTTGAACATTTTCTTGTTGAAGAGACATTGTATTGATTTGTCGGAAATGCAATTACAATGGGGGCTCTTCGGCCAGTTACAAAGCAAGGGGTCCTCTCACTTGAATCGTGAGGGAACCTCCACATAAGTTTTCAAAAAGCTTTTTCTCTTGACAACTTCAAGCGTAGAATCTCTGGAGGTTAGAAGTATTCCATGGATTTTTCAATACCCTTCCCTCCATGTCTTGAAGACGATAACTTCCGTTGGACCTTGCTTCAATTATCTTGTAGGGGCCTTCCCAATTGGGTTGCATTTCCCCACTTTGCCCAAGATGTCTGCTCTTCGGAGTACTAGGTCTCCTACTTGGAAGTCTCTTTCTCTTACGCCTTTGTTGTAGGTCTTCGCGATGAGTGCTTGATATCTGAGGATATTGGCCAAGGCGTTGGTCCTCGATTCACTGATTGTCTCTAGGTCGAAGAGTCTCTCTGTATGATTGTCCTCGGGTTGTACCCTTGGATTCTGAGGGTTTCCACCGCCACTTCTGCTGGTATGACCGCCTCGGACCCATAAACTAGCGAGAAGGGAGTCTCTCTTGTAGCTGTTTTTGAAGTAGTGCGGTATGCCCACACCACTCCATCAAGCTCGTCGACCCAGTCCCTGTTGGTAGCGAACCTCTTCTGCAAGTTGTTGACAAGGATTTTGTTGACGGCTTCTGTTTGCCCATTGGATTGAGGATGTCCTACAGAGGTATACTCCTCTCAATCTTCATTTCCTTGCACCATTCATTGAATCTTTGGCCGCAAAATTGAGCACCATTATCCGAGATGAGGACCCTTGGCAAGCCAAATCGACACACGATGTTCCTCCATACGAAGTTCATAACTCTTTGTTCGGTGATGGTAGATACTGCCTCAACTTCCGCCCACTTGCTAAAGTATTCGACCGCAACGATGATGAACTTCTTTTGACCCGTGCCTCTTGGAAAGGGACCGACTATGTCGATGCCCCATATGTCGAACGGACAAGTGATGGCGATGGGCATAAGGGTTTCGCCGGGACGTTGATCAAATTGGCGTGCAATTGACACTCCTCGCACTTTCTCACAAATTGGGCAGCGTCTTCGCGAACAGTGGGCCAGTAGTATCCTTGTCGAATGACTTTTTGCGCGAGGGTTCTTCCTCCGGCATGGTCGCCGCAACTTCCTCGATGCATTCTCTCCAAGAAGTTTTGAACTTCATGCTCGGCGACGCATCTCAAGTAGACTCCCTCGAAAGACCTTTTGTACAAGTAGTCTCCTTGCATGATGTATCGAGGAGCTTTTCCTTTGATTCTCCTTGCTTCAGCCTTGTCACTAGGAAGGCTTCCATTTTTGAGATATGTTGTTATCTCTTGCATCCAATTCGGTTGATCGTCAATTGCCAAGACGTTTGGCTTTGATGACCACAAAGATGATGCGTTGATTCTCATGAGTATCACATTCCGGGTATCAACTCCCCCGGAGGCTGAAGCATACTTTGATAGGGCATCTGCCCTTTGATTGAGATCCCTTGAGAACTTTTCAATCTCACAACTTTCAAACTTTTGAATTTCTTCCGTGATGGCACTTTTGTACTCAGCTAGTGAGTCTTTCTTGGTTCTGAATTTCCCCGAGATTTGCTTCTCGGCCAGTTGGGAATCGGTGAAGAGATGTAGCTTCTTCACTTCCAACGACTTTGCCATACGTAGAGCGATGAGGATGGCTTCATATTCTGCTTCATTGTTGGAGACCGGGAAACTAAGAGTAACGGCGTACTCTAGTTCAGCCCCTCCGGGACTCTTGAAGTATATTCCTATCCCGCCATTTTTCCTGATGAGGATCCATCAACATGGAGAATCCAGACGTCTCCGTGGTCGACTAGTTCTTTGGGTTTTGGAGAGACGGTCTCCGTACCCTTTGGCTCGTCGGTTTTCTCTGTCAGGAACACTTCATGCCTTTTCCTTTGGTTTGGGACATCGCCTTAAGCTCTTTCAAAGCATCTTCTAGAGCTTGCATCGGGTTGTTTTGATGGGGTTGCTCTTCGACCATCATCAACGCACTCTTTGTTGCTGAAGAGTTTTCCTCTGAAGTTCCTTTTGAGGGATACTCCACTAGGAAGTCGGCTATGACTTGTGCTTTCTTGGCTATGGGTGCTTGGTAGTCGATGTCGTATTCGCTTAGTTCAATCGCCCACCTTGCCATTCTTCCCGAATTTTCGGGCTTTCCGAGGACTTGCTTGAGAGGTTGCTTTGTCAAAACAACAACCTTGTGAGCGCCGAAGTAGGGTTTTAACCTCCTTGCAGTGTAAACGAGAGCAAAGGAAAGCCTCTCGATATTCATGTACCGCGTTTCAGCCCCGGCAAGTACTTTGCTCAAGTAGTAGATGGGCAAGTGGTCGTTCCCTTGGATTCGTACCAAGACCGAGCTGATAGCTTCCCCGGTTGCTGCTAAGTACAAATAGAGTACCTCTCCGTCCACGGGTTTTGACATAGAGGAGGAGCGAGTAGGTATTCTTTCAGCTTCTCGAAGGCTTCCTCGCACTCCTTTGTCCACTCGAAGTGGCTGCTCTTTCTTAATACCTTGAAAAAAGGTAGATTTTTCTCGGCAGACCTTGAGATGAATCTACTCAATGCAATTGATTTTCCGACCAATTGTTGCACCTCATTGATGGACTGAGGTTGGGGAAGATCGAGGATGGCCTTTATCTTTTCGGGGTTTGCTTCTATTCCTCTCTCTGTCACCATGTAGCCGAGGAACTTACCCCCTTTGACTCCAAAGGTACACTTCGCCGGGTTGAGCTTCATGCCATACTTTCTCAAGATTGAGAAGCACTTTGCCAGGTAACCTACATGTTGCTCCTCGGTCTTGCTCTTGACGAGCATGTCATCGACATATACTTCCATTGTTTTACCTAGCTCTTCCTTGAACATCTTGTTAACCAACCTTTGGTAAGTCGCTCCGGCATTCTTAAGACCAAATGGCATCACGTTGAAGCAATACACATTGCCGTTAGCGAAGAAGGCGGTCTTAGGCACATCATCTTTGGCCATTTTGACCTGGTAGAATCCCTGGTATGCATCCATGAAACTCAGGAGGGCGCATCCAGCGGTGGAATCAACAAGCTGGTCGATCCGTGGGAGAGGGTATGGATCCTTCGGGCAAAACTTGTTGAGCCTTGTAAAATTGTTGCACATTCGCCATTTCCCCGGACCCTTCTCCACGAGGACCACATTGCATACCCAGTCTGAGTATCTCACTTCTTTGATGTGGCCAGCTTTAAGGAGCCTTTGTACTTCCGCTTCTATGATGGCATTATCTTCCGCACTGAAGTCTCTTCGCTTTCTCTGATGTGGGTGATCGATGGGTCTACGTTCAGACGGTGAACGGCGACACGTGGGTCGATCCCCTTCAGGTCCTCGGTACTCCACGCGAAGATATCGTTGTTATCTTTCAAACATTGGATGAGTTTCATCCTGACTTCAGTGGCCATCTCTGTGCCAATTTTTGTGATCTTGTCGGCACTTCCTTCGACAATTTGGATTTCTTCTAGGGCTTCTCTTGCTTCAATTTTGTTTTCCTCAAAGAATTTCTTCTTTTTGGAAGAGGGTGGGACTGGTGGAATCACTTGATACTCCTCGAGCTCCTTAACAGCTCCTACTAGAGTATCCTTGTCTTTCTCATGATTGCTTTTCTTCGCCTAAGTGACGGACTTGGCTTTTTTGATTTTCTCTTCACTCGTCGAACCGTGTAGAAACGATAAGGCGCATTGTGAACCAGGGGTGTCTCCTCGGGTGATTGCTCGGGGTTGGGTTCTCCAATGGCAACCCTTGAAGTGAACTTGGCTGACAAGGTGTAGCATTCCCATGCTTCTCGTATGTCTCCTACTTCTTGTCCGATTCCCAAAGGAGTGGGGAATTTTAGCTTGTTGTGGACTGTGGACACTACGGCTCGGAATTGAGAGAGAGCGGGTCGGCCTAGGACTGCGAAATAATCAAATGGCATATCGACCACCACAAAAGGAACCTGTTGGGTTACCCGTCTAGGAGCGCTACCCATTGATACTGTGAGGTTGATCATTCCGAGCGGCATGATAGGTTGTCCTCCGAATCCTACCAATGCGCTCCTCACTTCTCTGAGCCCTTCCTTTGGGTTCATGTGCATCCTTTTCAAGGTTCCGGTGAAAATCAAGTTTGCCGAGCACCCAGTGTCGACGAGGATTCTACCCAACTTGTAGGATTGAACATCCAAGGAAACTACAAGTGGGACGCAAGGATCATAGATGTTGCCTCCTCCGGCATGCTTTAGAGGTATCTCGCTATCATCGAAAGAGATAACGTTGGTTCCCGGTCGCGCGGCTTGAGCATACTTCACATCTCGGACCCTGAGGTTATCCGCAGTAATCTCCCTTTGATTACGAGTGTCGCCGCCGGCGGGTCCTCCCGCAATTGTGAGAGTGCGGATGCTTCCATTTACCGGGCGGTTCTCATAATTGTTGTAATTGTGAATGTCGTCGTCTTGAGGGTTTCCTTGGTAAGGGTGCTCACTCCCGCTTTGAGGAGGTGGGGGCAGTAGTGCCAGGGGTTCCTCCTTCCGGATGTAGTTAACCAATTGACCGTTACGTATCATCCTCTCAATTTCGTTCTTGAGCTCGACACACTCATCTGAGGTGTGCCCTTTCCCCTTGTGAAACTTGCAAAATTTTTCCGAACTCTTGTTCCTTTGATTTTCCTTAATCGGGGGTGGCCACGAGACGTCTAGCTTCCTCGAGACTATATAGTTCAAGATGTCGGATCTTGGCCTATTCAAGTCTGTGTAGTTGCTATATCGTCTTGGAGGTGACCTTCTGGGAGGAGACCTCTTGTCTCTGAAATCATTTCTTGAGTTGCCCTCCTTGATCAACCCAAATTTTTGCTCTTTCCTCTGCTTCCCGGGATTCTGGGGGCGAGGAGGGTACTCCTTTTCTTTTTCTTATTCTTTCCCTTTTTCCTTGGGAAGATTGGTTCTCACGGTGACCGTTCTTCGGAATTCCTCAGCTTCGAGGAAGTCCTTGCAAACTTTGGCAAGTTGTGCTTCATTTTCTACACACGATGCTGAGAGCACATCTTGGAATCTGATGTTGGTAGTGTTACCATACAAATATTCCTTCCTCTCATTGATCGAGTGATCTTCGACTTGGAGGGCTGCTTCATGAAAGCGATTGATGAAGTCCCTCAAGTCTTCATTGTTTCTCTGGACAATTTCGGCCAAGTACCTCACCCTTCTCTTGGCGTTCATTACCTTCTCGAATCGTTTAGAGAACTCCTTACAGAGATCCCTATATGACTTGATGGATCGGTGAGGGAGGCGCGACCACCACTTCATGGCTTCTCCGGAGAGGTTAGCCGGAAAGAGGAGTGCCTTGGTTCTTGAGTCATGCCCGTAGGCATCCATTTTGGTGCCAAATCTTACCAAGTAGTCCTTCGGACAACTTGTTCCATCATAGCTTTCGAAGGTGGGGAACCCTCTTTCAATTTTGGCTTGGTGGTTCCTGATCTCATCGCACAAAGGGCTCGGATCTTGGTCTTGCTCTCTCTCTTGGACAGTTCCTCGAAGAGTCTCTATCTGAGCATCAAGTGCGGATTTCCTCGCGTTGAGTTCCTCCAGAGTGAGCCTCCTCCCCGTGATCGGATCGACCAGGGGGGTTACCTCAGCCACTGTTCTCAACGCTTGATTCTCTTCCACTACTTCTTGTTGGTTTTGAGGAGTTACCTGGTTGGGGGTAACTTGATTGGGGAGAGCGGGTGGTGTAGCGACCACCTGAACTCTATTTTCTTGTTGCGCCACATTTTGCAATGACGCCCGTATTCTTCTGTCAATCAGGTCTCTCAAGTCATCCGGGGCACCTTGTGGTCCTAACCTCGATTGGATTCTTGATGGTCCAAGTCGAGATTGGATCGGCCTGGTGTTGGCTCTCGAATGTGCTTCATCTTGTGCAACAGGTGCTCTTCCTTGGGATTGACGAGGAGCGACCAAGGTGGCCCGAGGTTGCTCTTGCACCGGTGCCCGTGGTTCTTCTTGAGCTTGTATCTCGGTATTAACTCTAATAGCCTCATTACCTCCGACATATCCTTGTAAAGTTAGAAGGAATAGACCGTATTGAGCTTCGCCCATCCCGAAATCTGATGGTCGGACGACACGTCCATCAGGAAGGGTGAAGGTCAATGCGGCCGGTTGAGGAGGGTTCACTGCCACGGGAGGTTGGTTAATTGCTACCGGATGAGGCTGCCCCCTAGACTCGGCGTTGTTTGCGACTCTCAAAGCTCCGTAGGCATTTCCTACCGGAACTCCTTGTGGATTATTTTCTCCCGATCTTTCATTTTGGGAGCGAGTGACATTAGTAAATGCCCCCTCCGTGTAATCCCGGTTCCTTGCAACATTGTTGTTTCTTGGTTCCTCCGGAACACCATCCGTTCCTCCTTCGCGACCGTTACTAGAGGGACGGCCTCTAGGTCGAGGAGGGTTTCCGGGTGGTGCATTAGCAAGACGGTTGCTTCTTCTGGGAGGCATATTCGTGATGTGTCACGAGGAGGAAAGTGGCTCGACCAGTAGGGCAAGGAATGACCTTTTGTGTCGGTTCCCACAGACGGCGCCAAATGTTGAAGGGTAATTCGTGTTTCTTTCTAAGTTCGCAATGAGTCGCTAGTCTAAGTCATTATAGTTCTTCTTCTTATAGTGTTCCTCTAAGATAGGAAACGAGCCTTCTTGTAGCTTCCTCGTACCTGTAATAGACTAGAGGGGGGGTTAGTGTCTCTTGCCCGGTCTGTAAGGTATCAGACCGGAGAGGCGACTTTACGAGTAGGGAGTTGTGAGGCTTCCCTAGTATGAGTAGTGAAAGTGGTGCTCGGGTGGTGTAGTTAATGCTTACTGTTTGAGGAGTAAATGAGGCCTTTATATACTTGTGGCTCTTCAACTTCCGGTCGCGTAGGATCACGCCACGTGTACGGCTAGGATTGAGGCCTTCCTCGGCCCAGGCCCATTAAGGAGGTCCGTGGGCCTTGGCCCAAGAGAGCAACCATGGCTGGTCGCTCTGGGGTCCTCGTGCCTTCCTTGTGCGTGGATGATGCGAGTAGTGTCCTGCTCAGTTTCTGTCAAGGAGCGTTACCTTGACGTAAGGTCTCCTCGAGCCCGAGAGATGCTCCTCGAGCCCACTGGCAGCTTTGTCCTTGTGAGGAGCTTATTTTGAGGGTTGTCCTCCCAGTGATGGTCGGACCCTATGTTGGTCGATCCACACCTTAGTGACATACTTGGGTGTGGTCGTGCCCCTTGAGGGACGGCCTATGATGCTTTGTCGCGCTCTTAGACCGCTCCAGTTCGTACATGCGGACTGGACATATTTCAACACTAACAGATGATAACTCACATAGCTCCCACTATGTGTGTGATCGGTCATCTATCCGAGGGGACATGTTTAATATCAATATAGATAGAAATAGAGATATGACATGCTGCATGCCTGGTGTAATATAAATATGAAAGCGATACTCAATAGTCAAACAACAAACATATATTATATTACGTTGACCTGTGTAATAGTACATATATGCTCTCTATAAGGGCTGCATGCCCTTAATAAGGACTGTCTCTAGGACATATACACTATCAATCTCCCACTTGGACTAGAGCCAGTCAACTTTATGCTTAATACCCAGATTAGCATAATGTCTTAAGTGGACTTCCACTGATAAGACCTTGGTGAAAGGATCTGCCACGTTGTCCGTGGTAGAGACACGTTCTATACTAACTTCTCCTCTATCAATAATCTCACGTATAACGTGATACTTTCTAAGTACATGTTTGTTCTTGTTTGTAAATCTAGGCTCCTTAGCTTGAGCGACGGCGCCCGTATTGTCCCAATAAATCGTTATTGGACTAGGATCAGGAACAACCCTCAATTCCTTCAAGAACTCTGAAATCGAGACAGCTTCTTTTGATGCTTCTGATGCAGCAATGTACTCGGCTTCTGTGGATGAGTCAGCAACCATGGCTTGCTTAGAACTCTTCCAACAGATAGCTCCTCCGTTCAATTTGAATACGTATCCTGTTTGTGACTTAAAGTCATCAGGATCTGATTCAAATCCAGCGTCCACATAACCAGACATCTTTAATTCTGGTTCTCCACCAAACACCAAGAACATCTATTTAGTCCGTTGAAGGTACTTAAGAATGTTCTTTACAGCAGTCCAGTGAGGTACTCCTGGATTCTGTTGGTGTCGAAAAGTGACACTAAGCGCATATGCCACATCGGGCCTTGTGCAATTCATTGCATACATTATAGACCCTACTGCCGAAGCATAGGGCACACGACTCATTACATTTCTTTCTTCATCAGTTTTAGGACCATTCTTAACTGATAAGACAATCCCATGCCTAGCTGGGAGAAAGCCTCTCTTTGAGTTGTCCATCTTATAACGCTTCAGTATTTTGTCGATGTAGGTGGACTGTGTCAATCCTAACATCCTCTTGCATCTATCTCTATAGATCTTGATCCCCAGGATGTAGTTCGCTTCACCAAGTCCTTCATTGAGAAGTTACTTGATAACCAAACTTTAGTCTCTTCTAGCATAGAGACATTGTTTCCCATGATCAAAATGTCATCAACATAGATGATCATGAAAACGACTCCCTTGTCGCTGTGCCTAGTGAAGTCAAACGATTTGACAGCTTCATCAAAGCGGATATTCCAGCTCCTAGACGCTTGCTTTAGCCCATAGATGGATCTTTGTAATTTGCATACAGCAGTTGGCCTGGTTTTACTAATAAAACCTTCCGGCTGTACCATATAGACCTCTTCCTCAAGGTTGCCATTGAGGAAGGCAGTCTTTACATCCATCAGCCAGATCTCATAATCATAGTAGGCAGCTATCGCAAGTAGAATTCGAATGGACTTCAATTTTGCTACCGGTGAAAAGGTTTCATCGTAATCGATGTCATACCTTTGCGTGTAGCCTTTCGCCACAAGTCTAGCCTTGTGCGTTTGTACCTTGCCTTCAGCATCTGTCTTTCGTTTAAAGACCCATTTGCACCCAATAGGTCTAACCCCTTGGGGCAAGTCTACCAAGTTCCAAACTTGGTACAGGTACATGGAGTCCATTTCCAATTCCATGGCCTCTTGCCATTTGTCTGAGTCAATATCAATTATTGCCTCTTTGTAGGTCTCGGGATCTTCCCGATCTAATAAGCCGACATCAAGTTCACTGATGCCTTCTATCATAAAGCTTTGCTTCTGAGGTCCTTTTAGGATCCTCTTCGACCTACGGAGCTCGACTGGTTCTGGTGCTTTTTTCTTTTCTGGCTTCGTGTAACACGAACATTATCAGTGGGTACTGATGCAGCTGGTCACGCCCCGCGACCCTGTTCCCTTGCGGGAGGCTGCTCTTGTGAAACTTGTTGCACATGTTGGTTTACAACGGGTTCTATTGGTGTGGTTTCAACTGTTGATCTAATCACAGGACTCCCACTGACTATGACATGCCTAGCAAGTGTCATATCATTACTCTTGTCTGCTTCGAAAGCTCCCACTGAACTTGAGTCCAAATCAGAAGATTTAGAGAACTCATGTTCTCGCGTGTCAAAGTCTTGAATTTCTTCAAGTTCTATCATGTCATCTAACCTCTCTTCTTCGAGGTATTCTGCTTCTAAAAACTTGACGTTTCTAGATACTATCACCTTGTGATCTTCAGCATGATAGAATTCATACTCTCTCGTCTGACGAGGATAGCCTATGAAATATACTTTGACACCCTTGGCATCTAACTTATCAGTGAGCATCAGTTTGACTATCGCAGGACAACCCCAAGGTCTAAGATAGCCCAGTGAGGGCTTCTTTCCTTTCCATAACTCATAAGGAGTTTTCTCCACTGATTTAGATGGTACACGGTTCAGAATGTAGATTGCAGTTTGTAGTGCATATCCTGATGAACGTAGGATTGTCGGGTCCCAATTAATCAAATAAATTTGTATTTAGCCAAAGGCAATTCACAACTACAACGAAAACCGTAGTGTAGCAGTAGAATAACCTCGAGTGTCGATCTCTAAGGACTATAACTAGCTTTATCTAATTTAACTTGAGAATATAAAACAGCAGACGATTTAGCAAAGGTTTTTCTTAACAGATAATGGAGATTGGTGATAGTATGGTCATTCAAAGCATAACGGGTTAATAATCATGCATAAATTCCTCGGTCTTGCATGGAGATCTTTGATCAATGAATTGTCCAATTGTAATTATTCAACACTACGAAGATATAGATTTAAATAGATCAAAAGATCAATGAATTGTACAATTGTGTTCAATAATTATTGAACAATAAGAAGATAGAGATTTAGATAGATCAAAGAAATAAAGCAATAACTCAGAGTATAATGCGCGATATAGCCATTAGCATAATTATCAACCCTTCGCTAAGAAATCACATACTATCACCAACGATAAGTTTAGCTACTCATAGTTTTCATGCAATCAACATAAATCATACCACGAATGAATGAAAACATGATGAAAGATATATAAAAATAAGTAGAAAAACCGTAAGATACAATGTTACCGAAGGTTGTCAATCTCCGAAGAATCGTGATCTTACAAGCTCCAAACTGATAAGAAAAAGTATGTCCTAAGCTAAGAACCCCCAGAACAGGCTCTGGGGAATTCCTACCAAAAACTACAGAGAAAGGTGAGAGAAAAGGTCTGGAAAAGTATGAAAAATGGAGAAAAACTGAGCAACTATATATAGGCTTCGAATTGTGTGGGGCGAAGGGCCCCACACACCGGGCGATTCCCCTGGTGGCGGGCGATTCGCCCCACATCCCGGGCGACTCGCCCAGGACTAATTTTCGTCCCAGAACGCGTTTTTGGATTTCTTCCCCTTTTCGGACTCGGTTTCTGACATCTAGTGGCCTTCTAGCCTCCAGATTCGACCCCTAGACTTCAAATCCTATTCGGAATCTTTCAGATACTCCAAATAGGCTTCTGGAACACCAATTCCTTGTCTACTCCAAAGGGAAACGTGACACTATTCTAATAAAATGCACTAAAATATAGCTAAATTAACATAGAGGATAGCTAAAATAGGTGAAAAAGACTCAAATGAAAGTGTAAAATACACATTCATCAAACTCCCCAAACCGAACCTTTGCTTGACCTCAAGCAACTAAGCTAGACTCTAATGCAAAAAACAATGCAACACACAAAATGGAGTCTCATGCCAAATGAAATGAACTAGTCTACTGAATCTATCAAAAAACATATGAACAAGAACCATATAAATCAAAACATGAATATAGGTTGAAGAATGCCTCGATTGACTCATACACATCCACATAAGCACTTATGTTAAGACAAGATAGTCTCTCGTAACATTCTCTACCTGGACCTAGTCAGTGACGACGTAATGAAACATGTTAAGATACGAATGGTTGTCCCGTGCCTATGAAACTGAGGACTTACTGTTGTTCACCAAGTTAAGACTTTTCCTCAAAGAGGTCGAACCAGTACTGGCTCTCATCAAACAAAGGAGGGTTCCCTATAAAAGATAACACTCCCCTATTCTACCTATCTCTCAAGCAAAGCCTTAAGCTATTCACCACTTCCTGAATGGCAGGACGAGGGTGGTCTAGAACAGATGACACTCAAAAACAAAAGAAGAGATAGAAAATTACAACACGATAACGAACATTACAAGAATTGGAAAATGAGACACAACACTTTGCTAAACTGCTTTTTGGCTTCCTTTTTTGGACCCTTCTTTGCTTTTTTGGGGTCTATTCTTTTTTTCCTTTTTTTTCTTTTCCAGTTTTTTTTTCTTTTTTTTCTGGAATTTTTCTTTTTCTTTTTTTTTTGATTTTTTTAGCCAGCAGTAGCACAACGAAAAAGAAATAAAATGACTCACAAACGACTTCCCCAAACCTATTCGAAAGAATAGGTTGGAGTACAAAATTTACGAGAAAGAAAAAATAAACTCACAACACAGAAATGAAGAACGAAAGACAAGTCTAATGATGGTGTAACCCCCTCCCCAAACCTATTCGAAAGAATAGGTTGCAAACAAAGGATCACACAACCTCACACTACCTCCTTCCTAGGCATTTACCAATCTCAAAGCATGGTGAAAACTCGTTGCCTCTTAGGTACATAATTACTCGGGAAAACAACCATAAGACCGTAACATGCATCATCCTATTATAAAGGCCTTCGTGAACCGCAGTAGAGAAAACACCACTAAGTGATGTCGAGACTACCAAGCTTAACTAAGTGCAATACATAAATGTGACAAGCCAAGCGAGAAAAACCTCAAACAAATTCATAGAGATGAAGCATATGATTAATGTCATAATTAATTGATCTACCCTATAAAAAAGTTCAAAAATTTTGGCAATAAACTCCACATAAATCATGCAAGACTATCCTAGGATGAATGTAGTGAATGCAACCTAAAAAACTAAGAAAGCGGTAAACGTGCAAATGCAAATGCAGACGGATAAAACATGCAAGGTACTATACTCAGCCTACCAATGTCAAGCTCTAAACCATCCATGACAAGCTCCAAACTAACAACACTAGATCACTTAACTCCCATCCCCCCTCATGAAATTACCGCTAGTCCCTAGCAGTAAGAAAATGAGGAAATAAGATGTGATACTAGATGTTACCGCATGGTTTGGCCTCGGTCGGCTGAGTATGCTGCTTGTGAGTTATTGGGACTGCTCTGGGAGCCTTATAGGTGATCATCAGGTCTTCTGGTAGGTGCGGTAGTTCCATTTATAGGCCGGATAGGAACAACTCCTCCATCTGTATCATCATTGTCCGTATGGACTACATTGTCACTACTGTCATCACCATCGTCACCAGTAGAGTTGCATCGTCGAAGAGAATCTTCAAGATTGGCCGCCAGTGTTATGAAATCTTCCACCCGGTATCTCTCCAATAGGTTGTGAACTGTTGAAGGGGAAAGGGCAGTGGTATCAGAGCCTCCCTCTCCAACGTTTTACACCTCGAGGAGGTTACAGCAAGCTGCTCGGATACCCGGAGGCTGTCTTCCATTTTTTCCTATGTCGACCACATTTTCTACAATTGATGCTCCCGATGTCTATATGATGCTCCCTTTAGAGGCAGTCAAGGGGCACCCCTAAGAGGGGCTGGGCACCCATGTCATTATGTTTTGGAACCAAGCTAGCGCTTCGGAACCTTCTAGCCACTGCCGACTCAAGATTGAATCCGTCGCGGCAAGATCGTCCTGGTGCCTTCCTATTCACTCGAACTTTGCAGTCCTTGTGATAGATTGCTGACGTAATAATTGTTTCTGTCCCTTCGGTGGTGCATGAATAGGCATAGGAGTCCTTACTCCAGGTGTACTCTAGCTCCTCCTCTTGGATAATCCGCGACGTTGTTGCAAGAGCCCGTGGCTCGAACGCACCTCTAACGAGATCACTCTCCTTGACATGGTTGTAATCGATCCCCCTCCAATACTTCATAGTAATCATACGGGAGTGCTCCTCTCCCTTGGCATGGTTCCTACAAACCACAGTTAGTACCTCGTATGACACAAAACTGACCCATGCAAATGCTAATGTAAGAACGAAACACACAAGTGATAAAATCAACAATCGAACTCCCCAAATCCTTTATGTCTAGCCTAGCTTCTTCAACATGCAACATACCAATGTAACTACTACATGCAATACATCACATTATGCTCTTGCTAGACAACCAATAACCTAAATAACAAGGCTCAATTCATACCATAGAAGCGAAAAATTCTAGCATCATAAATCCTCATACTCAACAATTATGCATTCTACCATCAAATACATCATCATTACATCAATAAGCACAATCATATGTAAGGAATCGAAGAAAAAGATACATTGCATAACAAGATAAAAACATCTAGTAGCAAAATTCCCAATTCAACAATTCAAGCATAATTGAGCATGCAATTGATAGTAAATAATGCTTCTAATCACACAAACAACCTACCCATACATCATATAAGCCAAATAGAAGCTCAAATTAGGAAACCCCCAAATTTGAAGAATTAGGGTTCATAAGAAGATACCTCAGATCTGGAAAACGAATGCACTAGGGTGAAATTTGTTCGGCTGAAAAGAAAGAGCACGTAACGGGCTTCGATTGAAGCTAAAGAACACACAATTTGATGGAATAATGAAGAAGTTATGAAGGATTGAAATTTTTATGCTTTTTTTCGGATTTTAGGGAGAAGGAAGTGGAGAAGAAGAAGAAAATGAGGTAGAAAAGGGGTTTCTCGCGTTTTTAAGAAGCTGAGTTCGTGGGGCGAGTCGCCCCTGGTTTGGGGCGAATCGCCCCGCACGTCCAGCTGGACGTGCGGGGCGATTCGCCCCCCACCTCCTGAGATGGGGAGACGAACCTTCTCGAAAAAACGCGGTTTTTAAGTCACCGAAAACCATTTTTCTCATAAAACCACTTGAAAAAGCTCACTCAAACAAAACATAAGCACATACGACACAGAGACGAACTAATTCACATATGGAAAGCAAATTGTTCAAGAATGAATGCATGCAATAAAGCGGTAAAAAAGCGATAAAAACTTCGGGTTGCCTCCCGGATAGCGCCATTGTTTAAAGTCTTTGACTCGACTCTTGTCTGCGCCTAGCTCTTCTTCTTGAGGGTACTAGACTTCCCCTTCATGGATCTTCTCCTTATGCCACGAACCTGTGAATAAGAATGAACATAGACAGCAAGACCACAGTAGTTAATAGTGTGAGAAGTATCAGGTGGATCAGATATGGCTCGCAACACATGTTGCTTGCCATCCACCTCAATGGTGCAAGTCCTCCGGTAGATGTCTATCACGGAGCGTAGCTTGGTTAAGAACGTTCGTCCCAAGAGGACGACATCCCCCATCCCAGGTGTAGACGCCGGCATAATAGCCTTATGCTCAGATAGTTTTGACCAATACGTTCTTCACAACGCCTTCGGGTCTCACAAAGGATCCATCCGCCAGTTGCACAATAGCCTTATGCTCAGATAGTTTTCCAAGGCTACTCTTCTCGAACACATTCATAGGGAGCACATTAGAGTAGGATCCCGTGTCTAGTGTGGCACGAACATCTTCAAGCTCACCAATCCCGACCTTAACATCGAAACTTTGAGGGAGTGGCTCGGGATCCTCTTGCTCCTCTTCACTCTCGTCTGAACCAAGGTCCTTCTCTTCTTCCTTGGTCAGTGGAGGTTCTTCCTTCTTGCAACACTCGCACTTAGCAACCTTCTTGATGGTGATCTCGACAGGTAGATCACCCGCCAAGGTAATGGACATCGACTTCTCAGTGTTACTAGGCAGCTTGCCTTTCTCTCTACTTGCTCCTCGGTCGATCAACTCTTGCATCTTTTGATGGGCAAGCCTAGTGCTCTCTTCCAACCTATCAAGCCTTGCCCTAGTCTTCTCAGAATCTTCTTCATAACATTTGAGAAAACTTTGGGTGTGATCAACCATCTTTTGCAAGTTCTCCATCAGTTGAGCTGACTTCGACTTCGGTTGCTCTTTCGGAGCGGGGTTTTCGCAGTGATCATTACCATAGTTAAGCCTACTACGGTTTTGGTTAGGGCCATAAGTTTGGCTAGCCGGTGCATATCCTTGATTGTTTCGGAACCCTCTTCTCCAAAATCCACCTCGAGGATTCCTACCATCTTGTCCGTAGCTAGCTTCTTGAGTACCAAACTCCGTAGCAAAGGCTTCCTCTTCGCCTCCTTGAGCCCAGTTGCCATCATCATACACAAGCTCCGATCTACACATATGAGCCCCATGCCCATAGTTCTTGCATATTCGGCAAACTTCGTTCGAAACAGTTGTTCCAGTGGCGCTCTTGAGGACTTGCTTCAATTTGTTGGTAAAACACTCGAATTGATCCTCATTCCCCCTATACACAGGGGCTTCTTCAGGTCCACGTCTCCTAACCATTGCCCTTGGGTCCTTAAACTGCGAACCCTTAGCAAGCCTTTCGAAAACTGCCCAGACGGCTTCTGCGGTTTCCTCCCAAATATTGCCACGACATTGGAAATCCACCACTTGTTGGTTTTCGAAGGTTAGTCCATTGTAGAAGTGTTGGACTAGGTCAGAAAGCTCAAAACCATGGTGAGGGCACTTGTTCGTGAGGTCTTGGAACCTCTCAAACGCCGTGTAGATGGTCTCATCATAGTCCTGTTTGAATCCAGTGATTTGCGTCTTTAGCGCGGTAGTCAAGGTGTGAGGAAAGTATTTTTTCGTGAAAGCTGAAAAGACCTTCTCCCAAGTGTCCACCGAGCCTGCTGGTAGAGAACTCAACCACGACTTGGCTCTGTCGCCCAGTCCCATAGCAAAAACCTTCATCCTCAACTCATCCGTTGTTATTTCAGCTCCGGGTAGTGGGAGTTGGTTGACGAAATCATCGATATCGTGCAAGTACCCCATCACATCTTCCCTTGCTAAGCCATAGAACCTCAGAAGTTGTTGGAATGCGTGGTTCTTGATTTCCAGATCTCGAGTTGCAGACGAAAGAACAATCGCCGGTCCCCTCATACGATCCTTGGAGGGTTGAACCCATGCTTTCAGTGGTCTAGCTTCTGCCATTCCGTCGATTTCCTTGAAAAGACTGTGTAGAGATTCAGAGAAATCGGTATCCTCTATTTCCTCTAGTTCACGCCTTTGAAGTAGTCGCCCTCTTTGGTGGTAGACTCTGTCGATCTTAGCAATTGAATCAGCAAGCGGTGTTCCTCTAGATCGTGTATGTGGCATACACTATCTGTAACAAACTAGGAAAGCAGTGTCAAAGAGAGATTAAAAAGGAAAACTAAAACCTACTAGAACTAGGAATTGAATGCTGAAAATATAAACAAATTAAACAGAAAAAAGGAGTATAGTCCCCGGCAGCGGCGCCAATTTGATGAATGTAGGATTGTCGGGTCCCAATTAATCAAATAAATTTGTATTTAGCCAAAGGCAATTCACAACTACAACGAAAACCGTAGTGTAGCAGTAGAATAACCTCGAGTGTCGATCTCTAAAGACTATAACTAGATTTATCTAATTTAACTTGAGAATATAAAACAGCAGACGATTTAGCAAAGGTTTTTCTTAGCAGATAATGAAGATTGGTGATAGTATGGTCATTCAAAGCATAACGGGTTAATAATCATGCATAAATTCCTCGGTCTTGCATGGAGATCTTTGATCAATGAATTGTCCAGTTGTAATTATTCAACACTACGAAGATATAGATTTAGATAGATCAAAAGATCAATGAATTGTCCAATTGTGTTCTGTTAAGAAACTTGTAATTTTGATGAGCAATTTACCATGCTAAATTAAGGAAAGTCCAGTAACTAGTACTCTTAAGGTCCATAGGAATTTAGAATTTTAAGGACATTGTAAAAGAGGAACGTTTGCTGATGACTTAGTTAGGTGCTAGATAAGTTATTTCTTTTGTGTATGACGTATTTTATTTTCTGAGAAGAAAATAACTTATTGACACTTTAGCTTATGATGTATCTTATTTTGTGAGAAGAAAATACCCTATTGAAGCATTTGCTGAAGATATATTGTGTTTATTACAACAAATTATTTTAAGCAAGTAGAAATCGCTCAGAATCTTGAAGACTTTTTGAAGATCTGAAGACTTGAAGATTTGAAGATCTGAAGACTAGAAGATTGTTGATTACTGGTATCTACAAAGGCACGTGTTGTTCAGAAAGTGAAATGTTCAGCAACAGCATTGCATAAGTGAAAATCTGAAAGACAGAGTAGGTTGTGCTTGCTGAAACTGAGACTGACCACTTGCTGATAAACATATGTGACCTCTTGCTGAATGTACGTGAATTTGCGCTCCAATGTTACTGTTTGAATTCTATTCAAATGTGCATTTAATGCAAAGCTTACACACGAAGGACATGAAGACTAGAAGACAAACAAAGTGGCTGCTGAAAGTACAAAAAGCAAAATAGTGACATGTTAAGGAACAAAAGCCTTAGGATTTGAAATTCAAACGGCTCCTTACTTGCACTATAAATAGAGGTCATCCGGCAAAGAGTTGAAGGGTGTCAACAACGTGATCAAACTCTCACTTGTGCTTAAAAACTCACAAACCTTCAAACACTCTTACTGCCATTGATCCGTTCCAAGACTTAAAGCTTGAAAAAGCTACTTGTGAAGAAGTAGAACAAACTCGGCTAAGAAATTAGTTAAGTGTTCTTTCTTTCGAACAAGAACGAGTCTTGACACCAGAAACAATCAAACTTGTTTACTGCAACGTATTCCAAGTTGTGTTTCTTAGATTACTTGTTGTAACTGAATAAGTTATAATTAAGTCATCTCACCCCAAAACTCTCTAACTGAAAATACACCCTTTCAGGCGTGATATTCAGGGGGAACTTAATCGAGCATAGTTTTGCTGATTGAAAGTACCAAGTTTGGTGGAGAACAAGGTTGAGTTCTCTAGTTTAGGTTGGATACAAAGCAAGTGTGCTTTGGTGTCTGTTGAATCGCTTTAGATAGGAGATTGTAAGGAACCTCAATCATATCTTAGTGGATTCAGTCCTAGAAAGGACGAAGTGGATTAGTTGAGAGATTACGCCACTCTCTGATACCACTATAAAAGTGTTTGTGTGATTTACTTACTGTATTTAGCTTTCAGCAAATTATATCTGTTTGTACACAGTCACTCACCTCACTTGCTGAAACCTTTACTTGCTGAAAAAGTACTTATTGTTTCAAAGACTCCCGCTCTCTGATTTTAAGTATCAGCAAACCAAGATAATGTAAAGTAACTTACGCTTGCTGAGAAAGTTAAGTATCAGCAAACTCATTACTGAAAAGATATAAGTACTTGCTGAGAAAGTTTTAAACGACGAAAGTTTGAAAAGACTATTCACCCCCCCCCCCTCTGGTCTTTTCTTGTTGTTTAAAGGGACCAACAAGTGGTATCAGAGCAGGAGGTTCTTTAGCCTTCTGCACTGAACCTAGATCCCCTTAAGTGCTTTCCGTAAATCACTCTCACTTGATCAGTTTGGTAGTGCTTTGCTGACAGGATGTCTTTAGGAGATGCTCCCTTGCTGAAGCTGGAAAATTACGAGAAATGGCGAAACAACATGATGCTACATCTTGAGGCCATTAGTGATGAGATGGTAACCGTCATTAATGATGGACCTATCAAGATCACTAAAATTGAAAGGAGTTTCCCTCACAAGACCACTGAAGTTGGGAAGGAAACCATCCTTGGCGAACCATCAGATACTGTTGTGCCAAAACCAAGAGAGGAATGGACTTCTGACGAAGCTAAGAGATTCCGTCTTGATGGCCAAGCAAGAAATATCATCATCAGATCAACTCCGGATACCATACAGTGCAAACTGTGGGGTGCAAAGACTGCTAAGGAGGCTTCGAAAATGGTTCAAGATCTTTGTGCTAGATCTGACAAGACCAAGGAAAACAAACTTGAAGTACTTAAGCTAAAGTTTCAAAACTTTAAGCAAGGTGCAAACGAGTCACTGGAAGACTTGGACTTCAGATTCACAACTCTTGTTAGTGAAATGGCAGCGCTGGGTGTTGGAAACCTTTATTCAGATTCTGAGAAAGTGAAAACTATCATCAGAAGTCTGAATCAAGAATGGATCCACACTCAGAATTTCTATTATAATCAAGGAATGCCAGACATTACACCAACAGAGTTGTTCTCTCATCTTGCTACTGTCAATTATGAGACAAAGCAAAGAGAAAATGTGTTTGCTGAAAAATCGCAAAACATTGCTCTTGCTGTAAAGCCGTCATCTTCTGAAAAGAAGAATGATAAAGAGCCTGCTGATGAAAATGCTTTAGTTGTTAAAAACATGAAGAAGTTCATCAGTAAGGAACTTGAAAGGCGAAAAGCAAAAGAGAAGCTGAAAAAGCATCTTGGTAACAACTACCATAAGTACAAGAATGATACTAGCTCGCTGAACAAGCAAGCTCAGCAAGCTACTTCATCAGAAGAGCCAGCAGTTGGAAATGATCTATGTTTTTACTGCAAAAAGCATGGACACTTCAAAGCTAATTGCCCTTTGCTGAAAGGCAAATCTGCTGAAAAGAAGAAGAAGTTCAAAAGAGCTTTTATTGCTGAAGAAAAGAAGAAGCTTCAAGCAAAAATCGATGCATTGTGCATTGATACCAGCTCCGAAGATAGTGAGGATGAAAGTTCAGACACCGACGATGAAGAAGCCACTCTAGACGTGGAGATTGGCAAGGAAGTTTGTGGAATAGCTATGGAAGCTTATCCAGATGTGTCTAACTACGAATTCTGCCTCATGGCCGGTCAGGTAAATAACTCTACCTCTGACTCAAACTCAGAAAGTGAAGACGAGATTGACCTTGACAAGATTCAAGGAGAAATCGAAACATTTGAGAATACTCTCAGCAAACAGCAAGAGAGACTACAACTTGCTGAAACTCTGACCAAGCAGACTACTGAAAAGTACGTTTTGTTGAAGGAAGAGACAGAAGAAAAAGATGCTGAAATAAGGCGTCTTAAGAAGTTGATTGCTGAGGCTGCAGAGAAAAATTCTCAAATGGCATTAGAATTGGAAGAGTATCAGTCCTTAATTCTAAAGTTACTTGCTGAAATCCAAGAAATGAAAAAGATGAAAGTCAATTTCAAATCCTACGTGGAAGCAAGTAATACGCTGACTGAACTAAACTCTTATTTGAGAGATCCATCTCAGAAAGAAGGTTTAGGAGCAACGTGTGAAGGTGATAACGTAGAAATCTTGAGAAAAGATAAATCACCTATCTCCTTTGTACGTGCTACTGATAGTAGTCCTCCAGTAATCTATCAGTTTGGTCAAACTAAGGTTGCTGAAACATGCAATCAAGTACCTATGACCATAAAGCCCGCTGTTGCTACTCAAAGTAACAAGACTTTAAAAGGAAAACAGGTTGCTGAAAAGCAAACTGGAAAGAAGAAGAATGCTGTGAAGCATTCCGCCAAACAAGTTGCTGGAAAGCAAGTTGTTAAGACTAAAGGCAAGATTATTAAAAGTAATCAGAAGTCCTTTGCTGACAAACCTGAATCAAGTAAGGTTGCTGAAGCTAAAGCTCAGCATTCTCCAAAGAGTGGACTCGGTTTCAAAACCAAGCAAAGTCAACTCTTTCATGAGTATAAGCAAAGTCAGCAAAGATACTTCAAAGAGATGAAGAAAACCAAGCCTAAGAGTTCTGAAAAGACTCCCAATGCTAGGACTAGAAGGAACCTTGCTAGAAAAGAACTTACTGAAAAGTATGTTCAGCAAAAAGGTCAACAGAGCAAGACACCACATCAGAAAGTGGATTTGACCAGCACTAGTCAAAAGTCTTTCAGCTCAAAACCTCCTAGTTCCTCAGCAAGTAGAAAACAAGTCAAAGTTGAAAAACTTCAGACTTGGGTTTCCACTGGACGCATTCTTGAACATGTTAATGGACATCCATCATTGGATAATTAACTTGTTTGCTCTTGATTGTGCAGACTGCAGCCACGGAGACAAACGATGCAATCTGGCACTTTGATAGTGGTTGTGGAAAGCACATGACGGGCAACAAGAATAACCTTATAAACTATAGACGGTGGTCTAAAGGTCCAACAATAAGGTTTGCTGGTGGAGGCTCTGGATCTACAAAAGGCTATGGTGATGTGAAGTTAGGATGCATAACCATTTCTGGAGTTCTTTATGTCAAAAATCTTAAGTTTAACCTTTTCAGCATGAGTCAATTTGCTGACAAAGGATACTTCATCGAAATTAAAAGTGATGAATGTAAACTTGTAGATTTTGAGACTAAAAAGGTTATAATGATTGCAAGAAGATCAGGAGGCTTGTACACCGTTGATTGGTCTTCAGCAAACGTTGAAAAATGCCTTGTCTCAGATCATGATTGCCTTGCTAAAAAAGCATGGTTATGGCATAAACGAACAAGTCATCTAAACTTCAAGACGCTGAATAAGCTGTCTAAAAAGGCACTTGTAGTTGGATTACCTAGGGTTACTTTTAAGAAGGATGGTGTTTGCAATGCATGTCAGCAAGAAAAGCAAACCATATCTTCTTTCAAGAACAAGGCAGTACCGTCAACTACAAAACCTTTACAACTCTTGCACATGGACTTGTTTGAATCTTCTTCAACAAGCTATGCTGGTAAGAAGTATGGTCTAGTCGTGGTAGATGACTATTCAAGATTCACTTGTGTAGTATTCATCAAGCACAAATCTGAAACCAAGACTGAAATACCTAACTTGCTGAATAAGCTTGAAGTCATGAAAAATGACAAGGTAAAAGTCATAAGGACAGACCATGGTACTGAGTTTGTAAACCAGTACATAACTGAATATTGTACCTTAAAAGGTATTCAACATCAGTTATCCTCAGTAAGAACACCACAACAAAATGGTGTTGCTGAACGGAAGAATCGCACCCTGAAAGAAGCCGCAAGAACAATGCTTGTTGACACTGAAATAAGTGAGGCTTATTGGGTTGAAGCGATTAATACCGCCTGCTATACTCAAAATAGATGTCTGATTACTAAGGAATACAACAAAACTCCTTATGAATTGTTTGTTGGAAGACCTCCTAACATCACTCATCTAAGAGTATTTGGTTGCAAGTGTTTCGTTCTTAACAATGGTAGAGAATACCTTAGAACATTTCAACCAAAGGCAGACGAAGCGATATTTCTTGGCTACTCCTTGCATAGCAAAGCTTATAGAGTTTACAACAAAAAGGCACAAAAGATTGAAGAATCTGTGCATGTTGTATTCTACGAAAAGTCACAAGGTGTGCCTGCTGAAGAAGAAATACCAGAATGTATGAAAAAGCTAATCATACACGAGCAAAGAACTGAATCTGATGCTAGGCAAATCAAGTCAATTGAACTAAATGATGATTCTGACAATGACTCTCCTCCCCCAAGTCATGACAAGATAAAAATAGTTCACGACAAAGAATTTCCAGCAAAAGATGCGGTTGCTCCGGAAGTTGCTGAAATTACGCAATCTCCAGTGCCTGCTGATGAATTACCTCAATCCAGCAATGCTGAACAAGCAGTTGCTGACGAACAAATCTCAGCAGAGACACAAATTCCCAGTAGTACTGAACAAGTACATACTGAAGAGTCACATGCTGATGAGCAAACATATCCTGATCCAACAAACAGGAAACCTGTTAATAAATGGATTAGAGATCATCCCTCTACGGATATGATTGGCGATATTAATAAACGCCAAGTGACTAGATCCAAAGCTACTCAAGGACTTGCTGAAGAAGCAACTGTCGTAGAAGTAGAATCTTTATTCTCTTGCTTTGTTTCAGAAATTGAACCTAAAACCATAGAAGAAGCTTTGAAGCATTCTGAATGGATAACGGCAATGCAAGAAGAATTGGATCAATTTGAAAGGAACAAAGTCTGGAAACTTGTGCCACTTGCTGAAGATAAGAAAGTTATTGGTACAAAGTGGGTGTTCAGAAACAAGCTGAGCGAGTCTGGTGAAGTAACAAGAAATAAAGCACGCTTAGTTGCTCAAGGTTACTGTCAGACTGAAGGATTGGACTATGATGAGACTTACGCTCCAGTTGCAAGATTGGATGCAATTAGGCTTTTCTTGGCCTTTGCTGCTCACAATGACTTCATTGTTTATCAAATGGATGTTAAAAGTGCATTCTTAAATGGTGAACTTGCTGAAGAGGTCTACCTAGAACAACCCCCTGGCTTTGAACTTCCCTCAGAAACCAAGATGGTATATAAGCTTCAGAAAGCTGTATATGGCCTAAAGCAAGCACCAAGAGCATGGTATGATACCTTGGCTAAGTTCTTGCTGGAAAATGGTTTCAAGAAAGGTGAAGTTGACAAAACATTATTTACCATGAACCATGATGGTAAAATAATCTTAGTTCAAATTTATGTGGATGACATAATTTTTGGATCTAAGGACAAGCAACTTTGTGATGATTTTGCCAAACTCATGACAAATAAGTTTGAAATGAGTATGATGGGAAAATTGAATTATTTCCTAGGATTGCAAGTCAAGCAACTCAAAGATGGAATATTCATAAATCAAGCAAAGTATGCGAAAGAAATGTTCATAAAGTTTAGGATCAAAGAGGATGAAAAACCTGAAAAGATCCCTATGAGTGTTGGCGCCAAATTGGGCTATACTAAAGAGGACAAAAGTGTTGAAGAACACAAGTATAGGAAGCTCATTGGTTCCTTGTTGTATTTAACAGCAAGTAGACCTGACATTCAGTATGCTGTTTGTGTGTGTGCAAGATTCCAATCTGATCCAAGAGAATCACACTACAAAAAGGCAATCAAGATACTGAAATATGTTAAAGGTACAGTCAATGTTGGATTATGGTATCCTAAAGATTCTGGACATGAATTGGTTGGCTATTCTGATGCTGATCATGGTGGATCAACTCTTGATAGAAAAAGTACCTCTGGAACTTGTCAGTTTTTGGGTACTAGATTAATATCATGGTTCAGCAAGAAGCAAACTTGTGTCGCCAATTCATCTACTGAATCTGAATACATTGCAGCTGGTTGTTGCACAGCTCAAATCCTATGGATTCAGCAACAATTATGGTATTTCTGCAAAGAAAACACCAATCTTTTGTGATAATACAAGTGCTATTGCAATTACGCAAAATCCTAAGTTTCACTCTAGGACCAAGCACATTGATATTAGACATCATGTGGAAAAAGGTGATATTAAGGTTGTGAAAGTAGGAACTGAAGATCAGCTTGCTGATATCTTTACCAAGCCCCTACCGGATAATAGGTTCGCAATGCTAAGGTATAACCTTGGATTGATTGAACTACCTCAATAAAGGATACACTTGGCAGAATGCTGAAACAGGTATTCAGAAAGCCGAAGTATTCCTGTCCAAAAGACCAAGTCACTGATTCCTTCTAAGAAATGATAAGTCACTACATGTTTGCTGAAACAGGCATTCAGCAAGTAATTCCTTCAAAACTGGTATTTGTTAGGAAACTTGACCACTTGCTGAGACAGGCACTCAGTAAGAGAAAGAAATTATGGATTGCTGAAGACGGGTACTCAGACAATCAAAAGATACTGAAACAGGTATTCAAGTATCAAAGGAATTTTCTGAAACGGGAACTCAGAAAAAGAGCAAAGCTCATCTCTCAGGTTTTACCAAAGGATATCTCAAGTACAAAAGAATTTACTGATACGGGAAATCAGAAATATCTTTTAAACTTAAAGAAAATATGAGATATCTAAGTAAGGGGGAACTTTCAGCAAGTATCTAGATTGTTAATTCAATCTCGCTGAAAAGATTCTTGTCTATTTCAGCAAGCAATCTATTCCTTATTACTCGGTAAATAAATTTGTGACGTTAAGCTGGCACAGATAAACTCGCAATAATCAGGACATGAAATTCAATCGTGGCCATTGATTAAAAGGAGTTACTAATCTAACGGCTAACAAAACAAAGAGAGAGAGTGCTCTGACGGTTTTAGTTAGTGGGCCACTACGCATTCAATGCAAAGGCTCCACTATCTCTAGTGTTTCTCTGTTTTACCCTTGCTGAGAGCTCAAATCGATTGAGTTTCTCACACACCAGAGACACTATATAAAGAAGGAGTTAGAGAAATGACAATTCTTTAACTCACATTTCCTTTCTCTGCAAATTCTAGCCTGAATCTACTGCACCTCCGGTCAAAAAGCAAACTATCTCTTTTCGTACAATCTTTCTTGCTCTATATAAGAAATGGCTCCCAAGAGACAGTTATCTAAGTCCTCAAAATCGTCAAAGGTTGATAGTGCTGAAACACGCACTGCTCCAGTGACTACTCTGGCCCCAGACACAACGAAAGTTGTGTTGAAAAACGACCGAATCACTACAAAACCTATGCCTCCGTCATATCTTGACACTGCAAAGTGTGAGATGTTGATGCAATGGGGAGGGTTTGCAAAAGAAAAGTACATTAGGTACTTTTATGAACAAGAACTTGATGACCAAAATGAAGAGGCGCTTGAGTTATCAAGCAGCAAGGCCTCATGAACTTTATCTCTGCTCGCTCTAAGCAAGTGAGCATGATTGATACAATGGAATTCTACAACAATGCAGAAATCCAGTCCCTTACAGACAGTAATGGAATCACTGAAAAAGTGATCCTTACTTATGTTCAGAACACGCAAATCGTCCTGAAATGGATTGATTTAGCGGAGATTTTTCAGATTCCAACCACTGGAACTGAAGATGACGTCACTGCTACTGACGAAGAAATAGAAGCTTTCTATAGTGACGTCAGAAATGCAAAGATGAAGAAAGGCGAGATAGCTCCCGTGACTTGGACAAAGCACGTTAAGAGAAAGCATCTCTGCCATTCACTTGGTCTAGTAGCTCTGCTACTGATAAAAGTTCTTGACTCCCAAGTTGGAGGAATTGACCAAGTCGGCCTGAGAAGATGGCCATTGCTGATGCATATCTATGAAAATAAATCGGAACTTAACTGGGCTAAGTACATTTTCAAAAGACTTGTTGATTGTGTCACTAAGTTCAAGGTAAAGGTAGAAGACAACAAGGTCTCACCTTCCTTTCCAGTTATGTATGGAATCAAGATATGCTATATCCTTGAACATTTCAGGATTCAGCTAAGAAATCCATTGCCAATCAAGAAATTTGTGTGCAATGTGGGAAGATCTTTCTACAAGCAGAATGTACCTAAGATTGCTGGAAAGAAAACTAAGAAGACAACAACTGCAAATGTTGTCAGCACAAGCCAGCAAGAAAGGTATACAACAGCTGCAGATGTTACCACTCAGCAACTTAGAGATGAAACTGCTGTGGATGGTGGTAACACAAATGAAACTGCTGTAGAAAATCAACAAGGTACGTGTATGATGAATGTGTATTTTACACTTTTATTCGAGTCTTTTTCACCTATTTTAGCTATCCTCTATGTTAATTTAGCTATATTTTAGTACATTTTATTAGAATAGTGTCACGTTTCCCTTTAGATTTTATTTTACAGGTTTTGGTTGAAATTCGGAGATTACCGGGCAATTATATTGAAGTCTACAAGGAATTGGTGTTCTAGAAGCCTATTTGGAGTATCTGAAGGTTTCCGGATAGGATTTGGAGTCTAGGGGTCGAATCTGGAGGTTAGAAGGCCATTAGAAGTCTAAAACCGAGTCCGAAAAGGTGAAGAAATCCAAAACCGCGTGGAAAACGCGGAAATTCCGCGAAATAGCTGTGGGGCGAACCGCCGCGGGCTTTTTCGGGGCCTATATATAGAGCTCAGTTTTTCCTCCGAAAATCATATCTTTCCAAGCCTACTTTCTCACCTCTCTCTATAGTTTTACGTAGGGACTTCCCAGGGCCTGTCCTGGGAGTTCCATAGCTTAGGGGATACTTTTTCATAGCAGATTAGAGCGCGTAGGATCGCAATCATCCGGAGATTGACAACCTTCGGTAACTTTGTATCTTACAGTTTTTATCTACTTATTTTATTCTTCTTTCAATATGTTTTCTTCTATGATTGCTATTGATTGCATGCCTATTATGAGTAGCTAAACTTATCATTGGTGGTAGTATGTGAATTCTTAGCGAGGGAAGATAATCATGCTAATGGCTATATCGCGCATTATACTCCGTGTCATTGCTTTATTTCGTTGATCAGTTGCAACCAAAATTCTCGTATATTGTATTGATTATTATGCACGCATGGACACTAGTCGACCATCAGACCAATTATCTTCGTAGTGTTGAATAATTACGGAACACATTGGGACAATCGTTGTTGACTAGTCAGACAAAATTATCTTCGTAGTGCTTAATACTTGCAACACGACACAAGATTGATTCAAAGATCTCTATGCAAGACCGAGGAATTCATGCATGATTATCGACCCATTATGTTAAGAAGGACCATACTATCACCAATCTCCATTATCTGCTAGAAAACCCCTATTGCTATTTATCTGCTGTTTTATATTCTCTTGTTAAATACATTAAGCTAGTTATAGTCCTGAGAGAACGACACTCGAGTCATTCTACTACTACACTACAGTTTTCGTTGTAGTTGTGGATTGCCTTTGGCTAAATAACAAATTTATTTGATTGACCTTGACAACGTTCATCAAATTGGCGCCGTTGCCGGGGACTATACTCCTTTTTTCTATTTAATTTGTTTTTATTTTCAGCTTTAGATTCCTAATACTATTAGTTTTAGTTTTCCTTTTTAATCTCTCTCTAATACTGCTTTCTTAGTCTATTTCTAATCACCTTTCCTAGTCTGTTTCAGATTGTGTATGCCGAATACACGTTCTGCAGGAACACCGCTTGCTGATTCAATTGCTGAGATCGATAGAGTCTACCACCAAAGAAGGCGACTACTTTTCAAGGAAATCGACGGAATGGCAGAAGCTAGACCACTGAAGGCATGGGTTCAACCCACCAAAGATCGTATGAGGGGACCAGCGATTGTTCTTTCGCCTGCAACCCGAGATCTGGAAATCAAGAACCACGCATTCCAACAACTTCCGAGGTTCTATGGCTTATCAAGGGAAGATGTGATGGGGTACTTGAACGATATCGATGATTTCGTCAACCAACTCCCACGACCCGGAGCTGACATAACAACGGATGAGTTAAGGATGAAGGCTTTTGCTATGGGACTTGGCGACAGAGCCAAGTCATGGCTGAGTTCTCTACCAGTCGGCTCGCTGGACACTTGGGAAAAGGTTTTTTCAGCTTTCATGGAAAAATACTTCCCACACACTCTGACTACCGCGCTAAAGGCGCAGATCACTGGATTCAAGCAAGACTATGATGAGACCATCTACACCGCATTCGAGAGGTTCCAAGATCTCACGAACAAGTGCCCTCACCATGGTTTTGAACTTTCCGACCTAGTCCAACACTTCTACAATGGACTAACTTTCGAGAACCAACAAGTGGTGGATTTCCAATGCCGAGGCAATATATGGGAGGAAACCGCAGAAGCCGTCTGGGCTGTTTTCGAAAGGCTTGCTAAGGGTTCGCAGTTCAAGGACCCAAGAGCAATGGTTAGGAGACGTGGACCTGAAGCTCCACCGACTCAAGAATCCCCTATGTACAGGGGGAATGGGGATCAATTCGAGTGCTTTACCAACGAATTGAAGCAAGTCCTCAAGAGCGCCACCGGAACAACTGTTTCGAACGAAGTATGCCGAATATGCAAGAACTATGGGCATGGGGCTCATATGTGTAGATCGGAGCTGGCATACGATGATAGCAACTGGGCTCGAGGAGGCGAAGAAGAAGCCTTTGCTACGGAATTTGGCACTCAAGAAGTTAGTTACGGGCAAGACGGTAGGAATCCTCGAGGTGGATTTTGGAGAAGAGGATACCGTAACAATCAAGGATATGCACCGGCTAACCAAACTTATGGACCTAACCAAGACCGTAGTAGGTTGAACTGTGGTAATGATCACTGCGAAAACCCCGCTCCGAAAGAGCCACCGAAGTCGAAGACGGCTCTACTGATGGAGAACTTGCAGAAGATGGTTGATCACACACAAAGTTTTCTCAAACGTTATGAGGAAGATTCTGAGAAGACTAGGGCAAGGCTTGATAAATTGGAAGAGAGCACTAGGCTTGCCCATCAAAAGATGCAAGAGTTGATCGACCGAAAACTACCTAGCAGCACAGTGAAGTCAAATGCCGTTACATTAGCTGATGATGTACCTGACGAAATCACCATCAGGAAGGTTGTTAGGTGCAAGGGTTGCATAAAGGAAGAATTTCTACAGGCTGAGGAAGAAGAGAAGGGCCTAGGTTCTGACACAAGTGATGAGGAGCAAGAGGATCCCGAACCACTCCCTAAAAGTTTCGATGTTAAGGTAGGGATTGGTGAGCTTGAAGATGTCCGTGCCACACTAGATACGGGATCCTACTCAAACATAATTCCTTTGAATGTGTTTGAAAAGAGCAACATTGGAAAACTATCTGAGCAAAGGGCTATTGTACAATTGGCGGATGGATCCTTTATGAGACCCGAGGGCGTTGTGAAAAATGTGTTGGTCAAGATTGGCGAAGCATCAATATACACCAATTTCGTAGTTATGCCGGCATCTGCACCTGGGACGGGGGATGTCATACTCTTAGGGCAAACATTCTTGACCAAGCTACGCTCCGTGATGGACATCTACCAAAGAACTTGCACCATCGAGGTGGATGGCAAACAACACGTATTGCAAGCCATACCTGATCCACCGGAACCGCCTGATATTACTACTCACTATTGTGGTCTTGCAGCCTATATTCTTTCTTATTCACAGGTTTGTGGCATGGAGAGGAGATCAATGAACGGGAAGTCTAGTACCCGCAAAAAGAGGAGATAGGCGCAGACAGGAGTCGAGTTAAAGACTTAAAACAATGACGCTATCCGGGAGGCAACCCGGAATTTTTATCGCTTTCTTTACTGCTTTTCTGCATGCATTCATTCTTGAACTATTTGCTTCTCATATGCGAATTTGTTCATGTGTGTGTCGTATATGCTTTTGTTCGAGTGAGATTTTTCGAGTGGTTTTTTGAAAAAATTAGTTTCGGGATTTAAACCGCATTTTCTGACATCGGGACCCGTCTCCCCGCATTGGGGAGCACGGGGCGAACCGCCCCGTGGTGGGGCGAACCGCCCCACAGTCCCAAATCTTAAAAAACGCGGATTTCAACCCCAAAACCTTATTTTCTTCATTCTTCTTCATCCATACCCCCAAAAAACCCGAAAAGTGCGATTTTGCTTCTAAATCTTCATAACTTCTTCGTTTCTTGACCAAATTGAGTGTTCTTTAGCTTAATTCGAAGCCTATTACATGATCTATCATCCTATCCGAACAGATTTCATCCTAATTCGTTAGATTTGAAGATCTGAGGTATCATCTTTAAGAACCCTAATTTTCGAATTTGGAGGTTTTCTAATTTGAGCTTCAATTATGCTTGTTTGATACATGGGTATGTTGTTTATATGATTAGACATGTTATTTACTATCAATTGCATGCTCAATTTTGCTTAAATTGTTGATTTGGGTATTTTGCTATTAGATGATATATCTTGTTATGCATTATGTTTTTATCTTTGATTTCTAGCATAAGGATATGTTTATTGGTGTAATGTTGGTGGATTTGACGATAGAATGCTTATTAGTTGAGATTGAGGATTTATGCTGGTCGAATTTTTGCGCTGCTATGGTATGAATTGAAACCTTGTTATCAAGGTTATTGGTTGTCTAGTAAGAGCATGATGTGATGTATTGCATGTAGTAGTTACGTTGATATGTTGCATGATGAAGAAGCTAGGCTAGACATTGTGGTTTGGGGAGTTCGATTGTTGATTGTGTGTCTCGCTTTTACACTAGCATATATTTGAGTGTGTTTTGAGTCGTACGAGGTGCTAATCGCTGTTTGTAGGTACCAAACTAAAGGGAAGGGAGCATTCCCGTATGATTGCTGTGAAGAACCATGTCAAGGAAGGTGATCTCGCTAGATGTGCGTTCGAGCCAAGGGGTTTGGCAACAACGTCGTGAATTATCCAAGAGGAGGAGCTAGAGTACACCTGGAGTAAGGACTCCTATGCCTATTCATGCACCATCGAAGGGTCAGAAACCACTATTACATCATCACTCCATCACAAGGACTGCAAAGTTCGTGTGAACTGGAAGGCACCGGGACATTCTCGCAGCGACAGATTTGATCTTGAGTTCACAGTTGCTAGAAGGTCCCGAAGCGCTAGCTTGGTTCCAAAACGTAACGACATGGGTACACAGTCCCTCGTTGGGGCGCCCCTTGCCTGCCTCTAAAAGGAGCATAACATTGATATTGGGAGCATCAACTGTAGAGAATGTGGTCGACATTGGAAAAGATGGAAGATAACCTCTGAATACCAGAGCAGCTTGCTGTAACCTCCCTGGGGTGTGAAACGCTGGAGGGGAAGGACCTAAGACCACTTGTTTTTCCCCTTCAACAGTTCACAAGCTATTGGAGAGATACCGGGTGGAAAATTCCATAACATAGGCGGCCAATCTTGAAGATTCCTTTCGACACTGCAACTCTACTAGTAACGATGTGCGTGACAGTAGTGACAATGAAGACAAGAGGGACGATGATGATACAGATGGTTGAATTGGTCCTATCCGATCTTTTGATGGAACTACTGCCACTACCACAAGTCCCGATGATCATATATGAAGCTCCCAGAAGAGGCCCAATAACTCAAGAGCAGCATACTGAGCCGACCGAGGCCAAACCGTGGGGTAACATCTAGTATCACATCTTAATTCCTCATTTTCTTACTGCTAGGGACTAGCGTTAATTTCATGAGGGGGGGTGGGATTTAAGTGATTTGATGTTGTTAGTTTGGAGCTTGACATTGGTAGGCTGAGTATAGTACCTCGCATGATTTATCAGTTTGCATTTGCATTTGCACGTTTACCGCTTTCCTAGATTTTTTAGGTTGCATTTCACTACATTCATCCTAGGATACTCTTGCATGTTTTATATGGAGTTTATTGCCAAATTTTTTGAACTTTTTTATTGGGTAGATCAGCTAACTATGCCATTAATCGTATGCTTCATCTCTATGAATTTGTTTTAGGTTTTTCTCGCTTGGCTTGTCTCATTTATGTATTGCACTTAGTTGAGCTAGGTAGTCTCGACATCACTTAGTGGTGTTTTCTCTACTGCGGTTCACGAAGGCCTTTATAATAGGATGATGCATGTTAGGGTCTTATGGTTGTTTTCCCGAGTAATTATGTACCTAAGAGGCAACAAGTCTTCACCATGCTTTGAGATTGCTAAATGCCTAGGAAGGAGGTAGTGTGAGGTTGTGTGATCCTTTGTTTATAACCTATTCTTCCGAATAGGTTTGGGGAGGGGGTTACACCATCATTAGACTTGTTTCTGTTTTCCATTTTCGTATCGTGAGTTCATTTTTCTTTTTCGTAACTTTTGTACTCCAACCTATTCTTTCGAATAGGTTTTGGGAAGTCGTGTGAGTCTTTTTGTTTCTCTCTTTGTTATACTACTGCTGGCTAGAAAAAATCGAAAAAAAAGAAAGAAAAATTCCAGAAAAAGAGAAAAAGAAAATGAAAAAAGAATCTGGAAAGGAAAAAAGAAAAAAAAGAAGACCCCAAAAAAGCAAAGAAGGGTCCAAAAAAGAAAAGCCAAATAGCAGTTTAGCAAAGTTTTGAGTCTTTTCCATTTTTCGTATTGTTCGTAATCATGTTTTTTATCTTTTATCTTTTTTGTCTTGAGTGTCATCTGTTCTAGACCACCCTCGTCCTGCCATTCAGGAAGTGGTGAATAGCTTAAGACTTTACTTGAGAGATGGGTAGAATAGGGGAGTGTTATCTTTTATAAGGAACCCTCCTTCGTTTGATGAGAGCCAGTACTGGTTCGACCTCTTTTGAGGGAAAGTCTTAACATGGTGGAACAGCAGTAAGTCCTCAGTTTCATAGGCACGGGGCAACCATTCGTATCTTAGCATGCATCATTACGTCGTCACTGACTAGGTCCAGGTAGAGAATGTTACGAGAGACTATCTTGTCTTGACATAAGTGCTTATGTGGGTATGTATAAGTCAATCGAGGTATTCTTCAACCTATATTCATGCTTTGATTTATATGGTTTTTGTTCATATGTTATTTGATAGATTCAGTAATTTAGTTCATTTTATTTGGCATGAAACTCCATTTTGAGTCTTGCATGTTTTTTGTATTAGAGTCTAGCTTAGTTGCTTGAGGACAAGCAAAGGTTCGGTTTGGGGAGTTTGATGAATGTGTATTTTACACTTTCATTCGAGTCTTTTTCACCTATTTTAGCTATCCTCTATGTTAATTTAGCTATATTTTAGTACATTTTATTAGAATAGTGTCACGTTTCCCTTTAGATTTTATTTTACAGGTTTTGTTGAAATTCGAAGATTACCGGGCAATTATATTGAAGTCTACAAGGAATTGGTGTTCCAGAAGCCTATTTGGAGTATCTGAAGGTTTCCGGATAGGATTTGGAGTCTAGGGGTAGATTCTGGAGGTTAGAAGGCCATTAGAAGTCTAAAACCGAGTCCGAAAAGGTGAAGAAATCCAAAACCGCGTCGAAAACGCGGAAATTCCGCGAAATAGCTGTGGGGCGAACCGCCGCACTGTGGGGCGAACCACCGCGGGCTTTTTCGGGGCCTATATATAGAGCTCAGTTTTTCCTCCGAAAATCATATCTTTCCAAGCCTACTTTCTCACCTCTCTCTATAGTTTTAGGTAGGGACTTCCCGGGGCCTGTCCTGGGAGTTCCATAGCTTAGGGGATACTTTTTCATAGCAGATTGGAGCGCGTAGGATCGCAATCATCCGGAGATTGACAACCTTCGGTAACTTTGTATCTTACAATTTTTATCTACTTATTTTATTCTTCTTTCAATATGTTTTCTTCTATGATTGCTATTGATTGCATGCCTATTATGAGTAGCTAAACTTATCATTGGTGGTAGTATGTGAATTCTTAGCGAGGGAAGATAATCATGCTAATGGCTATATCGCGCATTATACTCCGTGTCATTGCTTTATTTCGTTGATCAGTTGCAACCAAAATTCCCGTATGTTGTATTGATTATTATGCATGCATGGACACTAGTCGACCATCAGACCAATTATCTTCGTAGTGTTGAATAATTACGGAACACATTAGGACAATCGTTGTTGACTAGTCAGACAAAATTATCTTCGTAGTGCTTAATAATTGCAACAGGACACAAGATTGATTCAAAGATCTCTATGCAAGACCGAGGAATTTATGCATGATTATCGACCCATTATGTTAAGAAGGACCATACTATCACCAATCTCCATTATCTGCTAGAAAACCCCTATTGCTATTTATCTGCTGTTTTATATTCTCTTGTTAAATAGATTAAGCTAGTTATAGTCCTGAGAGAACGACACTCGAGTCATTCTACTACTACACTACGGTTTTCGTTGTAGTTGTGGATTGCCTTTGGCTAAATAACAAATTTATTTGATTGACCTTGACAACGTTCATCAGTGTACGACGCCTGTTGCTGAAAAGGCAACAATAGATGACTCTGGGAAACTGGAGAAATCTAAAAAGAAAAAGAGGAAAGCTGATGATGACACTCAGACTGCAGCGTCATCAGCAAACCCCGTACCTAAGAGGAAGCGGACAAGTAACAAAAGAAAGAAGACACTGGCTTCTCAGTCAGTCCCTGATGTCCAAGACTCCTCAGTCAATTCCCAGACAAATGCTGAAACGCATTTGCCAGTAGATGTTGCTGAAGTAATTACTGAAGCATATGTCAACAATGTTGAAGTGTTTGCGGAAGCCTTCAACAATCAACTTAATGTTGATAACTCCACTGATAATAGATCACAAGGCAGTGGAAATGAAATTCCTGCCCAAGTCCCAGATATCTACATTGTAGATAGACCAAATGATCCAACTATGGAACCAGCAAGTGACATTGCTGATGATCTGCAAAGAGCGGCACTTGCTGATGCTGCTGAAAAGATGGTTGCTGAACAAGCAACTCATCAAGTTGCTGAGACCCAGCTTGCTGAAGAACCAGTTGCTGAAATAGCAATGGTTCCAGTTCCTGAAGTTGCTGAAACTCAAGAAGCATTATTCAACGACACATCTCATGATGCTGAGAATACTGGCCCAAGTTCACCTAAGACATCAATTGACAAAGTCCAGCTTGTTCTGGAAGATTTAAGCAAACAAATGGAGTTGGAAATTGAAGAATCATCCAACAAGTCAATTGATCTCTTCATGACAAGCAGTGAGCTTAAAGGTCAAGATGCTTCTGCTCAACTTGTCACTTCAGAGACAAGGGAGATTGCTGAAACCGCACAGCTTTCTCAGATAGAGCAAAATCAGAAGTCTGCTGAAGAAACAGTCCCAGAAGCTGAAGAAACTGTTAATGCTGAAAGGACTGAGCCACAACCTGTCCTTCCTCAGCAGGTAGTTAATTCAACCATCAGTAAAACTTCAAATTCTGAAAATTGTTCTTTTGCTAAAATTATTCTTTCTCTACAGACTTCTCAAGATGCAAGTCAGATGGTTGCTGAAGCCTCTGCACCAGAACCAACACTCCCTGCTCAGCAGGTAGTTAATAATTTTGGTATAAAAACTAAGTTTGATAGCTTAGTACTTATGGATGCTACTCAAGCTCCTCATGGAATGGAAATTGTACTACATGAGCTTGCTGACTCTCAGCAGGTAAATCATGTTTCAGATATAAACTCTAAAACAATTCTCCAAACCAATCCTGATCTAAATAAAATTCTTTTTCAAGCTCAAAAGGAGACCACTGAAGTGGTACTCATCACTGAAGATCAGCAAGTAAGTTCTAAAGAACTTTACTTGAACTTCAAGAGGACAACTTTGTCAAGAGTTGCTAAGTCCGTTAGCAACTGGCAAAGGTACAGGAGAATGGATTTCTCAGATCTTCACCTTCATCTCTCAAATGAGAAAAAGAGATCTTCACTGTTAAAGCTCGAAACATTTGTCCACTCCATCCTTCCTGAAGAAATGACATATTCTCAGCAAATGAGTTCAAATCTGATTACTCAAATCAGAGAGAATATGAAGGCCAAATTTAAGAGTGCCTCTCCAGCTGAACAAGCTGTGATGCTCAAAGGTCTTTTTGTTCCTGTGGTGGCTGATCCACACAAATTAACTGAGGAAGAGGAAGTGACAAGTGTTGCTTTGTATAAGCACGTTGAGCTAGTCATTCTGACAGATGATGAAGAAGAAGAAGAAGATGAGAACATTCCCACTGATCCCAGTGATGATGAAGGGAAAGGTTCTAAGGACAAGAAAGACGACGATGATGACAATCAAGGTCCAAGTCCTGGTGCTGATGGATTGAAATCAACAGTTGCTGAAAATACTCAATCTGACAATCAGCAAGCTGAAAAACAACAATCTCAGCAAGAATCTCAACCTCCTCCTGCTGCTGCTGAAAATCAAGCACCTGTACAAGGTGCTGATACTGAAGAAGAGTACGCCAGAAAAAGGGCTGCCTTGAAAAATGGCAAAAGTCCAGTTTTTGATGCCAAGGTTACTGAAGTAAACCTTGAAGAAGAGGATGAAGAAGATGAAGATTACCAACGAGCTCTACAAAACAGTCTCGTGATCCATGCAAGGCATACGCAGGATTTGGAAATTGGTGAATCTTCAAGACCAAAATCAAAGGAAGTTCCATCCCTTCCACTTACTACTGGCGAAACTCCAGTAATTGAGCCACAAACTCAATTGAAACAACTATCTACTGGTGAAACTCCAGTCGTTGAGTCTGAAGATGATGAAGAAGAAGAGGAAGATGAGTGTTAGGAAACTCCAGTGTTGCTTTGTATAAGCACGTTGAGCTAGTCATTCTGACAGATGATGAAGAAGAAAAGGAAGATGAGTGTTAGGAAACTCCAGTGTTGCTTTGTATAAGCACGTTGAGCTAGTCATTCTGACAGATGATGAAGAAGAAGAGGAAGATGAGTGTTAGGAAACTTGTAATTTTGATGAGCAATTTACCATGCTAAATTAAGGAAAGTCCAGTAACTAGTACTCTTAAGGTCCATAGGATTTTAGAATTTTTTAAGGACATTGTAAAAGAGGAACGTTTGCTGATGACTTAGTTAGGTGTTAGATAAGTTATTTCTTTTGCGTGTGATGTATTTTATTTTCTGAAAAGAAAATATCTTATTGATGCTTAGCTTTAATGTATCTTATTTTCTGAAAAGAAAATAACCTATTGAAGCATTTGCTGAAGATATATTTTGTTTATTACAAACAAATTATTGAAGCAAATAAGAAACCGGTCAGAATCTTGAAGACTTTTGAAGAATCTGAAGACTTGAAGAAATCGAAGACTTGAATACTTGAAGATTGCTGAAGACTGGTAAGGCACGTGTTGCTCAGAAAGTGGAATATTCAGCAACAACATTGCATAAGTGAAAATCTGAAAGACAGAGTAGGTTGTGCTTGCTGAAACTGAGACTAACCACTTGCTGATGGAACATATGAGACCTCTTGCTGAATGTACGTGAATTTGCACTCCAATGTTACTGTTTGAATTCTATTCAAATGTGCATTTAATGCAAAGCTTACACACGAAGGATATAAAGACTAGAAGACAAACAGAGTCGCTGCTGAAAGTACAAAAAGAAAGATAGTGACATGTTAAGGAACAAAAGCCTTAGGATTTGAAATTCAAACGGCTCCTTACTTGCACTATAAATAGAGGTCATCCGGCAAAGAGTTGAAGTGTGTCAACAACGTGATCAAACTCTCACTTGTGCTTAAAAACTCACAAACCTTCAAACACTCTTACTGCCATTGATCCGTTCCAAGACTTAAAGCTTGAAAAAGCTACTTGTGAAGAAGTAGAACAAACTCGGCTAAGAAATTAGTTAAAGTGTTCTTTCTTTCAAACAAGAACAAGTCTTGACACCAGAAACAATCAAACTTGTTTACTGCAAAGTATTCCAAGTTGTGTTTCTTAGATTACTTGTTGTAACTGAATAAGTTATAATTAAGTCATCTCACCCCAAAACTCTCTAACTGAAAATACACCCTTTCAGGCGTGATATTCAGGGGGAACTTAATCGAGCATAGTTTTGCTGATTAAAAGTACCAAGTTTTGTGGAGAACAAGGTTGAGTTCTCTAGTTTAGGTTGGATACGAAGCAAGTGTGCTTTGGTGTCTGTTGAATCGCTTTAGATAGGAGATTGTAAGGAACCTCAATCATATCTTAGTGGATTCAGTCCTAGAAAGGACAAAGTGGATTAGTTGAGAGATTACGCCACTCTCAGATACCACTATAAAATTGTTTGTGTGATTTACTTACTGTATTTAGCTTTCAGCAAATTATATCTGTCTGTACACAGTCACTCACCTCACTTGCTGAAACCTTTACTTGTTGAAAAAGTACTTATTGTTTCAAAGACTTCCGCTCTTTGATTTTAAGTATCAGCAAACCAAGCTACTGTAAAGTAACTTACGCTTGCTGAGAAAGTTAAGTATCAGAAAACTCATTACTGAAAAGTAATAAGTACTTGCTGAGAAAGTTTTAAACGACAAAAGTTTGAAAAGACTATTCACCCCCCCCCCCTCTAGTCTTTTCTTGTTGTTTAAAGGGACCAACAATGAGAACATTCCCACTGATCCCAGTGATGATGAAGGGAAAGATTCTAAGGACAAGAAAGACGACGATGATGACAATCAAGGTCCAAGTCCTGGTGCTGGTGGATTGAAGTTAACAGTTGCTGAAAATACTCCAACTGACAATCAGCAAGCTGAACAACAACAATCTCAGCAAGAATCTCAACCTCCTCCTGCTGATGCTGAAAATCAAGCACCTGTGCAAGGTGCTGATACTGAAGAAGAATACGCCAGAAAAAGGGCTGCCTTGAAAAATGGCAAAAGTCCAGTTTCTGATGCCAAGGTTACTGAAGAAAACCTTGAAGAAGAGGATGAAGAAGATGAAGATTACCAACGAGCTCTACAAAACAGTCTCGTGATCCATACAAGGCATACGCAGGATCTGGAAATTGGTGAATCTTCAAGACCAAAATCAAAGGAAGTTCCATCCCTTCCACTTATTACTGGCGAAACTCCAGTTATTGAGTCTCAAACGTTGCCTTCAGCAACTACTCAATTAAAACTAACTACTGGCGAAACTCCAGTAATTGAGCCACAAACTCAATTGAAACAACTATATACTGGTGAAACTCCAGTCGTTGAGTCTGAAGCGTTGCCATCAGCAACCACTCAACAAAAAGGAAGTGAAGCTACTGACAAAGGCTCAAAAGTTGCTCAACTTGATGAATCTGAGGATGATGACGACTTGTCAGAACATGACGATGAACAATCAAAGCAAGACCCAAAAGTCGTTCAGATTCCTCCTCCTAATTACCTCACTTATGAAGGAGATTCATTAAGAGCCGAGCTGCTTTTACAAGATGATCAGTTTGCTACTGAACTTAAGGCTCACTCCTTGACACCTCTTTTAGTGCCGTTCCCAAGAGTTGAGGAGTTTACTCCCAGAATTCTAGCACTAAAGCAAGTCCATGATGCCTGCAAAGCTGAAGATGAGGCATTGCTTGCTGAGAGCCCACTTGACATTGGAAAAATATTGGCTACAGTGCTGAGACGCACTACAACTTTGACAATAGCTCAGAAAGATATCAGTCTTTATCACAAGAGCTATGAAGAAGATGTAAGTCAAGCGCTCCTGCTTGCAAAGAATGCTCTTGTCAAGGCTCAGAATATTATAGATGAGAAGGCCGCAACAGAGAAAAGACATGAAGAGAACATGATGAATATTCAAAAAGAGTTGTCCACAATGAACTCTGACCAACAGGCAATCATCATGAAGTATAACAGTCTCAACACTCTTGCTGAAAATTGCAATGAGTTTTATTCTCTGCACATCACTCCGATGTTGCAATCCATGTCTAAGGGGGAAGAAAAGAAAAGATCCAGAAAGAGAAACCAATCTCTCCTCCTCCCGTTGCTGATGCGCCTTTGCCCATAGAACCGCTTGCTGAAAAAGAGCAAAGATCTAAAAGGCAAGCAGAATCTGAGTTAAATTCAGCAAGTACCAAAAAGAGAAAAACTGCTGCTGAAACTCAAGATTTCTGTCACACTGAAAGTCATCACAATCTGAATGAAGATGATGAAGAAGATGATGACAATCAAACAATAGCTCAAGCCATAAGAGCTAGACCCTTAACAGCCGTGACTCCGTCTGGTCATTCAAAGCATTTTTCGTCTGACTCTTCAGCAAGAGATCAAGACAATGCTAAAACAAGAAGAAGAAGGCAAAGACAGGAAGAGAAAAGGCTGGCCAGCATTGCTATTGGCTCCGGCATTGAATATACAAAGACCAGCAATGAGGAAATCACTCAGAATGTAATCAGAAACATTCATGGTTGCTGGATCTTAAAGCTGGAAGACTTGCTGGTGAATGAGTTCTTTCCTACAGCCATATTGAATCAAATGTTCAAATGGATTGAACTCAAGGTCCAAAGAAATCAAAGGGAAGAATCCCTCCCAAGAAATATTGTTGGGAAATGGTTGAATCTAGAGGTCTATGTAAGAAGAGTTGCCATTGGTAAGACATACAAACAGGAACCAAATCTGATCAAACCACCTGGCATTGCTTACTACTAAGACCCGGTAACAAAGAAACCTAAGAAGAAACTTGGATTGATTCCTTATGAGTACTTCTATCTCACTGCTAAGGATCAAGAAGAAGATCTTCTCTGGCTAAGAAAGATTCATCCGAAAAGCATTTCAGATACACAACTTCTCCATGCCAGCAATTGGGGCATGCATTTGTGGGTAATTAATTACATGGAAATGAATGCTGAAAAGCATCATCATACTGCCTGCATAAACACAAGAATTCTTCAACTACAAGTCCGTAGGCTTCTGGAAAACTACGAAAAGGATTGTGTTGAATTCACTGCACTTGCTGAGAAGAGTGTGAGAGAGATTTTGAGAAAATCCTCTGAAAGAGCTTAAGTCCCTGCAATAGTTTTTGTTAAAGTTTTTGTTTGCTTATCCTGCTTATGTTATCTTTGCTTTTTCATGTAAACATCTGAATGATAACTATCAGCAATAAATTCTTTTGACTCTTATTGGTTTTTGATTATGCAATCTATTTATGCTTACTGTTTAATCATTCAAGTATGATTGCATTAATCAATTGATTTATTCAACATCAGAAACCTCTAAAAGGGTAACAATTAATTTAGCCATGGATTGCTAACATCAAAAAGGGGGAAATTTGTTAGGAAACTTGTAATTTTGATGAGCAATTTACCATGCTAAATTAAGGAAAGTCCAGTAACTAGTACTCTTAAGGTCCATAGGAATTTAGAATTTTAAGGACATTGTAAAAGAGGAACGTTTGCTGATGACTTAGTTAGGTGCTAGATAAGTTATTTCTTTAGTGTATGACGTATTTTATTTTCTGAGAAGAAAATAACTTATTGACACTTTAGCTTATGATGTATCTTATTTTCTGAGAAGAAAATAACCTATTGAAGCATTTGCTGAAGATATATTGTGTTTATTACAAACAAATTATTTTAAGCAAGTAGAAATCGCTCAGAATCTTGAAGACTTTTTGAAGATCTGAAGACTTGAAGATTTGAAAATCTGAAGACTAGAAGATTGCTAAAGACTGGTATCTACAAAGGCACGTGTTGTTCAGAAAGTGAAATGTTCAGCAACAGCATTGCATAAGCGAAAATCTGAAAGACAGTAGGTTGTGCTTGCTGAAACTGAGACTGACCACTTGCTGATAAACATATGTGACCTCTTGCTGAATGTACGTGAATTTGCGCTCCAATGTTACTGTTTGAATTCTATTCAAATGTGCATTTAATGCAAAGCTTACACACGAAGGACATGAAGACTAGAAGACAAACAAAGTGGCTGTTGAAAGTACAAAAAGCAAGATAGTGACATGTTAAGGAACAAAAGCCTTAGGATTTGAAATTCAAACGGCTCCTTACTTGCACTATAAATAGAGGTCATCCGGCAAAGAGTTGAAGGGTGTCAACAACGTGATCAAACTCTCACTTGTGCTTAAAAACTCACAAACCTTCAAACACTCTTACTGCCATTGATCCGTTCCAAGACTTAAAGCTTGAAAAAGCTACTTGTGAAGAAGTAGAACAAACTCGGCTAAGAAATTAGTTAAGTGTTCTTTCTTTCGAACAAGAACGAGTCTTGACACCAGAAACAATCAAACTTGTTTACTGCAACGTATTCCAAGTTGTGTTTCTTAGATTACTTGTTGTAACTGAATAAGTTATAATTAAGTCATCTCACCCCAAAACTCTCTAACTGAAAATACACCCTTTCAGGCGTGATATTCAGGGGGAACTTAATCGAGCATAGTTTTGCTGATTGAAAGTACCAAGTTTGGTGGAGAACAAGGTTGAGTTCTCTAGTTTAGGTTGGATACAAAGCAAGTGTGCTTTGGTGTCTGTTGAATCGCTTTAGATAGGAGATTGTAACGAACCTCAATCATATCTTAGTGGATTCAGTCCTAGAAAGGACGAAGTGGATTAGTTGAGAGACTACGCCACTCTCAGATACCACTATAAAAGTGTTTGTGTGATTTACTTACTGTATTTAGCTTTCAGCAAATTATATCTGTTTGTACACAGTCACTCACCTCACTTGCTGAAACCTTTACTTGCTGAAAAAGTACTTATTGTTTCAAAGACTTCCGTTCTCTGATTTTAAGTATGATCAAACCAAGTTATTGTAAAGTAACTTACGCTTGCTGAGAAAGTTAAGTATCAGCAAACTCATTACTGAAAAGTAATAAGTACTTGCTGAGAAAGTTTTAAACGACGAAAGTTTGAAAAGACTATTCACCCCCCCCCCCTCTAGTCTTTTCTTGTTGTTTAAAGGGACCAACATGTTCAATAATTATTCAACAATACGAAGATAGAGATTTAGATAGATCAAAGAAATAAAACAATAACTCAGAGTATAATGCGCGATGTAGCCATTAGCATAATTATCAACCCTTCATTAAGAGATCATATACTATCACCAACGAGAAGTTTAGCTACTCATAGTTTTCATGCAATCAACAGAAATCATACCATGAATGAATGAAAACATGATGAAAGATATATAAAAATAAGTAGAAAAACTGTAAGATACAATGTTACCGAAGGTTGTCAATCTCCGAAGAATCGCGATCTTACAAGCTCCAAACTGCTAAGAAAAAGTATCTCCTAAGCTAAGAACCCCCAGAACAGGCTCTGGGGAATTCCTACCTAAAACTACAGAGAAAGGTGAGACAAAAGGTCTGGAAAAGTATGAAAAACGGAGAAAAACTGAGCAACTATATATAGGCTTCGAATTGTGTGGGGCGAAGGGCCCCACACACCGGGCGATTCGCCTGGTGTGGGGCGATTCGCCCCACATCCCGGGTGACTCGCCCGGGAGTAATTTTCGGCCCAGAACGTGTTTTCGACGCGTTTTTGGATTTCTTCCCCTTTTCGGACTCGGTTTCTGATTTCTAGTGGCCTTCTAGCCTCCAGATTCGACCCCTAGACTTCAAATCCTATCCGGAATCTTTCAGATACTCCAAATAGGCTTCTAGAACACCAATTCCTTGTCTACTTCAATATAATTGCCCGGAAAACCTCGTTTTTCAACCAAAACCTGTAAAATAAAAACTAAAGGGAAACGTGACACTATTCTAATAAAATGCACTAAAATATAGCTAAATTAACATAGAGGATAGCTAAAATAGGTGAAAAAGACTCAAATGAAAGTGTCAAATACACATTCATCATATCCCCACATATATTTTGGAAGAGTCGAGAATCCAATCATTGATCTCACCATGTCTAACAGGGTTCGATTCCTTCTCTCAGACACACCATTTAACTGTGGTGTTCCAGGAGGAGTCCATTGCGATTGAATTCCATTTTCCTTCAAGTAGTCGATAAATTCTTCACTAAGGTATTCACCTCCTCGATCTGATCGAAGAGTGACTATCATTAGGATCAATTCATTCTCGACCTCATTCCTTCACTCTTTGAATTTCCCAAAGGTCTCGGATTTATTCTTCATAAGATAAATATATCCATACCTTGAGAAATCGTCAGTAAAGGTAACGAAGTAAGGATAACCCCCACGCGCATGGACTTTAAAAGGTCCACATACATCGGTATGTATGAGCTCTAAGCAGCGAGTGGCACGAACACCTTTTCCAACAAAAGGTTTGTTCGTCATCTTACCCTTAACACATGATTCGCATGTACCATATGATTCAAAATCAAATGGTTCTAAGTAGTCCAACTTCCTTAGTCTTTGAATCCGTGTTTCATTGATATGGCCTAGCCGACAATGCCATAGATAAGATGGATTATTCTTCCTACTTGAAGACGGTTGTTTGTTATGTATTTGAAATAAAGGTAGACTACTTTGCAAATATATAAACCATTCACTAAGCGAGATTTTCCATAATACTGGTCACTCAATGAAAAATAACAAGTATTATTAACAAATCGAAAGGAAAAACCCAAATTGTCTAACAATGGAATGGAAATAATATTTCTGACAATGGATGGAACAAAATAAACGTTATCAAGTTCTAAACATTGTCCTGAAGGTAAATCTATCTTGCAGCGTCCAACGCGTTTGGCTTCAACTGGATTGTCGTTCCCAACATGCAAGTCGATTTCACCTTGCTTGACTAGCCGGTGATCAATTAGCCCCTGCACATTATTACAAATGTGTGAGCCACAGGCTGTATCTAATACCCAACCGTTGGAGTCAAAAGTAGTCATGTTCATTTCAATAACAAACATACATGAGCTAGAAGCCGGTGGCTTCTTAGCTTGATCTGCCCTCAGCTTAGGGCAATCTTTCTTCCAGTGGCCCTTAAGTTTGCAATAGAGACAAATCTCGATCCTAAGTCGAAATTTAGCCATCCTACGATAGAGCCCATTCTTGCCACCCTTCTTCCTTTTGGGTCTACGATTGACCCTTAGGAACTCGTTGGCAATGGGTCTCTCAGCAATCAACTCTGTTGCTACCCCGACATTGGGATTGTGAATAGATTGCAACAATCTTTGCAAGATCAAGATAATGGAAGCCTTAGCTTCTAGCTCAAAGCCATATCCAACAAGTTGTAAGAGGAAGTCAATCAATGACTTAACTTGTTCAGGCGACAGCTCTTCTGTCCCAAGTCTTTGGATAATCATGTTCTTGATAGCTTCGAACCCTTCACACATCCTTGGAGTATCCAAGAATGAGGAGAGATATTTCACAATCGCATATGGTTCCTTGTCTCGACATGGTCCAACCATATTGTCAGACATAGCATTCAACAACAAGTTCTTTACAAACTCGGCCCTTTCCACTGACATTTCATAATAGCAATCATAGGTTGCCGTAGTGAATTCAGTGGGAGGTGGAGGGATAGGTTCGTCCAAGACGTACTCAACCTCGTTGTACCATAGCACCTTTCGTACCTCATGGATCCAATCCACATAGTTTGGTCCTGCTAGCTTTTGCAACTCCAAGTTGGCAACAAGCTCGGAGGACGGTATAGCCATTTCTAATTTCCTAAGGAGAAATAATATAGAACGAAAATAATAAATCAACTATTGAAATATTACTTCTAAATACACAGTCAACATAACTAAACAACAAGGTCCTTTAGCTGTTTAGCTCCCACTATTTTCACATATGCTTGCCCCCATAACAAACATACGGGTAATGTCCAACAAGTTACCGTAGTGGCCAAGATCCAAATCCATACTATGCTATACTCCAACGGGGGCTGGTCGCATAGCATAATATGACCGGTAGGACTATCCAATTGCGTCACGAAACTCTTGGGTGTTAAATCTAATTTAACCCGATGCTCTACATATTGTACCTATCGAGTTCGCTAGATACAATATGCAGTAAGTTATAACCATAGGCTTACTCTAATCTGACGATCACTGCGAGTCTGGAAGACGAGGTCGCCAATACAAGAAAACGCAATGAAATTTCAGAATTAAAGCACCCTATGGAAAGCATCTCAGAAATACATACATATACATATTTCTGCACTTATATTGGTTGGGGCTTGTAGCTTGAGGGTTGTAATCAATCATCTACAAACAAATAAGGGCGCCGCCTACCCATCATGCATGAGCGGTCTACACGTAATGGATGTCGCCTATCCATTCTAGTTCTAAACGCGGTGAAGCACATAATGGGTGCCGCCTACCCATACATAAAATATGCGGTCCGATAAATAAGAGGGCGCCGCCTACCCTCGCATGCATAGCGGTCGAACGGAAAGTAAAATACGTGGTATTTAAACATGCATTGTCAAACAATAGCATATCGAGCAAACAAACAAGTAGTAGCCTATGTGGATGCCAAATGACTTCATAATTTCATTATGAAAATTATAATCCCATACTTATAATTTCTATGAAATAATTGAAAATTTGGACTAGATTGAAAAATCAAAAATTCTATTGACCAGGTAGCAATTTTCAAAAACCCGAAGGACTTAATTGTAATTTTTGAAACCTTGGAGGTGTTAAATCTAAAATTCAAAAGTAGAAGGACTAATTTGCAATAAACAATAAATTGATAAATTACAAATAATCCCTTTAACTTTATACTAATTAAATTTAACCCCTCTAGTTAAAAACAATTACAATTAAATCATATTTATATTCCAAATACAAAATTCAATCCTCAAAATTTTCAAAAATTCGATTTTGGGTCCAACCCGAAAAAATATATATATATTAAAAATACGGGACGGGACCAAGCCCCGTCCCTTACCGTGCCCGCGGCCGCAGGCGCCCGCCGCCTGCGTCGCGCAGGCGGCCCTGTCGGTATATATATATATTAAATTTTTTTTTTTTTGAAAAAATATAAATTCTAAATTTATATAAAAACGAACTTTTGAAAATTGAATCAATCATAGAATCAATTGCATCCACATAAACTACAAAATCATACAACATATATACGTATATACGTAATCAATTAACCTCGCTCTGATACCACTGTAAGAAAATACGGTCAGAGTTACCCCAAGGGTACGCAGCGGAATTTCAAAAATTTTCTTAACATGCAGGTTAATTGATTATGTATATGCCGTATATATTTAAACACGTCAATTAGAAGACTTATAATACTCCAAAAGCAAGCACAGCTTCCAAGTCTTCGTAATAATCCGGTGAACTTCTCCTTCGTCGAAGTCGAAGATATCTGCAATACTTTGATTATCTGCAAGACAATAAAAGTTAGTTTCCAGCTCCTAGAACCTCAACCTTGGTATCCACGGATGAACAGCCTATCGGAAGAATGCTAGGATATTCTTTGTGTGACCAAGAAGATGGGGCGGCGGTTTTTCCTCCGGTAGGTGGCGGCGCGCGTGGCTTATAGAGGAAGGGGAGAGCTTTTATTTTCTCTAAGAAAACTGGTAGAGTAACTCTGTGAAAGTATATTCAACTGTATGTCAAAAGCTCTCTAATAGTTTACTATATATAGTAGTCAATGGAAGCCTAAAGCATAAGCAATTAGACTTCGTAAAGGAATAAGAATCTAATTCTTATCGCACTAGGAAACCAATTTCAAGTCTAGATTCATTCCCAATCAAATCAAAACTGAATCAGGAAAATCTAACTTATCCCTTGGATTTCTAATAGATGAAGGAGTTGAACTCCTTCCCCTGCTCCATCTCGCGCGCGCGTGTCCCAAGGGAGATAGGTGGGTCCTGATTTTGGGACCCACTTATAGTTCTAAGGCAATTCAAACTCCAATTAGATTTTGCCCATGTGCATATGTTAATTCTAAATTAACATATCCTTTCAAATCAAACCTCTATTATATTTCTAAAATATAATCATTAATTGTATTTACATAAAATACAATTAATTAGCCAATTCAATTAATAATTCCAAATCATTAATTGAGCCACTAAATATTATAATTAATTCCAAATCAATTATAATCCATCAATCACAATTAATTCCAAATCAATTGCGATTCCATCTTCAAGGATATTCGGATAAGCTGAATCACCACATAGTGTGACCCATAGGGCCTCATTGTATTAAGCAAGTCCTAGACTAGGCAAAATGGAATTCCTAGACGGTTCCATTTGCAATATTAATACATGAGGACGTTTGAGAGGTTTCTCAAAGCAAACCCTTTCGTTGCGAAGTCTGTTGCGCTCAACGCGGCGATGGTAACGTCCCTTCATCTAACTGACTCGAATGCATCTAGGATCGATGATGTGTCTATCCCAATAATACATCCACGGGCGTCCCAGGGAGTTTCTTGGTTACGAAGATATACTTATGACTATCATAATACATCGATGCACTGGCCAGTGACTTTACCAACACAACTATGACGACTATGAGCAGTACTCTCTTGTGCTACACATGAGAGATGAATCCTTCACAGATACACTTATCATCCCCATTTGTATGTAGCCATAATCCTGGATCGTGTCTTAGGTCAACTGCTTATTCAGAGCTGACATCGACGGGTCCACCAAGGATATGGGGCAACAAATGTGATGATAAAGTCCTGTAAGTCCAAAGGACGACTAGCATCACTTCGACAACTTACCGGTTCCCATAGACACTTTGGTGTAGAGTATACATCGATGGGAGTGTCCGGTGGGTACTTCCATTGTTCGGTAATCATCCTTCGAACAACTATGCGCAGTTATGGGAACGTTTCTTGATTGTCCAACAATCCGTTCCGTGGCCGTGGGATCGGCTCACACTTGCTCCAACAAGTATAACCTCCACGCATACTAGTCTTAGCTGGTTCATTCAGACCCCTACATCCGAGATGAACCTCGACTAGGGAGAGTTTGGGATAGATGATAACTCACATAGCTCCCACTATCTGTGTGATCCGTCATCTATCCGAGGGGACATGTTTAATATCAATACAGACAGAAATAGAGATATGACATGTTGCATGCCTGGTGTAATATAAATATGAAAGAGATACTCAATAGTCAACAACAAACATATATTATATTACGTTGACCTATGTAATAGTACACATATGCCCTCTATAAGGGATGCATGCCCTTAATAAGGACTGTCTCTAGGACATATACACTATCAGAGATCCCTTAGCAAGCCTTTCGAAAACCGCCCAAACAGCCTCCGCGGTTTCTTCCCAAATATTACCACGGCACTGGAAATCCACCACTTGTTGATTCTCAAAAGTGAGCCCATTGTAGAAGTGTTGGACAAGATCCGAAAGCTCAAAACCATGGTGTGGACACTTGTTCAAGAGGTTGTTGAACCTCTCAAGCGCGGTGTAGATCGTCTCATCATAGTCTTGTTTCAAACCAGTGATTTGCGCCTTAAGCGCGGTAGTCAATGTGTGAGGGAAGTATTTCTCCATAAAGGCTGAAAAGAACCTTTTCCCAAGTGTTAAGCGAACCAGAGATCCTAACCATGCCGTGTGATGAACGAGATTGTCAGACTCAATTAATCAAATAAATTTGTTTTTAGCCAAAGGCAACTCACAACTACAACGAAAACCAAGGCACGTAGTGTAGAAGTAAATAACCTCGAGTGTCGATCTCTAAGGACTATAACTAGCTTTATCTAATTTAACTTAAACTATAAATCAGAAATCAAGCAAAGCACAAATTTTTCTTATCAATATGATGGAAGTTAGTGATAGTATGATCATTCAAAAGCAACGGGTAATAATCATGCATGAAGTACTTGAAGTTTGTATAGAAATCTATGATCGTGAATTGTCCTATGTGTTCCTTTCAATTCAACACTACGAAGATAGATGGCTTAGATAGATCAAAGAAATAAAACAATAAATCAAGTCTTAAACGCGCGAAGCCACTCATGCATAATTAAGAACCCTAGCTAAGAAATCACATACTATCACCAACGATAGATTTAGCTACTCATAGATAAATTGCAATCAACAAGAATCAAAGCAAGATTGAATGAAAACATGTTGAATGAAATAAATAAAAGCAGAAGAATCATGACATACAAGTTACCAACGAAGGTTGTCAATCTCCGATGAATTGCTAACTGACAAGCAAGAATCGAAAATCAAAGATGTCCAATCTCTATGCTTAAGCTTCCCAATCAATAAGAAAAAGAGTCTTTTATGCTAATAATTCCCAGAACAGGCTCTGGAGAATTTGTCTCTCAAAATAATGTGAAAAAGCCTGAAAAAACGTAGAAAATAGGCAAACATATATATAGATATCGTCACAGTGTGGGACGAACTGCCCGGGATGCCAGGCGAACCGCCCAGGACCGGCAGAGTCGTGGACAACGAGTTTTTGAGTTGGTTTCCTTTTTGGACTCGATTTTGCATTCTAGTGACCTTTAAGCCTTGAAACTCGTCCCCTAGGCCTCAAATCTCATCCAAAACCTTCTAGATACACCACGAATGTCCTCGAAACACCAAAACTTTGTCCTCTTCATCAATATTGCCCATAAACATACGTTTTTACCTAAAACCTGAAAAATGCAAAGAAAAGGGAAACGTGACACTAATCTAATAAAATGCACTAAAATATAAGCTAAATTAACCTAGAGGATAGGTAAATTGGTGAAAAAGACTCGAATGAAAGTGTAAAATACACGTTTATCAAACTCCCCAAACCGAACCTTTGCTTGTCCTCAAGCAACTAAGCTAGACTCTAATGCAAAAAACCAATGCAACACACAAAATGGAGTCTCATGCCAAATGAAATGAACTAATCTATTGAGTCTATCAAAAACTTATGAACAATGACCATACAAATCATAACATGGATATTGGTTGAAGAATGCCTCGATTGACTCACACACATTCACATATGCACTATGTTAAACAAGATAGTCTCTCGTAACATTCTCTACCTGGAACTAGTCAGTGACGACATAATGAAACATGTTAGAACACGAATGGTTGTCCCGTGCCTATGAAACTGAGGACTTACTACTGGTCACCAAGTTAAGACTTTCCCTCAAAGAGGTCGAACCAATACTGGCTCTCATCAAACGAAGGAGGGTTCCCTAGAAGATCACACTCCCCTATTCTACCCATCTCTCAAGCAAAGTCATAAACTAATCACCACTTCCTGAATGGCAGGACGAGGGTGGTCTAAAACAGATGACACTCAAACAAACGAAAGACACACTTTACCACTCGATTACGAACATTACAAGAATTGAAAAACGAGACAAACACTTTGCTAAACTGCTTTTTGGCTTTCTTTGGACACTTCTTTGCTTTTTTGGGGTCTTTTCTTTTTTTCTTTTTTTTCCTTTCCAGATTTTTCTTTTCTCTGGAATTTTTTCTTTTTTCCTTTTTTTCCAATTTTTTCTTTCTTTTTTGTATATAGCCAGCAGTAGCACAACGAAAAACAAATTACAATGGCTCACAAACGACCTCCCCAAACCTATTCGAAAGAATAGGTTGGAGCACAAACTTTACGAAAAAGGAAGAAAAAACAAACTCACAACACTCAAAATCGAAAAACAAGTCATAATATCGGTATAACCCCCTCCCCAAACCTATTCGTTAGAATAGGTTTCAAACAAAGGATCACACACATCTCACACTACCTCCTTCCTAGGCATTTAGCAATCTCAAAGCAAGGTGAAGACTTGTTGCCTCTTAGGTACATAATTACACGGGAAAACAACCACAAGACTCTAACATGCATCATCTTATTATAAAGGCCTTCGTGAACCGCAGTAGAGAAAACACCACTAAGTGATGTCGAGACTACCAAGCTTAACTAAGTGCATATATAAATGTGACAAGCCAAGCGAGAAAGACCTCAAACAAATTTATAGAGATGAAACGCATGGCCAAAGGTCATAACTAGTTAATCTACCCAATAAAAAAGTTCAAAAAATTTGGCAATAAACTCCACACAAAAACATGCAAAACTATACTAGGATGAATGTAGTGTATGCAACTAAATACTAAGAAAGCGGTAAACGTGCAAATTCCAATGCAAATAAATGGTTTCACGAGTTTATCATAAGCAAAACAAGTTTAGAGATAGCCAGCGATAAACCCCCCCCCCCCAAACCTGAACGTCGTCGCTCGTCCCGAACGTCGAAAGTGGATTTAAGGTGAGAGTTAACTTGTACCTGTAACCTATATGACTCAAGGAAACTCGTGAGAAACCAAAACGGGCGATAAAAGAAGTAAAAAGATCAATAATTTAGCATAATAGGAGAAAATTGGGTTTCCGAATGAAAATCCGGAACTCCGGGTTTCTGGACACCCGGGGCAAACCGTCCCAGGTGAGGGGCGATTCGCCTGGGGCGTCCAGAATGTCCCAGGTAGTCTGGACTTGCCAGGCGAATCGCCCCACGTGGGGGGCGGTTCGCCTGGCAACTCCAGACTCCTGCAGACGCCTTTTTTCTCCCATAACGCAAAATTATCATCTTAAAACCTATTTTATCACCAAAAACATACGAAAACATAAACTAAAACACAATGACATGCTCAAAATAAATATGCATGCAATGCAAGAAAGCGATAAAACTAAACTACATGCAACCATTACCACTAATGTTATTCATTATCAAATGGAAACGAATCTTGTGCATCCGTTCCATCACTCCTCGCATCTTGGGAACCATCCTTGGCCCCTCTCCGTATCTGCTCAAGCAAGTCCATGATTCCCTGAAAAACTAAAATTAACAAAACCAATAAATCAAAATCTAAAAAATAACCAAGGGAATCAGATGGAAAATAAAAAGAGAAAAGAGGATCAAAACTCTTATGGAACTCATATGTGGGTGCATGGACCAGAACGTAGAAGTCAAGATCAAGAGTATCTGCCGCAATTGATTCAGAGACACCAAAATCTTCAGAGATTGGCTCCTCGACCTCAACAGAACTCTCGCCATCACCTTCTGACTCAAGTGAAGCAATGGATTCAGTCATCGCCTCCTCCACGACTTCATCTTGACCAACAACCTCGACATCCGCAAGTAAGGACGTGGAATCCAAGCTAAGCACTGAGGAGACTTCATCAATGGATTCTTATCCACATTCCTCTTCATCGGCAATGTCGATTTCTGGTGGCTGACTACTGAAGCGAGACGTCCATGCCCTTGACCCGGGAGGTGAGTCCCTATCCCAATGTTCCAAAAATTTGCTGGTTACTTCACCCCAAGTGCCAAATGATTTTTCCGGTGGGATTCTGAGCCATCCTCGAGCGTACCCTTCCAAGGCTCCCATAAATCCTCTCATACAAAGTTGCTCATGTGATAAAATAACCCCCTCCACATCCTCACGAGGTATCATCAACACACCTTCCTCGCACGTATCGAAGAACCCTCTTGGATCATCACCCATCAAAAACGTGGAGAGAATGGAGTCGTACGAAGGATCAAAGTCATAATCCTTGGAATCTTCATCCAATGTTATGAAAGGCCCTCGAGGCATCACATACCGGGGCAAAGGAACTCGTTGACTCATCCTTTCATATGACTAGTTTCTGCACATGAGGAAACAAGAAACCAAGGAGCAGAATCCACAAAAGAAAAACAAAAACTTGCAAAGAAAAACACAAAGAGTGCAAACAAACACAATGTAACCAATAACTTCGAGAGCACAAGCACGCGAGGTAACCAAGATCAGATTACATGAATTTACTGAAAAAGATAGGGGGGAAAGATATAGGGTAAGAAAGTGAAATTTTTTGAGAGCAAACCCCAGAGCTTGTTCTTCTGTAGGGAATTGAATGCTGAAAATATAAATAAGCTAAAGAGAAAAAAGGAGTATAGTCCCCGACAACGGCGCCAATTTGATGAACGAGATTGTCAGACTCAATTAATCAAATAAATTTGGTTTTAGCCAAAGGCAACTCACAACTACAACGAAAACCAAAGCACGTAGTGTAGAAGTAAAAGAACCTCGAGTGTCGATCTCTAAGGACTATAACTAGCTTTATCTAATTTAACTTAAACTATAAATCAGAAATCAAGCAAAACACAAATTTTTCTTATCAATATGATTGAAGTTAGTGATAGTATGATCATTCAAAAGCAACGGGTAATAATCATGCATGAAGTACTTGAAGTTTGTATAGAAATCTATGATCGTGAATTGTCCTATGTGTTCCTTTCAATTCAACACTACGAAGATAGATGGCTTAGATAGATCAAAGAAATAAAACAATAAATCAAGTCTTAAACGCGCGAAGCCACTCATGCATAATTAAGAGCCCTAGCTAAGAATTCACATACTATCACCAACGATAGATTTAGCTTATCATAGATGAATTGCAATCAACAAGAATCAAAGCAAGATTGAATGAAAACATGTTGAATGAAATAAATAAAAGCAGAAGAATCGTGAGATACAAGTTACCAACGAAGGTTGTCAATCTCCGATAAATTGCTAACTCACAAGCAAGAATCGAAAATCAAAGATGTCCAATCTCTATGCTTAAGCTTCCCAATCAATAAGAAAAAGAGTCTTCTATGCTAATAATTCCGAGATCAGGTTCTGGAGAATTTATCTCTCAAAATAATGTGAAAAAGTCTGAAAAACGTAGAAAATAGGCAAACATATATATAGATATCGTAACAGTGTGGGGCGAACCGCCTGGCACCGGGCGAACCGCCCAGGACCGGCAGAGTCGTGGACAGCGAGTTTTTGAGTTGGTTTCCTTTTTGGACTCGATTTTGCCTTCTAGTGACCTTTAAGCCTTGAAACTCGTCCCCTAGGCCTCAAATCTCATCCGGAACCTTCTAGATACACCACGAATTTCCTCGAAACACCAAAACTTCGTCCTCTTCATCAATATTGCCCATAAACATACGTTTTTTTTACCTAAAACCTGAAAAATGCAAAGAAAAGGGAAATGTGACACTATTCTAATAAAATGCACTAAAATATAAGCTAAATTAACCTAGAGGATAGCGAAATTGGTGAAAAAGACTCGAATGAAATTGTAAAATACACGTTCATCACCTTGGCTTTATCGCCAAGCCCCATCGCAAAAACCTTCATTCTCAGCTCGTCATCCTTCACCTTCGCGCCCGGTCTTGGGAGTTTGTTGACGAAGTCATCGATATCATGCAAATACCCTATCACGTCTTCCCTAGCCAAGCCATAGAACCTCGGGAGTTGCTGGAACATGTGGTTTTTGATTTCCAAGTCACGAGTCGCAGGCGAAAGGACAATTGCTGGACCCTTCATTCGTTCCTTGTTCGGTTGAACCCATGATTTCAACAGTGGACGATCCATCACGGGATCTTCAAAGAGTGCTCGAAGATATTCAGAGGAATCGATTTCCTCTATGTCACCTTGAGCGAGATTCCGCCTTCTTTGATGGTAAACCCTGTCAATTTCTTCGATAGGTTCAGCAAGAGGTAGTCCACTAGATCGCGTACGTTGCATACACTATCTGTAACAATAATGGAAAAGAGTATCAAAAGAGAGCAAATTAACTAAACTTGATAAATCTAGGAATTGAATGCTGAAACTATAAATAAGCTAAAGAGAAAAAAAGGAGTATAGTCCCCGGCAACGGCGCCAATTCGATGAACGAGATTGTCAGACTCAATTAATCAAATAAATTTATTTTTAGCCAAAGGCAACTCAACAACTACAACGAAAACCAAGGCACGTAGTATAGAAGTAAGATAACCTCGAGTGTCGATCTCTAAGGACTATAACTAGCTTTATCTAATTTAACTTAAACTATAAATCAGAAATCAAGCAAAGCACAGATTTTTCTTATCAATATAATGGAAGTTAGTGATAGTATGATCATTCAAAGCAACGGGTATAATCATGCATGAAGTACTTGAAGTTTGTATAGAAATCCAGGATCGTAAATTGTCCTATGTGTTCCTTTCAATTCAACACTACGAAGATAGATGGCTTAGATAGATCAAAGAAATAAAACAATAAATCAAGTCTTAAACGCGCGAAGCCACTCATGCATAATTAAGAACCCTAGCTAAGAAATCACATACTATCACCAACGATAGATTTAGCTACTCATAGATAAATTGCAATCAACAAGAATCAAAGCAAGATTGAATGAAAACATGTTGAATGAAATAAATAAAAGCAGAAAAATCGTGTATATAACTTGCATAATCAGAAAAACGAATAAAGTTGACCAAAAACAATTGATTGCTGAAAGTTATCTTTCAAGGTAGTTTTACATGAAAGCATGAGATAACTTAGCAAACGACAATCAAAAGTAAAGACTAGACTATATGAGAAAATTCTAGAAGCAATCTTGGTAAACATCCTTCAAGCTTTCATCAGCAAGCTTAGGAAATTCTTCACATTCAGCTTCATAATCTTCAAGAAGCTTTCTGACTTGAAGTTGCATATCCCTTGCAAGTCTGCAAATTAGCTTGTGGTTTGCTGAGGGATCTTGTCTTTTCAAAACTTCAGTCCCAATGTGAAGTCCCCAGCAGCACGCATATCGGATTTGGAGATCACTTAGATTGTACTTCTTATAGATTTTTTTCAGATATCTAACGTCTTCATCAACATATTCTTTGTTAGATAGAAGAGCTCATATGGAGTCACCATCAGCTTTGATCTTGCCTTTTCAAGGATATTATTATACTAATGAGTGACATCTATTGGTCTGAAATAAGGTGGCGTATCTCTCATGTCTTTTGACAAAGTCATCCTTCTAGTTTTAACCTCAACATCAAGCCAAAGTTTTCTGTCATCAAAGGTATCCAGTGGACAAGGATCTCTTTCTTTGGATGCAACCTTAATCACATTCCATTTGTCCATTTTTTCAAGGACTGGTCTTGGGAAGTGATCATTTGCAAGGAGATCTTCAAGCTTTGTCTTTTTCTGATTACACTTTGAGTAGTGTCTTTGTTGCTTGTTTTGGTGTATTGTACACCCAAGCCAACAACTTCTCGAGCTTTTCTTTTGTTTTCCTCTTGTTCAGTGGCCCTTCTTTGCTTTCTTCTTTGCTTGGAATTACTATCTTTGTTCTTTGCTGAAGAACCAGAAGATAGCAATTTTGTGTTGCCAGATTGAGTCTTGGCATTGATGGGTTTTGCTTTGATAACCTGAGTAATAGTTTTGTCATCATCATCATCATTATTTCCTTGATTACTCTCAGGTTGACAGTTTTCAGAAGTATCAGCAGCAGTTCTTCTCGTTTCTGAATTTGTTGAACTTCTTTCAGAATCTGTTTCAGCTTTTCTCTTAGAACTTTGCTCTGTGTCAACAAGAGGTTATCTAGGTGGTGGTCCAGGCAGTTTCAGAAGAGCAGGAGAGGGAGTAGTAGATGACATGTCTTTTGACATCTTTTTCTGTGTATCTTCCCCCTTAGACATGGATTGCAACATTGGTTTAATGTGAGCAGAGAAAAACTCGTTGCAATTTTCAGCAAGAGAATGAAGGTTGTTGTACTTAAGAATCACGTCTTCCTGATCAGTTGTAAGCTTAGACAGTTCTTCTTTAATATAAGCCAGATTCTCCTCATGTCTTCGCTCATTGTTAACTTTGTCTTCCATAATTGCTTGAGCCTTTGTTAATGCACTTTTAGCAAGCTTGAGTGCTTTACTGACATCATCTTCATAGATTTTGTGATGTAGACTGATATCTTTCTAAGCTATAGTAAGAGTAGCAGTGCGTTTCAGCACAGTAGTCAGTATCTTTTCGATATTGAGTGGACTTTCAGCAAGCAGTGCATCATCCTCTTCTTGGCATGCTTTATGAACATCCATTAGTGCCTTTATTCTTGGTGTAAAATCCTCAACGTTTTGGAAAGGCACTATAGAGGGAGCGAGTGAGTGAGCTTTCAGCTCAGTGGCAAACTGGTCATCATTTCTCAGCAACCGGCTTCTTCATCATCTCCTTCATCAGAATTGATGGATGCTGGAGGAATTTACACTTCTTTTTCTTTTTCTTCCTCAGGTGCTGAGAAATCTGATAAATCTTCCTCTTCATCAGGTTCATCAAGACCAACAACCTTAACTCCAAGGTCTTTTACCTCAAATTCCTTTAGTTGAGTGGTTGCTGAGAGCAACTCTTGAGACTCAACAACTGGAGTTTCACCAGTAGTAGGTGGAAGGGAGGATTCTTCCAAACTTTTCACTCCTGAAGATTGAGCAATGTCTAAGTATTGTGTTCCAGCCACATTAATTTGAAGGCTATTTTCCACTGCTCTTTGATAATCTTCATCGAAGATTTCATCTTCCTCTAGGTTTGGATCAGTGACCTGAGCTTCGAGCAAAATTGTCTCGGCATCAGAAAGTTTTTCTTTTCCTTTAGCAATTTCAGCCTGCTTTCTGGCAAGTTCTTCATCAGTCTCAACAACTTGTTCAGTTGCTGGAGTGGATTGGTCGGCAGGAGTTGTAGCATATTCTTGTTGCTTGCTGGGAGGTTGCTCAGCATCTTGTGTTTCAACATGTGCTTGATCTTCTTGATCAGCAACTGTCAATTTCTCTCCACCAGCATCCGGACCAGGACCTTGATTGTCATCATCTTCGTCCTTACTGTCCTTTGAATCTTTTGATTCATCATCACTTGAATCTTATGGGACATTCTCATCCTCCTCTTCTTCTCATCATCAGTTAGAATAACCAACTCAAGATGTTTATACACAGCTTGACTTGGTACCTCTTCTTCCTCATTGATTATGTGGGGATCAGCCACCACTGGCACAAAAGAGCCTTTGAGCATCACAACTTGTTCAGATGGAGAGGCACTCTTAAACTTAGCCTTTATATTCTCTCTGATTGTTGCAACCCGATTAGCATTCATTTGTTGAGAATATGGTAACTCTTCAGGAAGGATAGAGTGAATAAAAATTTCAAGCTTGATGAGAGAGTTTCTCTTCTTTTCATTGGAGAGATGGATGTGAAGATCTGAGAAGTGCATTCTTCTTTATCTTTGCCAGTTGTTGACAGATTAGCAACTCTGGTCAAAGTATTTCTTTTGATGTTTGAGTAGAGTTCCACTAACTTCATGGACTTCTGTGATGAGAGTTGTTTCTTTTATTTTCTTTTGGAGCCTGACAAAGAACATTTTTGTTATTTTCATGTATTGTAGATTTTGAGTCTAAGACTGTAACATGGTTTACCTGCTGGTTTTCAGCAAGCTCATGTTGCACACTAGGTTGTGTACTATCTACATTCATGTTTTCAGGAACAGTGTTTGCTTCCTGATTCTGATCCATTGTGGATTCTGGTGCAGAGTCCTCAGTATGCTTCTGACTTGCATCAAGAGAGGTCTACTGAATAACAACAGGAGTGGACTCTATTCTTTCAGCATCAATGGCTTCATCCATGTGTTGATCTTTTTCTTCAGCAGACTTCTTTTCTTTCTCTAAATGAGAAAGTTGTGCAGTGTCAGCAGTCTCCCTTGTCACTGAGATGACATGTTGAGCAGAAGCATCTTGACCTCTTAGTTCACTACTTGTCATGAAAAGGTCCACTGACTTGTTGGAGTTATCATCAATCTCCATGTCCATTTTCTGGCTTAGGCCAGTAAGTACCAGTTGGACTTTGTCTATTGAAGTGACTGGTGAACTTGGTCTTTCATCAGCATCATGTGATGCGTCGTCGAACGATACTTCTTGGTGAGTTTCAGCAAACTCTGTGTTTTGAGCAGTTGCAGTCTCAGCTACTTGTTCTTCAACAGTTGTTGTTTCAGCAACTTCCTTTTCTTGACTAGTTGCCTGTTCAGCAACTATTTCTTTTTCACCTGTTGCTTTGTTAGCAACATCTTCAGCAAGTGCAACCTTTCTTAGATCTGCAGCAATATCACTTGTTGGCTCAAGTGTTGTATCCTCGAGATTATATATAATGTAGACATCGTCAGGATTTGCATTTCCACTGCCTTGTGGTCTTTCTTATGTAGATATATTCAAATTAATTGGATTTGTAGAAGCTACAGCAAGTGCTTCTACATTAACTACTGGAGTGGTTTTCTTGTCAGCAACCACTGTTGTATCGTGATGAATGTGTATTTTACACTTTCATTCGAGTCTTTTTCACCTATTTTAGCTATCCTCTACGTTAATTTATCTATATTTTAGTGCATTTTATTAGAATAGTGTCACGTTTCCCTTTAGTTTGTATTTTACAGGTTTTGGGTGAAAAACGAGGTTTCCCGGGCAATTATATTGAAGTCGACCAGGAATTGGTGTTTCGAAGGCATTTTTGGAGTATCTAGAAGATTTCGGGTAGGATTTGAAGTCTAGGGGTCGAGTCTGAAGGCTAAAAGGTCACTAGAAGGCAAAAACCGAGTCCGAAAAGGAAAAGAAATCCAAAAGCGCGTCGAAAACGCGTGAATGGCCGGCTGGAGGTCCCGGGCGATTCGCCCGGGACGTGGGGCGGTTCGCCCCACACCAGGCGATTCGCCCTGTGTGTGGGGCGACTCGCCCCACACCTTCCGAACCCCTATATATAGTTGCTCAGTTTTCTCCGTTTTTCATACTTTCTCACACCTTTTCTCTCACCTTTCTCCTTAGTTTTAGGCAGGAATTCTCCCGAGCCTGTTCTGGGAATTCTTAGCTTAGGAGACACTTTTTCTTATCGTTTTGGAGCTTGTGAGATCGCGATTCTTCGAAGATTGACAACCTTCGGTAACATTGTATCTTACAGTTTTTCTATTGATATTTATTTATCTTTCAACATGTTTTCATTCAATCTTGCTACGATTTCTGTTGATTGCATGTCATCTATGAGTAGCTAAATTTATCGTTGGTGATAGTATGTGATTTCTTAGCGATGGGTTAATAATTATGCTGATGGCGGTAAAGCAAATCAGACTTTGAGTTATTGCTTTATTTCTTTGATCTATCTAAAACCTCTATCTTCGTAGTGTTGAATAATAACGGAACACAATTGTACAATTCATTGATCAAATATCTCTATGCAAAACGATCGGGTACTTCATGCATGATTATTAACCTGCTATGCTTTGAATGATCATACTATCACTAACTTCCATTATCTGATAAGAAAAACCTGTGCTAAGTCGTTTGTTGATTTTATAGTTTAAGTTAGATTAGATAAAGCTAGTTATAGTCCTTAGAGATCGACACTCGAGGTTATTTTACTGCTACACTACTGTTTTCGTTGTAGTTGTGAATTGCCTTTGGCTAAATACAAATTTATTTGATTAATTAGAATCTGACAAATTCCGGTTCATCAAATTGGCGCCGTTGCCGGGGAGTATACTCCTTTTTTCTTTTAGCTTATTTATAATTTCAGCATTCAGTTCCCTACAGAAGAACAGGCTCTGGGGGTTTGCTCTCAAAAAATTTCACTTTCTTACCCTATTTCTTTCCCCCTATCTTTCTCAGTAAATTCATCTAATCTGATCTCGGTTACCTTGCGTGCTTGTGCTCTCGAAGTTCTTGATTACATTGTGTTTGTTTGCACTCTTTGTGATTTTCTTTGCAAGTTTTTGTTTTTCTCTTGTGGATTCTGCTCTTTGGTTTCTTGTTTCCTTGTGTGCAGAAGCTAGTCATAAGAAAGGATGAGTCAACCTCCGTTGCCCCGGTATGTGATGCCTCGAGGGCCTTGCATAACATTGGATGACGATTGCAGGAATTATGACTTTGATCCTTCGTACTACTCCATTCTCTCCACGTTTTCAATGGGTGATGATCCAAGAGGGTTCTTAGACACGTACGAGGAAGGAGTGTTGAGGATACCTCGTGAGAATGACTAGGGGGTTATTTTATCCCATGAGTTTGTATGAGAGGATTTATGGGATCCTTGAAAGGGTACGCTCAAAGATGGCTCAGAATCCCACCGGAAAAATCGTTGCGCACTTGGGGTGAAGTAACCAACAAGTTTCTGGAACATTGGGATAGGGACTCACCTCCCGGGTCAAGGGAATGGACGTCTCGGTTTAGTAGTCAGCCACCAGAAATCGACATTGCCGGTGAAGAGGAATGTGCAGAAGAATCCATTGATGAAGTCTCCTCAGTGCTTTGCTTGGATTCCACGTCCTTAATTGCGGATGTCGAGGTTGTTGGTCAAGAGGAAGTCGTGGAGGAAGTGATAACTGAATCCATTGCTTCACTTGAGTCAGAAGGTGATGGCGTGAGTTGTGTTGAGGTCGAGGAGCCAAACTCTGAATATTTTGGTGTCTTTGAATCAATTTCGGCAGATACTCTTGATCTTGACTCCTACGTTCTGGTCCATGCACCCACCTATGAGTCCCAAAGAAGTTTTGATCCTTTTTACTCTTTTTATTTTCCATCTGATTCCCTTAGTGATTTTTTAGATTTTGTTTTTCTTGGTTTTGTTAATTTTAGTTTTCAGGGAATCATGGACTTGCTTGAGCAGATACGGAGAGTAATGGAACGGATGCACAAGATTCGTTTCCATTTGATAATGGATAACATTAGTGGTAATGGTAGCAAGTAGTTTAGTTTTATCGCTTTCTTGCATTGCATGCATATCATTCTGTTTTATTTTATATTTCCGTATGTTTTTGGTGATAAAATAGGTCTCCAGATGATAATTTAGCATTTTCGGAAGGAACCCGATTTTCTCCTATTATGCTAAATTATCGATCTTTTTACCTCGTTTATCACCCGTTTTGTTTTCTCACGAGTTTGATTGAGTAATATAGGTCACTTATACAAGTATTAGCTCTCACCTTAAATCCACTTTCGACGTTCGGGACGAGCGACGACGTTCAGGTTTTGGGGGGGTTATCGCTGGTTATCTCTATACTTGTCTTGCTTATGATAAATTCGTGAAATTTTTTGTTTGCATTTGCACGTTTACCGCTTTCTTAGTATTTAGTTGCATACACTACATTCATCCTGGGATAGTCTTGCTTGTTTTATGTGGAGTTTATTGCCAAATTTTTTGAACTTTTTTATTGGGTAGATTAACTAATTATGACATTAATCATATGCTTCATCTCTATGAATTTGTTTGAGGTTTTTCTCGCTTGGCTCGTCACATTTATGTACTGCACTTAGTTAAGCTAGGTAGTCTCGACATCACTTAGTGGTGTTTTCTCTACTGCGGTTCACGAAGGCCTTTATAATAGGATGATGCAAGTTAGGGTCTTATGGTTGTTTTCCCGAGTAATTATGTACCTAAGGGGCAACAAGTCTTCACCTTGCTTTGAGATTGCTAAATGCCTAGGAAGGAGGTAGTGTGAGATTGTGTGATCCTTTGTTTGCAAACCTATTCTTTCGAATAGGTTTGGGGAGGGGATTACGCTATCATTAGACTTGTTTTTCAATTTTTAGTGTGTGTTGTGAGTTTATTTTCCTTTTTTGTAAATCTTGTACTCCAACCTACTCTTTCGAATAGGTTTGGGGAGGTCGTTTGTGTATCGTTGAAATTTCTTTTTCGTTATGCTACTGCTGGCTGAAAAAAAATATTGAAAAAAAAGAAGGAAAAAATTCCAGAAAAAAGAAAAAAAATCTGGAAAATAAAAAAAAAGAGAAAAAAAAAAAGAAAAGACCCCAAAAAAGCAAGGAAGGGTCCAAAAAAAGAAGGCTAAAAAGCAGTTTAGCAAAGTGTTGTCTCATTTTTCAATTTTTGTAATGTTCGTAATCGTGTTGTAATTTTTTGTCTTTTTTTTTAGTGTCATCTGTTCTAGACCACCCTCGTCCTGTCATTCAGGAAGTGGTGAATAGCTTAAGACTTTGCTTGAGAGATGGGTAGAATAGGGGAGTGTTATCTTTTTTAGGGAACCCTCCTTCGTTTGATGAGAGCCAGTATTGGTTCGACCTCTTTGAGGAAAAGTCTTAACTTGGTGAACAGCAGTAAGTCCTCAGTTTCATAGGCACGGGACAACCATTCGTATTCTAACATGTTTCATTATGTCGTCACTGACTAGGTCAAGGTAGAGAATGTTACGAGAGACTATCTTGTGTTGACATAAGTGCTTATGTGGATGTGTATGAGTCAATCGAGGCATTCTTCAACCAACATCCATGTTATGATTTGTATGGTTCTTGTTCATATATTTTTTGATAGATTCAATAGATTAGTTCACTTCATTTGGCTTGAGACTCCATTTTTTGTGTTGCATTGTTTTTTGCATTAGAGTCTAGCTTAGTTCCTTGAGGACAAGCAAAGGTTCGGTTTGGGGAGTTTGATGAACGTGTATTTTACACTTTCATTCGAGTCTTTTTCACCTATTTTAGCTATCCTCTACGTTAATTTAGCTATATTTTAGTGCATTTTATTAGAATAGTGTCACGTTTCCCTTTAGTTTGTATTTTACAGGTTTTGGGTGAAAAACGAGGTTTTCCGGGCAATTATATTGAAGTGGACGAAAAATTGGTGTTCCGAAGGCATTTTGGAGTATCTAGAAGATTTCGGGTAGGATTTGAAGTCTAGGGGTCGAGTCTGAACGCTAAAAGGTCACTAGAAGGCAAAAACCGAGTCCGGAAAGGAAAAGAAATCCAAAAATGCGTCGAAAACGCGTGAATGGCCGGCTGGAGGTCCCAAGCGATTCGCCCGGGACGTGGGGCGGTTCGCCCCACACCAGGCGATTCGCCCGGTGTGTGGGGCGACTCACCCCACACCTTCCGAACCCCTATATATAGTTGCTCAGTTTTCTCCGTTTTTCATACTTTCTCAGACCTTTTCTCTCACCTTTCTCATTAGTTTTAGGTAGGAATTCTCCAGAGCCTGTTCTGGGAATTCTTAGCTTAGTTGACACTTTTTCTTATCGTTTTGGAGCTTGTGAGATCGCGATTCTTCGAAGATTGACAACCTTCGGTAACATTGTATCTTACAGTTTTTCTATTCATATTTATTTATCTTTCAACATGTTTTCATTCAATCTTGCTATGATTTCTGTTGATTGCATGTCATCTATGAGTAGCTAAATTTATCGTTGGTGATAGTATGTGATTTCTTAGCGATGGGTTAATAATTATGCTGATGGCGGTAAAGCAAATCAGACTTTGAGTTATTGCTTTATTTCTTTGATCTATCTAAAACCTCTATCTTCGTAGTGTTGAATAATAACGGAACACAATTGGACAATTCATTGATCAAAGATCTCTATGCAAAGCGATCGGGTACTTCATGCATGATTATTAACCTGCTATGCTTTGAATGATCATACTATCACTAACTTCCATTATCTGATAAGAAAAACCTGTGCTAAGTCGTTTGTTGATTTTATAGTTTAAGTTAGATTAGATAAAGCTAGTTATAGTCCTTAGAGATCGACATTCGAGGTTATTTTACTGCTACACTACGGTTTTCGTTGTTCTTGTGAATTGCCTTTGGCTAAATACAAATTTATTTGATTAATAAGAATCTGACAAATTCCGGTTCATCATATCGTCATCCTGAATTTCGTGAATGACAGGAACTGACTTCCTAGTCGTTGTCTTCTTCCTTGGGAAGGTCTTTGTCCGGGCTTTCTTGGGGACTGGATCAGCTGATGAAGCTGGAGTTTGAGTATCATCATCAGCTTTCCTTTTCTTAGATCTCTTGCTGGGTGCTTTAGTGTCAGCAACCACAGCAGTGTCAACAACGTTTGACTCTGTTGCTTTCTTTGATTTCTTTTCATCAGCACCCACGGGCTTGTGCAGATTGTAGAAAGATCTACCCACGTTACATACTGACTTGTTTATAGGCAGTGGGTTTCTAAGCTTAATCTTGAAGTGTGTCAAAATATAGCAGATCATTAGTCCATACATAACTGGGTACATAGGTCAGACAGTGTTGTCTTCTACCTTGACCTTGAACTTAACAATACATTCAACAAGTCTGTTGAAGAGGTATTTTGCCCAATTCATGTCTGATCCATTTTCATGGATATGTTTCAGCAATGGCCATCTTTTCAGGCCTACTTGATCAATTCCTCCAACTTGAGAATCTAGAACTTTGATGAGCATCAAGACTACTAGTCCTAGAGATTAAGAGAGATGCTTTCTCTTTGTAAATTTATCCCAATTTATAGGGGCAATTTCATTTTTCTTCATGAAATTATTCCTAACATCACTTTAGAAGGCTTTTATTTCATCCTCTATAACAGTGATGTCATCTTTTGTTCCAGTGGTTGGAATCTGAAAGCTTGTATCTAAATGAATCCATTTCAGGATGATTTGTCTTCCTTGAACAATAGTTGAAATCACTTTTTCAGTGACTCCATGTTCATCTGTCACTGACTGGATCTCAGCATTGTTGTAGAGTTCCATTGTATCCACCACACTCACCTTTTTCGGATGAGCAGTGATAAATGGAAGTAAACCTTGTTGGTTTATGTACATCAAGGCTTCAAGGTTTTCAGCCGCCAGTTCGTCTTCATAGAAGTGTCTAATGTACTTGTCTTTTGAAAAACCTCCCCACTGCATTATCTGTTCACACTTTTTAGCGTTTAGAAATGCAGGAGGCATGGATCTTTGAGCGATTCTGTCGTTTGACAGAACGATCTTTACAATCGGAGTTTGTACCGGAGTTCCAGCCAGAGTAGCAGTAGTGCTTTTTCCAGCACTGTCTGTCTTGGAGGCTTTAGAAACCCTTGAGGTTTGTCTTTTGGGAGCCATCTTATATAGTAAGAGAATAAGGGGGCAAAGGTACGGGTAAGATTCTTTTTTACCGGAGGTACAGTGTTCTCAGAGCACATGCTAGAAAAATTGCAGAGAAAAGGAAATTTGGGAGTTAGAATTTTGAATTATGTTCAACTCCTCTTATTTATAGTATCTTCGTTTGTGTGAGAAGCTCAATGGGTTTGAGTTCTCAGCAAGGGCAAAACAGAGAACAGTGAGTTAGTGGTGTACTTTGCATTTAATGCTTACATGTCATCTAACTTGAAACCATCAGAGCGTGTTTTTACTTTATGATATTAACCGTTGGATCAACAACTGATTTTAATCAATGGCCACGATTGAGTTTCATGTCATGATTATTATCGAGTGTATCTGTGCCAAGATTAACGTCACAATATTTTACCTTTAATCAATGGATTTTCTCCATTACTTCAGTTTAAAAAAATAGTTTGCTGAAGTAAAAGAGAATCTTTTCAGCGAAAGTTTGAACTTTCTAACTTTAGCACTTACTTATCCAGTAATCAAGCCTTGTACTTGTTGAAAATTCTCCCTTAATTTTATATCTCTGTTCTTTAAGGCCAAAAGAATTTCTGAGTTCCCGTCTCAGTAAGTTCTTTTTCTTATGAGATATTAAGGTAAAGTCTTTTAGTAAAAACACATAAGCTCTTTACTGAGTTCCCGTCTCAGTATGCATCTTTGATACTTGAATACCTGTTTCTGTATCCTTGATTATCTGAATACCCGTTTCAGCAATCCAGAGGTTTTTCTTACTGAAACCCGTTTCAGCAAGTGATCAAGTTTCCTAACAAATACCCAATTTGAAGGATTTTCTTGCTGAATGCCTGTTTCAACAAACACTTTGTGTACAACCATCTCTTAGTAGAACCAAACAAAACGGGACTTTCAAGGGATCTTTAAGCAACTGTTGGCTTGTTGAGTACCCGTTTCAGCAACCAATCGAATGTACCCTTTTTATTGAGGTAGTTCAATCAATCCAAGGGTATACTTTGGCATTGCGAATTTATTATATAGAAGGGGCTTGGTAAAGATGTCAGCAAGTTGATCATCAGTACCTATCTTTACAACCTCAATGTCTCCTTTTTCCACATGATCTCTAATGAAATGGTGTCTAATATCAATGTGCTTTCTCCTTGAGTGAAACTTAGGATTTTGCGTGACAGCAATAACACTTGTATTATCACAAAAGATTGGTGTTTTCTTTGCAGAAATACCATAATCTCTTAGTTGTTGTTGAATCCATAGAATTTGAGCAGTACAACAACCAGCCGCAATGTATTCAGATTCAGTGGATGAATTGGCCACACAGGTTTGCTTCTTGCTGAACCATGAAATTAATCTTGTACCTAGAAACTGACAAGTTCCAGTTGTACTTTTTCGATCAAGGGTTGATCCACCATGGCCAGCATCTGAATAACCAACCAATTCTAATCCAGAATCTTTTGGATACCATAATCCAACGTTGACTGTGCCTTTGACATATTTAAATATTTTGAGTGCTTTCTTGTAGTGTGATTCTCTAGGATCAGATTGAAATCTTGCACACACACAAATAGCATACTGAATGTCAGACCTACTTGCTGTTAAATACAACAAGGAACCAATGAGTTTTCTATACTTGTGTTCATCCACACTTTTGTCTTGTTTAGTATATCCCAATTTGGTACCAACACTCATAGGTTTCTTTTCAGGTTTCTCTTCCTCTTTGATCCTAAACTTTATGACCATTTCCTTTGCATACTTTGATTTATGAATATTCCATCTTTGAGTTGCTTGACTTGCAAACCTAGGAAATAATTCAATTTGCCCATCATACTCATTTCAAACTTGTTAGTCATGAGCTTGGCAAAATCATCGCAAAGTTGCTTGTCCTTAGAACCAAAAATTATGTCATCCACATAATCTGGACTAAGATTACTTTACCATCATGATTCATGGTAAATAAGGTTTTATCAATTTCACCCTTCTTGAAACCATTATCCAGCAAGAACTTAGCTAAGGTATCATACCAAGCTCTAGGTGCTTGCTTTAGACCATATACAGCTTTCTGAAGCTTATATACCATCTTGGTTTCTGAAGGAAATTCAAAGCCAGTGGGTTGTTCTAGATAGACTTATTCAGCAAGTTCACCATTTAGGAAAGCACTTTTAACATCCATTTGGTAAACTATAAAGTCATTATGAGCAGCAAAGGCTAAGAAGAGTCTAATAGCATCCAGTCTTGCAACTGGTGCGTAAGACTTATCATAATCCAATCCTTCAGTCTGGCAATAACATTGAGCAACTAACCGTGCTTTATTCCTTGTTACTTCACCAGACTCACTCAGCTTTTTTCTGAACACCCACTTTGTACCAATTCCTTTCTTTCCTTCAGCAAGGGGTACAAGTTTCCAAACTTTGTTCCTTTCAAATTGATCCAGTTCTTCTTGCATTGCCTTGATCCATTCAGAACGCTTTAAAGCTTCTTCTATGGTTTTGGGCTCAATTTCTGAAACAAAGTATGAGAACAAAGCTTCTACCTCAACAGCAATTGCTTCTTCAGCAAGTTCTTGGTTGGTAGATACTTTGGATCTAGTCATTTGGCGTTTGTCAATATCACCAATCATATCCTTAGAGGGATGATCTCTAATCCATTTGTTAACAGGTTTTCTGCTCTTAGGATCTGGATATGTTTGTGTTTCAGTATGTGACTCTTCAGCATGTACTTGTTCAGTACTACTGGTATTTGGTTGTGTCTCTACTGAAATAGGTTCATCAGCAACTACTTGTTCAGTATTGCTGGTTTGAGATAACTCGTCAGTAGGCACAGGGGTTTGCGTAGTTTCAGCAACATTGGGAGAAACTGCGTCTTTAGCCGGGAATTCCTTATCATGAACTACATTTATCTTGACATGACTTGGTGTTGGAGTGTCATTGTCAGAATCATCATTAAGTTCAATAAGTTTTACATTTCCAGCATTGGATTCAATTCTTTGCTCGTGTATGAGTAGTTTCTTCATACAATCTGATATTTCTTCTTTAGCAGGAACTCCTTGTGTCTTTTCATAGAATACCACATGCATTGATTCTTCAATCTTTTGTGCCTTTTTGTTGTAAACTCTATAAGCTTTGCAATGTAAGGAGTAACCAAGAAATATCGCTTCATCTGCTTTTGGTTGAAATGTCCTTAAATATTCTCTACCATTGTTAAGAACAAAGCATTTGCAACCAAATACTCTTAGATGAGTGATGTTAGGAGGTCTTCCAACAAATAACTCATAGGGAGTTTTGTTGTATTCCTTAGTTATCAAACATCTATTTTGAGTATAGCAGACAGTATTAATCGCTTCAACCCAATAAGCTTCACTTATTTCAGTGTCAGCAAGCATGGTTCTAGCTGCTTCCTTAAGGGTACGATTCTTCCTTTCAGCAACACCATTTTGTTGCGGTGTCCTTACTGAGGATAACTGATGTTGTATGCCTTTTGAAGTGCAATACTCAGTTATGTACTGGTTTACAAACTGAGTATCTGTTCTGATGATTTTTACCTTGTCATTTTCATGACTTCGAGCTTATTCAACAAGTTAGGTATTTCAGTCCTTGTTTCAGACTTATGTTTGATGAAAATTACCCAAGTGAACCTTGAATAATCATCTACCACCACCAGACCATACTTCTTACCAGCATAGCTTGTTGAAGAAGATTCAAACAAGTCCATGTGCAAGAGTTGTAAAGGGTTTGTAGTTGACGGTAATGCCTTGTTCTTGAAAGAAGTTTTGGTTTGCTTACCTTGCTGACAAGCCGTGCAAACACCATCCTTCTTAAAAGTAACCTTAGGTAATCCAACTACAAGTGCCTTTTTAGACAGCTTATTCAGCGTCTTGAAGTTTAGGTGACTAGTTCGTTTATGCCATAACCATGCTTTTTCAGCAAGGCAATCATGTTCTGAGATAAGACATTTTTCAATGATTGCTGAAGAACAATCTACGGTATATAGACCTCCTGATCTTCTAGCAACCATGATTACCTTCTTTGTCTCAAAGTCAATAAGTTTACATTCATCACTTTTGATTTTGATGAAATAACCTTTACCAGCAAACTGACTCATGCTGAAAAGGTTAAACTTAAGATTTTGACCTAAAGAACTCCTGAAATAATGATGCACCCTAACTTCACATCACCATAGCCTTTAGTAGAACCAAAGCCTCCACCAGCGAACCTTATTGTTGGACCCTTAGACCACCGTCTATAGTTTATAAGGTTTTTCTTATTGTCCGTCATGTGCTTTCCGCAGCCACTGTCAAAGTGCCAAATTGCATTGTTTGTCTCCGTGGCTGAAGTCTGCACAATCAAGAGCAAACAAGTTCATTATCCAAGACTGGATGTCCATTAACATGTTCAAGAAAACGTCCAGTGGAAACCCAACTCTTGACTTTTTCAATCTTGACTTGTTTTCTACTTGCTAAGGAACTAGATGGTTTAGAACCAAAAGACATTTGATCATTGCTGATTAAATCCACTTTCTGATGTGGTATCTTGTTTGGTTGACCCTTTTGCTGAACATACTTTTGAGTAAGTTCTTTTCTAGCAAGGTTCCTTCTAGTCCTAGCGTTCTGAGTATTGCAAGTACTCTTGGGCTTGGATTTGTTCAGCTCTTTGAAGTATCTTTGTTGACTTTGCTTATACTCGTATATCCAAGTCCACTTTTCGGAGTATGCTGAATTTTTGTCTCAACAACCTTACTTGATTCAGGTTTGTCAGCAAAGGTCTTCTGATTACTTTTGTTAGTAATCTTGCCTATTGACTTAACAAATTGCTTTTCAACAACTTGTTTAGCGGAATGCTTTTCAGCATCCTTTTTCTGATCAGATTGGTTTTCAGCAACCTGTTTTCCTTTTGAATTCTTGTTACTTTGAGTAGCAACAGCGGGCTTCTTGGTCATAGGTACTTGATTGCTTATTTCAGCAACCTTAGATTGACCAATTTGATAGAGTTCTGGTTGACCACTATCAGTAGCACGAACAAAGATAATTGGTGATTTGTCTTTACTCAAGAGTATCACATCATCACCTTCATAAGTGGCACCTAAACCTTCTTTCTGAGATGGATCTCTCAGATAAGAGTTTAGTTCAGTTAGCGTGTTACTAACATTTGCATAAGATTTGAAATTGACTTTCATCTTTTTCATCTCTTGTATTTCAGCAAGTAACTTCAGAATTGAGGACTGATATTCTTCCAATTCTATTGCCATTTGAGCATTTTTCTCTGTAGCTTCAGCAACTAGCTTTTTGAGATGCAATATTTCAGCATCCTTCTTTTCTGACTCAACACTCAGCACAACGTACTTTTCAGTAGTTTGCTTAGTCAGAAGTTCAGCATTCTGTAGTTTCTCTTGCTGTTTGCTCAGCGTTTTCTCAAATCTTTCGATTTCTCCTTGAATTCTATCAAGGTCAATATCATCTTCACTTTCTGAATCAGAGTCTGAGGTAGGAGAATTTACCTGATCGGCCATGAGGCAGCACTCATAGTTTGACACATCTGGGTAAGCTTCCATGGCAATTCCACATACTTCTTTGCTTATCTCTACGTCCAGAGTAGCTTCCTCTTCTTCAGTGTCTGAACTTTCTACCTCACTGTCTTCAGAGCTTGTTTCAATGCAAAGAGCATCGATTTTTGCTTGAAGCTTTTTCTTTTCTTCAGCAATCAAAGCCTTCTTGAACTTCTTCTTCTTTTCAGCAGATTTCCCTTTCAGTAAGGGACAGTTTGCTTTGAAGTGTCCAGGATTTTTGCAATAAAAGCAAAGATCATTGATGTTTGGCATTCCTTGATTGTAGTAGAAGTTCTGAGTGTGGATCCATTCTTGATTCAAACTTCTGATAATGGTTTTCACCTTTTCAGAATCTGAATAGAAGTTTCCAACACCTAAGACAGCCATTTCACTCACAAGAGTTGTGAATCTCAAATCCAAGTCTTCCAGTGACTCATTGGCACCTTGTTTGAAGTTTTGAAACTTCAACTTTAGTACTTCGAGTTTGTTTCCTTGGTTTTGTCAGATCCAGCACAAAGATCTTGAACCATTTTCCAAGCTTCCTTAGCAGTTTTAGCACCCCACAATTTGCACTGTATAGTATCTGGAGTAGATCGAATGATGATGTTTCTTGCTTGGCCATCAAGACGGAATATTTTGGCTTCATCTGAAGTCCATTCCTCTCTTGGTTTTGGTACGACAGTGTCGACTGGTTCTCCTAAGATAGTTTCCTTTCCACCAGTATTTGTGGTCATGTGAGGAAAGCTTCTTTAAACTTTAGTGATCTTGACTGGGTTGTTTATGACAGTCACCATCTCATCACTAATGGCCTCAAGATGTAGCATCATGTTGTTTCGCCATTTCTCATAGTTTTCCAGCTTTCGCAAAGGAGCATCTCCTAAAGGCATCATGTCAGCAAATAACTACCAAACTGATCAAGTGAGAGTGATTTACGGAAATCACCTAAGGGGATCTAGGTTCAGTGCTGAAGGTTAAAGAACCTCCAGCTCTGATACCACTTGTTGGTCCCTTTAAACAACAAGAAAAGACTAGAGGGGGGGTGAATAGTCTTTTCAAACTTTTCGTCGTTTAAAACATTCTCAGCAAGTACTTATTACTTTTTAGTAATGAGTTTGCTGATACTTAACTTTCTCAGCAAGTGCTTATTACTTTTCAGTAATGAGTTTGCTAATACTTAAAAACAGAGTGCGGAAGTCTTTTACAATAAGTGCTTTTGTCAGTAAGCTAGTTTCAGCAAGTAAACAGATTGACAGTGTAAACAATGTAGCTTGCTGAAAAATAACTGCAGGAATGTAAATCACACAAACACTTTTATAGTGGTATCTGAGAGTGGCATAATCTCTCAACTAATCCACTTTGTCCTTTCTAAGACCGAATCCACTATGATAAGATATGAGGTTCCTTACAAATCCTATCACTAATGATTCTCAGAAACCAAAGCACACTTGTCTTATTTCCAACCTAAACTAGAGAACTAAACCTTGTTTTCCACCAAACTTGGGACACTTAATCAGCAAAACTATGGTTGATTAATTCCCCCTGAATTCCACGCCTGAATAAAGGTGTTTATCAGTTAGCGAGGTTTGGAATGAGATGACTTGAATATAACTTTGCAGCTATAACAAGTAATCTAAAGAAACACAACTTGTAATACTTTGCAGTAAGCAAGTTTGTTATTTCTGGTGTCAAGACTTGTTCTTGTTTAGAAGAAAGAACACTTAACTAATTTCTTATCTTTCAATGTTCTACTTCTTCACAAGTAGCTTTTGCTTCAAGCTTATATCTTGGAACGGATCAATAGGCAGTAAAGAGTAGAGAAGGATTTGAGTGTTTAAAGCACAAGTGAGAGTTTGATCAGGTTGTTGACACACCCTTCTACTCAGCCTAAGGTCTTCTATTTATAGTTTCTCAAGGGAGCCGTTTGAATTTCAAATTATGTGGCTTGTACCTTAAGATGTCACTATCTTGCTTTTGTACTTTCAGCAGCGCTTTTTATTTGTCTTCTTGTCTTCATGTTCTTTGACGTGCTAACTTTGCATTTAATGCTCTTTTGAATCAAATTCAAATCTGAACATTGGAGCCAAAATGCAAGTACTCTTCAGCAAGGAGGTCACATATGTTGTCAGCAAGTGGTCAGTCTCAGTTTCAGCAAGCACAACCTACTCTGTCATATAGATTTTTACTTATGCAAGTTGTTGCTGAAATTCTCACTTTCTGAAGCAACATGTGCCTTTGTAGGTACCTTTCTCAGAATTCTTCTAAGTCTTCAGTCTTCGAATCTTCAACTTTCTGAGCGGTTCTAGGTCTTTAATAGTTTGTTTGTAAAAACAAAGTACAACATCAGCAAGCTTAAGAACCTAACTAGTACCTACACTAAGTCTTTCAGCAAACGTTCCTCTTTTACAATGTCCTTAAAATTTTAAATTCCTATGGACCTTAAGAGTACTAGTTGCTGGGCTTTACTTAATTTAGCATGGTTAATTGCTCATCAAAATTACAAGTTTCCTAACAGAGTGCTTCAGACTCTTAAACAAAGTCCAGATTTTAACTGGCATCCTAAATGTGAAAGGGAGCAAATTACTATTATCTATTTTGCAGATGATCTCCTATTATTCTCAAGGGGAGATAGTACTTATGTGGCACTTTTGATGGAAAAGTTCCATATCTTCTCTAAATCTACTGGTCTTGTTGCTAACTCAAGCAAAAGCAAGGTTTATTTTGGAGGGGTGACATTGCCGCAACAGGAAGCCATCCTACAGTTTACTGGTTTTGTCAGAGGATCTATGCCTTTCAAGTATTTAGGTGTACCTTTGGCGAGAAAGAAGCTATCTATAAATCAGTTTCAAGTTTTGGTGGATAAGGTGATTGACAGAATTAAGCATTGGACATCTCAATTGCTTATTTATGTTGGTCGACTTCAACTTATTAAAACTGTCATCTTCTCTACCGCTAATTATTGGATGCAATTGTTCCCCATTCCTACGAAAGTGTTGAAGAAAATAGAAGCTCATTGTAGAACTTTCTTATGGAGTGGGAAAGTTGAAGTGAATAGAAAGTCTCCGGTTGCATGGGATAAGATTTGTGAGCCAAAAGCACAAGGGGGACAGAGTGTTATATCCTTACAAGTCTGGAATATTGCTACTGTTGCTAAGCTTCTTTGGCACCTTAGTATGAAGACGGACAAATTATGGGTTCGTTGGATCCATAGTTATTATCTTAAGGATACTTTGGTTGAGAATTTTGCTTCTTCTACGGCTTGTTCTTGGCTTTTTAAGAGAATTCTTAAGCTTAGGGACCAGATTTTACAGCTACAGGCTTGGCAAGACGCATGTGTTACTGGACAGTTTGTAACACAGAAGATTTATCAAAAACTGCGTGGGGTGCGGCCTGTGGTTGCGTGGAGGAAGTTATTTTACAAAAACAGAGCACGTCCCAGAGCTATGTTTATCGTTTGGACTGCTTGCCTTGATAGAATGTTCACTAGGGACAGTGTTGGTCCGTTTAGACAACAAGTAAAGACTAGGGGGGGGTGAATAGTCTTTAAAACTTTTTTGTGTATAAAAACTTTCTCAGTAAGTACTTATTACTTTTCATTAATGAGGTTGATGGTACTTTACTTTCTCAACAAAGACTTATTACTTTTCAGTAATGAGTTTGCTGATACATAAGATTCAGAGTGCGGAAGTCTTTTACAATAAGTGCTTTGCAGGAAATGGTTTCAGCAAGTGAACAAATAAAATAGTGTAAACAAAACAACTTGCTGAAAGTAAATTGCAGTAAAGTAAATCATACAAACACTTTTATAGTGGTATCTCATGGTGGCGTAATCTCTCAACTAATCCACTTTGTCCTTTCTACGACTAAATCCACTAAGATAAGAGATGAGGTTCCTTACAAATCCTATCACTAGTAATTCCCAGAAACTAAAGCACCCTTGCTTAGTTTCCAACCTAACTATAGAACTGTAACCTTGTTCTCCACCAAACTTGAGACACTTATCAGCAAAACTATGGTTGAATAGTTCCCCCTGACAAACACGCCCGAAAGGTCATTTTTATCAGTTAATTAGATAGGTTTGGGATGAGATACTAAAATTAACTTTTCAGTTAGTAAAAGCAATCTAGTGAAACTCAACTTGACCATACTTTGCAGTAAGCAAGTATATTGTTTCTTGGTGTCAAGACTTGTTCCTGTTTAGAGGAAAGAACACTTAACTAATTTCTTAGCTTTAGTATTCTACTTCTTCACAAGTAGTTTTGGTTTCAAGCTTAAGTCTTGGAACGGATCAATTAGCAGTTTGAGAGTAGAGAAGGTTTGAGTGTTTAAGCACAAGTGAGTGTTTGATCACGTTGTTGACACACCTTCTACTCAGCCTAAGGACCTCTATTTATAGTGTCTCAAGGGAGCCGTTTGAATTTGATTTCTGGGACTTCAACCAAGAGATGTCACTATCTTGCTGTAAGGTCACTTTGAACAACGTCTTCTTTTGTCTTCAAGTCTTCAGATCTTCAGAGCGTGTGCTTTAGCATTTAATGCTCTTTGAATTTCAAATGTGAACGTTGGAGCCAAAACGCAGTTGTGATTCAGCAAGGAGGTCACATGTGTTATCAGCAAGTAAGCGTACTCAGTTCAGAAAGTTCAACCTACTCTGTCATATAGATTTTCACTTAAATGACTGGTTTCTGAGTTTCTCACTTTCTAAGATAACATGCTCCTTTGTAGATACCATTCTCAGAAATCTTCTAAGTCTTCAAGTCTTCAACTTTCTGAGAGATTCTAGGTCTTCAATAGATTGTTTTTGCAAACAAAGTACATCATCAGCAAGCTTAAGAACCTACCTAGTACCTACACTATGTCTTTCTGCAAACGTTCCTCTTTTACAATGTCCTTTAAATTCTAAATTCCTATGGACCTTAATAGTACTAGTTACTGGACTTGGGTTAATTTAGCATGGTTAATTGCTCATCAAAATTACAAGTTTCCTAACAGATAGATCAGTCAGAACTCAGAATAGGAGTTTCTGCTGCTACAGATTGCGTGTTGTGTGGTGAAGCAGAATCGGCAAATCACTTGTTCTTTTGTTGCCAGAATCTTCGTGCTGTTTGGACTACTTTACTTCACTGGATAAGTATATTACATGCTCCAAGAAGGTTTGATGAGGAACTGCTATGTATGTTGCAGGAATCAAAAGAAAATCGGCTAAAGTGCAACTCTTGAAGATAGTTTTTGTTGAGACGATATATGCGACATGGAAGGCTAGGAATGCTAAGTTGTTTAGTCATGTTAGGAAACTTGTAATTTTGATGAGCAATTAACCATGCTAAATTAAGAAAAGTCCAGTAACTAGTACTCTTAAGGTCCATAAGAATTTAGAATTTTAAGGACATTGTAAAAGAGGAACGTTTGCTGAAAGACTTAGTGTAGGTACTAGTTAGGTGCTTTCGTTTGCTGATGATGTACTTTGTTTTTACAAATGAACTATTGAAGCACTAGAACCGCTCATAAACTTGAAGATTCGAAGATTGAAGACTTAGAAGAATTCTGAGAAAAGGTATCTACAAAGGCACATGTTACTCAGAAAGTGAGATTTTCAGCAACAGCTCGCATATGTGAAAATCTATATGACAGAGTAGGTTGTGCTTGCTGAAACTGAGACTGACCACTTGCTGAAAACATTTGTGATCTCCTTGCTGAAGAGTACTTGCATTTTGGATCCAACGTTCACATTTGAATTTGATTCAAATGAACATTAAATGTAAAGTAGGCACGCGAAGAACATGAAGACAAGAAGACAAATGAAGGACGCTGCTGAAAGTACAAAAGCAAGATAGTGACATCTTAAGGTGCAAAGCCTTAGAATCTGAAATTCAAACGGCTCCCTTGAGACACTATAAATAGATGTCATCCGTTAAAGAGTAGAAGTGTGTCAACAACGTAATCAAACTCTCACTTGTGCATTAAACACTCAAAACCTTCTATACTCTTTACTGCCTATTGATTCGTTCCAAGACTTAAGCTTGAAACAAAAGCTACTTGTGAAGAAGTAGAACATTCACGACTAAGAAATTAGTTAAGTGTTCTTTCTTTCGAAACAAGAAACAAGTCTTGACACCAGAAACAACTTAACTTGCTTACTGATAAGTATTACAAGTTGTGTTTCTTTAGATAACTTGTTATAGCTGAAAAGTTATACTCAAGTCATCTCATCCCAAACCTGTCTAACTGATAAACACCCTTTTCAGGCGTGAAATTCAGGGGGAATTAATCAAGCATAGTGTTGTTGATTATAAGTCCCAAGTTTGGTGGAGAACAAGGTTACAGTTCTCTAGTTAGGTTGGAAACGAAGCAAGTGTGCTTTGGTTTCTGAAGAATCATTAGTGATAGGATTTCTAAGGAACCTCACATCTTATCTTAGTGGATTCAGTCCTAGAAAGGACAAAGTGGATTAGTTGAGAGATTACGCCTCTCTCAGATACCACTATAAAAGTGTTTGTGTGATTTACTTTACCGCATTTAGTTTTCAGCAAGCAACACTTATTGTACACTGACACTCTGCTCACTTGCTGAAACTAGCACTCTCTGAAAAGCACTTATTGTATAAAGACTTCCGCCCTCTGTTTTTAAAAGTACCAGCAAACTCGTTACTGAAAAGTAACAAGTACTTGCTGAGAAAGTTAAGTACCAACAAACTCATTACTGAAAAGTAATAAGCACTTGCTGAGAAAGTTTTAAACGACGAAAAGTTTGAAAAGACTATTCACCCCCCCCCCCCCCAGTCTTTTCTTGTTGTTTAAAGGGACCAACAAGTCATCAGACTTTTGGTATGCATATTGTAGATGAAATAAAACAAATAGTCAAGTATAGGTGTGTTGGTGATGAAAAATTACTAGAGTACTGTTGTAATCTAGCGTGAGAGCTGTATAGCAGCTTGTAGCCGACTTGTGCTCCATTTGAGATTGTCTGGATCTTCGGATAGACATATTGTACTGAATCGTTTTGGAATAAAAGTAAAACAATTTTCCAAAAAAAAACAGTTCACTTTAGCATAGTATTCTTCACCTTTGCACACACCTGTAAATCGTTTTTTGTTGCAACAGTTGATGAACTTTAGTCTGACACCAAATTCAAATACCATAAAAATTAAACTAACAAAGCTCATTAAAAATCAATCTTACAAAAACATGGTTGTACGGCTTTGGTCAATACCACTCGTAGCAAGATGGAACACGATCTTCTCTTGCAACTCGTCCGGAAGGTATTGCCTGTCTCTTCGAACCATAGTGAGAAATTTCGAAGTTTCAATGTGTTGTAAAAATCGATTTACTTAGTTGGATGTATTTATAATGATGTGTATGTGAACCTAATATAACAAAGTATACGGTAATAATATCACCACTCCAACAAAGAATAATTCTCAGTCATGAAATCTCCAAATATATTAGGCAAAAATATTAACGTGCAATAGTATAAACTGAAATGATATGCTCGAAAATATACCAAAGTTTTTTGCATAATATAAATGAAGATACTAATAAAACAGGCAACGTATATATGTAATAATATAAATTCGAGATCAATGCTTTAATTAAAATAACAATCTGATTCATTGTATTAAAACAAAACACGAAGAAGACAAAAAATAGACAATGAATAAAAATAAAATTATAATAGTCCAACATAACAAAATACCTAACAAAGTTCAATTGATATATCTAGGCAACCCAATCTTCCCGCAAAATCGATTTGAAGTACCGTCTCCTCTTATAGACTCGAGTCTCAAAATTAGCTAGACAACCCATGCATTCGACATGACGCCTCCATTGTGGTTCCGGAACTTCATGATATGTGCCAAAACATGGACACTTGGAACCATTCTAGTGGCTTCCATTATGCTGCTTCACAAGCCTGCAACATAATTCAAAGCGCCAAACCTCTAAGGTATCCTCTGGAACATCAGAAGAATAAATAGCCACAAGCTCCTTGAAACCATTTGTTCGCGTATCTTCATCTTTGGCAATTAACTTCACAATGCATGATATATAGGTGGCCTGTGGATGTCCACCTTGAATTACCTTGTCTAGAAGATAATCCACTTTGGCATATCTACCATGCTCAAAAACATCAGCCTACAATAATTGTTTTAAATATTATGAGAAAAAATTTAAAAAACAATAAAAGCTTTGAAAGTAATGCAGCAATAAAATATTAACTAAACAAACCGATAAAAACACTCCGGATTCCCACCAATATAGCATTTGACCATGAATTCATGGTTACACGAATTTGGTGTCCTCCATGGGATTCGTGGGACTTCGTTGAAGTTAACTTTGGCATAATACTCTTCCTCCTGACATATGCTCGAAAATCTCTTCTAACTTTTAATACAGTGAAAAACAAATTCAATAACAAAAACAATAGATCTAGTAAATAATCAAGCATAGCAACTAGCATGTTCAAGCTGTAGAACACTTAAGTTCTGATCTTTCTAGACTTTCCTTAGACAGTGCAAGCCTTCATTCTAATTTTGTTCAGTCAGATAAAAGTAGTTGTATGGAATTACGAAGAGTCTCTTTCTTGCCTTTTTCAGTATCTCATCGTAAAACATATCAACATCCATAGGTTTGAAGTAAGGAGGAATTTCATTCAATTTCCTTTTGAGAGTTGTTCCTCTTAGTTTTACCTCAGCATCCAACCACAACTTTCTTTCTTCATAGCTGGAGAGTGGTGATGCTTCTCTTTCATTGCTAGCCACTTTTATGACGTTCCATTTGTCCATTTGTTGTAACACATCTTTTGGAAAGTAGCTATTGGCTAGCAGATCTTCAATCTTTAGGATCCAAAATCCTTTCTTCAGCCTTACCACAATTTGAGTGGTGTCTTGATTGCTTATTTTGGTGTACTGAACACCTAGGCCAACAACATCGTAAGCTTTTCTCTTATTTTCAGCACGCCTGTTTCTTCTTCTTTCTCTTGAGTCATTTTCTTGGTCTCTTGTTGAGGATCCAGAGGAAAGTAACAGAGTATTGCCAGATTGAGTCTTGGCATTAAGAGGCTTGATGTTCAGTGTCTTTGAAATGGGAACATTGTCATTATCATAATCATCATTTTCTTGATGAATGACATCTTCCTTACAAGCAGCAGAAGTATCAGCATTAGTCTTTCTTTTCTTGTCTTCTCTTGTTGATCTTCTTTCAGAATCAGTGTCTGATCTCTTTCTAGATCTAGAATCTTGCAAATTTTCAGCAAGTGATTCTGTTTGTTGTCGTGGTCCTGGTAATTTCAGCAAGGACGAGGGAACTGGAGGAGGCAAGTCCTTTTTGCTTAGCTTTTTCTGAGAACTATCTTCCCCCTTGGACATGGATTGCAAAACATCAAAAGTAGACAAAAGTACATTCACCACCCCCACTAAACACCCAATTTTCATCATAGTCCATCTTTCCCAAACAATTACATCCTAGTCCAGCCGCTACTCCGGTGTTGACTCCGGTCACCGTTAAGTCTAAAAAATGAGGCAACCAAACACGCCTTAAGTCCTTAACCCCTTAACTTTTTTTCTTTTTTCTTTTATTCTTTTTCACCTTTTTACTTTTACCTTTAAGAAAACATAAAAATAAAAAAAAATAAAAAAATATAAAAAAAAGAAATCAATGTCTGGAAAGCTCCCTCCAGCTCCAATTGGAGCTCTGTACAGAGCTCCAAATCGGAGCTTTGTACATACAGAGCTCCGATTAGCTCTGTCTGATCGGAACTGTACCGGTACAGTTCCGATCATCTTCTTCCCCATTGTTGTTTTCTTTTTCTTTTTTTTTTTTAGTATTTTGTATTTATTTTTCTTTAATAAAGAAAAAAAGAAAAGGAAAATAAAATAAAATTTGAGACTCATTTGTTAAATTCAATTTTTGTAGGGATTTGTTTTAAAATAATTTTGTAAACTATTTTGAAGTATAGTTAAATTATGTATTAATATTGTAAAAGTTCAAATATTTGGGGTAAATTTGTAAACAAAACGAAACTTCATGTTGTTTGGATTAATTCAGAATTAGAAATTCCGGCAGGGGCATAATGTCATTTCCAGGGCTTAGAGCGCAGAAAGTCAAATTCGTGGGTTAATCTGTAATTAGGTTTATTTAGTAAGGGATGTCTATGTAATAAAAAATATAGCTGGACTAATCTGTAATAACTGACAATAGTAGGGGTACTAGAAGTAGTAGCCCCTCAAAAATATGAGTTGAAAAGAACTCATTGCAATTTTCAGCAAGCTTGTGCAAGCAGTTGTAGTGTTCAACCATGTCTTGCTGAAGTTGGTTAGTCTTGGACAACTCTACCTTTATCATCTTTAAGTTGTCTTCAGCTCTTTTGGCGTCAGTGACCGTTTGTTCCATAATGGATTGGGCCTTTGTCAATGCATTTTTGCCAATTTTGAGAGCTTTACTTGCTTCTTTCTCATAGCTTATGTGATGTAGAATTACATCTGCTTGGGCTAGAGTGAGACTTGTTGTGCTTCTCAGCAAGGTAGTCAAGAACTTTTCCAGGTTCATTGTTTTTTCATCTAGTAACTCCTCATCTTCAGCTTTGCATTCTTCATGCACTTGCAGGAGAGCTCTCATTCTAGGTGTCCACTCTTCCACACTGGGAAAGGGCACTAGAGATGGGGTTACTCTGTAAACTGATCTTCAACTCCTTTGAGTTTGCTCTTTTCATAGTCATTTCCGGAGGATTGAGAAGAGTCAGAGTGCTGGATTTCACCAGTCGTATCATTTTTTGTGGCCATCTCTTCATCCTCATCAGAAAAGCCAGATGAGCTTTCATCATCATCTTTCTCAAAGTCAGCAACCTTTTCACCAAGGTTTTCTGTCACCAAATTTTCTGGTTGAGTGGTTGCTCGAGGCAAATCTTGAGACTCAACAACTGGAGTTTCACCAGTAGTAGGGGGTGGAAGGGAGGATTCTCCCGTGTTTTTCACTCCAGAAGACTGAGCTATATGTAACATCCCATTTTTTTTAATTATTTATTTTATTAATTAATTACCTGAATAATTTAATTATTTGGTAATTTAATTAATTGTCATTACCGCGTTGTCGAATTCGAACTACAAGACTTTATTATTAGTGGATCGTTTACATCTCGATTTTGGGCTAGGAGATTTCCAGCTTTGCAAGACTTATCTGAGCGCAATTGGTATTGGCCCATTCGTGGCCCATGTCTCAAGACTGCCCATCTCTTTAGTTAACCCTAACCCGAGTCAATCACCACTACTCCCCACTCCTCATTTGCACGCCACCATTGAAAGAAACAGAGAAACAAAGCTACTTCTTCTCCTTTTCTCTCATCATCAGCATAATCAAATCTTCATCCATCATCACCTTCACAGTTCCTCAACATCCCAACACCACCATCGGATTATCATCATCATCGACCTCAACATCATCATCAACACAATAGAACCACCACCCGCCGCCTCTGCATCCCCTTAACGCCACCATCATTTCACCATTATCATCACCGCGACGCATCATCATCATCACGTACGTGTGGCTCCCTCTACTGACCGTTTTACTCTGCCCCGAACCAGATCGAGATCTCCGACGAAGCTGCTCTATTCTGCCGCCCGGTCGCGCCCCTGCCCGGTTTACGTTCGTCTTCTCCGATCCGTGTCCGGTAAGTACCAAATCTGCTCCGTTTCGGTCGCTTAAGGGTTCATTTCGTATAATGGATCTAGTTCTAACATCCTTTTTCGCTTTAAATTGCAGTTCGATTCACCTCATTTCCGTTCAAAGGTAAATTCTGCTTCTCTTTATTTTTTCTGTGGACGATTTTGCCCCTGTTGCATTCTGGTTGTGTTGAATCAATTTCCCTGAACCCTATCTTTGACCTTATTCGAATTTTGGGACTTACAGTAGAATTTTTTGACTATGGATTGACTAGTTTGACCATTCGAGGCTTTAAAATTCTGAAATTGTTAAGTGATGACCTAAATGAACTTGTAAGACTGAACTGGACCGATTTGGATTGGTTGAGACTTGAGACTGACCTTGTGTTTTGGATTCGGTGGACCTTTGGTTATGATTGTTTTCTGTTGGGGTCATTTAGGAAATTCTAGAAAGTTGAAGGACCTATTTGCAATTATGTTGGACCAGAGTTGACTGACTGTGAACTAGTTTAAGAGAGTTTAAATTTCTTAGAAGTGTTATGTTAAGAGAACAAGAGAGGGAGCAAAGTAAGAAAATTAAAAGGGGATGGAAATATTAGTAGTACCACTGAATTGATGCTCGAGGCCTTGTAAAGGGTATGTGATTATGTTTAGCGATTCATTTTACGGTTGATCCGAGTTTGTATTAAATTATATATTTTATTGTGGGTCTAAATATACCCCTTGACAGGTTAGTTAGCAAATAGAGCTGGTACGAACATTGTTGAAAGCTTTGAATGGTGATTTGTAAGTATAATTTTGTAACTTGTTATTTAATATGCTTGTAAATGTTAACTGATAGCTTGTTATTTGTCTTATATGTGTTATCGATGTTTACATATGTGATTTGAGCTTATTGTGATACCTTTATGGATTTGATGATTGAAATTGATAAGTAATCGATGCCATTAAAGTGAATATGTTTGCCCCGAAGCTCTGTATTGTGAATTGTATGTCAAAGATATAAAGTTAAGCTTATTTATGAGCTAATAGTACATGATATGCATTCATAAGAGATAAAAGGACTCTGTTATGGCTGCTTATGACCTTGAGACTGTTTTTAAAACAAAATTTCCAGTATAACTGGACATAGAGTACCGTACGGCCACCTAGAGACAAATTGCTCCATATGAATTTTGAGAACCGGAGAAATATAAACTCCATGTGTTCTCCAAGTATGAAGAAGTTGTGATCACACTTACTCATGGTTATAGAAGGCCCATAACAGATAAAGAATATGACTAAGCACGTGTATTTGATGTGCGATATCGATGTACCGATGTGTATATGATAAAATGTATGTGGTGAAGAGTATATGGATGATGTGCGTACAAGATAAGTAACTTGTATTGGCACAAGTAAGAAGTCATATATGTATGAATGTGGATCGCATGTATTGAAAGAGAAGAATTACATGTGATGGAAACGGTTCCTATGTGATTGACTCACAAGTCGTAAAGTAACATGGTATCAAGTACCTTACTGGCCGCTAAATGGCTAGTTACTTGATTGTACTTATTGAGCACGCAACTCATTCAATTGTGTTGTTGTCTTTTTATAGTTATCGGAGAAGAGGACACAACAAAGGGCTTACATGATAGAAGTTGAGTCTCGGATCAAAGGTTGGCTGGCTGATTTCACTCCTTGGTACGGCTCATCATCATCTGCATCTCATATAGGTCACGTTGATTATGTAAGAGAGTATCGACTCCTCCATGCATGGTTGTGAATCTACTTGTTTAATCGTGAAATTCCTTAAGTTTAACACTTCCGCAAATATTTCTAAATAAAAATGGCTTCCGCTCACGTTTATGTACAAAACGTTTTCAAAAATGTCTTTTCACTTGCATAAGTAAAGATCCTGAAAAGAGTATGGTTTTAAACTGCTTCCGCGCATCTTAACACCTAAGCGTGTTTAATTACGCGCGAAGGTGTTAGGGTGTTACAGTTGTGGTATCAGAGCACCGGTACGGGTTCTGTTTCCATATGTATGATATGAAGTACCGGTGCAAATTTTGTTTCAATTAACATGATAGGTGTGGTCCAAGATGGGATGTATAGATATTGAAATGACAGGTTTGATCTGAAGAGGGATCTATAGTCATTGAAATGACATGTGCATTATGAGTTTATGTGATGTTCTTGAAAAAGTTATATGGTATGTCACACCAAGGTCATATAGTTGCATATGAGAAGTGCATACACTCATTGAGCCAAGAGTACTGAAAGGTGTGGAGAAATAGACGAGCCTGAGTAAGATCGTTTTATATCGCATTAACAAGAGATGAGTGGGCTTATTGTATGGTTTTACGCACATGGATTGATACAGTAGATATTGTTTTTAATATAGTGTATCCTAACGCAAGTTGGTGACTCGGGGTACTGAACTCTGAGCAATTCTGAGGGTTTCGCCTCTAAGATATTACAGGAATATTTGTTACTATGAAAGTTGTGTTGCTGATGCCTAGCTGTATAGGTATGATAGTCATGGTTATAAAAGAGTGGTTCTTGTATGTACGATATCTACACCAAGGCGTTCAAATGATATGGAAAGGAAGCCTATTGGCGACATGGATACCAGGTAAGCTTATCTGAAATGTGAAGATACTCATTTGTTCAGTGGAGTTATATAGATTTCTTAAGATATGATGATTTTAGTACGGTCAAGAGACAGATGAGTTTATTGTTTCAACGTTTGAAAATGATTGGTACGATTATTGTCTCTATTTATGACTTCAGTTCTTGATTTTTGGTGACGAAATTAAGAGCTACTAAGGGATATCAACGTTCATACGAGGATGGATTGATTGAATGATAAACTTGTGAAACTTATTGTTTCACCATGGAAATAGTGTTGCAAATGTATGATAGGATATGTATGACATTGAAAGTGATAAAGAAAGTATTCATGTTGGTACAGTATGTGCATTAAGAATGTTTGAAATGATGGATAGAGGATATCGAAAGCCTATTTGGCTCATGTTGTGGAGGATACATTAGGTTATATGATTATGCATATATTCATGTTGTCAGAAGACCGATAAAGACTTCGCAAGGTATGATTTTGTCATGTGTTATGGAAATCGAGGACACATAGAAGGATTATATTTCAATGATGAGTTAGAGGATAAAAATCAATTTTACGAAAACATTGGAATAGTTCTCTATAAGACAATGTCCAAAATGAATAAATATGATCCAAATTGTTGGTATTAGAGGAAAAGAACATGACTAATATAGACGACAAGGTCAAAATAGTGAAAAGTCGATTAAAGTTCGACTAACATTGGCAAGAGAATTTTCTTGCACAACATAGAGTTGATAAGGAATACGAGGTTAGAAAATAATGTATTTTCTTCGACGAGGAAATTCTGAGATTTTCTAAGAATATGAATCTCTCATTATTATAATGGTCTTAAGGAGATGTATAGAAAAGTCAAATTGTAGCTCTTAGTCTATAGACTAACTTTGTCGCAAAGATTGTTTGGAAATCATAATTTATTCCAAGTTAATGGTTAACCAAAATAGACATGGGTCTTAAATATGTCATTTGAGATGATATGACTATAATTAGGGATAATTTGAGCTATGCAAAAAAAAAAAAAAAAAATAGTGGATTTTTTTTTGCGTTGTGCGAAAAATGGAATTAGAAATCGAAGAACTCAATGGTGAAAGTTTATGGTGAAACCATCCAAGAGATAGTGTAAGTTTTGAAACAGAGTAATATATGTGAGATCAGTATCTCAAAGATTATTTCAAACATGTATAAATTTCGAGGACAAAATTTCTTAAAGGAGGGGAGAATTGTAACAACCCAAACCTTTTTAACCCTCTTAAGACGGAATTTTGTTATCGATAATGAAGATTAAGTTTAATTATAATATTTTACTTATGGGAAAAGTATGAGGTACAACTGATGGAGAAAATTATGGCAAGGGATTCGATATATTGTTTCTTGGACTCAAGTTATGGTTTAATGTATGCTCTGCCCCAATAAGTTTGACAGGATCATTTATATTGAAACGAAACGAATGCCTATGAAAGTACGTGGAAAAAGTATGAGGTACAGCTGATGGAGAAAATTATGGCAAGGGATTCGATATATTGTTTCTTGGACTCAAGTTATGGTTTAATGTATGCCCCACCCCAATATGTTTGACGGGATCATTTATATTGAAACGAAACGAATGCCTATGAAAGTACGGATACTATAATATGAACCTTACGATTTTATAGTTTTTGAAAATATGTTCATTTTTATATTTGGGTAGTAAATGTAAAAGTCGAAATAAAACGACCGAGACAAATAATGTGATCTTAGTTATAGTATATTAGTAATATATAAGTGTGTGTGTATATATATATATTGAACTTCCATTGTTGTCGCCGTGGCATTGCCTCAGCCTCATGGCCCTTAAAACACCGCCATTTGTCACTATCTTGTTTGTTTAAAATTTGTTACTCAACAACAAAGTAACGGGGTTAAGGTCTCACAATCTACGACCATTTCATTTCCATCTTCATCACTACGCCTCTTCACACACATTCACACTCTCAACTCACGAGAACAAGAGAGGGAGCAAAGAAAGAAAATTAAAAGGGGATGGAAAAATTAGTAGTACCACCGAATTGATGCACGAGGCCTTGTAAAGGGTATGTGATTATGTTTAGCGATTCATTTTACGGCTGATCCGAGTTTGTATAAAATTATTATATTTTATTGTGGGTCTAAATATACCCCTTGACATGTTAGTTAGCAAATAGAGCTGGTACGAACATTGTTGAAGGCTTTGAATTGTGATTTGTAAGTATAATCTTGTAACTTGTTATTTAATATGCTTGTAAATGTTAATTGATAGCTTGTTATTTGTCTTATATGTGTTATCGATGTTTACATATGTGATTTGAGCTTATTGTGATACCTTTATGGATTTGATGATTGAAATTGATAAGTATCGATGCCATTAAAGTGAATATGTTTGCCCCGAAGCTCTGTATTGTGAATTGTATGTAAAAGATATAAAGTTAAGCTTATTTATGAGCTAATAGTACATGATATGCATTCATAAGAGATAAAAGGACTCTGTTATGGCTGCTTATGACCTTGAGACTGTTTTTAAAACAAAATTTCCAGTATAACTGGACATAGAGTACCGTACGCCCACCTAGATACAAATCGCTCCATATGAATTTTGAGAACCGGAGAAATATAAACTCCGTGTGTTCTCCAAGTATGAAGAAATTGTGATCACACTTACTCATGGTTATAGCAGGCCCATAACAGATAAAGAATATGACTAAGCACGTGCATTGGATGTGCGATATCGATGTACCGATGTGTATATGATAAAATGTATGTGATGAAGAGTATATGGATGATGTGCGTACAAGATAAGTAACTTGTATTGGCACAAGTAAGAAGTCATATATGTATGAATGTGGATCGCATGTATTGAAAGAGAAGAATTACATGTGATGGAAACGGTTCCTATGTGATTGACTCACAAGTCGTAAAGTAACATGGTATCAAGTACCTTACTGGCCGTTAATTGGCTAGTTACTTGACTATACTTATTGAGCCCGCAACTCATTCAATTGCGTTGTTGTCCATTTATAGTTATCGGAGAAGAGGACACAGAAAAGGGCTTAAATGATAGAAGCTGAGTCTTGGATCAAAGGTTGGCTGGCTGATTTCACTCATTGGTATTGGCTCATCATCATATGCATCTCATATAGGTCACATTGATTATGTAAGAGAGGATCGACTCCTCCATGCATGGTTGTGAATTTACTTGTTTAATCGTGAAATTCCTTAAGTTTAACACTTCCGCAAATATTTCTAAATAAAAATCGCTTCCGCTCACGTTTATGTACAAAACGTTTTCAAAAATGTCTTTTCACTTGCATAAGTAAAGATCCTAAAAAGAGTATGGTTTTAAACTACTTCCGCGCATCTTAACACCTAAGCGTGTTTAATTACGTGCGAAGGTGTTTGGGTGTTACAATTTTCATCCTCTTCTTCTTCTTCATCATCAGTGAGAATAACTAATGGAAGATGCATGTATATCGCTTGACTAGTGACTTCTTCATCCTCATTGAATGTGTGTGGATAAGCAACCACAGACACAAATAGTCCTTTAATCATCTCAAGCTTGTTCAGCAGGAGGAGCCATCTTAAACTTGTCTTTCAGATTTTCTATGATTTTGATGACTAGCTCTTGTCCCATTTGCTGAGAGAATGACATATGCTCTTGTGGCATAATAGAGTGAATGAAGGTCTCTAGCTTCAGCAATGAAGTTCTTTTCTTCTCACTTGAGAGATGGGTGAAAAGATCCGCGAAGTCCATTCTTTTGTACCTTTGCCAATTGCTAACAGACTTAGCAACCCTTGACAAGGTATTCTTCTTAAAATGTGAATAAAGCTCTTCGGAGCTGATTTGATGGACTTCGTGGGTAGGAGTTTCTTCTATCTCCAAATGAGCCTAAAGAAAAACATTGTTAGTTTCATGATGCTGAAATGTTGTAGTTTTATAGTCTAAAACAGGTACATGAATTACCTACTGACATTAAGAAAGCTCATGTTGCACACTTGGTTGTGCGATTTCTACAGGCATTTCTTCAGGAACTGTAGTTGCTTCCTTGTTTTGATCATCCTGAAATAACAAATTGTTAGATACAAGCACTAAGTTATTAAACTTAGCATTTTCACCAAAATTAACATCTATCTGCTGAGCAGGAGTTGTGGTTTCTGGTGCAGAACCCTCAGCTTGCTTCTGACTTGCATCTTGAAAAGTTTGTAAAGAAACAATAATATTAGCTAATGATAAAGTTTCAAATAATGAAATTAAGCCTATTTTAGAGTTACCTACCTGCTGAAGAACAACAGGTGGTGACTCAGTCCGTTCAGCATCATTGGCTTTTTTAGTATCTGGGACTGTATCTTCAGCAGACTTCTTGAGTTGCTCTTCTTGAGAAGGTTGTGCAGCATCAACATTCTCCCTTGTCTCTGAGTTGACAAGTTGAGCAAAAGTTTCTCGACCCAAAAGTTCACTACTTGTCATTAATAGAGTAACTGACTTGTCAGAGTTGTCAGGTACATCTACATCCATTTGTTTGCTTAAATCTCTTAAGTACAAACTGAATGGTTTCAGTTGGAATTTTGATTTCTGGGTCTGGTAAACTTGGTCTTGTATCCTCACCAACTGAGTGTGCGTCGTTGGACGAAACTTCTTTCTGAGGTTCAGTAACCTCTTTTTCAGCAACAGTAGTTGTGGTCTCAACAACTTTTTCTGGACTAGTTGCTTGTTCAACAATTGTCTCGGCAGCCTTTCTCAGGTCTGCAGCAATATCACTTGCGGGTTCAAGTGGGGTGTCATCAAGATTGTCTACAATGTTGACATCATCAATTCTTGCTAAGGCAGGATTTGCATTTCCACTGCCTTGTGGAATTTCATCCACATTGATTGGTTGTTGGACATTGGAGGCAGTAAGTGCTCCTTTTTCAGCAACTACATCAGCTTGCGTTTCAGCAAGTGATGGATTGTTAGCATCATCAGCATCATCTAGAATTTAAAATTGCTTTCTAGCAGTTCTCTTTGTTTTGGGTCTGTTTGTTGATTGTTGATTGCTTCCTCCTTTTTGTTGGGACTGGAGGAGCAACTGAGGAAGTTGTTGTTTGCATGTCATCAACATCAGCTTTCCTTTTCTTTCTTTGGTACTTTGGGACTTAGTACTAGCATCAGCAACAACCACTTTAAAGGTTTTGGCTTTCTTCTTGTCTTTGGCATTAGGCTTCTGGGGTTTATTCTTTTTGCAGTTAAACATTCCCACAAACCATGAAGCTTTTTTAATGGGAGAAGGTTCTCTGAGCTTAATGCCTAATTTTTCAAGGTTGAAACAAATTTTCAGTCCATACAACACTGGTCCAGTTGGAGCTACAGTGTTGTCTTCAACTTTTACCTTGAATCTGACAAGAGAGTCAGCAAGCTTGTTAAACAACCATTTTTCCCAGCAAAGGTCTATACTGTTGTCATATATGTGCTTCAGCAACGGCCATCGTTTATTCCTATTTGATCAACTCCTCCAACTTGGAAGTCAAGGACTCTGATTATCAGCAAGGCAACCAGTCCAAGTGAATTTGAGATGTGTTTTCTTTTAACTTCATTTGTTTTAAACCGAAGTGGAGCCACCTCATCATTCTTCATGTTGTCGTTTCTGACGTTGCTCTAAAATTCAGCAGTCTCTTCCAGAGACTCAGAAAGATCTTCCAAACTTCCGGTGGTCGGAAGTTGGAAGTGGTTTGCAAAATCAGTCCATTTCAAGACGATTTGAGTGCCTTGCACTGAAGTAGAAATCACTTTTTCAGTGATTCCTTGAGCATCAGTGACTCTGGTCACTTCTGAGTTATTGTAAAACTAAATGACATCTACAATACTCAGAGCTTTTGGTCTTGCAGTAATGAAGCCAAGAAGCCCTTGTCGATTGAAGTAACCTAAGGCTTCTGTACCCTCATGGGTCTCTTTGTAATAGTAACAGGTGTATTTTTCCTTCGCCATTGCTCCCCATTGCATCATTCTTTCACACTTTTCAGCTTTTAAGAACGAAGGAAGCATGGGTCTTTGAGTTACCCTATCGTCTGATAGGATAAGCTTCACAGTGTTCTTCTCCGCTTCAACAGGTATTTCCTTAGCCGGAGAAGGAGGAGCAGGAGTGGTGCTTTTAGGAGCATTGTCTGACTTGGAAGCCCTTGGGCTTGATCTTTTGGGAGCCATCTTTTATATTAAGATTTTTGGTTTGAGATGGACGAAAAAGGGTAGAGATTGACCGGAGGAGCAGAGAGCTTCAGAGTAGAAAATGCTATTCTGAGTAAAAATATTTGGGAGTTGTAAAGAATTTTGTCTTTGTTCAACTCCTCATATATATAGTGTCTCAGATCTGTGAGAGTCTCAATTGATTTGAGATCTCAGCAAGTGAAATGAGATACGAAAGAGAGAGTAGTCACACTCCGCATTCAATGCGTGGTGGGCCACTAACTCGAAACCGTCAGAGCACGTTTTTACTTTTAACACGTGAGCCGTTAGATCAAAAACTAGTTTTCATCAATGGCCACGATTTAATTTCATGTCAGGATGACTTGCAAGTTATCTGTGCCAATGTAACGTCACTATTGGATTTTACCTTGAATCAAGGGATGTTGTCATTAAGCGCAGCAAGTGTGTTTTTCATTCTGACTTTAGCAATTACTTACCAAGTAACAAGCCTTGTACTTGCTGAAAGTTCCCCCTTAATTCATTATCTCCTTTTTTTTTAAGGCAACAAGGTTTTTGAGTTCCCGTCTCAGTAAATCATTTTTCTTTAAGAGATAATAGGGTAAAATAGTAAAAACATAATTGCTCTTCTGAGTTCCCGTCTCAGTTTTTATCTTTGGTCAACCTTCATACTGAATACCTGTTTCAGTAACCTTGATTGTCTGAATGCCTGTTTTAGCAATCTTAAATTCCCTTACTGAATGCTCGTTTCAGTAAGTAGTCAAATTTCCTAACAAATGACTATCTTTTATGGACAAATTGTTGAAGGTCTGTTTCAGCAATCAGTTTGTGGTCAGCTAACTTTATTATGGTGGAGATCCATAAAGTTACTGAATAGATAGAAAACCCACTCTTTTAAAATAATCTTAATTTGATTTGCTGAATACCCGTTTCAGCAATCAAGTGGTTGTTCCATCTTTACTGAGGTAGTTCAATCAATCCAAGGTTATAGTTTAGAATTGCAAACCTATTATCAGGCAATGGCTTGGTAAAGATATCAGCAAGTTGATCCTCAGTACCTACCTGTAAGACCTCAATATCTCCTTTCTCAACATGGTCTCTTATGAAGTGATGTCTAATATCAATGTGTTTAGTTCTTGCGTGGAACTTAGGATTTTGCGTGATAAAAATAGCACTTGTATTATCACAGAAGATTGGAGTCTTCTTTTCATAGATACCATAATCCCTTAGTTGTTGCTGAATCCATAGGATTTGAGCAGTGCAACAACCTGCAACAATGTATTCAGATTTTGTAGAGGAATTGACAACACATGTTTGCTTCTTGCTGAACCATGATATTAGTCTGGTACCTAGAAACTGACAAGTTCCAGAAGTACTTTTCCTATCAAGAGTTGATCCAGAATGATCAGCATCAGAGTAACCAACCAATTGTAAGCCAGAAACCTTCGGATACCATAATCCAACATTGACAACACCTTTGACATATTTCAGTATTTTGATTGCTTTCTTGTAGTGTGATTCTCTGGGATCAGATTGAAATCTAGCACATACACAAACAACATACTGAATGTCAGGTCGACTTGCTGTTAAATACAACAAGGAACCAATGAGCTTCCTGTATTTGTGTTCATCAACACTTTTGTCAGGTTTGATGTAGCCCATTTTGGTACCAACACTCATAGGGATCTTTTCAGGTTTTTCATCTTCTTTGATCTTGAATTTTATGAGCATTTATTTGGCATAATTTGATTGACTTATGAATATTCCATCTTTGAGTTGCTTGACTTGCAATCCTAGGAAATAATTCACTTTGCCCATCATACTCATTTCAAACTTGTTTGTCAAAGTCATCACAAAGTTGCTTGTCTTTAGACCCAAATATTATGTCATCCACATAAATCTGGACTAAAAGTAATTTACCATCTTGATTCATGGTAAACAAAGTTTTGTCCACCTCACCTATCTTGAAACCATTGTTCAGCAAGAACTTAGCTAAGGTGTCATACCATGCTCTTGGTGCTTGCTTTAAACCATATACAACTTTCTGAAGCTTGAATACCATTTTGGTTTCTGAGGTGACTTCAAAACCTGGGGGTTGTTCTAAGTAAACTTCTTCAGCAAGTTCACCATTCAGGAATGCACTTTTAACATCCATTTGGTAAACAATGAAGTCGTTATGAGCAGCAAAGGCTAAGAATATTCTTATTGCATCCAATCTAGCAACTGGAGCATATGACTCATCAAAGTCCAATCCATCAGTCTGACCTTAACCTTGAGCAACTAAACGTGCTTTGTTCCTTGTTACTTCACCAGATTCACTCAACTTATTTCTGAACACCCACCAAGTACCGATTGCCTTCTTTCCTTCAACAAGAGGTACAAGTTTGCACACTTTGTTCCTTTCAAATTGATCTATCTCTTCCTGCATTGCCTTAATCCATTCAGAATGCTTCATAGCATCTTCTATGGTTTTAGGTTCAAATTCTGGTACAAAGCAAGAGAATAATACTTCCACATCAACAACAATTGCTTCTTTAGCAATTACTATATTTGAAGCTTTGGATCTAGTCACTTGGCGTTTATCAATTTCACCAATCATATCCTTATAGGGATGATCTCTAATCCATTTATTTACAGACTTTTTGCTCTTTGGATCTGGATACGAATGCGTTTCAGCATCTGACTCTTCAGCATGTACTTGTTCAGTACTACTGGTTTCTGGTTGTGTCTCTAGTGGTATAGGTTCATCAACAACTACTTGTTCAGTATTGCTGGGTTGTTGTAACTCATCAGTAGGCACAGCTGATTGCTCTATTTCAGCAACCTCAGGAGCAACTGAGTCTTTTACTGGAAATTCCTTACCATGAACTATATTCATCTTGTCATTACTTGGCATGGGCCTTTCATTGTCAGATTCATCATCTAGTTCAATGAGTTTGGCTTTACCAGCTCTTTTCTCAGCTTCCTGTTCTTGTATGATCAACTTCTTCATACAATCTGAAACTTCTTTCTCAGTAGGAACTCCTTGTTTCTTCTCATGGAATACAACATGCACTGATTCTTCAAGCTTTTGTGCTTTCTTGTTGTAAACTCTGTAAGCTTTGCTATGCAAGGAGGAACCAAGAAATATAGCTTCATCTGCCTTTGGTTGAAATGTTCGTAAGTATTTTTGTTGGTCCCTTTAAACAACAAGAAAAAACTAGAGAGGGGGGGGGTGAATAGTCTTTTCAAACTTTCGTCGTTTAAAAACTTTCTCAGCAAGGACTTATTACTTTTCAGTAATGAGTTTGCTGATACTTAACTTTCTCAGCAAGCGCAAGTTACTTCTCAGTAACTAGTTTTGCTGATACTTAAAATCAGAGAGCGGAAGTCTTTGATACAATAAGTGCTTTGTCAGTAAGTGATAGTTTCAGCAAGTGAAGTGAGTGACTGTGTACAGATAGATATGCTTTGCTGAAAACTAAATGCAGTAAGTAAATCACACAAAAACTTTTATAGTGGTATCTGAGAGTGGCGTAATCTCTCAACTAATCCACTTTGTCCTTTCTAGGACTGAATCCACTAAGACAAGTTTGAGGTTCCTTACAATATCTATCTAGAGTGATTCGAACAGAAACCAAAGCACACTTGCTTCGTTTCCAACCTAACTAGAGAACGAAACCTTGTTCTCCACCAAACTTGGGACTTTTAATCAGCAACACTATGCTCGATTAAGTTCCCCCTGAATATCACGCCTGAAAGGGTGTATTTTCAGTTAGAGAGGTTTGGGATGAGATAACTTAATTATAACTTATTCAGTTTCAACAAGTAATCTAAGAAACAAAACTTTGAATACTTTGCAGTAAACAAGTTTGATTGTTTCTGGTGTCAAGACTTGTTCTTGTTCGAAAGAAAGAAAGAACACTTAACTAATTTCTTAGCCATGTAAGTTCTACTTCTTCACAACTAGCTTTTTCACGCTTAAGTCTTGGAACGGATCAATGGCAGTAAAGAGTGTTTGAAGGGTATGTGAGTTTAAGCACAAGTGAGAGTTTGATCACGTTGTTGACACACTTCAACTCTTTGCCGGATGACCTCTATTTATAGTGAATCAAGGAGACGTTTGAACTTCAAATTCTAAGGCTTTTGTTCCTTAAGATGTCACTATCTTGCTTTTGTACTTTCAGCAGCGTCCTTTGTTTGTCTTCTAGTCTTCATGTCCTTCGCGTGCATGCTTTGCATTTAATGTTCATTTGAATGAAATTCAAACAGTAACATTGGACCGCAAATGAAAGTACTTTCAGCAAGAGGTCACAAATGTTCATCAGCAAGTGGTCAGTCTCAATTTCAGCAACCACAACCTACTCTGTCGTTTAGATTTTCACTTATGCAATGTTGTTGCTGAAGTTTCCACTTTCTGAGCAACATGTGCCTTTGTAGATACCAGTCTTCAGAAATCTTCTAGTCTTCAGATCTTCGAATTCTTCAAGTTTCTGAACGGTTCTAAATGCTTCAATAGTTTGTTTGTGTAAACAAAGTACATCATCAGCAAATGCTTCAATAGGTTGTATTTCTTTTCAGAAAACAAGATACATCATAAGCGGTAAAACTAACCTATCTAGCACCTACTCTAAGTCTTCAGCAAACGTTCCTCTTTTACAATGTCCTTAAAATTCTAAATTCCTATGGACCTTAAGAGTACTAGTTACTGGACTTTCCTTAATTTAGCATGGTCAATTGCTCATCAAAATTACAAGTTTCCTAACAAATTTCCCCCTTTTTGATGTTAGCAATCCATGGATAAATTAATTGTTACCCTATTAGAGGTTTCTGATGTTGAATAAATCAGTTGATTAATGCAAGCATACTTGAATAATTAAACAGTAAGCATAAGTAAATTGCATAATCAAAAACCAATAAGAGTCAAAAGCTTCATTGCTGATAGTTATCTTTCAGTAAGTTTACAGGAAAGATCAGAGATAACTACACAAAATCAGCAAACAAAACTTAAACAGAACTATTACAGAGAGTTAAGCTCTTTCAGAGGATTTTCTCAAAATCTCTCTTACACTTTTCTCAGCAAGTGCAGTACATTCAACACAGTCCTTTGCGTAATCTTCAAGTAGCTTACGGACTTGTAGTTGAAGAATCCTTGCATTCTTGCAGGCGGTATGATAATGCTTTTTAGCATTCATTTCCATGTAGTGAACTACCCACAAATGCATGCCCCAATTGCTGGCATGGAGAAGTTGTGTATCTGAAATGCTTTTAGCATGAATCTTCCTTAACCAGAGAAGATCTTCTTCTTGATCCTTAGCAGTGAGATAAAAATACTCATAAGGAATCAATCCAAGTTTCTTCTTTGATTTCTTGGTTACAGGGTCAGAGTAATAGGCAACACCAATTGGTTTTATCAAATCAGGTTCTTGTCTTATGGACTTACCAATTGAAGTTCTTCTTACTAAGACTTCCAGATTCAACCATCTCCCAACAGTATTTCTTGGTAGGGAAGGAGGATCCATTTCAATCCAAGTATACATTGGGTTCAGTATAGTTGTTGGAAAGAACTCATTCACCAGCAAGTCTTCCAGCTTTAAGATCCAGCAACCATGAACGTTTCTGATCACATTCTGAGTGATTTCCTCATTGCTGGTCTTTTTATATTCAATGTCGGAGCCAATAGCAATGCTGGCCAGCCTATTTTCTTCCTGTCTTTGCCTTCTTCTTCTTGACTTTGCATTTTCTTGATCTCTTGCTGAAGATCTTGAGTCAGAAGAGAAATGCTTTGAATGGCCAGACGGAGTTAAGGCTGTTATTGGTCTAGCTCTTATGGCTTGAGCTATGGTCTGATTGTCATCATCATCTTCATTATTCAGATCTTGATGACTTTAAGTGTGACAGAATTCTTGAGTTTCAACAGAAGTTTTTCTCTTTTTCGGACTTGCTGAATTCAACTCAGAATCTGCTTGTCTTATAGAACTTTGCTCTCTTACAGCAAGAGGTTCTATAGTCAGAGGCGCTTCAGTAGGGGTTTTCTTCCTTGAAGATCTCTTTTGTTTATCTTCCCCCTTAGACATGGATTGCATCATTGGAGTAATGTGCAAAGAGAAGAACTCATTGCAATTTTCAGCAAGAGTACTTAGGCTGTTGTATTTCATAATAATTGCTTGCTGATCAGAGGTCAGCTTTGACAATTCTTCTTTAATACTCACCAGATTCTCCTCATGTCTGCGCTCTGTTGCGACCTTATCTTCAATGAAAGTCTGAGCCTTGACTAATGCAGACTTTGCCAACTAGAGTGCTTGACTTACATCTTCTTCATAACTTTTGTGGTAAAGATTGATGTCTTTTTGAGCTATTGTAAGAGTAGTAGTGCGTTTCAGCACAGTAGCCAATATTTTTCCGATATCAAGCGGACTCTCAGCAAGCAGTGCATCATCTTCTGCTTTGCAGGCTTTATGGACTTCCATAAGTGCTAAAATTCTTGGAGTGAAATCCTCCACATTTGGGAACGGCACTAAATTTGGGGTCAAGGAATGAACTTTGAGCTCAGAAGCAAATTGATCATCTTTTGTCAGCAAATGACTTCTGAAGTCATCTCCTACATCATGTTCATAGTCAGGAGGAGGAATTTCAACCACTTTGGGGTCTTTCTTTGAATTATCATCCTCATTTGCTAAAAGATCATATTCATCCTAAGATTCATCAAGGCCAGCAACCTTGGAACCTAAATCGGCAGCTTCATTCCTTTCTAGTTGAGTGGTTGCTGATGGCAACGCTTCAGACTCAACGACTGGAGTTTCACCAGTAGTAAGTTTTAAATGAGTAGTTGCGGATGGCAACGTTTGAGAGTCATTTGCTGGAGTTTCACCAGTAGTAAGTGGAAGGGAGGGGACTTCCTGTGGCTTTACTCCTGAAGATTGAGCAATATCCAAATTCTGCGTATGCCTTACATGAATTTGGATACTATTTTGAAGTGCTCTTTGGTAATCTTCATCCATTTCTTCATCATCATCAAGGTTTGGATCAGTGACCTTGGCATCGAGTAAAGATAACTCGGCATCAGAAAGCTTGCTCTTGCCATGTTTCAATGCGGTGCGCTTGATGGCGTACTCTTCTTCAGTATCAGCGCCTTGTACAGGTGCTTGATTACTTGGTTCAGTAGGAGCAGGTTGGGATTCTTGCTGAGTTGGAGTTTGATCAGCTTGCTGATTTTCTTGATTCTCAGTCTCAGCAGCTGTCAGTTTAAGTCCACCAACATCAGGACTAGGACCTTGATTGTCATCATCGTCGTCCTTTTTATCCTTAGAATCTTTCCCTTCATCATCACTGGGATCAGTAGGGATGTTTTCATCTTCTTCCTCTTCATCATCATCTGTTAATATGACCAACTCGAGATGCTTGTACAAAGCAACACTCGTTACTTCCTCTTCTTCATTGATTTTGTGGGGATCAGCCACCACGGGTACAAAAGAACCCTTGAGCATCACAGCTTGTTCAGCTGGAGAGGCACTCTTAAATTTTGCCTTCATATTCTCTCTGATTTGAGCAATCAGATTTGAGCTCATTAGCTGAGAATATGACATGTCTTCCGGAAGTATAGAGTGGACAAAGGTCTCGAGTTTCAGCAAAGAAGACCTCTTTTTCTCGTTTGATAGATGAAGATGAAGGTCAGAAAAGTCCATCCTTCTGTACCTTTGCCAGTTGCTGACAGACTTAGCAACCCTTGACAAAGTAGTTCTCTTGAAGTCTAAGTAAAGTTCTTCAGAACTTACTTTTGGATCTTCAGTGATGTGAACCACTTCAGTGGTCTCCTTTTGAGCCTGAAAAAGAATAACATTATGTTCAGGAAAGGTTCGGATAATAGTCTTAGAGTCAAAAGCTGAAACATGATTTACCTGCTGAGATTCAGCAAGCTCATGTTGCACACTTGTTTGTGCGGGTACTATTTTCATTCCTTGAGGAGCTTGAGAAGCATCCTTCATTTGTTCATCCTGAAATAATTGTGAGTTAGATACAAGCACTAAGTTGTCAAACTTAGTTGTATTACCAAAAACTTTAACTACCTGCTGAGCAGGAAGTGTTGATTCTGGTGCAGAGGCTTCAGCAACCGTCTGACTTGTATCTTGAGAAGTCTGTAGAGAAATCATTATATTAGCAAAAGATTGAGTTTCAGATAGTGAAGGTTTGCTTATGGTTGAGTTTGTAACTACCTGCTGAAGAAGGACAGGTTGTGGCTCAGTCCTTTCAGCAACGACAGCTTCTTCAATATCTGGGACTGTTTCTTCAGCAGACTTCTTTTGTTGCTCTGTTTGAGAAAGCTGTGCGGTTTCAGCAATCTCCCTTGTCTCTGAAATGACAAGTTGAGCAGAGGCATCTTGACCCTTGAGCTCACTGCTTGTCATGAAAACATCGATTGATTTGTTGGATGTGTCTTCAATCTCCAACTCCATTTGATGACTTAGTTATTTCAGCACAAGCTGAACTTTGTCAATGGATGTTTTCGGTGAACTGGGTCCAGTATTCTCAGCATCACGAGATGCGTCGTCGAATAATGTCTCTTGTGTTGTTTCAGCAACTTCTGGGACTTGAACCATTGCGGTCTTAGCAACTGGTTCTTCAGCAACTTGATGAGTTGCTTGTTCAGCAACCATGTTTTCAGCAACGGCAGCTTCAGCAAGTGCCGCGGTTCTTATATCAGCAGTGATATCAGTCACTGGTTCCAGAGTCTGATCATCAAGATTATCTACAATGTAGATATCTGGGATTGGGGCAGCAATTTCATTTCCACTGCCTTGTGGTCTATTCTCAGTAGATGAATCAACATTAAGTTGATTGTTGAAGGCTTCCGCAAACACTTCAACATTGCTGACATAGGTCTCAGTAACCACCTTGTCAACATCTACTGGAGCTTGCTTTTCAGCAACTGCTTGAGAATCGTCCGAGAGATCATGGACAATTGGTACTGACTTGCGAGCCAGTGTTTTCTTTCTTGGGTTATTTGTCCTTTTCTCTTGGGGACGGGGTTAGCTGATGACGCTGCAGTCTGAGTGTCATCATCAGCTTTCCTCTTTTTCTTCTTGGATTTCTCCAATTTCCCAGCAGTGGCGTCAGTAGTTGCATTTTCAGCAACGGGTGTAGTGGTCTTAGCATGATCACCATCTACAACAGTTTCATCATGATCACCATCTACAACAGTTTCATCAACAACTTTTTTAGTTGCTGGAACATTTTCTTGCTGAGTGGTGACATCTGCAGCTGTTGTATACCTTTCTTGCTGACTTGAGCTGACAACATTTGCAGCTGTTGTCTTCTTAGATTTTTCAAGTTTCTTGCCAGCAGTCTTAGGTACATTTTGCTTGTAGAAGGCTCTTCCCACATTGCATAAAGATTTCTTGAATGACAATGGGTTTCTCAGCTGAATCCTGAAGTGTTCAAGGATATAGCATATCTTCAGTCCATACATGACTGGGAAGGTAGGTGAGACCTTGTTGTCTTCAACCTTGACCTTGAATTTAGTAACACAATCAACAAGTCTGTTGAAAATGTACTTTGTCCAGTTGAGCTCCGTTTTGTTCTCATAGATATGCATCAGCAGTGGCCACCTTCTCAAGCCTACTTGGTCTATTCCTCCAACTTGGGAGTCTAAGACTTTGATTAGTAGCAGAGCTACTAGACCAAGTGAGTGGCAGAGATGCTTCCCCTTAACGTGCTTTGTCCAAGTCACGGGAGCAATCTCTCCTTTCTTCATTTTCTCATTTCTGACATCACTGTAGAAGACTTCTATCTCTTCATCAGTGGCAGTGATGTCATCTTCAGTTCCAGTGGTTGGAATCTGAAAGATTTCTGCTAAATCAGTCCATTTTAGGACGATTTGCGTGTTTTGAACTGTAGAAAAGATCACTTTTTCAGTGACTCCTTGACTATCAGTTAGGGACTGGATTTCTGCATTGTTGTAGAATTCCATAGTATCTAACATGCTCACTTGCTTAGGGCGAGCTGTTATAAAATGAATGAGCCTTGCTGTTTAATGAAGTCAAGCGCCTCTTCATTGTCACCGTCTAGTTCTTGTTCATAGAAGTATGGGATATACTTCTCTTTTGCAAAACCACCCCATTGCATCATCATCTCACACTTTGCAGTGTCAAGATATGAGGGAGGCATAGGTTTTTCTGTTATCCTATCGTTTTTCAACACAACTTTCGCTATGTTAGTCACCGGAGCAGTGCATTTTTTAGCACTGTCAACCTTAGACGACTTTGATGTCTTAGATGACTGTCTCTTTGGTGCAATTTCTTTATATAGAAGAGAAATGTGTACGAAAAAGATTGTTTGCTTTTTGACCGGAGGTACAGTAGATTCAGGCTAAAATTTGCAGAGAAAGGAAATGTGAGTTAAAGAATTTTGTCTTTCTCTAACTCCTTCTTTATATAGTGTCTCTGATGTGCAAAAATCTCAATCGATTTGAGTTCTCAACAAGGGTAAAACAGAGAAACAATTGCGTTAGTGGAGCCTTTGCATTAAATGCGTAGTGGCCCACTAACTGATGAACGTTGTCAGGGTTCAGTCAAATAAATTTGTTATTTAGCCAAAGGCAATCCACAACTACAACGAAAACCGTAGTGTAGTAGCAGAATGACTCGAGTGTCGTTCTCTCAGGACTATAACTAGCTTTATCTATTTAATCAAGAAAATATAAAACAACAAATAAAAAGCAATAGGGGGTTTTCAAGCAGATAATGGAGGTTGGTGATAGTATGGTCCTTCTTAACATAATGGGTCGATAATCATGCATAAATTCCTCGGTCTTGCATGGAGATCTTTGAATGAATCTTGGGTCCTGTTGTAAGTATACGAAGATAGTATGGGTCTGACCTGTCAACAACTAACGTCCTATTGTGTTCCGTAATCATTCAACACTACGAAGATAATTAAGTCTGATTGGCCGACAAGTGTCCTAGTGTGCATAATGATCAATACAACATACGAGAATTTTGGTGTTCGACTCATCAACGAAATAAAGCAATGACACGGAGTATAATGCGCGATATAGCCATGAGCATGATTATCTTCCCTCGCTAAGAATTCACATACTACCACCAACGATAAATTTAGCTACTCATAATGTGCATGCAATCAATAACAATCATAGAAGAAAACATATTGAAAGAATATATAAAATAAGTAGATAAAAGTTGTAAGATACAAAGTTACCGAAGGTTGTCAATCTCCGGATGATTGTGATCCTACGCGCTCCAATCTGCTATGAAAAAGTATCCCCTAAGCTATGGAACTCCCAGGACAGGCCCCGGGAAGTCCCTACCTAAAACTATAGAGAGAGGTGAGAAAGTAGGCTTGGAAAGATATGAATTTCGGAGAGAAAACTCGCAACTATATATAGGCCCTAAAATACTCTGGGGCGGTTCGCCCGAGCCATGGGGCGGTTCGCCCCCCAGTTTTTCGCGGAATTTCCGCGTTTTTCGACGCGGATTTGGATTTCTTCACCTTTTCGGACTCGGTTTCAGACTTCTAATGGCCTTCTAACCTCCAGATTCGGCCCCTAGACTCCAAATCCTATCCGGAAACCTTCAGATACTCCAAATATGCTTCTGGAACACCAATTCCTTGTAGACTTCAATATAATTGCCCGTAAATCTCCGAATTTCAACCAAAACCTGTAAAATAAAATCTAAAGGGAAACGTGACACTATTCTAATAAAATGTACTAAAATATAGCTAAATTAACATAGAGGATAGCTAAAATAGGTGAAAAAGACTCGAATGAAAGTGTAAAATACACGTTCATCACTAACAAAAACCGTTAGAGCACTCTTTCTCTTTGTAGTGTTAACCGTTAGATCAATAACTTCTTTTAATCAATGGCCACGATTGTATTTCATGTCATGATTATTAGCGAGTTTATCTATGCCCGATTAACGTCACAAATTGATTTTACCGAGATTTATGGGATTTGATTGCTTGCTGAAATAAACAAGAATCTTTTCAGCGAGTTTGCATAAATAGCCTTGTTACTTGCTGAAAGTTCCCCCTTACTCAGACACCTCATATTTCCTTACGTTTAAAAGATATTTCTGAGTTCCCGTATCAGTAAATTCTTTTTATACTTGAGATATCTTTTGGTAAAATCTGAGAAGTGAGTTTTTCTCTTTTCTGAGTTCCCGTCTCAGAATATTCCCTTGATACATGAATACTTGTTTCAGTATCTTTGATTGTCTGAATACCCGTTTCAGTAATCTTTAAGGTTTTTCTCTTACTGAGTGTCTGTCTCAGTAAGTGATCAAGTTTCCTAACAAATACCCGTTTTGAGGGAATTACTTGTTGATTGCTTGTTTCAGCAATCATGTAGTGACCTATCATTTCTTAGAAGAAATTAGTGGAGGGAGCTTTTAATTAAGTAAGAATAATGTGGCTTGCTGAATACCTGTTTCAGCATTCTGCCAATTGTATTCCTTATTGAGGTAATTCAATCAATCCAAGGTTATACCTTAGCATTGCGAATCTATTATCTGGTAGGGGCTTGGTAAAGATGTCAGCAAGTTGATCATCAGTACCCACTTTTACAACCTCAATATCTCCTTTTTCCACATGATCTCTAATGAAATGATGTCTAATATCAATGTGTTTTGTCCTTGAGTGAAACTTAGGATTTTGCGTGATAGCAATAGCACTCGTATTATCACAAAAGATTGGTGTTTTCTTTGCAGAAATACCATAATCTCTTAATTGTTGTTGAATCCATAGGATTTGAGCTGTGCAACAACCAGCCGCAATGTACTCAGATTCAGTAGATGAATTGGCAACACAGGTTTGCTTCTTGCTGAACCATGATATTAATCTAGTACCCAAAAACTGACAAGTTCCAGAGGTAATTTTTCTATCAAGAGTTGATCCTCCATGATCAGCATGAATAACCAACCAATTCAAGTCCAAAATCTTTAGGATACCATAATCCAACATTGACTGTACCTTTGACATATTTCAGTATCTTGAGTGCCTTTTTGTAGTGTGATTCTCTTGGGTCAGATTGGAATCTTGCACACACACAAACAACATACTGAATGTTAGGTCTACTTCTTGTTAAATACAACAAGGAACCAATGAGTTTCCTATACTTGTGTTCTTCAATACTTTTATCTTCTTTAGTATAGCCCAATTTGGTACCAACACTCATAGGGATCTTTTCAGGTTTTTCTTCCTCTTTGATCCTAAACTTTATGAGCATTTCTTTCGCATACTTTGCTTGATTTATGAATATTCCATCTTAGAGTTGCTTGACTTGCAATCCTAGGAAATAATTCAATTTTCCCATCATACTCATTTCAAATTTATTTGTCATGAGTTTGGAAAAATCATCACAAAGTTGCTTGTCCTTAGATCCAAATATTATGTCATCCACATAAATTTGAACTAAGAGTATTTTACCATCATGGTTCATGGTAAATAAAGTTTTATCAACATCACCTTTCTTGAAACCATTATCCAGCAAGAACTTAGCCAAGGTATCATACCAAACTCTTGGTGCTTGCTTTAGACCATATACAACTTTCTGAAGCTTGTATACCATCTTGGTTTCTGAGGGATGTTCAAAGCCAGGGGTTGTTCTAAGTAGACTTCTTCAGCAAGTTCACCATTCAAGAATGCACTTTTAACATCCATTTAGTAAACAATGAAGTCATTGTGAGCAGCAAAGGCCAAAAAAAGCCTAATTGCATCCAATCTTGCAACTGGAGCATAAGACTCATCATAGTCTAATCCTTCAGTCTGACAGTAACCTTGAGCAACTAAACGTGCTTTGTTTCTTGTTACTTCACCAGACTCACTCAGCTTGTTTCTGAACACCCACTTTGTACCGATAGCTTTCTTGCCTTCAGCAAGAGGTACAAGTTTCCAGACTTTGTTCCTTTCAAATTGATCCAGTTCTTCTTGCATTGCCTTGATCCATTCAGAATGCTTTAAAGCTTCTTCTATGGTTTTTGGTTCAATTTCTGAAACAAAGTAAGAGAACAATGATTCTACTTCTACGACATTCGCTTCTTCAGCAAGTCCATGAGTAGCAGAAACTTTAGATCTAGTCACTTGGAGTTTATCAATATCACCAATCATATCCGTAGAGGGATGATCTCTAATCCATTTGTTAACAGGCTTTCTGCTCGTTGGATCTGGATATGTTTGCTCATCAGCATGTGACTCTTCAGCATGTACTTGTTCAGTACTACTGGTATTTTGTGTCTCTGCTGAGATTGGTTCATCAGCAACTGCTTGTTCAGTATTACTAGATTGTGGTAACTCATCAGGAAGCATTGGAGGTTGCGTAGTTTCAGCAACTTCCGGAGCAACTGCGTCTTTTGCTGGAAATTCTTTGTCGTGAACTACATTTATCTTGTCATGACTTGGGGGAGGAGAGTTATTGTCAGAATCATCATTTAGTTCAATTGACTTGATTTTCCTAGCATTAGATTCAGTTCTTTGCTCATGTATGATTAGCTTTTTCATACATTCTGATATTTCTTCTTCAGCAGGCACACCTTGTGTCTTTGCGTAGAATACAACATGCACTGATTCTTTGATCTTTTGTGCCTTTTTGTTGTAAACTCTATAAGCTTTACTATGCAAGGAGTAACCAAGAAATATCGCTTCGTCTGCCTTTGGTTGAAATGTTCTTAGGTATTCTCTACCGTTATTAAGAACGAAACACTTACAACCAAATACTCTTAGATGAGTGATATTAGGAGGTCTTCCAACAAACAACTCATATGGAGTTTTGTTGTATTCCTTAGTGATCAGACATCTATTTTGAGTGTAATAGGCGGTATTAATCGCTTCAACCCAGTAAGCCTCACTTATTTCAGTGTCAGCAAGCATTGTTCTTGCGGCTTCTTTTAGGGTACGATTCTTCCGTTCAGCAACACCGTTTTGTTGTGGTGTCCTTACTGAGGATAACTGATGTTGTATGCCTTTTGAAGTGCAATACTAAGTTATGTACTGGTTTACAAACTCAGTACCATGGTCTGTCCTTATGACTTTTACCTTGTCATTTTTCATGACTTCAAGCTTATTCAGCAAGTTAGGTATTTCAATCCTTGTTTCAAATTTGTGCTTGATAAATACTACCCAAGTGAATCTTGAATAGTCATCTACCACCACCAGACCATACTTCTTACCAGCATAGCTTGTTGAAGAAGATTCAAACAAGTCCATGTGCAAGAGTTGTAAAGGTTTTGTAGTTGACGGTACTGCCTTGTTCTTAAAAGAAGATTTGGTTTGCTTTCCTTGCTGACATGCATTGCAAACACCATCCTTCTTAAAAGTAACCTTAGGTAATCCAACTACAAGTACCTTTTTAGACAGCTTATTCAGCGTCTTGAAGTTTAGATGACTTGTTCGTTTATGCCATAACCATGCTTTTTCAGCAAGGCAATCGTGATCTGAGACAAGGCATTTTTCAGCGATTGCTGAAGACCAATCTACGGTGTACAAGCCTCCTGATCTTCTTGCAACCATAATAACCTTCTTTGTCTCGAAATCTATAAGTTTACATTCATCACTTTTGATTTTGATGAAGTATCCTTTGTCAGCAAACTGACTCATGCTGAAAAGATTAAACTTAAGATTTTTGACATAAAGAACTCCCGTAATGGTAATGCATCCTAACTTAACGTCACCATAGCCTTTTGTAGAACCAGAGCCTCCACCAGCAAACCTTATTGTTGGACCTTTAGACCACCGTCTATAGTTTATAAGGTTATTCTTGTTGCCCATCATGTGCTTTCCACAACCACTGTCAAAGTGCCAGATTGCATCGTTTGTCTCCGTGGCTGAAGTCTGCACAATCAAGAGCAAACAAGTTAATTATCCAATATTGGATGTCCATTAACATGTTCAAGAATGCGTCCAGTGGAAACCCAAGTCTTAAGTTTTTCAACTTTGACTTGTTTTCTACTTGCTGAGGAACTAGAAGGTTTTGAGCCAAAAGACTTTTGATTCGTGCTGATCAAGTCCACTTTCTGATGTGGTGTCTTGCTCGGTTGACCTTTTTGCTGAACATACTTTTCAGTAAGTTCTTTTCTAGCAAGGTTCCTTCTAGCCCTAGCATTTTGAGTCTTTTCAGAACTCTTAGGCTTGATTTTGTTCATCTCTTTGAAGTATCTTTGCTGACTTTGCTTATACTCGTGAAAAAGTTGACTTTGCTTGGTTTTGTGTCAGCAACCTTACTTGATTCAGGTTTGTCAGCAAAGGTCTTCTGATTACTTTTAGTAATCTTCCCTTTTGACTTAACAAATTGCTTTTCAGCAACTTGTTTGGCGGAATGCTTTACGGCATCCTTTTTCTTTACAGTTTGCTTTTTATCAACCTGTTTTCCTTTTAAAGTCTTGTTACTTTGAGTAGCAACAGCGGGCTTTACGGTCGTAGGTACTTGATTGCATTTTTCAGCAACCTTAGATTGACCAAACTGATAGAGTTCTGATTGACCACTATCAGTAGCACGTACAAAGGAAATCGGTGATTTGTCTTTACTCAAGATTATTAAGTCATCACCTTCATATGTTGCACCTAAACCTTCTTTCTGAGATGGATCTCTCAAATAAGAGTTTAGTTGAGTCAGCGTATTGCTTGCATCAACATAAGATTTGAAATTGATTTTCATCTTTTTCATCTCTTGGATTTCAGCAAGTAACTTTAGAATTGAGGACTGATACTTTTCCAATTCTATTGCCATTTGAGAATTCTTCTCTGTAGCTTCAGCAATCAACTTCTTGAGATGCTTTATTTCAGCATCCTTCTCTTCTGTCATACTTTTCAGTAGTCTGCTTGGTCAGAGTTTCAGCATTCTGTAGTTTCTCTTGCTATTTGCTCAGAGTTTTCTCAAATCTTTCTATTTCTCCTTGAATCTTGTCAAGGTCAATCTCGTCTTCACTTTCTGAGTCAGAGTCAGAGGTAGGATTATTTACCTGACCGGCCATGAGGCAGAACTCGTAGTTTGACACATCTGGATAGGCTTCCATGGCTATTCCACAAACTTCCTTGCCAATCTCTACGTCAAGAGTGGCTTCTTCGTCGTCAGTATCTGAGCTTTCATCCTCACTGTCTTCGGAGATAGTACCAATGCACAATGCATCGATTTTTGCTTGAAGCTTCTTCTTTTCTTCAGCAATAAAAGCTCTTTTGAACTTCTTCTTCTTTTCAGCAGATTTCCCTTTCAGCAGATTTCCCTTTCAGCAAAGGACAATTTGCTTTGAAGTGTCCAGGCTTTTTGCAGTAAAAGCAAAGATCATTTCCAACTGCTGGTTCTTCTGACGAGGTTGCTTGCTGAGCTTGCTTGTTCAACGAGCTAGTCTCATTCTTGTACTTATGGTAGTTGTTACCAAGATGCTTTTTCAGCTTCTCTTTTGCTTTTCGCCTTTCGAGTTCCTTACTGATGAATTTCTTCATGTTTTTAACAACCAAAGCATTTTCATCAGTAGGCTCTTTATCATTCTTCTTTTCAGAAGATGACGGCTTTGCAGCAAGAGCAATGTTTTGCGATTTTTCAGCAAACACATTTTCTCTTTGCTTAGTCTCGTAGTTGACAGTAGCAAGATGAGAGAACAAATCTGTTGGTGTAATGTCTGGCATTCCTTGATTGTAGTAGAAGTTCTGAGTGTGGATCCATTCTTGGTTCAGACTTCTGATGATGGTTTTCACCTTCTCAGAATCTGAGTAAAGATTTCCAACACCCGAGGCTGCCATTTCACTAACTAGAGTTGTGAATCTGAAGTCCAAGTCTTCCAGTGACTCATTTGTACCTTGTTTAAAGTTCTGGAACTTTAACTTCAGCAATTCGAGTTTGTTTTCCTTGGTTTTGTCAGATCCAGCACAAAGATCTTGAACCATTTTCCAAGCTTCCTTAGCAGTTTTAGCACCCCACAGTTTGCACTGTATAGTATCCGGAGTTGATCGAATGATGATGTTTCTTGCTTGGCCATCAAGACGGAATCTCTTGGCTTCCTCGGAAGTCCATTCCTCTCTTGGTTTTGGAACGACAGTATCAACTGGTTCGCCTAAGATAGTTTCCTTTCCAGCTTCTGTGGTTGTGTGAGGAAAACTTCTTTCAACCTTAGTGATTTTGATAGGTCCATCATTAATGACGGTGACCATCTCATCACTAATGGCCTCAAGATGTAGCATCATGTTGTTTCGCCATTTTTCGTAGTTTTCCAGCTTCAGCAAGGGAGCGTCTCCTAAAGACATCATGTCAGCAAAAGACTACCAAACTGATCAAGTGAGAGTGAATTACGGAAAGCACCTAAGGGGATCTAGGTTCAGTGCTGAAGGTTAAAGAACCTCCAGCTCTGATACCACTTGTTGGTCCATTTAAACAACAAGAAAGACTAGAGGGGGGGTGAATAGTCTATTCAAACTTTCGTTGTTTAAAAACTTTCTCAGCAAGGACTTATTACTTTTCAGTAATGAGTTTGCCGATACTTAACTTTCTCAGCAAGCGCAAGTTACTTCTCAGTAACTAGTTTTGCTGATACTTAAAATCAGAGAGCGGAAGTCTTTGATACAATAAGTGCTTTGTCAGTAAGTGATAGTTTCAGCAAGTGAAGTGAGTGACTGTGTACAGATAGATATGCTTTGCTGAAAACTAAATGCAGTAAGTAAATCACACAAACACTTTTATAGTGGTATCTGAGAGTGGCGTAATCTCTCAACTAATCCACTTTGTCCTTTCTAGGACTGAATCCACTAAGACAAGTTTGAGGTTCCTTACAACACCTATCTAGAGCGATTCGAACAGAAACCAAAGCACACTTGCTTTGTTTCCAACCTAACTAGAGAACCAAACCTTGTTCTCCACCAAACTTGGACTTTTAATCAGCAACACTATGATCGATTAAGTTCCCCCTGAATATCACGCCTGAAAGGGTGTATTTTCAGTTAGAGAGGTTTGGGATGAGATAACTTAATTATAACTTATTCAGTTACAACAAGTAATCTAAGAAACAAAACTTTGAATACTTTGCAGTAAACAAGTTTGATTGTTTCTGGTGTCAAGACTTGTTCTTGTTCGAAAGAAAGAAAGAACACTTAACTAATTTCTTAGCCGTGTAAGTTATACTTCTTCACAAGTAGCTTTTTCAAGCTTTAAGTCTTGGAACGGATCAATGGCAGTAAAGAGTGTTTGAAGGGTATGTGAGTTTAAGCACAAGTGAGAAAGTTTGATCACGTTGTTGACATACTTCAACTCTTTGTCGGATGACCTCTATTTATAGTGAATCAAGGAGCCGTTTGAATTTCAAATTCTAAGGCTTTTGTTCCTTAAGATGTCACTATCTTGCTTTTGTACTTTCAGCAGCGTCCTTTGTTTGTCTTCTAGTCTTCATGTCCTTCGCGTGCATGCTTTGTATTTAATGTTCATTTGAATGAAATTCAAACAGTAACATTGGAGCGCAAATGCAAGTACTTTCAGCAAGAGGTCACAAATGTTCATCAGCAAGTGGTCAGTCTCAGTTTCAGCAACCACAACCTACTCTGTCATTTAGATTTTCACTTATGCAATGTTGTTGCTGAAGTTTCCACTTTCTGAGCAACATGTGCCTTTGTAGATACCAGTCTTCAGAAATCTTCTAGTCTTCAGATCTTCGAATTCTTCAAGTTTCTGAACGGTTCTAAATGCTTCAATAGTTTGTTTGTGTAAACAAAGTACATCATCAGCAAATGCTTCAATAGGTTGTATTTCTTTTCAGAAAACAAGATACATCATAAGCGGTAAAACTAACCTATCTAGCACCTACTCTAAGTCTTCAGCAAACGTTCCTCTTTTACAATGTCCTTAAAATTCTAAATTCCTATGGACCTTAAGAGTACTAGTTACTGGACTTTCCTTAATTTAGCATGGTCAATTGCTCATCAAAATTACAAGTTTCCTAACAATTTTCTACCATTGTTAAGAACATAACACTTGCAACCAAACACTCTTAGATGTGTGATACTTGGAGGTCTTCCAATAAATAGCTCATATGGATTTTTATTGTACTCCTTGTTAATCAAGCATCTATTCTGAGTGTAGCAGGCTGTATTAACAGCTTCAACCCAATAAGACTCACTTATTTCAGTGTCAGCAAGCATAGTCCTTGCAGCTTCCTTAAGGGTTCTGTTCTTTCTTTCAACAACTCCATTTTGCTGAGGGGTTCTTACTGAAGATAAATGATGTTGTATGCCTTTGGAAGTGCAATACCCAGTTATGTACTGGTTTACAAACTCAGTACCATGGTCAGTTCGAGTGATTTGTACCTTGTCATTTTTCATCACTTCAAGCTTATTCAGCAAGTTAGGTATTTCATTCTTAGTTTCTGATTTGTATTTGATGAAAATAACCCAAGTAAATCTTGAGTAATCATCCACAACAACTAGACCATACTTCTTGCCTGCATAACTTGTTGCTGATGATTCAAACAAGTCCATATGCAATAATTGCAGTGGCTTTGAAGTTGACTGAACCGATTTATTCTTGAAGGAGGACTTTGTCTGCTTTCCTTGCCGATCAAACTCCATCCTTCTTATATGTGATCTTTGGTAGTCCAACTACAAGTTCTTTCTTAGACAGCTTATTCAGCGTCTTGAAATTCAAGTGACTTGTTCTTTTATGCCAAAGCCATGCATTTTCAGCAAGGCCTCCTTGATCAGCAACTAGACATTTTTCTATGATTGTTGAGGATCAGTCCACATTGTATAGACTTCCAGTTCTTCTATCAATCAGAATTGTCTTATTGTTTTCAAAGTCAATGAGTCTGCATTCGTCACTCTTGATTTTTATAAAATAGCATTTGTCAGCAAACTGACTCTTGCTAAAATGGTTGAACTTGAGATTCTTGACGTGTAGTACTCCTTTGATTGTTATGCAGCCAATCTTAACATCTCCAAAACCTTTAGTAGGGGCAACTTCTCCACCGAAAAATCTTATTGTTGGACCTTTAAACCACTGTCTATAGTTTATAAGGTTTTTCTTGTTGCCCGTCATGTGCTTCCCGCAGCCACTATCAAAATGCCAAATTCGATTGTTTGTCTCCGTGGCTGAAGTCTGCACAATCAAGAACAAACAAGTTAATTATCCAGAATAGAATGTCCATTAACATGTTCAAGAAAACGTCCAGTGGAAACCCAAGTCTTGAATTTTTCAATCTTGACTTGTTTCCTACTTGCTGAGGAACTAGTTGGATTGGATCCAAATGACTTTTGAACATTGTTGTTCAAGTCCACTTTCTGATGTGGTGTCTTGTTTGGAATTCCTTTCTGCTGAACATACTTTTCAGTAAGTTCTTTTCTTGCCAGATTTCTTCTAGTCCTAGCATTTGAGTCTTGTAAGCACTCTTAGGTTTGGATTTGTTTTGATCCTTGAAGTATCTTTGTTGACTCTGCTTGTATTCGTGAACAAGTTGGTTTTGCTTATTCTTGTAACCAAGTCCGCTTTTAGGAGAGTGCTGATTTCTTTTCTCAGCATTCTTACTTGATTCTGGTTTGTCAGCAAATGCCTTCTGATTACGTTTTTCAGTAATCTTGTCTTTAGGCTTAACAAATTGCTTTTCAGCAACTTGTTTGGCAGATTGCTTTTCAGCAACTTTCTTTTTGACAGTCTGCTTTTCAGCAACTTGTTTACCTTTTGAGATTTTGTTACTTTGAGTAGCAACAACGGTGGTTTTGGTCAAAGGTTCCTTATTGCTTATTTCAACTATCTTGGATTGACCAATCTGATAGAGTTTTGGTTGATTACTATCAGAGGCACGAACAAAGGTCATGGGTGATTTGTCTTTACTCAAGAGAATCACTTCATCACCTTCATAAGTTGCACCCAATCCTTCTTTCTGAGAAGGATCTCTCAGATACGTTTGCAATTCAGTCAAGGTATTACTTGCATTTGCATAAGATTTGAAGTTGACCTTCATTTTCTTAAGTTCTTGTATCTCACCAAGTAACTTTAGGATAGAAGACTGATATTCTTGAAGTTCTATTGAAAGTTGAGCATTCTTCTTTGTGGCTTTAGCAACAAGATTCTTAAGATGCACTATTTCAGCATCCTTTCTTTCTGATTCAGCACTTAGCACTATATACTTTTCAGTAGTTTGCTTCGCTAGGAATTCAGCACTCTGAATCTTCTCTTTCTATTTGCTTAGAGTTTTCTCAAATCTTTCAATTTCTCCTTGAATCTTGTCAAGATCAATTTCATTTTCACTTCTGATTCTGAATCTGAGTCTTCAGAAATTACCTGATCAGTCTTGAGGCAGAATTCAACATTTGATACGTCCGGATATGCTTCTATGGCAATTCCACAAACTTCTTTGCCAATCTCCACATCCATGGTCGTCTCTTTTTCAGTATCTGAGTCTTCTGTCTCACTGTCTTCAGAACTTGTATCAATGTATAAAGCATCAATCTTAGCTTGAAGCTTCTTCTTTTCTTCAGCAATCAAAGCCCTTTTGAATTTCTTCCTTTTGTCAGCAGACTTGCCTTTCAACAAGGGACAATTGGCTTTGAAATGACCAGGCTTTTTGCAATAAAAGCAAAGATCGTTTCCAACTGCTGGTTCTTCAGAAGAGGTAGCTTGTTGAGCTTGCTTGTTCAGCGAGCTAGCTTCAGGCTTGTACTTATGATAGTGTTGCCAAGATGCTTTTTCAGCTTCTCTTTTGCCTTCCGCCTTTGAGTTCCTTGTTGATGAATTTCCTCATGTTTCTAGGAGCTAGAGCACTTTCATCAGCAGGCTTTTTTTCATCCTTCTTTTCAGAAGTTGAAGGTTTTGCAGCAAGAGTAATGTTTTGCGATTTTTCAGCAAACACATTTTCTCTTTGCTTTGTCTCATAGTTGAAAGCAGCAAGATGAGGGAACAACTCAGTGGGAGTGATATTAGGCATTCCTTGGTTGTAGTAGAAGTTTTGAGTGTGAACCCACTCTTGATTCAGACTTCTTATGATGGTTTTCACCTTCTCAAAATCTGAGTAGAAATTTCCAGAACCTAGTGCAGCCATTTCGCTCATGAGAGTTGTGAATCTGAAATCCAAGTCTTCTAGTGACTCAGTAGCGCCTTGTTTGAAATTCTGAAACTTCAACTTCAGCACTTCAAGTTTGTTTTCCTTGGTTTTGTCAGATCCAGCACACAAGTCTTGAACCATCTTCCAAGCTTCTTTAGCAGTCTTAGAACCCCACAGTTTGCACTGTATGGTGTCTGGAGTAGACCGAATAATGATGTTTCTATCTTGGCCATCAAGACGGATTCTTTTGGCTTCATCAGAAGTCCATTCCTCTCTTGGTTTATCCACAATCTTGTTGACTAGATCACCAACTGGTAAGTCTTTTCCATCTTTGTCTTTTGTGGTGTGTGGGAAAGATTTTACAATCTGAGTGATTCTGAGTGGACCATCATTGATGACAGTTACCATCTCATCACTAATGGCTTCAAGATGTAGCATCATGTTGTTTCGCCATTTCTCGTAGTTTTCCAGCTTCAGCTGAGGAGCATCTCCTAGGGACATCCTGTCAGCAAACAACTACCAAACAGATCAAGTGAAAGTGATTTACGGAAAGCACCTAAGGGGATCTTGGTTCAGTGTTGAAGGTTAAAGAACCTCCAGCTCTGATACCACTTGTTGGTCCCTTTAGACAACAAGTAAACACTAGAGGGGGGTGAATAGTCTTTAAAACTTTTTCGTGTCTAAAAACTTTCTCAGCAAGTACTTATTACTTTTCAGCAATGAGGTTGACGGTACTTTACTTTCTCAACAAAGACTTATTACTTTTCAATAATGAGTTTGTTGATACGTAAGATTCAGAGTGTGGAAGTCTTTTACAATAAGTGCTTTGCAGGAAATGGTTTCAGCAAGTGAACAAATAAAACAGTGTAAACAAAACAACTTGATGAAAGTAAATTGCAGTAAAGTAAATCACACAAACACTTTTATAGTGGTATCTGAGGGTGGCGTAATCCCTCAACTAATCCACTTTGTCCTTTCCAGGGCTGAATCCAATAAGATAAGAGATGAGGTTCCTTACAAATCCTATCACTGGTAATTCCCAAAACTAAATAACCATTGCCTAGTTTCCAACCTAACTAGAGAACTGTAACCTTGTTCTCCACCAAACTTGGGACACTTATCAGCAAAACTATGCATGAATAGTTCCCCCTGACAAACACGCCTGAAAGGTTGTTTTTATCAGTTAGAGAGGTTTGGGATGAGATTACTAAAATTAATTTTTGAGCTGGTAAAAGCAATCTAGTGAAACTCAACTTGACAATACTTTGCAGTAAGCAAGTATATTGTTTCTTGGTGTCAAGACTTGTTCTTGTTTAGAGGAAATAACACTTAACTAATTTCTTAGCTTTAGTCTTCTACTTCTTCGCAAGTATCTTTGGTTTCAAGCTTAAGTCTTGGAACGGATCAATAGGCAGTTTGAGATAGAGAAGGTTTGAGTGTTTAAGCACAAGTGAGAGTTTGATCACGTTGTTGACACACCCTTCTACTCAGCCTAAGGACCTCTATTTATAGTGTCTCAAGGGAGCCGTTTGAATTTGAATTATGGGACTTCAACCAAGAGATGTCACTATCTTGCTGTAAGGTCACTTTCAGCACGTCTTCTTTTTTGTCTTCAAGTCTTCATATCTTCAGAGCGCGTTCTTTAGCATTTAATGCTCTTTAAATTTCAAATGTGAACGTTGGAGCCAAAATGCAGTTGTCATTCAACAAGGAGGTCACATGTGTTATCCGCAAGTAAGCGTACTCAGTTCAGAAAGTTCAACCTACTCTGTCATATAGATTTTCAATTAAACTGACTGGTTGTTGAGTTTCTCACTTTCTGAGATAACATGCTCCTTTGTAGATACCATTCTCAGAAATCTTCTAAGTCTTCAAGTCTTCAACCTTTTGAGCGATTCTAGGTCTTCAATAGATTGTTTTTTCAAACAAAGTACATCATCAGCAGGCTTAAGAACCTAACTAGTACCTACACTAAGTCTTTCACCAAACGTTCCACTTTTACGATCTCCTTTAAATTCTAAATTCCTATGGACCTTAAGAGTACTAGTTACTGGACTTTGTTTAATTTAGCATGGTTAATTTCTCATCAAAATTACAAGTTTCCTAACACACAGATTAGTCAGAATGGGTGTTTCTGTTGCTACATATTGTGTGCTGTGTGGTGAAGCAGAATCGGCAATCACTTGTTCTTTTGTTGCCAGAATCTGCGCGCTGTTTGGACTGCTTTACTTCACTGGATAATTATATTACATGCTCCAAGAAGGTTTGATGAGGAACTGTTATGGATGTTGCAGGAATCAAAAGGAAAATCGTCTAAAGCGCAACTCTTGAAGATAGTTTTTGTTGAGACAATATATGCGACATGGAAGGCTAGGAATGCTAAGTTGTTTAGTCATCAACGTTTTGGTATGCATATTGTAGATGAAATAAAACAAATAGTCAAGTATAGGTGTGTTGGTGATGAAAAATTGCTAGAGTACTGTTGTAATCTAGCGTGAGAGTTGTATAGCAGCTTGTAGTCGACTTGTGCTCCATTTGAGATTGACTGGATCTTCGGATCGACATATTGTACTGAATTGTTTTGGAATAAAAGGAAAACAATTTTCCAAAAAAAAGTTCACTTTAGCATAGTATTCTTCACCTTTGCACACACCTGAAAATCGTTTTTGGCTGCAACAATTGATGAACTTTAGTCTAACACCGAATTCAAATACCATAAAAATAAACTAACACAGCTCATTAAAAATCGATCTTACAGAAACATGGTTGTACAACTTTGGTCAATACCACTCGTAGCAAGATGGAACACGATCTTCTCTTGCAACTCGTCTGGAAGGTATTGCCAGTCTCTTCGAACCATAGTGAGAAATTTCGAGGTTTCAATGTGTAGTAAAAATCGATTTACTTAGTTGGATGTATTTATAACGATGTGTATGTGAACCTAATATAACAAAGTATACGGTAATAATATCACCACTCCAACAAAGAATAATTCTCAGTCATGAAATCTCCAAATATATTAGGCAAAAATATTAACATGCAATACTATAAACTGAAATGATATGCTCGAAAATATATACCAAAATTTGTTGCATAATATAAATGAAGATACTAATAAAACAGGCAACGTATATACTCCCTCCGTCCTAGAACAGTTGCACCATTTTGCCATTTTGGGCGTCCCGTTAGAGTTGCACCATTTCATTTATTTGCCATATTTGGACATGGTTATAATAATTTTATATTCCATCAACACATTTTTGTGGCCACAAATCCTCCATAAAGTAAAATCAACACCCACTATCAATGTAACTCAATATTTAAATCTTCTCCTTATTTTCTGTGTCCAAAAGCAAATGGGGCAACTGCTCTGGGACAGAGGGAGTATGTAATAATATAAATTCAGGATCAATGCTTTAATTAAAATAACAATCTGATTCATTGTATTAAAACAAAACACGAAGAAGAAAAAACAGACAATGAATAAAAATAAAATTATAATAGTCCAACATAACAAAATTCAATTGATATATCTAGGCAACCCAATCTTCACGCAAAATCGATTTGAAGTATCGTCTCCTCTTATAGACTCGAGTCTCAAAATTAGCTAGACAACCCATGCATTCGCCATGACGCTTCCATTGTGGTTCTGGAACTCCATGATATGTGAAAAAACATGGACACTTGGAACCATTCCAGTAGCTGCCATTATGCTGCTTCACAAGCCTGCAACATAATTCAAAGCGCCAAACCTCTAACGTATCCTCTGGAACATCAGAAGAATAAATAGCCACAAGCTCCTTGAAACCATTTGTTCGCATATCTTCATCTTCGGCAATTAACTTCACAATGCATGATATATAGGTGGCCTTTGGATGTCCACCTTGAATTACCTTGTCTAGAATATAATCAATTTGGCATATCTACCATGCTAAAAAACATCAGCCTACAATAATTGTTTTAAATATTATGAGAAAAAATTTTAAAAACAATAAAAAAAATTCAAAAGTAATGCAGCAATAAAATATTAAATAAACAAACCAATAGCATCTGATAAAAACACTCCGGATTCCCAGCAATATAGCATTTGATCATGAATTCTTGTTCACACAAATTTGGTGTCCTCCATGGGATTCGTGGGACTTCGTTGAAGTTAACTTTGGCATAATACTCTTCCTCCTGACATATGCTCGAAAATCTCTTCGGACTTTTAATACAGTGAAAAACAAATTCAATAACAAAAACAATAGATCTAGTAAATAATCAACTTAAACGAATTTGAATAAGATTCTTACAGAAACATAGCTCTCCGACTCTGTTCAACACCATTTGTCGCAAGGGATAGAACCACTTTTTCTTGTAACTCTTCCGGAAGGTAAACGAAGTTGCTCCCGACCATTGTAATGACTATCGTAAATTGTTTATATGTTCCACTTGAGGTGCATCGAACTTCTAAATTACTATGTATTTATAAGGCTAATTGTGAGACACTAAGTAACCTCGAATGGTAACAAATCAAATTACACGAATGAAACTTTTAATTATGAGATTATTCAAAAAATATTGAAAATGGACGAAATAAAAGAAATCAGAATCTGGTAAATACCACTCAATCAACGACTATATCAATCAACTTAACAATTTGATTATTAATATAGTCCTCATACGTGCTACACATATTATTAAAAAAAACAAACATTTGATTAAATCAAAAAACAAACATTCGCGCAATACGGAAAATATTGATTAATAGTTTTAATAGTAAAGCACAATTAAAATGTGCCACAAATTAACATATCTTTGAAGTCCCTAAATAATTTTTTTTTAAATCAAAAGGACGATTATAGCAATTGACTTCATAATCGTCCATACAACGGTAGCACACCTCATAGTCCAATTCACGAATACAAATTGTTATCTCTCGATGCTTGACACAAAAGCGTGGAATTAAGAAACCATTCTCAATTATTCCACCATGTAAGTTGCTAAGCATCTTGCACAGAGACTGGCGCCACTTCTTCACATACATGTAACCTCCAGGTTACATCCATCTTGTATTCAAACACATCCATCTACAACCATCAACAAACGAATCAAAACACATTCATAAGTATAAGATAAAAGCTACACATCTAAAAGTAGAAGAAAGAAAACATATTACAATTAGCATCATATAGTAGAAATCACCGGTTGCCAAAGGGTAATCCGCATTTTCACTGATTTCAAGCTTCTCATAAAAGTTGTCCACGTCGAATATGTCCCTAAATGAGCCAATACTGCAAAAACAAAACAAAACAAAAAAAATTAATATATACTCAAAACAAAATATTGTACACAAAATAAAACAAAATATTGTACACAAAACAAAACATAGAACGTATTAACTCACCAAACTCGAACATGTAAACCATCAAACAAACCGTTCAGGAAGTAGCACAACATAAAAATAGTTTTCGATCTCTTACAATTATCAAAAACTTCATTGACACGGCAGAGCTAATCATGGTAATTACGCTTAATGGATTCATGGATGTGAGTTGTTACAAATTTAAAGAAAGCACACACATGGCAAAGTGGTGTAATTGCAAATAGTGCAACTCTATTCATTTGTGATTGCCAAAGGTGCCTTTAGTCAAATCACTACGAAACAATGTTATGGGGTTTTAATACAAATTTTGGACTAGTTTACAAGATTTGCAACCTTCTCTACGTGCGCGGACCCAGGATTGTTAAGGTGGCGAAATTACCAATACAGACTAAAATTACTCTTAACCTCGAAGTGCGACTACAAATTACTCTTAAACTATAATGGTAAAAAATTACATGTTGAAAATTTATGATGTAAAGTTTTATAATATAATTTTAGTAAATTTTATATCAGTATTATAGTTTAAGATTAATTTGTAGTCAAACTTTAAAACGGTTGACCATAAAAAGTCAAAACGGTACAACTGTTTTGGGACGGAAGGAGTATTGCAACTGTTCTGAGACGGAGGGAGGGAGTATATGAAGTTTTGAAGGGGGGGGAGTGGTTGAGAAACTTGAAATCGTAAATATATTACCTATAAGAAACTTAAATAAACTAAAAATTATTGGCAATGGATACTTTCATTCCAGTGTACATAGTATGCCAGTACGTAAGAATAACGAATAGAGCCACAACACTTGGAATTAAAACAAGTTCCAACAAAAATCTGTAAAATGAATGTTTTAACTTTTAACTACTCCAAAGAGGAATAGGAAATCAATATTGTAGCAGGCAGCAAAACATGGATAATTTAGCAACTCATTCTTCATCTCATCAAACAATATCAAAGTTAATTGATAGAGTAGTATTTCTTTTTTTTTTTTAAACGGAAAATATTACAACTACTCCTACTCAACTATTATACAAACATCTTAAAACACCTTATTTCTTCACATCTAAACCAACCTTATAACTCCATCACCACCATAGATCGAACCATGCACCTCTTCTTTTCCAGCTTCAACTCCTTACCGCTGCACCACCTTATTGATGGAGTAGTATTAGTTCTGACATATCACAGCTACTAGAGAGCAACACACCACTACTATTCTACTAACACATAAATAAACAAAATAAAAACAGAACAGCCTTTACTTGCCATCCATCATCATCATCCCAATAGCAGAAATTTGCAGCAGCAAATTACATTTTCCCCTTCAGTATGCAAAGAAGGAGGAGATTCCAACGTAAATTTTTTCCAATTCCTCTTTTTCGAGTTCAAGAGTGGATTCCAGGACATTCTTACATCTCAAGGCTTGTCCATCCGGACTTTTTGAAACCCTAAACAGTATGAAGTTGATCGTAGGTGATATGCCAAAATCATAATAATCATCATCATTACACGTCGTGACCATCAGACAAATATATCCATCTCCCATATCAATAAAATAACATTCCCTACACTTCTTTTCCATCTGATCATAATCAAATGTTGTCAACAACTTCTGCCCCGATGATTGTACTATTGTCCATCTGTCCCATCACGCGAAACCTTATAAGCAACTACGTCCCTACTCCACCCGAGAGTGGTGCACAACAAGAAATCCTCATCGACAACCAACAAATTACCTACAAACGGTAAGGGATAACCCCAACATCTATCCCTCATCATTCATAGGCTTGTTCTCACGCACCCCAAACAATTTGCAATGCCCCCATTTCTTGGTCTTAGTGCAAAAGACAAACGCTACAAGAAATCCTGAAAATAGCCACCACTCGTAGCGACGGATACTATCTGTGGCTAAATTAGCCACGAATCTGTATTTTAGCCACGGATAGGGACGAACTGAGTCTGGACGCTCAGTTTGTGCATGTTCAGGCCCGAGTTCGCGGGAATTGGCCACAGATAGATTCTATCCGTGGCTAAATTAGCCACGGATAAATTATTCGTGGCTAAACCTATTGACCTTTTTAATTAAAGAAAAACAAAAATTAATTTTAGCCACGGATAATTCTATCCGTGGCTATTATTATCCGTGGCTATTTAGCCTCGGGTAGATTCTATCAGTGGGTAAACGTGAATATAGATCTGGAAACGAGATCTCCTTCTCCATTTCTCCATTTCACCAAAATCCCAATTCACCACCACTTCTCCCCCAATTCTCTGCCCATCTCCGCCACCACATCATCGTCGACACCACGTCACCTCCTCCTCCTCCTCCATACAGCTCATCCACCACCACCCCAAAGAGAAGAACGCGGCACCACACGACCCCCTTCGAATCGACCATTGACGGGTTGCACCATGGCCACCGCCCACCACCTCTCCACTGTTTTCTCATCTGCCACCACCACTAATCTCCTGGTATGAATCACATACCCTAATCCCTAAAATTTGGGGATTTTTTTTTTCTTTTTTTTTTTGTTGCAAAAATTGATTCTGAATTTGATTATAATGCTTAATAATATGTATGTCTTAGCTTAATTTTGAATTGTTAATATTGATAAGTTACTGGAAATTAGTATAATTTAGTTTTCATTAATTACATTAAATATGGAATTTAGTTAAGTTATCCTAGTTTATATGATATTATCTAAATTAGTATTTTGATTAATATAGTTTGATTGATTCTGGATTAGTTAATCTTGAATGATGATCTTGTTTTCTAATTTTGTTTAATTAATTTAGTTAATTATGGATTAAAATTAATGGAATTTAATTTATTGTTGTTGTTGTAAATATAATTTTGAATGAAGATAATGATAATGATTTGATGAAATTATGACCTTAGGTTAAATTAGTTAGTTAATTGTTTAATTAATTTCCAAGTGTTTTACTATAGTTTTCCACCTACACTATTTTCTTGTTCATGCTTCTTTGTTTGCCTAGGAACTCTTTGGCTTTTGTACGTGGAAAGCTCGCTGCGAGGTATGTTTCAAAAGCTCATCAACCTGTGTAAGTTGCTAAATAGATTAGAATAATTTTTGGCCAAGTATGTCCTTTTGTGTGTGAGTTGGGTGCTCTTTTGGTTTTCATGGTTTCAGGTGCAGGTTTTTTATCTTGGTTTACTGTGAAGGAGGTATTTGCTAAAGCTACTTGGTGCTTCATGTGTTTATTCTTTTGGGTGAGTAGAATCATTTAGGGGAGTTGATATAGTTTCATTTTTACAAGTAGTGTAAGTTTTCTTGCTTATACTTTCATAATTCACATGTGTTGATGCAATATCTAAGTTTGTGATTTGTGAATCTACTAAGTATATATACTGGCATGTATATCTATTCTAGATAATCTATCTAAGTTTGATATTTTTTGGCATATAGTAACATCCTCTATGTGTATGTGTATATGTATATCTATTAAACTAGATGATCGTATTTGTTTTCGGCATGCTAGTTAGTTACTCGATTTTTCATTGATACTTCCTTCTACATTTTTGTTTCTGATTATTCTTCAAGGTTTCTTCCAAGAATGATGTAGTGGATACTCTTCGTGATGCTGGCTTCTCTGAAGATGTGGCACATGTAGATATATGATTTACATGATGCATATACTTTGATCACTTGTGCATATGTTGTTTTTTCGGACAGAATTCATGTAGATGGATATATAACTAGAGATAATCAAGTCTTTCCGATCATTTTATTTGCATTAGAGTACAGTGTATTTCAGATGTATTGTTAGATTGGGGCATTGCCTATTCATTATTGATGTTAATTGCTGTTGCTGTAAATAGAACTTTGAATGATGATGATGATAAAGTAGTATAGTATAGTTATGTTGGCATTGTGATCTGTGAATCTACTAAGTATATATATTGGCATGTATATCTACTCCAAATGATCTATCTAAGTTTGAATTTTTTGAATATAGTAACATCCTCTGTGTGTGTATGTATATCTATTAAACTAGATGATCGTATTTGTTTCCCAGGCCACTGCATGCCATTTAGTTACTCTATTAAACATTGACACTTCTTTCTATGTTTTTGCTTATGATTATTCAAGAATGGTGTAGTGGATGCTCTTCGTGATGTTGGCTTCTCTTAAGATGTGGCACATGTAAGTACTTTGATCACTTGTGCATATGTTGTTTTCCGAACAGAATTCATGTAGATGGATTTGTAATTAACTTAGAGATAATCAAGTCCTTTCGATCGTTCTATTTTCATTAGAGTTCGTACTTGTACGATATATTTCATATGTATTGTTAGATTGGCGCATTGCCTATTGCACTACAAGAAAACACCTAAATAGCAACCACTTTTAGCAACCGATCGATCGGTTGCTAAAATTAGCGACCGATCGGTATTTTAGCGACCGATGGGAGCACTTAGCGACGGATTGGATAAATCGCCTTAGAGCGGCTGGGACTTTAGCGACGGATGGATTATCCGTTGCTATTTAGCAACGGATGGGACCATCCGTCACTGTTTAGCGACGGATGGTACCATCCGTCGCTATATTAGCGACGGATGCCGCCATCCGTCGCAATTGTTCAAGGTTTTTTAATATTTTTTTTGGCCGGTCAATGCAGTAGCAACGGATGACTCCATCCGTCGCTAATATATATTTTTAAAAAAAAATAAACAAGCTCAGCGACGGATGATTATCCGTCACTAATATAGTGACCGATCGCTATATTAGCGACGGATAACCATCCGTCGCTGAGCTTGATAACATTTTCTTCTCCGCTTGCTCAGCGGCAGAACACACACAAACACACACAAACCGATTCAACGCGGCTCCATTTTCTCCTCCCCTATTTTCTTCGTTTCTTCACCATTTCAATCAATATTATAGTCATTTCGAAGCTCTTCCATCAAGGAACAAGTGTAGCTATTCAATTGCGTGATTATTTCCCCATTTCTTCCGCAATCAAAGGTATATATTTCGAACCTAACTTGTCTAAATTTTAGTATTCTTCATTTTTTTTTCAATTCATTGAATTGTATGCATTCTACTAGTATCTATCATGTTGTGTAGCTCAAATTAGGGGGGGTGAACAAGTTTTAGTTGGTGAATTGATAGATTTGGTATGAATTGGGTATTTTATAGTTTAATTCGATTATGTTTGAGATTTGAATTGGGTTTGATTATCTTTAGGATTTCAATCGGGTTCAATTATGTTTGGGATTATCTACGTAGTTAGTTTTGTTCAATTAGTGTAGTTTGTTTGGGATATACTAATTAGATTTGAAAATTGCATAAGTATAATTATAATGGAAATATGAGTAATTATAGTGTATTGTAATTAGTTATTATAATGAAAATTGTATAAATATAATGAAAATATAGATAAATATAGGTAATTATAGTGTATTGCAAGTTTTTATTATAATGAAAATTCCATAAGTATAATGGAAATAGAAAGATAAATATAGTTAATTATAGTGTATTGGTAGTTGTTACTATAATGCAAATTGCATAATTATAATGAAAAATATATGTAATTATAGTGTATTGTAATTAGTTATTATTATGAAAATTGTACAAGTATAATGGAAATATAGATAAATATAGGTAATTATTGTTTAAAAAAAGTGTAAGTATGAAGGAAATAACTCATTGATAAATTAAAGTTAGAAGATAATATGAGTATTTTTATTTCTAATGTAGAAATATTGGGAGTATATATAATGCAATGTAAAAATTGATAACTAAAATGAGTACTTGGTGAAAAACAACGTGACCACCCGAATGTCTAGTGTCGTTCCTTGCTATATCTCTGATTGTACATGTTTTATATTCAATTGTGTATGTACTAACACGGATCTTTGTATTGCAGATGCCACGACCCAGGAGGCCACGATACATGACCCCGCAGTCCCAGAGGGATTATACCGACGGATCGGAGACCGATCAGGGCTCCCCTACTGTTTTAGGGACTCCACCTGGGTCGAGCAGGGGATCGACTCCTCATTCCTCCCTCCACGACCCGTGGGCCCACGTTCCAGACGACGGTTGTCCCTTTCAAAGGCCGGAAGATGGTCTTATGTGGAATGGTCGCCCTGTCCTTTACCCCAATGGAGAGAAGTAAGTATTAGGCATTAACTGATTTACGAACTTTTAATATATATATACCGAACTAACCTTGTCACTATTGACTTACCTGTTCTTCACAGGTTGTATGGGGAGCACGCTGCTAAAGTACTCAGTTCGATAATACGGAACAGAATGGTCCCACCGCAAGAGGGTGGCAGCCAGTGGCATTGCATCCCGGACCAAATTAAGGGAGAGCTCTTCGAGGAGCTGAGGGTGAGTTAATATATGCATGTTTAAATACCATGTTTTTACATTTCGTTCGACCGCTATGCATGCGAGGGTAGGCGGCGCCCTCTTATATGTCGGACCGCATATTTATGTATGGTAGGCGGCACCCATTATATGCTTGACCGCGTTTAGAACTAGAATGGATAGGCGGCATCCATTACGTATAGACCGTTCATGCATGATGGGTAGGCGGCGTCCTTATTTGTTTGTAGATGACTGTTAACAACCCGATATACCTGAATAGATGTTGTTTTCCCTTGTTATATATTTGATACATGTTAGCTCCCCTTGTTATACTTGAATGTTTTTTAAGTATTCACCAACGTATGTGTTTCGATGTTTATTTGTAATTGTGTAGAAAGAATTCTTCCTTCCGAAAGCATTGCTGATGGATCTCTTGTGGAGCTTCAACTCTCACGGTAGTGCCCTTTACAAGTGCATGGTTCATAGCCTGAAGAAAATGTGGAAAGAAGACCGTCCACGTACCAGTGATTGGCCCGGAGATGCAATTTGGGAGGCGTGGAAGGTGTATTGGGTTGACGCGAGAGTCCAGGCGCAGGCTGACCAGAACACTGAGAACCGGAAGAAGCAGCCGAATGATGGGACACGTACCCTGGTGACACACCGTTTTGGCTCTGAGTCGATCGCTACAGCACATGTGAGGCAGAAGGTAAGTATATTAACTTTGTGAATTCATCATTCTTATACTTGTTATTTAATTGCATTTCGAACTTTCAAACTAAGTATATGATGCTTTCATGTGTCATTCAGTTGAAGGATAAGGAGAGTCTCCTATTCACCCTGTTCTCGAGATCTCAGAAGGCCAAGGACGGACAGTGGTTGTGTGACGAGGCCAAAACAATTGCGGTAAGTATCTACAATACATGTGTTTATTAAATACTGATGATTTCATAACTAATTAACAACATAACTAACACCTTATACTCTTGATTTATAATTTCAGACGGCCTACGAGGACAGGATTCGTGATCAGGATCTCACTGTTGAGGAAATGAATGCCATTTTCCTCGAGGTGAATCCTCCAGACGAGAAGGGCCGTCGCTTGGGACTTGGGAGTGCAGCAGCCGTCCCTGAATTGGACTCGAGGCCGACTCGTCGTTCCCGTGCCAGTACATCTTCATCATCTTCAGCAGCAGCAGCCGCTTCCGCTCGAGAGCAGACCCTCTTACTTCAGTTGCAGGAGAGGGATGAGGAGGTGAAGAGGCTAGCTGCGAAGCAGGCTCAATATGATAATATGTTTGCTCAGCTGTATGCGAAGCTGGGGATGGATCCACCTTCCCCACCTACCTCTCCATGATCCCCTATCCTTTTCGACTCTATTTACTATTTTCTACATGAATACTGTGTACACTATGATATTATTTTGGATTAGTATTGTGTACGTATGATTATTATTATATGTATGGAGGGTTTTGGTACATTTATTATGATTTTTTTGAATTATTTTTTGGTTTATTTGGTCTATAGAATTTCTGTAACATGTTGCTTAATTTAACAGGTTGCATTTGATTTTGAGTCTCATTATTATATCTAAAAAATTAAAAAAAAATAAAAATAAAATAAAAAAAAAATTAGCAACCGATGGGCTCATCCGTCGCTATTTACAGCGACGGATAAGGCTTATCCGTCGCTAAAAGTCCCGGACTTTTAGCGACGGATAAGGCCCATCCGTTGCTAATATTTAGCAACCGATGAGACTCATCCGTCGCTAAAAGTCCGGTGATCAACCTTATTTTCCGTCGCTAATCCGTCGCAAATTCGCGACGGATTACTCATCGGTCGCTAATTCTCTAGCGACCAACGGTTTAGCGACGACGAATTTATCCGTCGTTAAAAATACCGATCGGTCGCTAACGATATTTAGCGACCGATCGGCTGATTTTAGCGACGGATGGTTCCGTCGCTAAAATCGGTATATCTTGTAGTGTTGTACGAAACATTTTATATGTATTGTTAGATCGATAGCTCGGCAAATGGGTGTTTGGTCTAGTGGTATGATTCTCGCTAAATGCGAGAGATCGCGAGTTCGATTCTCGCAGCACCCCTTATTGCATTGAAAAAACTGTATTTTATTATTTATTATATTGTAGGTCAATTAAAGAAATTAAAACAAATGATTTTTTTTAGATCCAAATTTAGCCACGGATAATCTATTCGTGGCAGGATTTAGCCACGGATAAAATCTATCAGTGGCTAAGCCCGGATCCAATCCGGTCAACCCTTTATCAGTCGCCAAATCCGTCGCTAATGTTAGCCACTAGCCACGGATCTAGATTTTTTGTAGTGAGAAGACACAACAGTAGAAATATAAAATTTATCACCAATTACTACATGCCTCAATGAAGTACAAAAATAGACGTCCATCCTGTAGCGCATGAAAGGAAGGGGTTCCGGAGTTGTCCATGTACCCGTTTGAGGATCATAGACCTGGAAGACAATGTAGTTTCCGTCATGGCATTTTTCAATACGAATCGGTACGATCCACTCAGAGAGGACGTAGATTAGTCCATCGATTTCCACTATAATGGGTTTCAAATGCTTCAATCTTGATTTCATAACTTGGGTTCGGGCCAAGGGACCCAGTTGAACATGTTCTTGTTCATGAATGATTTGTTATTTATGTATACTGAGAGCATGTTGATCAGGTATAGTATTACCATAATCATCATCATCATCATCATCATAATAGTCAAGTCTTCCTCTTCCATGAAAAACAACATAGAGATGTTTATCCTTTGCGCGAAAGAGGCCTATAGCAGACGAATGCCCTTGTTCAAGCCACGAGTACACTGTTCGGACCACAGATGCATCAGGATGATATGGAAGACTAAATATCTTGGATAGTTGAAGAGACGTAAGTTTGTGATAGGTCATAGGATTTGTATAAGATGTTAGACATGGTTATTGTTACAGGTTAGATACATACTCTTACATGTCATAGAATTTTTAACTCCACCTGTTGTGAATTTAGTCATCGTGCCAAAATTCACAAGAATTAGGTAGAGCTAATAATTATAAGAGTATGTAACCTGTAACCATAACAAATAGATTCACAACACGTGAAACTAAAAATCACTATCGTAAATTTTTATTAATAAAGAGTACGCAGGTATAACTAATAGAATCAGAACACGTGGAATTAACAAATTTTAGATATTAGTGGCGTCACACTCTACTCCAGTCCACTCCAGAAATTCTCAGAAGCTTTACAGCAAACCACCTAAAACCCAAAGCTTCAAAATAGACGAAAATGGAAGGAGCATTCCGCAGCTGTTTGTCAGAGGCAATAGACGATGGGAGCACGGAGAGCCACAGATACTATCTCGCTCGAAGAACCGTGCTGGAAATGCTAAAAGATCGTGGCTATGCGGTGCCCTACGCGGACATCGATTTCTCGCTCAGAGACTTTCGTGAAAAGCACGGTCAAAGCCCTGACGTTGACTCTTTGAAGATTTCCGCTCTCCACAAGGACGATCCTTCGGTTAAGGTCGACTATTTTTTGTGCTCCTTTCTCAATTTTTAGTGGTTGCTTTATTCTGTTTTATGTGATTATTATTGTTTCTGTGCTATTTAAGATATGAAATTAGACCTTATTGTGAGTCTGTAAAAGTTGTAAAAGGTTCTATGTGCTTTTTTCTGATAAAAAATTATATAATGATAATAGAGAAACTATATTTTCATAATATAGTTTCATAAATTATTTTTTCATTATTGTTTAGGAGTAAACTGATGTCAAACGGGGCACAAAAAAGTCAACAAAAATAAACGTAAAGAAATGACGTGGACAGATTAGTAATAAGGATTTGCTGAGCGAGGGGCTAAATTTGGTACTTGAGTCAGCTTGATGATGGTCAGTATAGTTAGTATAGCCTTCCCAATATATTTGGATGGAAGGCTTAGTTGTAGTTAGTTCTTGGTGTTGTTTGTATGGTTAGGAATCTGAAACACCAACAACGTGATAATGCTGAACCTTCTTTTGAAAAGAAGTAAATGAGTTCCATGTCAAAACTGCAGTTTAAATGTACCGTCTATGTCAAGGGAGCTTTGTGTCTGATAGCACCAATCATCAGCTTCATTTTGGTTAAGAGTACATTATGAAGAGAAAGTTGAAGTCATAATAATAAGTATTTTACATGTGGAGAGATCTTCTAAAGTCATTGAAGGAACCAGCATTTTTGTGTGGGGAAATGAAATCTTTCGTGTAGATAAAACTACAGTGTACACTCTAGCAGTCATTACTAATTTTAAATTTTACGATCTTTTTGTAAAGGGTTTTTATGCCAAGTGCTGTTGTATTGTTTTCTGATATAATAAGGCTAAATTTGGTACTGGAGTCAGCTTGATGATGGTCCGTATAGATAGTATAGCCTTCCAATATATTTGGATGGAAGGCTTAGTTGTGGTTGGTTCTTGGTGTTGTTTGTATGGTCAGAAATCTGAAACACAACGACGTGATAATGCTGAACCTTCTTTTGAAAACAAGTAAATTAGTTCCATGTCAAAACTGCAGTTTAACTGTACCGTCTATGTCAAAGGAGCTTTGTGTCTGATAGCACCAATCATCAGCTTCATTTTGGTTAAGAGTTCATTCTGAAGAGAAAGTTGAAGTCATGATAGTAAACATTTTACATGTGGAGAAATCTTATAAAGTCATTGAAGGAACCAGCATTTTTATGTGTGGAAATCAAATCTTTCGTGTAGATAAAACTACAGTGCACACTCTAGCAGTCATTACTAATTTTAAATTTTACGATCTTTTTGTAAAGGGTTTTTATGCGAAGTGCTGTTGTATTGTTTTCTGATATAATAAGGTTAAATTTGGTACTGGAGTCAGCTTGATGATGGTCCGTATAGTTAGTATAGCCTCCCCAATTTATTTGGATGGAAGGCTTAGTTGTAGTTAGTTCTTGGTGTTGTTTGTATGGTTAGAAATCTGAAACACCAACGACGTGATAATGCTGAACCTTCTTTTGAAAACTAGTAAATTAGTTCCATGTCAAAACTGCAGTTTAACTGTACCGTATATGTCAAAGGAGCTTTGTATTTGATAGAACCAATCACCAGCTTCATTTTGGTTAAGAGTTCATTCTGAAGAGAAAGTTGAAGTCATGATACTAAGTATTTTACATGTGGAGAAATCTTATAAAGTCTTTGAAGGAACCAGCATTTTTGTGTGTGGAAATCACATCTTTCTTACAGTGCACACTCTAGCAGTCATTCTTAATTTTAAATTTTACGATCTTTTTGTAAAGGGTTTTTATGCCAAGTGCTGTTGTAATGTTTTCTGATATTTGAACTAACTGAAATGTAATTCTCTTGTCACAGGTCCTTGTTCTATTCTGCTCTCCGAGCATAGTGAAAGTCGGTGCAATTCGTAGCATTGCAACTATGATTATGAACAAAGATACTTTAAGCCGCTTGATACTCGTCGTGCAGAGTAAGATCACGAGCCAGGCCCAAAAAGCTCTGGAACTTTTCAATTTCAAAGTTGAAGTATTCCAGGTGTATTTCTTAATACTATGCTATTAGACCCTTTATTTTTAATTTCATCATTTGGACCTTGGCTCAGCTTTTATATGATTCTTTAACATCTATGGTGATCTTTATTGTCATACTGATTTCCAGCGATGGTCAATAAAGGTTTTTGTTGAAATTTGGAAGTCACATCTTTCGTAGTTCAAGAAGTGCCTTGACTGAGAGAGTTTGACATTAAGTAGTGTTTAGTCTTTGTAAAATTACTATACTTTTAGCTTCAAACAGTTACCACATTTGATGTTTTTCTAGGAACTCAGAATCTGCATCTTACTGATAATTCATGCTAAATGATTTTTGCGATGACTTCATTTTTTATTTGTGTGTGTGTGTGTGTGTGTGTGTTCAGCATCTAACCTACTGAAATATTCTAATGCATAGATCACTGACCTGCTTGTCAACATCACAAAGCATGAGCTGAAGCCTAAACATCATGTTCTGAGTGCTCAAGAGAAAGCCGAGCTTCTGAACAAGTTCAGCATAGATGAGAAGCAGGTTAGTCGTTGCTCTATTAATGCTTTAATCTGACAGTTGGACAATAAGTTCCATTGACTAAACTGGTTTACTTGATATCAGAAATCTTTTGCATTTTATCTATGAGACAGTCTCCCAGGTAGATGGTCTATTTCGCAAACTAAAAGAGCCAGACAAATATATGGCAAGAACATCGGGGTTTACATAACATAGGTGTTTTCATAAACAAAAACAAATATATTTGTTAACAAGTAGGTGTTTTACTTAAGAACATCATAGTTTTTTTCTTAACAGTATAGGTCGGTCTATCTGTACGTTAAATATAGAACATCTTTGACAAGACTGTGTTCATTGCTCTTCAGAGTCTTGCTTCACTTGCAGCTCGCAGTCTGAGTCTTATTGCAAAAAACCGAAGGCCATATTAAAATCTGCTATCCACATAGTAGTAATCTTTCTCCCTGTAAACTGACAGTCATATTAAGAACGTAGCATTTTGTAGTAAAGTCAAAAACTTCACAGTTTTTTTTTTCAACTAGTTACATTGTTATTTCACTTCTTTGCAGCTTCCCCGGATGTCAGAAAATGATGCTATAGCTCGCTATTATGGACTGGAGAAGGGTCAGGTTCTGAAGGTCACCTACACTGGTGAACTTACGCAGTTACATGTAACTTATCGATGTATTTGGTAGTTCGTTAGATGTAAATCTGTTCAGAAAAGGATTTGTTTAGCTGAAAGTTGGGATTTGTTATGGTGATGCATGTGTTCGCTTGTAGACAATGAGTTTTAACGACTGTAGTCTGGTCTGGTCCTTTTTGTTATGGTGTCCTTTTAGGAGTTTCTGAATTTTGCATGTATACATTCACCGGAAACTCGAAAAGGTGTGTTCTGAAAGATGTATTCTCCCCATGTTTATCTCCTGCTTAATATATATCTAGATGTGGACATCTCCTGCTTACCTTGCATAATATATAGATGTGGACATCTACTTACCTTGCATTAGGTTAACACGATAATAAAGAATGTGATATAACTGACAGCTTAGCCGGCCAGTCATACGACTTTTGTTAGCAGCCTCGATGGGATTTCCGTGTGTATGTATTTTGTTTGGGATGTTTGCGTTTGCCTACGTTGGTTGGCTGAGGTATGTTATAAAGGCTAATTAGCTTTGATAACTATTTATACTGGCCATGGTTTCAGAAAAGTAGACTCAACTACACTTTCCTCAGGTAAATATTATTTAGCGGATTGAGGTTATGGCGTACGCAAGGGATTTATTCCTCCATGCCATGATTTTTTGCCAAGTCTAGTGCATATGCGTTTGACATTAACAAAGCATCTGAGATTAGCATTGAACATATTACACACTCCATTAGCTGTAGACAAGTAAACTTGAAGAAAATGAAGAAAATGGCGTCTCCAGAGACGAGGAAGCATAGACAAGGAAGCATGGGAAAATAGAGAAATAATCGATGAGTACCACATGAAGTTCAATCACTGAACAAAATTATTCATATCACCAAGAAAAAACGGATGAATTCCAAGACAGCATACAAAACAAAACTAACATATCAGCAGCTGAATGAAATATAGCTTCAGATATATGTATCTAACGACCCTCTACACAAAAATAAGTGGCGTGATCTGATATATGTTACACAACTTGCAGGCAATCCATCATTGCTGTGATCAACTTTTCCGTGCCAATGCAGCTGCTATCCCACCTACGATAAGGCCAACGGCTGTTGCAGTAATGCCAATTCCAATAACACCATCTACAGAAACATATAAAATGGATAAGGATTATGCAAGGACCATTCCCACTCCTTGTGTTTATATTGTATGTATTTGATCAAATTGGCGTAAATGAGTTTCCCATCCTGTTATTACCTTTCGTAATTCGCTCTTCAACAGCTTTCTTCAGAGATAGAGCTTGTCTCCAGTCGGGGGCAATCTACCAAACAACGAAAACAGCAATATCTATTAACAATGGTTTCAACAATAAGATAGTGAGGCTCACTGACTCCCCTTACTGTGGAGAAGATAGCAGGCTTTAAAAGTCAGCTAGCAACAGCCGTCAAGGAAGGTGAAAAACTATAACATCATATGTGAAAACAGGAAACAGACCTCCAAGCATTGCTCTAGAAGCAGTCTGCTCCTTGCATAATCACTGCTTCTGTAATATCCAACAGCAAGCAGATAGAGCTTCTCTCTCTTTTGCAACGGACTGTTTGTATTGGCTAATGAGGCTGCCCATAATATACATGTGAACATAAATGAGTATTAAAAGTAAAGTAAAGGTAAGCAAATGTTGCTCCTGTCAGTTACCGCAAGAATGGACTAGATGGTAACTGTATTGGCGAAACAGTGTGTTGATCGAACATGGACAAGAGTCGCAAACGCCAAATTAACAGAACCATATGAACTAAATATTACTTGTATGTAACAACCACAACGCCAAATAAACAGAACCATATGAACTAAATATTACTTGTATGTAACAACCACAACGGAAATTGTTTTATATAGAAGCAAAGAGATAAGCATTGAACTCTTAAGGGTGTTAATGTTATACTAATTACCAAAAGTTGAACATAACATGCCAATACTACAACTCAGGTTTGAACACAAACATATGCACAATCAAAATTTCAAGACTGGGACAAGCAAGCAACTGACCTTGGGAAATATACTAGCAACATAATGGCAACAGCAAAATCTCAGAATATAACAAACAGAATAAAAAGGTTATGCAAAAACCCATCCGTAAGTATAAATCAAGATGAAACCATGAAATCTTCTCAGAGACGCAAGGATAAGCCCCCTAGAGCCAGGGATCTCATAGCACATGGTGTTTGCCAACTTACCAAGAAACCTAAGAAACTAAATGCATGCTTGCAAAATGGTTTTTGGCCTACACTCGTCTTACGAAACGGGACACAAAAAAAAAAAAAAAAAGAAGAAGCTAATTCTGAGAAACAACTCCAGATGTAATTACTAAAACAATAACCCTTTGGAGGCTTTTTAGCATGTTAAAGCTGGTTAATAACAAAAGTTGGCTTTCCATACACTCGTTTCCATTAAGTAATCACCGCTTTCTAAAACACAGTAACATACAAACACAAGTATCTTCAGAGACGCCAATCATATACTCCATCCGCCTCGTCCGATTTCGTACTTGTTTCCATTAAGAAATCACTGCTTTCTAAAACACAGTTGCATACAAACACAAGTATCTTCAGAGAGGCTAATCTGCCTAATCATATACTCCATCCGCCTCGTTGAATTTTATACTTGTTTCCATTAAGAAGTTACCGGTTTCTAAAACACAGTTGCATACAATCATAAGTATCTTCAAAGAGGCCAATTCTATACTCCATCCGCCTGGATTTTATACTTACTCCATTTACGTCCACGGGTCCATCCCATTGAATTCTATAAGTTCCGGAAACAATATCTCATATAACAATTACGAAAACTTAGTCCTAACTAACAAAGCGACCGGAATCAAATGCATATAATAGAAGCCAAATAAAAGAACAACTTAACTAACAACAGAGAAAGAAAAAGGGGTGAAATAAAAGCGGACCTTCAAGCATGGCAATCCCACGCTGAACATGTTCAGGTTGGGTGGAATGTACAAGCGCCCATGACAATCGCATAATAGTTTCATTTTTGACCTCATCAGACCCATCTTCCTTCGTAGCCTCTGCAACTTCTCTCTCACACCCCTGCAATCGAATATCACAACAAAACATAAGCAATAACTCATAATAATAATCTTAAATTTTAATTGGGAATATCTTAAATTGGGGGAAAATGGGAGAGACTAGTATTTTTGTGTATTGTGTAGAAATTGGAATGAGAATAATAGAGAGAGAGAGAGAGAGACCAGGATAACATCGGAGGTGGACCAAGGGATGTGATCTCCGCCGCCGAAGAAGCTTGTCACCGATTCCAACAACCCGTTGATCTTTGCTTCCATCTTCTTTCTTCTTCTTCTATCTGGAACAAAACAGAACCACGGTACTAGATGAGATCAAAAAATGTCTGCACACCTTTCCAGATTTACAAAGTATCAGGATTCAAATGCAATTTACAACTTTTATTTATTTATTTTATTGTTTTAAACGGCAAAATTAAGCTTCCATTTTTTATTTTATTTTATTTTTTCATGCGGCAAAATTAAGCTTCGATTTTTTTTCTTTTTTTTATGTTAAGACCCTACTGTATATTTTAGGAGAATTTCCGAAATTGCATATTAAAGAGCACTTTCCATATAAATTACTTAATTACCTAGGATATTTGTTAGGAAACTTGTAATTTTGATGAACAATTAACCAGGCTAAATTAAGTAAAGTCCAATAACTAGTACTATTAAGGTCCATAGAAATTTAGAATTTTAAGGACATTGTAAAAGAGGAACGTTTGCTGAAAAACTTAGTGTAGGTACTAGTTAAGTTCTTAAGCTTGCTCATGATGTACTTTGTTTTCACAAACGAACTATTGAAGACCTAGAACCGCTCAAAAGGTTGAAGATTCGAAGACTGAAGACTTAGAAGAATCTGAGAAAGGTATCTACAAATGATGAACGAGATTGTCAGACTCGAACAATCAAATAAATTTGTTTTAAAAGCCAAAGGGCAACTCACAACTACACAAAACACGTAGTGCAGAGGTAAGATGACCTCGAGTGTCGATCTCTAGAGACTAAACTAGCTTTAACTAAGTAACTATATATAATTCCAGAAAATAAATTTATATTAACTCTACTTAACAATATATGGAGAAAGCTGGTGATAGTATGCTCATTCTAAGCATCAAGTTCTAATTATGCATGAAAGTGCAACTCGTACTGCCTTAAAAGTAATTCGATTTACAAACACCAAAGACAGATTTGTAGACGTGTATTTTGAAAGCTTCCTATCTATACTAATACTTGGCTAAGGTTGTCAGTCTTAGTTCAAGCAGTACTTGCAAATTATATATAACCGAATCGATGGTTTTGAATTGTCCTAGTGTTTCTATCACTTTTCTACGAAGATATATAGCTTAGTCGGATCAAAGAATCGAATTAAGATAATTAAACAAGTAAAAGACTCAGAAACTCAATCATGCATAATACGAACCCTAGCTACGAATTCACATACTATCACCAACTAGATGCTTAGCTACTCATATCAATAACACAATAAACAATCATAATTGAAGTAATAATGAATGAAAACATGTTTAATTGAAAGATAAATAGCAGAATTGTGAGATACAAGGTTACCACCAAAGGTTGTCAATCTCCGGTGAATTGCTAAACTCACAAAAGATCTAGCAAGGTGAGATAATTCGGTGTCCAAATCCCTCCTCTAGCTCCAAATTCGCTAAGATAAAAAGGTTCTAAGAGAAAATATACCCAGAACAAGCGCTATGGTTTAAGTCTGTAAAATAATGATGAAATATATCAAAATTCGCAGATTTTGGGATATATATATAGAGCTGTCGGAACGTCCCCGGCGGACCGCCCCATACGAGGCAGTCCGCCGCGCACGCGGCGGTGCGCCCCGCACGGGCAGAACACGGCCCGTGCGGAATTCCTCCTTCGGAACTTCGAATTCGGCCCCTTGCACGGTTTTGAGCTCCGAAACTTGATCTCTTGGCCTTCAAACTCGTCTCGGTACTCCTTGACACACCACGGGTGATCTCGTTGCACCAAAACATCATTGTTTCGCCATGAATTACTTCCAAAAACGCGATTTCCACCTAAAACCTGAAAAGATCAAAAGAAATGGAAACGTGACACTATTCTAACAAAATACACTAAAATGCATGCTAGAGGATAGCTAAATTGGTGAAAAAAGACTCGAATGATAGTGTAAAAAACACTGTCATCAACAAAGGCACATGTTGCTTCAAAAAGTGAGATTTTCAGCAACAACTTGCATAAGTGAAAATCTATATGACAGAGTAGGTTGTGCTTGTTGAAACTGAGACTGACCACTTGCTGACAACATATGTGACCTCCTTGCTGAAGAGTACTTGCATTTTGGCTCCAACGTTCATATTTGAATTTGATTCAAAAGAACATTAAATGCAAAGTAAGCACGCGAAGAACATGAAGACAAATGAAGAACGCTGCTGAAAGTACAAAAGCAAGATAGTGACATCTTAAGGTACAAAGCCTTAGAATTTGAAATTCAAACGGCTCCCTTGAGACACTATAAAGAGAAGATCTTAGGCTGAGTAGAAGGTGTGTCAACAACGTGATCAAACTCTCACTTGTGCTTTAAACACTCAAGTCCTTCTCTACTCTCTACTTCCTATTGATCCGTTCCAAGAATTAAACTTGAAACAAAAGCTACTTGTGAAGAAGTAGAACATTGAAAGCTAAGAAATTAGTTAAGTGTTCTTTCTTTTAAACAAGAACAAGTCTTGACACCAAAAACAACAAGCTTGCTTACTGCAAAGTATTACAAGTTGTGTTTCTTTAGATAACTTGTTTTAGCTGCAAAGTTATATTCAAGTCATCTCATCCCAAACCTCTCTAAATGATAAACACCCTTTACAGGCGTGAAATTCAGGGGGAATTAATCAAGCATAACTTTGCTGATTATAGTCCCAAGTTTGGTGGAGAACAAGGTTACAGTTCTCTAGTTTAGGTTGGAAACAAGACAAGTGTGCTTTGGTTTTTGAGAATCATTAGTGATAGAATTTGTAAGGAACCTCATATCTTATCTTAGCGGACCCAGTCCTAGAAAGGATAGAGTGGATTAGTTGAGAGATTACGCCACTCTCAGATACCACTATAAACGTGTTGGTGTGATTTACTTTCCTGCAATTAGCTTTCAGCAAGTTACTTTGTTTTACACTGTCATTCTGCTTACTTGCTGAACTAGCTTTCTGATAAAAGCACTTATTGTAAAAGACCGCACTCTGTTTTTAAGTATCACCAAACTCATTACTGAAAAGTAATAAGCACTTGCTGAGAAAGTTAAGTATCAGCAAACTCATTACTGAAAAGTAATAACACTACAAGGAAAACTGATTTGATTCCATCCGTCGCGACGGATTCCATCTGTCGCTAAAGGTCAGTGATCCGTCGCTACAGGCGATGAGCGACGGACTTGATGAATGTGTATTTTACACTTTCATTTGAGTCTTTTTCACCTATTTTAGCTATCCTCTATGTTAATTTAGCTATATTTTAGTGCATTTTATTAGAATAGTGTCACGTTTCCCTTTAGTTTTTATTTTACAGGTTTTGGTTGAAAAACGAGGATTTCCGGGCAATTATATTGAAGTTGACAAGGAATTGGTGTTCCAGAAGCCTAATTGGAGTACCTGAAGGTTTTTGTATAGGATTTGAAGTCTAGGGGTCGAATCTGGAGGTTAGAAGGCCACTAGAAGTCAGAAATCGAGTCCGAAAAGGGGAAGAAATCCAAAAACGCGTCGAAAACGAGCAAAATCCCGAAATTTACTCCCGGGCGAATCGCCCGGGATGTGGGGCGAATCGCCCCACACCAGGCGACTCGCCCGGTGTGTGGGGCCCTTCGCCCCACACTATTTTGAATACTATATATAGTTGCTCAGTTTTTCTCCGAATTTCATACTTTTCCAGACCTATTCTCTCACCTTTCTCTGTAGTTTTAGGTAGGAACTTCCCAGAGCCTGTTCTGGGGGTTCATAGCTTAGGAGATACTTTTTCATAGCAGTTTGGAGCTTGTAAGATCGCGATTCTTCGGAGACTAACAACCTTCGGTAACATTGTATCTTACAGTTTTTCTACTTATTTTTAGATATCTTTCAACATGTTTTCTTCTATGATTTCTGTTGATTGCATGACAACTATGAGTATCTAAACTTCTCGTTGGTGATAGTATGTGAATTCTTAGCGAAGGGTTGATAATTATGCTAATGGCTATATCGCGCATTATACTCCATGTTATTGCTTTATTTCTTTGATCTATCTAAATCTCTATCTTCGTATTGTTGATTAATTATTGCACACAATTGGACAATTCATTGGTCTTCGACCTATCCATATCTATATCTTCGTAGTGTTGAATAATTATGGAACACAATTGGACAATTCATTGGTTTTCGACCCATCTATATTTATATCTTCGTAGTGTTTGATAATTACAGCAGGACAATTGATTGATCAAAGATCTCCATGCAAAACCGAGGAATTTACGCATGATTATTAACCCGTTATGCTTTGAAGGACCATACTATCACCAATCTCCATTATCTGTTAAGAAAAACCCTTGCTATATCGTCTGCTGTTTTTATATTCTAAATTAGATTTATAAAGCTAGTTATAGTCCTTAGAGATCGACACTCGAGGTTATTCTACTGCTACACTACGGTTTTCGTTGTAGTTGTGAATTGCCTTTGGCTAAATAACAAATTCATTTGATATTCGCGTTGGAACACGACAATCCAGTGCGTTCATCAAATTGGCGCCGTTGTCGGGGAACTATACTCCTTTTTTCTGTTTAATTTATTTATATTTTCAGCATTCAATTCCTAATTCTAGTAGTTTTAGTTTTCCTTTTTAATCTCTATCTGATACTCCTTTCCTAGTTTGTTACAGATAGTGTATGCCACATACACGATCTAGAGGAACACCGCTTGCTGATTCAATTGCTGAGATCGACAGAGTCTACCACCAAAGAAGGCGACTACTTCAAAGGCGTGAACTAGAGGAAATAGAGGATACCGATTTCTCTGAATCTCTACACAGTCTTTTCAAGGAAATCGACGGAATGGCAGAAGCTAGACCACTGAAAGCATGGGTTCAACCCTCCAAGGATCGTATGAGGGGACCGGCGATAGTTCTTTCGTCCGCAACTCGAGATCTGGAAATCAAGAACCACGCATTCCAACAACTTCCGAGGTTCTATGGCTTATCAAGGGAAGATGTGATGGGGTACTTGCACGATATCGATGATTTCGTCAACCAACTCCCACGACCCGGAGCTGAAATAACAACGAATGAGTTGAGGATGAAGGTTTTTGCTATGGGGCTTGGCGGCAGAGCCAAGTCATGGTTAAGTTCTCTACCAGCAGGCTCGCTGGACACTTGGGAGAAGGTTTTTTCAACTTTCATGGAAAAATACTTCTCTCACACCTTGACCACCGCGCTAAAGGCGCAAATCACCGGATTCAAACAGGACTATGATGAGACCATCTACACCGCGTTTGAGAGGTTCAAAGATCTCACGAACAAGTGCCCTCACCATGGTTTTGAGCCTTCTGACCTAGTCCAACACTTCTACAATGGACTAACCTTCGAGAACCAACAAGTGGTGGATTTCCAATGCCGAGGCAATATTTGGGAGGAAACCGCAGAAGCCGTCTGGGCAGTTTTCGAAAGGCTTGCTAAGGGTTCGCAGTTCAAGGACCCAAGAGCGATGGTTAGGAGACGTGGACCTGAAGCTCCACCGACTCAAGAAGCCCCTATGTATAGGGGGAATGGGGATCAATTCGAGTGCTTTACCAACGAATTGAAACAAGTCATCAAGAGCACCACTGGAACAACTGTTTCGAACGAAGTTTGCCGGATATGCAAGAACTATGGGCATGGGGCTCATATGTGTAGATCGGAGTTTGCGTATGATGATGGCAACTGGGTTCAAGGAGGCGAAGAGGAAGCCTTTGCTACGGAGTTTGGTACTCAAGAAGCTAGCTACGGACAAGATGGTAGGAATCCTCGAGGTGGATTTTGGAGAAGAGGGTTCCGAAACAATCAAGGATATGCACCAGCTAGCCAAACTTATGTCCCTAACCAAGACCGTAGTAGGCTTAACTATGGTAATGACCACTGTGAAAACCCCGCTCCGAAAGAGCAACCGAAGTCGAAGTCGGCTCAACTGATGGAGAACATGCAAAAGATGGTTGATCACACCCAAAGTTTTCTCAAACATTATGAAGAAGATTCTGAGAAGACTAGAGCGAGACTTGATAGGTTGGAAGAGAGCACTAGGCTTGCCCATCAAAAGATGCAAGAGTTGATCGACCGAGGAGCAAGTAGGGAGCAAGGCAAGCTGCCTAGCAACACTGAGAAATCGATGTCCATTACCTTGGTGGGTGATATACCTGTTGAAATCACCATCAAGAAGGTTGCTAAGTGCGAGAGTTGCAAGGGGGAAGTGCCCCCACAGGCTAAGGAAGAAGAGAAGGACCTTGGTGCTGACGAGAGTGAAGAGGAGCAAGAGGATCCCGAGCCACTCCCTCAAAGTTTCGATATTAAGGTTGGGATTGGTGAGCTTGAAGATGTCCGTGCCACACTGGACACGGGATCCTACTCTAGTGTGCTCCCTTTGAATGTGTTCGAGAAGAGTAGCCTTGGAAAACTATCTGAGCATAAGGCTATTGTGCAAATGGCGGATGGATCCTTTGTGAGACCCGAAGGCGTTGTGAAGAATGTATTGGTCAAGATTGGTGAAGCTTCTGTATACACCAATTTTGTAGTAATGCCGGCATCTACACCTGGGACGGGGGATGTCATTCTCTTGGGGCGAACGTTCTTGACTAAGCTACGCTTCGTGATGTACATCTACCAAAGAACTTGCACTATTGAGGTGGATGGCAAGCGACATGTGTTGCGAGCCATATCTGATCCGCCTGATACTTCTCACACTACTCACTACTGTGGTCTTGCAACCTATGTTCATTCTTATTCACATGTTCGTGGCATGAGGAGGAGATCCATGAAGGGGAAGTCTAGTGCCCTCAAGAAGAAGAGCTAGGCGCAAGAAGGATTCGAGTCAAAGACTATAATCAATGGCGCTATCCGGGAGGCAACCCGGAGTTTTTATCGCTTTTTTACCGCTTTATTGCATGCTATCATTGTGTTTTATTTTATATTTTTGTATGTTTTTGGTTTCTCACGAGCTTCTTTGAGTACTATAGGTTACAGGTACAAGTTTAGCTCTCACCTTAAATCCACTTTCGACGTTCGGGATGAGCAACGACGTTCAGGTTTGGGGGGGGGGGATTATCGCTGGGTATTCGTATACTTGTTTTGCTTATGATTACTCGTGAAACCTTTTGTTTGCATTTGCATTTGCACGTTTACTGCTTTCTTAGTTTTTTAGGTTGCATTCACTGCATTCATCCTAGGATAGTCTTGCATGTTTTATATGGAGTTTATTGTCGAATTTTTTGAACTTTTTTATTGGGTAGGTCAACTAACTATGTCATTAATCGTATACTTCATCCCTATGAATTTGTTTGAGGTTTTTCTCGCTTGGCTTGTCACATTTATGTATTGCACTTAGTTAAGCTTGGTAGTCTCGACATCACTTAGTGGTGTTTTCTCTACTGCAGTTCACGAAGGCCTTTATAATAGGATGATGCATGTTAGGGTCTTATGGTTGTTTTCCCGAGTAATTATGTACCTAAGAGGCAACAAGTCTTCACCAGGCTTTGAGATTGCTAAATGCCTATGAAGGAGGTAGTGTGAGGTTGTGTGATCCTTTGATTATAACCTATTCTTCCGAATAGGTTTGGGGAGGGGGTTGCACCATCATTAGACTTGTTTTTCGTTTTTCATTTCCGTATTGTGAGTTTATTTTTCCTTTTCCGTAAATTTGTACTCCAACCTATTCTTTCGAATAGGTTTGGGGAAGTCATTTGTCATTTTTTGTTTCACTTTTCGTTATGCTACTGCTGGCTAAAAAAAAATCGAAAAAAAGAAAGAAAAATTCCAGGAAAAAAGAAAAAAGAAACTGGAAAGAAAAAAGAAAAAAAAAAGAGGAAAAAGACCCCAAAAAAGCAAAGAAGGGTCCAAAAAAAAAAGAAAGCCAAATAGCAGTTTAGCAAAGTGTTGTGTCTCATTTTCCAATTCTTGTAATGTTCGTAATCGTGTTGTAATTTTCTATTTTTTGTCTTTTGTCTTTGAGTGTCATCTGTTCTAGACCACCCTCGTCCTGCCATTCAGGAAGTGGTGAATAGCTTAAGACTTTACTTGAGAGTTGGGTAGAATAGGGGAGTGTTATCTTTTATAGGTAACCCTCCTTCGTTTGATGAGAGCCAGTACTGGTTCGACCTCTTTGAGGGAAAGTCTTAAACTTGGTGAACAGTAGTAAGTCCACAGTTTCATAGGCACGGGACAACCATTCGTATCTTAACATGTTTCATTACGTCGTCACTGACTAGGTCCAGGTAGAGAATGTTACGAGAGACTATCTTGTCTTGACATAAGTGCTTATGTGGATGTGTATGAGTCAATCGAGACATTCTTCAACCTATATTCATGTTCTGATTTATACTGTTTTTGTTCATATGTTATTTGATAGATTCAGTAGATTAGTTCATTTTATTTGGCATGAGACTCCATTTTATGTGTTGCATTGTTTTTGGCATTAGAGTCTAGCTTAGTTGCTTGAGGACAAGCAAAGGTTCGGTTTTGGGGAGTTTGATGAATGTGTAATTACACTTTCATTTGAGTCTTTTTCACCTATTTTAGCTATCCTCTATGTTAATTTAGCTATATTTTAGTGCATTTCATTAGAAAAGTGTCACGTTTCCCTTTAGTTTTTATTTTACAGGTTTTGGTTGAAAAACGAGGATTTCCGGGCAATTATATTGAAGTTGACAAGGAATTGGTGTTCCAGAAGCCTAATTGGAGTATCTGAAGGTTTCCGGATAGGATTTGAAGTCTAGGGGTCGAATCTGGAGGTTAGAAGGCCAGAAGTCAGAAACCGAGTCCGAAAAGGGGAAGAAATCCAAAAACGCGTCGAAAACGCGCAAAATCCCGAAATTTACTCCCGGGCGAATCGCCCAGGATGTGGGGCAAATCGCCCCACACCAGGAAACTCGCCCGGTGTGTGGGGCCCTTCGCCCCACACTATTTCGAATACAATATATAGTTGCTCAGTTTTTTTCCGAATTTCATAATTTTCCAGACCTATTCTCTCACCTTTCTCTGTAGTTTTAGGTAGGAACTTCCCAGAGCCTGTTCTGGGGGTTCATAGCTTAGGAGATACTTTTTCATAGCAGTTTGGAGCTTGTAAGATCGCGATTCTTCGGAGACTAACAACCTTTGGTAACATTGTATCTTACAGTTTTTCTACTTATTTTTATATATCTTTCAACATGTTTTCTTCTATGATTTCTGTTGATTGCATGACAACTATGAGTAGCTAAACTTCTCGTTGGTGATAGTATGAATTCTTAGCGAAGGGTTGATAATTATGCTAATGGCTATATCGCGCATTATACTCCGTGTTATTGTTTTATTTCTTTGATCTATCTAAATCTCTATCTTCGTATTGTTGATTAATTATTGCACACAATTGGACAATTCATTGGTCTTCGACCTATCCATATCTATATCTTCGTAGTGTTGAATAATTATGGAGCACAATTGGACAATTCATTGGTTTTCGACCCATCTATATTTATATCTTCGTAGTGTTTGATAATTACAGCAGGACAATTGATTGATCAAAGATCTCCATGCAAAACCGAGGAATTTACGCATGATTATTAACCCGTTATGCTTTGAAGGACCATACTATCACCAATCTCCATTATCTGTTAAGAAAAACCCTTGCTATATCGTCTGCTGTTTTTATATTCTAAATTAGATTTGATAAAGCTAGTTATAGTCCCTAGAGATCGACACTCGAGGTTATTCTACTGCTACACTACGGTTTTCGTTGTAGTTGTGAATTGCCTTTGGCTAAATAACAAATTCATTTGATATTCGCGTTGGAACACGACAATCCAGCGCGTTCATCAGGACTCTCCGTCGCTAAATAGGACGTCGCAAAAAGTGGCGTCGCTAAAATAAATAGCGACGTTAAACCTATCCGTCGCCAGATAATAGCGACGGACGAACCTATCCGTCTCCCTAGTGGTCGTTGACCATTATGGAGATGGAATAACTTATCCGTCGCTATTATTTGGCGACGGATGGGTTTAACCGTCGCTAAAAGGATGTGACACGTGTCCTTCCGTGGCCTAGTGTTGAGGGCGACGGATAGAGTAATCCGTCGCTATATTTTATATATATATTTTTTTTAATTTTTGTTATTGTTTTCATATTATGTTTGTTATTGAGTTAAAATTGAATGCGCCAGAGATTTATATACGATGATTGACGGTACAAAACTAAAAATTTCATTCAACAAACTAAAATAGTACGTACAGAAATACTAAAAAACGAACATAAACATAAATACTACAATGTACAAACTAAAATGTACGTACAGAAATACTAAAATGTAAAAAAAAAAAAATTCTAAACATTTCATTCAACAAACTAAAAATTTATATGTCCTCCCAATACTGCTTCCACAGGGGCCACTCCTCCTCCCCAATCCACCCCGACTTCTTCCCCGATGCCTTGCTTGGCGACCTTCTTCCGGAAGGCTTCGGAGCCTTCATGTTCGAAAGCAGACCACAGCTCCGACTTGAACTTGTTTGGGAGGAAGAACTTCTCCTACATTTCAGAAAGTATACAAAATTCAGACTAACATATATATAACACGGTGACTAACATCACCCAAACAATTCCACATTGTCCTATTTCAACTAACACACGGTGACTAACATATCACCCAAACAATTGCACATTGTCCTATTTTCAACTAACACACGGTGACTAACATATCACCCAAGTAATTGAGAACATACCACTTAAACCATAAGAGAAGAAGAAAGATTACTAACCTCCAGAGCATTCCAAATCTCCGCCTTCTGATCCGAAGTGAAAGTATGCCACTGGGCTCCAAGTGGTGGGAGAGCCACTTTCTTCGTGGATTCCTTGCTGATATACTTTGTAGCATCCCTCGGCATCAACCTGTTGCAATAACATAAACAAATTAATCCAACTAAATAAAACATACAATACCAAGTAAAGACCTATTCATGTACTTACACATGCCCAGGCATGGGCCAGACGACGAGCTTGCCATTCACCCGCTCACCCGCCATGTACACCTCCCCCGTGTACCCATCATCTGGCAGGTTTGCAAACACGTCTGGGCCATTGACGTTCATTGTCTGTACGCATAAAATTGAAGTTTGAACCATGATAATTTGTAACAAAAAATAAAGTCTAACTTGTCAAATAACTTATCTTAAGGTGAGTATATATACAACTTCTTACGAATATATGGTTTACATGATTACCGCAATACAAACTTTCCTTGCTTTTCAAGACCCCCGACTACACTTGATTGTTAGTTAACTTATTGTCACTTAATAAGTTGTCACTTAATAAGTATAGAAGAGGACTCGAAAAGCAAGGAAAGTTTGTAATGTTTACTCTATGGATACCAGGAAATAAAGTCCATTTATTAGTAGGCCACGCGATGAGAATGAGTGAAATAGGTCGGCACAGTAGCAACGACATTAGAAATGTTGTTGTTACGGTGCCTGCCTAGCTACTACAATCATTCACAACACAAGGTCATATTTAATCAAACTTGTAGAAATGTAGTATATTAATAATGTAGTATATTAATGATGAGAAGATGAAGAATTGTGGTGGTACAAATATAATATAGAAGAAGCAGGCACAAGAAAGACTTATTATTCTTTCTTGTGTCTGCTTCTGCTTCTTCTATATTTATCAATATAAGTCCTCTAGTGTGTTCAGTTAAATACAATCAGTTCGCTTAAATGTCAGTAAGGCTTACCAATGGGTGCAAACCAATAAAACGCTTACTGATCGACAGTAAGCGTATCGTATTAGTTATCACCCAATGTAAGTCTAATCCAACACTTCCAAAATAATATATGTATATCATCATCACACCTATTCACTCAATGAAAAACAAACTCTTATGTGTGTTCAGTCAAATACAATCAGTTCGATTAAATGTCGGGGAGACTTTTCTATGGGACCTAACCAATGTAACGCTCACTAGTCGATAGTAAGCATATACTATTACCAACACACAGAAACCAATTATAATAGCATCATCACACTTTATAGCTTATATAACATATTAATCAAACTTAATCCAACTTAATTCAAAATTTAACAAAATATTAAGCAAATTTAACAAAACATTACTCAAAATAAACATTAATAATTAAATTAACTACATAACGTAATTAATATTATTATTAATCTATTCATTAACAAAATTATAATTAACAGAACTAACTACGCATACTTTTAATCTAATTTATTAATCAAACTAACTACACAGAACTAACTACACATAATACTCTAAATTTATTAACGAAAAATTAACCAAAATTACTTAACCAATTTTATTTAAATAAATTAATCTAGCTTATACTAATTACAGTTAACATAATCAATTAACAACATCTAATTAATTCAAACTAATTTATAAAATTACAGAATAAATTCAAAATAATTATTTAAAATGATTCTTGCTATACAACATATATAATCTAACGATTGACAACTAGAAAAATCATAATTAAGCACAAAAATTAAAAAGCCCCAAAAATTAGGGTTAGGATTCTAACCTTCTATTTGGGCAGATCGAGAATCGAGGTGGTGGCGGTGATGGATTTGAGGCAATGTCGAATCCTTTGTAAGAAAATATGGTCAGAGTTACACCTAGGGTACGCAGCGGAATTTCAAAATTTTTTTTAACATGCAGGTTAATTGATCATGCATATAACATATATAATAAACACATTAATCAGAAGACTTACAATACTCCAAAAGCAAGAATAGATATTGAATCGATAGGCCAATCGATGAAGTCTTCGTATTAGTCCGGTGAATCTTCTCCTTCGTCGAAGGCGAAGATATCTGCAATACTTTGATTATCTGCAAGACAATAAAAGTTAGTTTCCAGCTCTTTGAACCTCAACCTTGTTATCCACGGATGAACAGCTTATCGGAAAGAATGCTAGGATATTCTTTATGTGGCCAAGAAGATGGGGCGACGATTTTCCTCCGGTGCAGAGTGGCGCGCGCGGCTAGGGTATAGAGGTAGGGGAGAGCTTTTTATTTTCTCTAAGAAAGGTAGAATAATTCTCTAAGAACTCGGCATTGAAAAAGCTCTCTAATGACCTACTTATATAGTAGTCAATAGAAGCCTAAAGAAGATTCTTTTAGACTTCATAAAGGAATAAGAACTCTAATTCTTATTGCACAAGGAAACCAATTTAAGTCTAGATTCATTCCCAATTAAGTTAGAACTCAATTAGGAAAATCTAACTTAACCCTTGACTTCTAATATGGGAAGGAGTCGAAACTCCCTCCCATACTACTACTACACGCGTCCGGCCAAGGGGGGGGGTAGATTTTTCCCATGTGCATATATTAACTCTAAGTAGATTTTTCCCATGTGCATATATTAACTCTAAATTAATATATCATTTCAAATCAGACCTCTATTATATTTCTAAAATATAATCTTTAATTGTATTTACATAAATACAATTAATCAATCAATTCAATTAATAATTCCAAATTATTAATTGAGCCACAAATAATTATAAATAATTCCAAATCAATTATAATTCATCAATCACAATTAATTCTAAATTAATTGCGATTCCATCTTCAAGGATATTCGGATAAGCTGAATCACCACATAGTGTGACCCATAGGGCCTCAGTGTATTAAGTAAGTGCTACACTAGGCAACATGGAATTCCTAGACGGTTCCATTTGCAATATTAATACATGAGGACGTTTGAGAGGTTTCTCAAAGCAAACCCTTTCGTTGTGAAGTCTGTTGCGCTCAACGCGGCGATGGTAACGTCCCTTCATCTGACTGACTCGAATGCATCAGGATCGATGATGTGTCTATCCCAATAATACATCCACGGGCGTCTTTAGTGAGTTGCTTGGTGAATCCAATATCTATTATGATTATCATAATAATATTGATACGCTGGCCAGCGGTTTAACCAATTACAACTATGAACGACTATGAGCAGTGCTCTCCTGTGCTACACGTGAGAGATGAATCCTTCACAGAATCACTTATCACCCCCATTTGTATGTAGCCATAATCCTGGATCGTGTCTTGGGTCAACTGCTTATTCAGAGCTGACATCGACGGGCCCACCAAGGATATGGGGCAACAAATGTGATGATAAAGTCCTGTAAGTCCAAAGGACGACTAGCATCACGTCGACAACTTTACGGTTCCCATAGACACTTCGGTGTATAGTATACATCGATGGGAGTTTCCGGTGGGTACTTCCATTGTTCGGTAATCACCCTTCGAACAACTTGCGGAGTTATGGGAACGTTTCTAGATTGTCTAAAAATCTGTTCCGTGGCCGTGGGATCGGCTCACACTTGCTCTAACAAGTATAACCTCCACGCATACTAGTCTCACCTGGTTCATTCAGACCCCTACATCCGAGATGAACCTCGACTAGGGAGAGTTTGGGATAGATGATAACTCACATAGCTCCCATTATCTGTGTGATCGGTCATCTATCCGAGGGGACATGTTTGATATCAATACAGACAGGAATAGAGATACGACATGATGTATGCCTGGTGTAATATAAATATGAAAGCGATACTCAATAGTCAAACAAACAAACATATATTATATTACGTTGACCTGTGTAATAGTACATATATGCCCTTAATAAGGGATGTATGCCCTTAATAAAGACTATCTCTAGGACATATACACTATCAATCTCCCACTTGGACTAGAGCCAGTCACCTTTATGCTTAATGCCTAGATTAACATAATGTCGTGGGCATCCACTGATAAGACCTTGGTGAAAGGATCTGCCACGTTGTCCGTGGTTGAGACACGTTCTATACTAACTTCTCCTCTATCAATAATCTCACGTATAACGTGATACTTTCTAAGTACATGTTTGTTCTTGTTTGTAGATCTAGGCTCCTTGGCTTGAGCGACGGCGCCCGTGTTGTCACAATAAATCGTTATTGGACTTGGAACATGAACAACCCTCAATTCCTTCAAGAACTCTGAAATCCAGACAGCTTCTTTCGATGCTTCTGATGCAACAATGTACTCGGCTTCTGTGGCTGAGTCAGCAATCGTGGCTTGCTTAGAACTCTTCCAATAGATAGCTCCTCCGTTCAATTTGAATACGTATCCTGTCTGTGACTTAAAGTCATCAGGATCGGATTCAAATCTAGCGTCGACATAACCAGACATCTTTAATTCTGGTTCTCCACCAAACACCAAGAACATTTCCTTAGTCCGTCGAAGGTACTTAAGATTGTTCTTTACAGCAGTCCAGTGAGGTACTCCTGGATTCTGTTGGTGTCAACAAGTGACACTAAGCGCATATGCCACATCTGGCCTTGTGCAATTCATTGCATACATAATAGACCCTACTGCCGAAGCATAGGGCACACGACTCATTGCCTTTCTTTCTTCATCAGTTTTAGGACTATCCTTAACTGATAGCACGATCCCATGCCTAGCTGGGAGAAAGCCTCTCTTTGAGTCGTCCATCTTATAACGCTTCAGTATTTTGTCGATGTAGGTGGACTGTGTCAATCCTAACATCCTCTTGGACCTATCTCTATAGATCTTTATCCCTAGGATGTAGTTCGCTTCACCAAGTCCTTCATTGAGAAGGTACTTGATAACCAAACTTTAGTCTCTTCTAGCATAGAGACATTGTTTCCCATGATCAAAATGTCATCAACATAAATGATCATGAAAACGACTCCCTTGTCGTTGTTCCTAGTGTAGACACAGGGATCTTCTACGCTTCTGACGAAGTCAAACGATTTGACAGCTTCGTCAAAGCGGATATTCCAGCTCCTAGACGCTTGCTTTAGCCCATAGATGGATCTCTGTAATTTGCATACATCAATTGGCCTGGTTTTACTAATAAAACCTTCCGGCTGTACCATATAGACCTCTTCCTCAAGGTTTCCATTGAGGAAGGCAGTCTTTACATCCATCTGCCAGATCTCATAATCATAGTAGGCAGCTATCGCAAGTAGAATTCGAATAGACTTCAACTTTGCTACCGGTGAAAAGGTTTCATCGTAATCGATGCCATACCTTTGTGTGTAGCCCTTCGCCACAATCTAGCCTTGTGCGTTTGTACATTACCATCGACATCTGTCTTTCGTTTAAAGACTCATTTGCACCCAATAGGTCTAACCCCTTGGGGCAAGTCTACCAAGCTACAAACTTGGTTCAGGTACATGGAGTCTATTTCCAATTCCATGGCCTCTTGCCATCTGTCTGAGTCAATATCATTTATTGCCTCTTTGTAGGTCTCGGGGTCTTCCCGATCTGATAAGCCAACATCAAGTTCACTGATGTCTTCTATCATAAGGCTTTGCTTCTGAGGTCCTTTTGGGATCCTCTTCGACCTACGGAGCTCGACTGGTGCTTCTGTCGGCGTTTCTGGTGCTTTTCTTTTCTGGCTTCGTGTAACATGAACATTATCAGCGGGCACTGATGCAGCCGGTCGCGTGCTATGATGATGCACGAATTTGTCAGACTCGATCAATCAAATAAATTTGTTATTTAGCCAAATGCAATTCACAACTACAACGTAAACCGTAGTGTAGCAGTAGAATAACCTCGAGTGTCGATCTCTAAGGACTATAACTAGCTTTATCTAATCTAATTTAGAATATAAAATAGCAGACGATTTAGCAAAGGTTTTACTTAACATATAATGGAGATTGGTGATAGTATGGTCCTTCAAAGCATAACGGGTTAATAATCATGCGTAAATTCCTCGGTTTTGCATGGAGATCTTTGATCAATGAATTGTCCTGTTGTAATTATCAAACACTACGAAGATATAGATTTAGATAGGTCAAAGACCAATGAATTGTCCAATTATGTGCAATAATTAATCAACAATACGAAGATAGAGATTTAGATAGATCAAAGAAATAAAGCAATAACACGGAGTATAATGCGCGATATAGCCATTAGCATAATTATCAACCCTTCGCTAAGAATTCACATACTATCACCAACGAGAAGTTTAGCTACTCATAGTTGTCATGCAATCAACAGAAATCATAGAAGAAAACATGTTGAAAGATATATAAAAATAAGTAGAAATGTTACCGAAGGTTGTCAGTCTCCGAAGAATCGCAATCTTACAAGCTCCAAACTGCTATGAAAAAGTATCTCCTAAGCTATGAACCCCCAGAACAGGCTCTGGGAAGTTCCTACCTAAAACTACTGAGAAAGGTGAGAGAATAGGTCTGGAAAAGTATGAAAAACGGAGAAAAACTAAACAACTATATATAGGCTTCGAATTAGTGTGGGGCGAAGGGTCCCACACACCGGGCGAGTCGCCTAGTGTGGGGCGATTCGCCCCACATCCCGGGGGATTCGCCCGGGAGTAAAATTCGGGATTTTACGCGTTTTCGACGCGTTTATGGATTTCTTCCCCATTTCGGACTCGATTTCTGACTTCTAGTGGCCTTCTAACCTCCAGATTCGACCCCTAGACTTCAAATCCTATCCGGAAACCTTCAGATACTCTAATTAGGCTTCTGGAACACCAATTCCTTGTCAACTTCAATATAATTGCCCGGAAAACCTCGTTTTTCAACCAAAACCTGTAAAATAAAAACTAAAGGGAAACGTGACACTATTCTAATAAAATGCACTAAAATATAGCTAAATTAACATAGAGGATAGCTAAAATAGGTGAAAAAGACTTAAATGAAAGTGTAAAATACACATTCATCAAACTCCCCAAACCGAACCTTTGCTTGTCCTCAAGCAACTAAGCTAGACTCTAATGCAAAAAACAATGCAACACAAAAAATGGAGTCTCATGCCAAATAAAATGAACTAATCTACCGAATCTATCAAAAAACATATGAACAAAAACCATACAAGTCATAACATGAATATAGGTTGAAGAATGCCTCGATTGACTCATACACATTCACATAAGCACTTATGTCAAGACAAGATAGTCTCTCGTAACATTCTCTACCTGGACCTAGTCAGTGACGACGTAATGAAACATGTTAGAATACGAATGGTTGTCCCGTGCCTATGAAACTGAGGACTTACTGCTGTTCACCAAGTTAAGACTTTTCCTCAAAGAGGTGGAACCAATACTGGCTCTCATCAAACGAAGGAGGGTTCCCTAAAAAGATAACACTCCCCTATTCTACCCATCTCTCAAGCGAAGCCTTTATTCACCACTTCCTGAATGGCAGGACGAGGGTGGTCTAGAACAGATGACACTCAAAAACAAAAGACAAAAGATAGAAAATTACAACACGATTACGAACATTACAAGAATTGAAAAATGTGACACAACACTTTGCTAAACTGCTTTTTGGCTTCCTATTTTTTGGACCCTTCTTTGCTCTTTTGGGGTCTCTTCTTTTTTTTCTTTTTTTTATTTTCCAGTTTTTTTTTTCTTTTTTCTGGATTTTTTTTTTCGTTTTCTTTTTTTTCGATTTTTTTAGCCAGCAGTAGCACGACGAAAAGGAAACAAAAATGACACACGAACGACTTCCCCAAACCTATTCGAAAGAATAGGTTGGAGTAAAATATTACGAGAAAGGAAAAATAAGCTCACAACACAAAATTGAAAAATGAAAAACAAGTCTACTGATAGTGTAACCCCCTCCCCAAACCTATTCGGAAGAATAGGTTGCAAACAAAGGATCACACAATCTCACACTACCTCCTTCCTAGGCATTTAGCAATCTCAAAGCATGGTGAAGACTTGTTGCCTCTTAGGTACATAATTACTCGGGAAAACAACCATAAGACCCTAACATGCATCATCCTATTATAAAGGCCTTCGTGAACCGTAGTAGAGAAAACACCACTAAGTGATGTCGAGACTACCAAGCTTAACTAAGTGCAATACATAAATGTGACAGGCCAAGCGAGAAAAACCTCAAACAAATTCATAGAGATGAAGCATATGATTAATGTCATAATTAGTTAATCTACCCAATAAAAAAGTTCAAAAAATTTGGCAATAAACTCCACATAAAACATGCAAGACTATCCTAGGATGAATGTAGTGTATGCAACTAAATACTAAGTAAGTGGTAAACGTGCAAATGCAAATGCAAACAAAAGGTTTCACGAGTAATCATAAGCAAAACAAGTATACGAATACCCAGCGATAATCCCCCCCCCCCAAACCTGAACGTCGTCGCTCGTCCCGAACGTCGAAAGTGGATTTAAGGTGAGAGCTAAACTTGTACCTGTAACCTATAGTACTCAAAGAAACTCGTGAGAAACCAAAAACATACGAAAATATAAAATAAAACACAATGATATGCATGCAATAAAGCGGTAAAAAAGCGATAAAAACTCCGGGTTGCCTCCCGGATAGCGCCATTGTTTATAGTCTTTGACTCGACTCCTTCTTGCGCCTAGCTCTTCTTCTTGAGGGTACTAGACTTCCCCTTCATGGATCTTCTCCTCATGCCACGAACCTGTGAATAAGAATGAACATAGACAGCAAGACCACAGTAGTTAACAGTGTGAGAAGCATTGAAGTGATCAGGTGGATCAGATATGGCTCGCAACACATGTCGCTTGCCATCCACCTCAATGGTGCAAGTCCTTCGGTAGATGTCTATCACGAAGCGTAGTTTGGTCAAGAACGTTCGCCCCAAGAGAACAACATCCCCCATCCCAGGTGTAGACGCCGGCATAACTACAAAATTGGTGTACACAGAAGCTTCACCAATCTTAACCAATACGTTCTTCACAACGCCTTCGGGTCTCACAAAGGATCCATCCGCTAGTTGCACAATGGCCTTATGCTTCGAAAGCTCTCCAAGGCCACTCTTCTCAAACACATTCATGGGTAGCACATTCGAGTAAGATCACGTATCTAGTGTAGCACGGACGTCATCGAGACTACCAATCCCAACCTTAACATCAAAGCTATCAGGAATTGGTTCAGGATCCTTAGGTCCTTCATTACTTACGTTGAGTCCCAGATCTTTATCTTCCTCCTTGGCCAATGGAGGCTCGTCTTTTGCACCACACTCGCATGCAGCAACTTGCTTAATGGTGATTTCCACTGGAAGATCTCCCACTAAGTTGATCGACATTGACCTCTCAGTGCTGCTATGTAACTTCCCTTGCTCTCTACTAGCTCTAGCTTCCAATTGATCCAGACGAGCATTGATCTTTTCCGAATCCTCCTCGTATCTCTTCAAAAACACTTGGGTGAAATCGACCAATTTCTGTATATTATCCAAGAGAGTTGCTGACTTGGATGTAGATGCTTCGACCTTAGGAGTAGGATTACTACGGTTTCCCCAGTGAACATCTTCTCGTGCTAGATCTGATATACACAAATGAGCCTCATGCCCATAATTCTTGCACACCCTACATACCTCGTTGGAGAGAGATGTTCCGATTAGGCCACTTAGAGCTTGCCTCATCTGTTTGGCGAAACCTTCGAACTTATCGCCACTCACACCATTCACTTCATGCATTGGGATCTCCTGGTTTGGTGGAGCCTCAGGTCCACGCCTCCTAACCATTGCTCTTGGATCCTTGGACTGAGATCCTTTAGCAAGCCTTTCGAAACACGCCCACACATCCTCGGCGGTCTCTTCCCAGATAGTACCACGGCATTGGAAATCCACCACCTGTTGACTCTCATATGTGAGTCCATTGTAGAAGTGCTGGACAAGATCAGGAAGCTCAAAACCATGGTGTGGACACTTGTGCATGAGGTCCTTGAACCTCTCGAAAGCGGTGTAGATGGTCTCATCATAGTCCTGTTTGAATCCAGTGATTAGCGCCTTAAGCGCGGTAGTCAATGTGTGAGGAAAGTATTTCTCCATAAAAGCAGAATACACCTTGTCCTAGGTGTCTAGTGATCCAGCTTCCAGAGAGCCTAACCATGCCTTGGCTTTATCACCAAGCCCCATAGCAAAAACCTTCATCCTCAGCTCATCGTCCGTTATCCCTGCTCCGGGCCTTGGAAGATTGTTGATAAAATCGTCAATATCATTCAGGTATCCCATAACATCTTCCCTAGCCAACCCATAGAACCTCGGGAGTTGCTGGAACATGCAACTTTTGATTTCCAAATCTCGAGTTGCAGCAGAAAGAACAATAGCCGGACCTCTCATCAGTGCTTTGTTGGGTTGAACCCATGATTTCAAAAGTGGGCGAGCCATCACAAGACCTGAATATCTGTGACAAGCTAGGAAAGGAGTATCAGAGAGAGATTAAATATGAAAACTAAAAACTACTAGAACTAGGAATTGAATGCTGAAAATATAAACAAATTAAACAGAAAAAAGGAGTATAGTCCCTGGCAACGGCGCCAATTTGATGATGCACGAATTTGTCAGACTCGATCAATCAAATAAATTTGTTATTTAGCCAAAGGCAATTCACAACTACAACGAAAACCGTAGTGTAGCAGTAGAATAACCTCGAGTGTCGATCTCTAAGGACTATAACTAGCTTTATCTAATCTAATTTAGAATATAAAACAGCAGACGATTTAGCAAAGGTTTTACTTAACAGATAATGGAGATTGGTGATAGTATGGTCCTTCAAAGCATAACGGGTTAATAATCATGCGTAAATTCCTCGGTTTTGCATGGAGATCTTTGATCAATGAATTGTCCTGTTGTAATTATCAAACACTACGAAGATATAGATTTAGATAGGTCAAAGACCAATGAATTGTCCAATTGTGTGCAATAATTAATCAACAATACGAAGATAGAGATTTAGATAGATCAAAGAAATAAAGTAATAACACGGAGTATAATGCGCGATATAGCCATTAGCATAATTATTATCAACCCTTCGCTAAGAATTCACATACTATCACCAACGAGAAGTTTAGCTACTCATAGTTGTCATGCAATCAACAGAAATCATAGAAGAAAACATGTTGAAAGATATCTAAAAATAAGTAGAAAAACTGTAAGATACAATGTTACCGAAGGTTGTCAGTCTCCGAAGAATCGCGATCTTACAAGCTCCAAACTGCTATGAAAAAGTATCTCCTAAGCTATGACCCCCAGAACAGGCTCTGGGAAGTTCCTACCTAAAACTACTGAGAAAGGTGAGAGAATAGGTCTGGAAAAGTATGAAAAACGGAGAAAAACTGAGCAACTATATATAGGCTTCGAATTAGTGTGGGGCGAAGGGCCCCACACACCGGGCGAGTCGCCTGGTGTGGGGCGATTCGCCCCACATCCCGGGCGATTCGCCCGGGAGTAAAATTTGGAATTTTACGCGTTTTCGACGCGTTTTTGGATTTCTTCCCCTTTTCGGACTCGATTTCTGACTTCTAGTGGCCTTCTAACCTCCAGATTCGACCCCTAGACTTCAAATCCTATCCGGAAACCTTCAGATACTCCAATTAGGCTTCTGGAACACCAATTCCTTGTCAACTTCAATATAATTGCCCGGAAAACCTCGTTTTTCAACCAAAACCTGTAAAATAAAAACTAAAGGGAAACGTGACACTATTCTAATAAAAAAAATGCACTAAAATATAGCTAAATTAACATAGAGGATAGCTAAAATAGGTGGAAAAGACTTAAATGAAAGTGTAAAATACACATTCATCATGCTACGACCCTGTTCCCTAGCGGGATGTTGCTCTTGTGCAAGTTGTTGCACAGGTGGATTGACAACGAGTTCTATTGGTGTGGTTTCAACTATTGATCTAATCACAGGACTCCCACTGACTATGACATGCCTAGCAAGTGTCATATCATTACCCTTGCCTGCTTCGAAAGCTCCCACTGAACTTGAGTCCAAATCAGAAGATTTAGAGAACTCATGTTCGCGCGTGTCAAAGTCTTGAATTTCTTTAAGTTCTATCATATCATCTAACCTCTCTTGTTCGAGGTATTCTGCTTCTAAAAACTTGGCGTTTCTAGATACTATCACCTTGTGATCTTCAACATGATAGAATTCATAGCCTCTCGTCTGACGAGGATAGCCTATGAAATAAACTTTGACACCCTTGGCATCTAACTTATCAGTGAGCAACAATTTGACTATCGCAGGACAGCCCCAAGGTCTAAGATAGCCCAGTGAGGGATTCTTTCCTTTCCATAACTCATAAGGAGTTTTCTCCACTGATTTAGATGGTACACGGTTCAGAATGTAGATTGCAGTTTGTAGCGCATATCCCCATAGATATTTTGGAAGAGTCGAGAATCCAATCATTGATCTCACCATGTCTAGCAGGGTTCGATTCCTTCTCTCAGACACACCATTTAATTGTGGTGTTCCAGGAGGGGTCCATTGCGATTGAATTCCATTCTCCTTCAAGTAGTCGATAAATTCTTCACTAAGGTATTCACCTCCTCGATTTGATCGAAGAGTGACTATCCTTAGGTTCAATTCATTCTCGACCTCATTCCTAAACTCCTTGAATTTTCCAAAGGTCTCAGATTTATTCTTCATAAGATAAATATATCCATACCTTGAGAAATCGTCAGTAAAGGTAACGAAGTAAGAATAACCTCCACGTGCTTGGACTTTAAAAGGTCCACATACATCGGTATGTATGAGCTCTAAGCAGCGAGTGGCACGAACACCTTGTCCAACAAAGGGTTTGTTCGTCATCTTACCCTTAACACATGTTTCGCATGTACCATATGATTCGAAATCAAATGGTTCTAAGTAGTCCAACTTCCTTAGTCTTTGAATCCGTGTTTCATTGATATGGCCTAGCCGACAATGCCATAGATAAGATGGATTATTCTTCCTACTTGAAGACGGTTGTTTGTTATGTATTTGAAATAAAGGAAGACTACTTTGCAAAATATATAAACCATTCACTAAGCGAGCTTTTCCATAATACTGGTCATTTAGCGAAAAATAACAAGTATTATTAGTTAAACGAAAGGAAAAACCCAAATTGTCCAACAATGGAATGGAAATAATATTTCTGACAATGGATGGAACAAAATAAACGTTATCAAGTTCTAAACATTATCCTGATGGTAAATCTATCTTGCAGCGTCCAACGCGTTTGGCTTCAACTGGATTGTCGTTCCCAACATGCAAGTCGATTTCACCTTGCTTGACTAGCCTGTGTTCAATTAGCCCCTGCACATTATTACAAATGTGTGAGCCACAAGCTGTATCTAATACCCAACCATTGGAGTCAAAAGTAGTCATGTTCATTTCAATAACAAACATACCTGAGCTAGAAGCCAGCAGCTTCTTAGCTTGATCTGCCCTTAGCTTAGGGCAATCTTTCTTCCAATGCCCTTCCTGGTTATAGAAAAGACATTCATCTGTGCGTACCGTTCCGCTCCTCTTGAACTTCTTTCTCTGGTTCAGACGCTTAGGCCTATCACTTGAAGTGTTAGCCTTGGCTCCCGACTTTCCCTTACCCTTAGCACCTTTGTTTCTCGGGTTTGGGTTAGACGGTTGCCCAACATACATGATCGATTTATCCTTCTCAGGAAGAGTTTGATCATATGTCTTCAGCAGATTATGGAGCTCGGGCAGTGTAACGTCTTTCGCATTCATGGTGTAGTTAATGATGAACTGCAAATACGAACTCGGTAATGATTGAAGGACAAAGATCACCATGATCTTATTCTCCAACTTGACACCGGCATCGACAAGCTTCTCAAAGAGACCAATCATCTTGAGAACATGTTCAGACATGTTCCCTCCTTCATTGAGCTTGCATCTATGTATCTCTTTG
>CM051456.1:39042406-39154906 GCA_028274465.1 Plantago ovata | reverse complement strand
TTCCTTTTATGTAATTCAATACATGAGTAAACAATAATTTTATTAACTACTTACTCTAAGTATAGAGAATAAATGCTTTGAAGAAATGATTCAATAGATAATATCATGCCGCTTGAGAGAATAGCTATAAGCGAATAGATAATATCATGCCGCTGGGGTTTTTCAGAGAATAGCTATAAGCGAGTGATAGTGTTCAGTTGATGATCTTTGATCTCATCTTTGTTTCCTTCTTATATGTAAAGATCAAGAGCTCAAAACGTGAAAGTTATAGTGACAAACTCCAACATCTAACCTTCTGCTTACTCCAAGTTGGACGAAATTCCTCCATTGGGATGAAAAGGGCTAAACCCTTGCAATGAGGTAGGACGGGCCTTGGAGGTAATTTGGAAGGAAATGCTATACCTAGAGTTGGATTGGTTCAAGATGCAAGGATTTCTTTTGGGATTGAGTAGAGACCATTACCGTAGAGTGTCGTAAAAGCCTTGCTACTAGGGTACCCCTCTGTGAGATCGCTACTGAAGGCGTAAGAGATTTGCTACGAAGTTATCTCCTCAGTGAGATCACTATCTAATTGTTTCTTAGTAGTTTGGCCAATCATAGTGATGTGGATTTGGATCGGACCTCAATTGGGTTAAGTGGTCATACGTCAATACAAGCACGGAGACCCTTTAATGGACTGGACCAGCTTTAAATGGTCAAACCGTCAATACAACTACTATTCAATTCTTTACATTTTTATTTTTTTTAGAACTAATCCACATCTTATCTCTATTAATTTAAACTCAAACGGTCAAACCCCACCTTCACACATTTTTAACTTGATCCATAATATCACACAATTTTTTACCCAGGGTGTATGAATATAGACTGGAAAAACAGAAAGAGAGATGAAAAAAGTAACTAAGCACCACCACCAACAAGCTGCAAGTAGTCTGTTTGTGTTAGAGTAGAGAGATAGAGAGATATGTCAAAATTGGGGTATTCAGCAAAGCATTATTCATCGGGTAGACCCGATTATCCGGAGCAACTGTACGATTTCATTGCTTCCAAAACTCCTGAGACAGATCTTGTCTGGGATGTCGGCACCGGAACCGGCCAAGCCGCTCGTTCGGTTTGCTCCTCTTTCCTTTTCTTGTTTTGTCATATGTGTGTTGAGTGGTAAATGGTAATAGTAGTATATATCCCTGCTTTCTGATTAATGAATCCCCAAAAGTCACCACTTTAGTTAGTTACGGATGGACTAAGGTTTATGTTTAAAATTAATTATTTTAAATTCAGTGCAGTGAAGTTCAGTTCAGAATTTGATTAATAGTATTTTATAATACAAATAAATCAGTTTAATTCAGATCAGTAGTTATGTTCTATTCAGTTTTGTTGGAAGTTGGAACTCTCCTTAACCAAATTGCAAGCCCAAAAGTTTGAGTTTGGAAATACCCTAGTAGAGTAAGAGTAGTATTATTATATATGATGATGCTGAGGATCAAAGTAAAGAATGGAGAATTCTATTGACAAGAAGAAGAGTAACAAATGGGGATTGGAGATGAATATGCAGCTGTGGGTCTGTCAGAGTTGTCGGAGTTTAATGTGCAAAATAAACTGAAATTTTTTCAAGAAATGGTAGTAACACATGTTCATTAAGGTAAGGTACAGCAGTGGTTTTTGGATGAATTATGGGAACCCTGCATTTCGAAAACTAGGGCTGTTGTTGAGTTTTCGGTCATGAATCCAAGATACTTGTAAATATGCAGATGTGAATTTGGATGCATTCATCAACTTATGAAATTTAATATTGTGCATAAAAATTTCCCACCGTGTTTTATCGTCTCGTATCTCTAATATTGTGTTAAAACTAGCTCGATCCCAATGTTTTTCACAGATGGCTAACATGTACAAGCATGTCATTGCCACAGACACAAGCACATCGCAACTGGAATATGCAGTCAAGCTCCCGAACATAACGTACAAGTCTACTCCAGCAATCATGTCCATGGCCGAACTTGAACAAATCGTTGGGCCACACTCCAGTGTTGATTTAGTAGCTGTAGCAACTGCCCTTCACTGGTTCGACCTGCCCTCATTTTATGAACAAGTAAAATGGGTCCTCAAGAAGCCCAACGGGGTCATTGCTGCATGGGGCTACACTCTGCCGGAAATTGACCCCTTGGTGGACCCATTGTTTCACGCAGTTTACACTCGTGCTAAAGAGGCTGGACCTCAGTGGGAGTTGGCTGACTAGTTGCTTTCTGATAAATATGAGACGATTGATTTCCCATTTCAGCCAGTTGATGGGCTTGATCACACCGGACCATTTCGCTATAATTCCGAGAAACTGATGGATTTGGAGGGTTTGTTGACATTTATAAAGTCGTGGTCTAATTATCAAGCTTTTAAAGAAAAGGGTGTGGAGTTGTTGACAGAAGATGTGGTTCAAGATTTCAACAATGCTTGGGGTGGAGATGGAGATGGTAAAATGCAAAGAGTTGTTACTTTTCCTGTTTATTTGAGGATTGGAAGAGTTGGATAGGTACTGTTGTTTCCTGTTTCTTGTTGGGAAAACCTTGTGTACTGATGTTATTAACTAAAAGCTCTGATGTTTTCAAGTAAAAATCGAATCTTTCTTGTTTTAAGTATGATGTCTGTTCATCTTTTTTATCCAATTGCATGCATATATATGGTATATAGATGGTGGATGTTGTTTTAAATAAGAGCCCAGTGTTGAGAGAGAATCATGACAAGAAGAAACTCAATGAAGATGCCATATAAAGCATCTGATCACATTGCATTTGCTAAAAATTCAAGAGTAAATTCATAATGCCTATATCAAGAAATTACAGACCAAAATCACAAACTCACTCTGTATCCTGTACTAAGTTCTTGATCATATTTACCAAAGGAAGGGTGCCCTTCCCCATGATCTCTAATCTAGAAGTAGTAGAGGCATGATAGAAAAGGGACAGCCCGAATAGTAACAGGTCCGGAAGAAATAGCCGCGAAGACAAGAATCCATGCCAGTACCGGGGTTCCAGATCAAAGAACGCATCGAAAAATCTCCTTGTGGCATCTAAATCAAGCTTAAGCAAAATATCCATCCCAAAACAAAAGAATTCTCTTTGGCGCCTCCTTTCTATCGGCCACAAGTCTTTCCAAACTTCTGCAGATAACTCATTGCCAATAATTTGTCTGTCAGAACCCAAGTACTGAACAATAGCACTGGCAACGATTGGAGCCGCGGCTAAAGTCCGTGCAACCATGTATCCAGTTGACGGATGCACCATTCCAGCTGTACCACCGATCCCAACCACACGTTGAGGTAAAACCGGAAGTGGTCCTCCCATGGGAATCAGACAATGCTCATCCTCTTCGATGCTTATCACTTTTATGCCCAAGTGACTCAACCGAGCCACCATTCGTTCTTGAATATCCTTCATTGCTAATCCAGGCCGAGCGACGAGAGAAGTTTCTTCAAGGAATATTCTTCTAGACGAAAAGGGCATTGCATAAAGGAAAGTTGGAATCTTGTGGTTTCTCTCTTGTAGCACTTTGTTGTTCTTAAGATGGGAATCTCTCCAATCCATGAAAACCATCTTATCTACATCGAATGGGTGCTCTTCGACTTCAGCTAAAATTCCATAAGCCACTTGATAACCCGGGTTATATGGCTTATCATACTGCACAAGACATTTAGAGAATCCAGTTGCATCAAGAACCACAGTAGCTTCAATAGTGACACCATCATTGCACGTCACCAAAGATTTCGACTCTTCATGAATCACTTTCATAACCTTAGCCTGATGAAATTTAACACCATTTGCAATGCATTTCTGCATCATTTTCGACTTCAGCTGCTTCCTGTTCACCCTCCCATAAGGCCTATCCAGATTTTTTGTCGACTTATCATCAATATACACCCTGGCACCCGACCACGTCGTGTCAAGACAATCCAACAAATCCATAGCCTCGAACTCATCCACCCACACACCATAGTTATTAGGCCAAATTAATTTCGGAGACGGATCTATGGAGCAAACAGAGAGCCCCGCCTCCGAAACCTGCTGTGCTACCGCAAGTCCCGCAGGACCGCCTCCTACAACCGCTAAATCCACAGTTAAACCCTTCGAAGGGTCGAACAAGGGTAGCTCAAACTCAAGATTCTCCTTCTTGGTTTCCGGGACTAGGTCCAAGAGCGCACTGGCAGTGGCCTTGACAGTGAAACTAGTGTTGAATTTGAGATGGGGTTTCTTGAATGTGAACTCTGGTTCAAGATTGTGGGGCCTAAAAGAAGAGGTAAAGGCAAAAGCTGCTTTATCTGAAAACCCATGAATTGGGGGCAGAAACTCGAGCTTATTGTGAGTCTTGAGTAAAGTATCCATATTTCTAACAAAGATTGAAAAGAAAAACAAACCCACAGATTCAATAACTAATCATATCATAATGATTCTTGAATTGGGTGCAACAGATGAGATGCATCATACATAGATCATAAACTTACAGATTCTTGAAAAAAGAATTCAAAAGCAAGCAGTAGATAGAAGAAGATAAACTTACTTACTCCAGTTAAGAGGAAGAAAATTATGAGGCGACAAGAGAGAGAGCGGAAGCTATCTGTGGAACAACAGTGGTAGAATTTGGTGTTTGTGGGTAAGTGTGTCTGCTCCGCAAAATCCAGTTATCCACACACACCATTTCCCTTTTTTTTTTCTGTAATGTCCCATGTCCATACGGCAACACCAATTTTTGTCTAAATGCCACTGCCACTCAATTTTTTCTTGTCTTCACTAATTTGCCCTTTACCCAAACAGAAAATTGATTATAATGGACAGTTACGAAGGACTCTCTCAAAAAGTAACATCGTGTGTGTTATTAATTACTCATCTGTGTTTTTAGATTTTTACATTTGATTTTGGAACGGTTTTTTAGTAGGTTGGTATCAGGACCGGCTCAAGTATTTAGAGCCCTATGGGCCCGTTTGGTTGGTGTGGAAAAGAAAAAATTTTGGTATAAAATGACCCATTTTCCTTGTTTTGTACGTAGGAATACGAAAAAAGAAATGTGGTTAATTGGTATGACCGGCTTTTCCTCCTACTCAACCGGAAAACTGTTTTTGGCAATTTTGTGCACAAAACTCCCTCCCTTTTCCTATTTCGTTTTCCATAGGCTGGGCAGGAAAATGAAATTGGCGAAATTTCTCATAATTTCACATTCCAATTTTGCCCACCAAATCTGAAATGTTGTCCCCAAAATACCCATACTATGCAATTTAATTACATCCCATCCTCCATACCAAAAAATCTAAATTGATTTCCCCCCGATTCCCATTTCAGATTAAGACGATCTCGTTATTAGGGTTCATTTCCCCTGTCCGCCGTTTTCTCCGGGTAAGTTTCGATTGTCTCTGGGTAGCGATAATCCGGGTAATCTGTGCTGCTTTTGTTCGTGGGCTACCGTAGAAAGAAAGTAACTCTTGGATTTGTACGTAGGTTTTTTTTTTGGAGGCAAATCGCGAATTCAAGGGTAAGTTTAACTGAGCTTTGTCCTTGTACATTCTTCATCCCGAAATGCATCAAAGTAGATCAACATTTGTGTGGGTTGTTCTTGCATGTTAGGCGACGGAATGTGAAATTTGTTGAGCTCCAAAAGACCTTTGCTTGTGTGTTTTTGGGTTTTTGTGACCTGCTCATTTATACATGCTGATTGTAGTCTATATCTGTTAACAGTGTTAGGAAGTCTGTGGACTTTAATTTTCCAAAATTTTGATTTGTGGACTCATCGTGAACTTGAAGTTTTTGTTGAAAATAAAAAGATTTTTCTGCTTATTTAATCGAGTCCTGGATTGTTGGGTGTGGTTTAATGCATACGGTTTTTGTAGCAACCACTGACTGAAGTAGCTTATAGTTGTGCAATTAAGGGCATTGTTTGTTTTGTTGACCCACATTGTGAATGACTTGAGGCATTTCCCTTTTTACTGGAGTAGTTAGCATGGATGTGAATGATGAGTCAATTAGGCGTGATTACGTGAGCAGAGTTGTAGTGGTTATGGTCCCGTTGTGGTATTACCTGACTCGATTTAGGCGAGGAAGAATGGTTGGGTTGGGCCCCATTAGGTATAGTTTGAATGCGAAAAGGCCGCTGCAGTGGCGCTACATTCAAAGGATATGTTATGAGAACGATACGAACTGCAAGAACGTTTTGAGAATGGATAGGGGCTGTTTCCGGGAGCTATGCAATCTCCTTAGTATGGGGGCGGGTTTAAAACGTGGTAAATGGGTTACGATCGAAGAGAAGGTTGCAAACTTTCTGATCATCATTGGCCATCATACAAAGAACAGGGTCAACATGTTTGCATTTATGCGTTCAGGCCACACAATTAGCACATACTTTCACGAGGTTCTGAAAGCTGTCTTCCAACTCCATGATAAACTTCTGGCTAAACCAGAACCTATCACTGCAGAGTGTACGACTGAGCCTCTTAAACACTTCAAGGTAATTTCATGGGTTGCTTATTTTGTATTTTGTTGGTTAAACCTTCCTTATGTTGTTGTAACTCATTAACCATTTTGGGTGAGTTGATAATTGTGTGACCTTTGCCTGCAAAATGCTTGATAGGGTTGTCTCGGAGCTCTCGATGGTACTTACATTGATGCAACTCCCAATGGCAAGCGTGCTTGTTACTACAGGAGCAGGAAGGGGAGCGTAGCGATCAATGTGTTGGGTGTTTGTGATTTCAAAATGCGGTTCATGTATGTACTGACTGGGTGGGAAGGGTCAGCTGCAGATGGAAAGGTACTAACAGATGCGGTTACGAGGGAGGAAGGAGCATTGCAGATTCCAGAAGGTTAGTCATATTTCTGTAATTGTGTTTGCAAATGGGGTTTCTCGAGATCGATTGTATGACGAATATGCTATTAACCATTACTGCATGAAATTTTCATAACAGTTCTGTTGCTATGTATGTTGTCCTGACAACCAATCTGCATTAACTTTGTAGGAAATTACTACCTCGTTGATGCTGGGTACGCAAATGCGTCTGGATTTTTGTCGCCGTATCGAAACACACGATACCACCTACAGGAATGGGCACGTGGAGACAGGGCTCCACAGAACCAGCAAGAGTATTTCAATCTCAAACATGCAGCTGCTCGCAATGTAATCGAACGAACTTTCGGGCTACTGAAGAAACGGTTTGCAATTCTAAGGTCCCCCGCCTTCTACTCCATTGACACACAGAATCACATAATAATCGCTTGTTGCCTCCTACACAACTTTCTCCGCAATCACGCCCCCGATGATCTTTTGGAGGAAGAGGACTCATCATCTGATGAAGAGGATGATGAACCCCCTTCACAGAGGGCCCGAAACAATCCTGTCCCTCCATGACTTATCTCTCAGATAGACCGTGACAACCCTTCTTGAAATGAATTGCGTGATGTAATGGCCACGATTATGTACCAGCGTTACCGGGATTATCTGATTGCTCGGGGGAGGGGTTGAAGCGTAGCTTCGTTTGTGTTTCCATTGAATCTCCATGTACTTTTGCAAACTATGTTTAAATTATGTCGTATCTGTAAGCTTTGTCAGATGAACTTGTTTCGTTGTGTGGCCAATGTAAGAAAATACGGTGAGAGTTACCCCTAAGGTACGCAGCGGAATTTTAAAAAATTTCTTAACATACAGGTTAATTGATTATGTATATGTCGTATATATGTAAACACGTCAATTAGAAGACTAACCTTACTTCCAAAGAAGCTTCCAAGTCTTCGTAATAATCCGGTGTATCTTCTCCTTCGCCGAAGTCGAAGATATCTGCAATACTCTGATTATCTGCAAGACAATAAGAGTTAGTTTCCAGCTCCTAGAACCTCAACCTTGGTATCCACGGATGAACAGCCTATCGGAAGAATGCTAGGATATTCTTTGTATGACCAAGAAGACGGGGCGGCGGTTTTCCTCCGGCAAGGTGGCGCGCGCGTAGGCTATATAGAGGAGGGGAGAGCTTTTTATTTTCTCTAAGAAAACTGGGTAGTGAACTGTGTGTAAAACTATATTCAAAGTTCTCTAATAGTCTACTATATATAGTAGTCAATAGAAGCCTAAAGCATAAGCAATTAGACTTCGTAAAGGAATAAGAATCTAATTCTTATCGCACTAGGAAACCAATATCAAGTCTAGATTCATTCTCAATCAAATTAAAACTCAATTAGGAAAATCTAACTTATCCCTTGGACTTCTAATAGAGGAAGGAGTCGAACTCCTTCCCCTATCCCATCTACGCGCGCGCGCTCTCCCAGGGGTAATAGGTGGGTCCCGATTTTGGGACCCACTTATATTTCTAAGGCAATTCAAACTCCAAGTAGATTTTGCCCATGTGCATATGTTAATTCTAAATTAACATATCATTTCAAATCAAACCTCTATTATATTTACAAAATATAATCTTTAATTGTATTTACATAAAATACAATTAATTAGCCAATTCAATTAATAATTCCGAATCGTTAATTGAGCCACTAAATATTATAATTAATTCCAAATCAATTATAATCCATCAATCACAATTAATTCCAAATTAATTGCGATAGGATATTCTGATAAGCCGAAGCACCACATAGTGTGACGCATAGGGCCTCATTGTATTAAGCAAGTCCTAGACTAGGCAAAATGGAATTCCTAGACGGTTCCATTTGCAATATTAATACATGAGGACGTTTGAGAGGTTTCTCAAAGCAAACCTTTTCGTTGCGAAGTCTGTTGCGCTCAACGCGGCGATGGTAACGTCCCTTCATCTGACTGACTCGAATGCATCTAGGATCGATGATGTGTCTATCCCAATAATACATCCACGGGCGTCTCAGGGAGTTGCTTGGTTACTAAGATATACTTATGACCATCATAATATATCAATGCACTGGCCAGTGACTTTACCAACACAACTATGAAGACTATGAGCAATACTCTCATGTTCTACACATGTGAGATGAATCCTTCACAGAAACACTTATCATCCCCATTTGTATGTAGTCATAATCCTGGATCGTATCTTAGGTCAACTGCTTATTCAGAGCTGACATCGACGGGCCCACCAAGGATATGGGGCAACAAATGTGATGATAAAGTCATGTAAGTCCAAAGGACGACTGGCATCACTTCAACAACTTACCGGTTCCCATAGACACTTCGGTGTAGAGTATACATCGATGGGAGTGTCCGGTGGATACTTCCATTGTTCGATAATCCTTCTTCGAACAACTATGCGCAGTTATGGGTACGTTTCTCTATTGTCCAGCAATCCGTTCCGTGGTCGTGGAATCGGCTCACACTTTCTCCAACAAGTATAACCTCCACGCATACTAGTCTCATCTGGTTCATTCAGACCCCTACATCCGAGATGAACCTCGACTAGGGAGAGTTTGGGATAGATGATAACTCACACAGCTCCCACTATATGTGTGATCGGTCATCTATCCGGGGGGACATGTTTAATATCAATACAGACAGAAATAGAGATATGACATGCTGCATGCCTGGTGCAATATAAATATGAAAGCGATACTCAATAGTAAAACAACAAACATATATTATATTACGTTGACCTGTGTAATAGTACATATATGCCCTTTATAAGGGCTCTATGCCCTTAATAAGGACTGTCTCTAGGACATATACACTATCAATCTCCCACTTGGACTAGAGCCAGTCACCTTTATGCCTAATACCCAGATTAGCATAATGTCTTAAGTGGACTTCCACTGATAAGACCTTGGTGAAAGGATCTGCCACGTTGTCCGTGGTAGAGACACGTTCTATACTAACTTCTCCTCTATCAATAATCTCAAGTATAACGTTATATTTTCTAAGTACATGTTTGTTCTTGTTTGTAGATCTAGGCTCCCTAGCTTGAGCGACGACGCCCTTATTGTCACAATAAATCGTTATTGGACTAGGAGCAGGAACAACCCTCAATTCCTTCAAGAACTCTGAAATCCAGACAGCTTCTTTCGATGCTTCTGATGCAGCAATGTACTCGGCTTCTGTGGATGAGTCAGCAACCGTGGCTTGCTTAGAACTCTTCCAACAGACAGCTCCTCCGTTCAATTTGAATATGTATCGGGATCTGATTCAAATCCAGCGTCGACATACCCAGACATCTTTAATTCTGGTTCTCCACCAAACACCAAGAACATCTCTTTAGTCCGTCGAAGGTACTTAAGAATGTTCTTTACAGCAGTCCAGTGAGGTACTCCTGGATTCTGTTGGTGTCAACAAGTGACACTAAGCGCATATGCCACATCGGGCCTTGTGCAATTCATTGCATACATTATAGACCCTACTGCCGAAGCATAGGGAACACGACTCATTGCATTTCTTTCTTCACCAGTTTTAGGACCATCCTTAACTGATAAGACAATCCCATGCCTAGCTGGGAGAAAGCCTCTCTTTGAGTCATCCATCTTATAACGCTTCAGTATTTTGTCGATGTAGGTGGACTGTGTCAATCCTAACATCCTCTTGGATCTATCTCTAAAGATCTTGATCCCTAGGATGTAGTTCGCTTCACCCAAGTCCTTCATCGCGAAGGTACTTGATAACCAAACTTTAGTCTCTTCTAGCATAGAGACATTGTTTCCCATGATCAAAATGTCATCAACATAAATGATCATGAAAATGACTCCCTTGTCGCTGTGCCTAGTGTAGACACAGGGATCTTCCTTGCTTCTGATGAAGTCCAACGATTTGACAGCTTCGTCAAAGCGGATATTCCTGCTCCTTGACGCTTGCTTTAGCCCATAGATGGGTCTTTGTAATTTGCATACATCAATTGGCCTGGTTTTACTAATAAAACCTTCCGGCTGTACCATATAGACCTCTTCCTCAAGGTTGCCATTGAGGAAGGCAGTCTTTACATCCATCTGCCAGATCTCATAATCATAGTAGGCAGCTATCGCAAGTAGAATTCGAATGGACTTCAATTTTGCTACCGGTGAAAAGGTTTCATCGTAATCGATGCCATACCTTTGCGTGTAGCCTTTCGACACAAGCCTAGCTTTGTGCGTTTGTACCTTGCCATCGGCATCTGTCTTTCGTTTAAAGATCCATTTGCACCCAATAGGTCTAACCCCTTGGGGCAAGTCTACCAAGTTCCAAACTTGGTTCTGGTACATGGAGTCCATTTCCAATTCCATGGCCTCTTGCCATTTGTCTGAGTCAATATCAATTATTGCCTCTTTGTAGGTCTCGGGATCTTCCCGATCTGATAAGCCGACATCAAGTTCACTGATGTCTTATATCATAAGGCTTTGATTATGAGGTCCTTTTAGGATCCTCTTCGACCTACGGAGCTCGACTGGTTCTGGTGCTTTTCTTTTCTGGCTTCGTGTAACACGAACATTATCAGTGGGTACTGATGCAGCTGGTCGCGCCCCGCGACCCTGTTCCCTTGCGGGAGTCTGCTCTTGTGCAACTTGTTGCACATGTTGGTTGACAACGGGTTCTATTGGTGTGGTTTCAGCTGTTGATCTAATCACAGGACTCCCACTGACTATGACATGCCTAGCAAGTGTCATATCATTACCCTTGTCTGCTTGGAAAGCTCCCACTGAACTTGAGTCCAAATCAGAAGATTTAGAGAACTCATGTTCGCGCGTGTCAAAGTCTTGAATTTCTTCAAGTTCTATGATGTCATCTAACCTCTCTTCTTCGAGGTATTCAGCTTCTAAAAACTTGACGTTTCTAGATACGATCACCTTGTGATCTTCAGCATGATAGAATTCATAGCCTCTCGTCTGACGAGGATAGCCTATGAAATATACTTTGACACCCTTGGCATCTAACTTATCAGTGAGCATCAGTTTCACTATCGCAGGACAGCCCCAAGGTCTAAGATAGCCCAGTGAGGGCTTCTTTCCCTTCCATAACTCTTAAGGAGTTTTCTCCACTGATTTAGATGGTACACGGTTCAGAATGTAGATTGCAGTTTGTAGTGCATATCCCCACAGATACTTTGGAAGAGTCGAGAATCCAATCATTGATCTTACCATGTCTAACAGGGTTCGATTCCTCCTCTCAGACACACCATTTAACTGTGGTGTTCCAGGAGGAGTCCATTGCGATTGAATTCCATTTTCCTTCAAGTAGTCGATAAATTCTTCACTAAGGTATTCACCTCCTCGATCTGATCGAAGAGTGACTATACTTAGGTTCAATTCATTCTCGACTTCATTCCTAAACTCCTTGAATTTCCCAAAGGTCTCGGATTTATTCTTCATAAGATAAATATATCCATACCTTGAGAAATCGCCAGTAAAGGTAACGAAGTAAGGATAACCCCCACGCGCATGGACTTTAAAAGGTCCACATACATCGGTATGTATGAGCTCTAAGGAGCGAGTGACACGAACACCTTGTCCAACAAAAGGTTTGTTCGTCATCTTACCCTTTAACACATGATTCGCATTTACCATATGATTCAAAATCAAATGGTTCTAAGTAGTCCAACTTCCTTAGTCTTTGAATCCGTGTTTCATTGATATGGCCTAGCCGACAATGCCATAGATAAGATGGATTATTCTTCCTACTTGAAGACGGTTGTTTGTTATGTATTTGAAATAAAGGTAGACTACTTTGCAAAATATATAAACCATTCACTAAGCGAGCTTTTCCATAATACTGATCATTTAATGAAAAATAACAAGTATTATTCGCAAATCGAAAGGAAAAACCCACATTGTCTAACAATGGAATGGAAATAATATTTCTGACAATGGATGGAACAAAATAAACATTATCAAGTTCTAAACATTGTCCCGAAGGTAAATCTGTCTTGCTGCGTCCGACGCGTTTGGCTTCAACTGGATTGCCGTTCCCAACATGCAAGTCGATTTCACCTTGCTTGACTAGCCTGTCATCAATTAGCCCCTACACATTATTACAAATGTGTGAGCCACAGACTGTATCTAATACCCAACCATTGGAGTCAAAAGTAGTCATGTTCATTTCAATGACAAACATACCTGAGCCAGAAGCCGGTGGCTTCTTAGCTTGATCTGCCCTAAGCTTAGGGCAATCTTTCTTCCAATGTCTTTTCTGCTTATAGAAAAGACATTCATCTGTGCGAACCGTTCCGCTTCTATTGAACTTCCTTTTCTGGTTCGGACGCTTAGGCTTATCACTCCAAGTGTTAGCCTTGGCTCCCGACTTTCTCTTACCCTTAGCACCTTTGTTTCTCGGGTTTGGGTTAGACGGTTGCCCAACAAGCATGATCGACTTTTCCTTCTTAGGAAGAGTTTGATCATATGTCTTCAGCATATTATGAATTTCAGGCAGTGTTACGTCCTTCATGTTCATCGTGTAGTTAATGATGAACTGCGAATACGAACTCGGCAATGATTGAAGGACAAAGATCATCATGATCTTGTTCTCTAGCTTAACGCCGGCATCGGCAAGCTTTTCAAAGAGACCAATCATTTTGAGAACATGCTCAGACATGTTCCCTCCTTCACTGAGCTTGCATCTGTGTATCTCTTTGATCAAATCAAATTCAACACTTCTAGCTGTCGTCTTAAAGAGCGACTCAAGATGCTTCAGCATCTCATACGGCAACATGCTTTCATGTTGCCTCTACAGCTCATTGCTCATTGCCGTCAGCATAATACACTGCGCGGATCCAGCATCCTCAAGAGGCTTATTAGACTTTGCCTTGTTGGCTTGATTCCAAGCAGCAACCTGATCGGCAGTCTGATTTTCGGGGCACACGGGAATGACCTCGTCCAAGACGTACTCAATCTTTTCGTACCTCAGCACCAAACGTATATTCCTGATCCAATCTAGGAAGTTTGGTCCGGTCAAAATTTGCTTCTCTAAGACAGCATGGAGCGAGATGCTCACCATTTCTAATATCCCAAGGAGAAATAATATAGAACGAAAATAATAAATCAATTATTGAAATATTATTTCTAAATACACAGTCAACATAACTAAACAACAAGGTCCTTTAGCTGTTCAGCTCCCACTATTTTCACATATGCTTGCCCCCACAACAAACATACGGGTAATGTCCAACAAGTTACCGTAGTGGCCAAGATCCAAATCCATACTATGCTATACTCCAACGGGGGCTGGTCGCATAGCATAATATGACCGGTAGGACTATCCAATTGCGTCACGCAACTCTTGGTTGTTAAATCTAATTTAACCCGATGCCCTACATATTGTACCTATCGAGGTCGCTAGATACAATATGAAGTAAGTCATAACCATAGGCTTACTCTAATCTGACGATCACTGCGAGTCTGTAAGACGAGGTCGCCAATACAAGAAAACGCAATGGAAGTTCAGAATTAAAGCACCCTATGGAAAGCATATCAGAAATACATACATACATATATTTCTGTACTTATATTGGTTGGGGCTTGTCGCTTGAGGGTTGTTATCAGTCATCTACAAACAAATAAGGGCGTCGCCTACCCATCATGCATGAGCGGTCTACACGTAATGGATGTCGCCTATCCATTCTAGTTCTAAACGTGGTCAAGCACATAATGGGTTCCGCCTACCCATACATAAAATATGCGGTCCGACATATAAGAGGGCGTCGTCTACCCTCGCATGCATAGCGGTCGAACAAAAAGTAAAATACTTGGTATTTAAACATGCATTGTCAAACAATAGCATATCGAGCAAACAAAACAAGTAGTAGCCTATGTGGATGCCAAATGACTTCATAATTTCATTATGAAAATTATAATCCCATACTTATAATCTCTATGAAATAATTGAAAATTTAGACTAGATTGAAAAATCGAAAATTCTATTGACCAAGTAGCAATTTTCGAAAACCTGAAGGACTTAATTGTAATTTTTGAAACCTTGGAGGTGTTAAATCTAAAATTCAAAAGTAGAAGGACTAATTTGCAATAAACAATAAATTGATAAATTACAAATAAGCCCTTTAACTTTATACTAATTAAATTTAACCCCTCTAGTTAAAAACAATTACAATTAAATCATATTTATATTCCAAATATAAAATTTAATTCTCAAAATTTTCAAATTTCGATTTTGGGTCCAACCCGGAAAAAAATATATATATTAAAATATGGAACGAGACCTAGTCCCGTCCCCTACTGTGCCTGCGGCCGTGGGCGCCTGGCGCCTGCGGCACGCAGGCACGGGCGCCGCGGCCGCAGGCGCTCGGCGCCAGCGGCGCACAGGCGCCTGCGTCCCGCCGGCACCCGGGTGGCGCCTGCGTCACGCAGGCGGCCCGGTCGAAAATATATATATATATATATATATATATATATATATATATATATATATATATATATATATATATATATATATATATATATAAATTTTTTTTTTTTTTTGAAAAATATAAATTCTAAATTTATATAAAAACAAAACTTTTGAAAATCGAATTAATCATAGAATCAATTGCATCCACATAAATACAAAATCATAGAATATATATACGTATATACGTAATCAATTAATCTCGCTCTGATACCACTGTAATAAAATACGGTGAGAGTTACCCCTAGGGTACGCAGCGGAATTTCAAAAATTTTCTTAACATACAAGTTAATTGATTATGTATATGTCGTATATATGTAAACACGTCAATTAGAAGACTAACCTTACTTCCTAAGCAGCTTCCAAGTCTTCGTAATAATCCGGTGTATCTTCTCCTTCGCTGAAGTCGAAGATATCTGCAATACTCTGATTATCTACAAGACAATAAGAGTTAGTTTCCAGCTCCTAGAACCTGAACCTTGGTATCCACGGATGAACAACCTATTGGAAGAATGCTAGGATATTCTTTGTGTGACCAAGAAGACGGGGCGACGGTTTTCCTCCGGCAAGGTGGCGCGCGTGCTATATAGAGGAGGGGAGAGCTTTTTATTTTCTCTAAGAAAACTGGGTAGTGAACTGTGTGTAAAACTATATTCAAAGCTCTCTAATAGTCTACTATATATAGTAGTCAATAGAAGCCTAAAGCATAAGCAATTAGATTTCGTAAAGGAATAAGAATCTAATTCTTATCGCACTAGGAAACCAATATCAAGTCTAGATTCATTCCCAATCAAATTAAAACTCAATCAGGAAAATCTAACTTATCCCTTGGACTTCTAATAGAGGAAGGAGTCGAACTCCTTCCCCTACCTTAAACACGCGCGCGCGCGCCCAGTCCTACGGGAGGTGGGTCCCAATTTTGGGACCCACTTATATTTCTAAGGCAATTCAAACTCCAAGTAGATTTTGCCCATGTGCATATGTTAATTCTAAATTAACATATCCTTTCAAATCAAACCTCTATTATATTTCCAAAATATAATCTTTAATTGTATTTACATAAAATAAAATTAATTAGCCAATTCAATTAATAATTCCAAATCATTAATTGAGCCACCAAATATTATAATTAATTCCAAATCAATTATAATCCATCAATCACAATTAATTCCAAATTAATTGCGATTCCATCTTCAATGATATTTTGATAAGCTGAATCACCACATAGTGTGACCCATAGGGCCTCATTGTATTAAGCAAGTCCTAGACTAGGCAAAATGGAATTCCTAGACGGTTCCATTTGCAATATTAATACATGAGGACGTTTGAGAGGTTTCTCAAAGAAAACCCTTTCGTTGGGAAGTCTGTTGCGCTCAACGCGGCGATGGTAACGTCCCTTCATCTGACTGACTCGAATGCATCTAGGATCGATGATGTGTCTATCCCAATAATACACCCACGGGCGTCTCAGGGAGTTGCTTGGTTACTAAGATATACTTATGACCATCATAATATATCAATGCACTGGCCAGTGACTTTACCAACACAACTATGAAGACTATGAGCAGTACTCTCCTGTGCTACACATGAGAGATGAATCCTTCAGAGAAACACTTATCATCCCCATTTGTATGTAGCCATAATCCTGGATCGTGTCTTAGGTCAACTGCTTATTCAGAGCTGACATCGACGGGTCCACCAAGGATATGGGGCAACAAATGTGATGATAAAGTCATGTAAGTCCAAAGGACGACTGGCATCACTTCAACAACTTACCGGTTCCCATGGACACTTCGGTGTAGAGTATACATCGATGGGAGTGTCCGGTGGGTACTTCCATTGTTCGATAATCCTTCTTCGAACAACTATGCGCAGTTATGGGTACGTTTCTCTATTGTCCAGCAATCCGTTCCGTGGCCGTGGAATCGGCTCACACTTTCTCCAACAAGTATAACCTCCACGCATACTAGTCTCATCTGGTTCATTCAGATCCCTACATCCGAGATGAACCTCGACTAGGGAGAGTTTGGGATAGATGATAACTCACACAGCTCCCACTATCTGTGTGATCGGTCATCTATCCGAGGAGACATGTTTAATATCAATACAGACAGATATAGAGATATGACATGCTGCATGCCTGGTGTAATATAAATATGAAAGCGATACTCAATAGTAAAACAACAAACATATATTATATTACGTTGACCTGTGTAATAGTACATATATGCCCTCTATAAGGGCTCCATGCCCTTAATAAGGACTGTCTCTAGGACATATACACTATCAGCCAACCCGTGGCATTTCAACTTCCTGTTTTGGAATATGATGGCATATGTCATGTATTGTTACAACCTCTTATGACTACTTTGTTTAATTGTTAATGGATTGTATTTTGTTAGACTTTTTTCTGTGCATGAGCATATCTTGGTTGCCATTTCATATCATATCACCTTGCATGTTTTGACTTTGTATATGAGTTAAATATGTGGTTTAAATTCCTGGAATTATTAGTTTATCTACATGGGGGGTGAACTTGCATTCTGTTTATTCTTTGGTTTACATGGTTTTACTAACTTGCTTGGATGCCCAGATAGCTATGCAGCCTGCAGGGGAAAAGGCTTGCAATGAAATGAATCAATCCAGTCAGCCTTCATGGCATGGTTTCACTTCAGGGGAGTATTCAAAATGAGTCAATCTCAGGCTCAGAACTCAAGGGATGAAAGAGTGATGAACTCATGTGAAAATGGAGAAGGAATGGGTCAGAGTTTTAAACCTTTGGGAGTCCACAACGTCGATGTTGGAGATGGGCCGAAAAAGCGTGCGAAGCAGAGAGTCCCACGAACCAAGGCCGCAGGAGCCAAAGCATCTGGCTTGAAGCCCAAGCAAGCTGCTCCTGATCAGAACAGAAACCCGGATGCAAATGAGGCCGTGGTGGAGGCCAATGAGGAGGTTGTCAAGGAAGTTGAATCCATCAAGGGTAATGATTATTTCATTTGGACACCGAAAGAATATTGGGCATTAATCGAAGCAATGCGCCTTGCTAAAGCGGCGGGCCACAAGACTCAGCAAGGGTTTAAGAAAGAAGGGCGCGTAATGATGCTAGAATACATGCAAACGAAATTCCCGGGCATCAAGTTGACTCTTGATAATGTTAAACACCACATCAAGACATGGCGTCAGCAGTTGCTAGCTGTACTTGAAATTAAAGACAAGTCTGGATCTGGTTGGTGTGATGTTGAGAAGAAGTTTAGTACTGATAAGCTAACCTGGAAGGACTTAACCAAGGTATGTTGCTGATCTGTGGTGCGAGATCGTAGCTTCATTTGAGTCCTTTACTTTTACTTGTTTGTTACTTAATCAATCTGTTGGATTGTATGATTTTGTGTGTTTAGAAATATGGTAAAGCTATCGAGGGGAAGAATGACAAACCATTGCCCTATTACGATGCTTGGGTGGACATATATGGAACAGACCGTGCTGCCGGGAAGAAGGCAGTTGATGTCATGACAGCCGCGAAGAGGATAATGGCAAACGACAAGTACCGTTCAATTGTTTCCGATGATTTAACATTCGATGAGAATGAAAACGTCTGTACCGACAGTAATGTCCCTGATGCAAGTGATTCAAACAGCAAAGGCAAGCGTAAGTGTGGATTTCTCGATGATGAGTTCATTGAGGCAGTGAAGGCGATGATCGGACCACCTCCGGTCATGATTGGGGAGGCACGAGCAAAAATGAGGGCTTCTTTGAATGAGGAACTGGAGAAATTTCCCAAGCTAGAACAGAGAGACAGAATCATGATTGGTGATATCATTTGCACCACCGAAGGCAAGCTTGAGCATTTCTTCTCCCTCAAACATGCAGACCGCGGAGAGTACCTAAAGGTCGAGTTGTACAAGCTCAACAAGGACGCATGGGAGGACGAGTAAGTGTGATGATGCAAAAGGGTTGCAGATTACTTTACATACAGAACTTTTTGCTATCCAACTAAGTTTGTCCTAGTAATGTATGGATTGGAAACTAGACTTCTCTATGTTTTTTTGCTACTGATTCTGCAACATCCTTTTTAATTTATTCGAAGTGAGAACATATTGCTATGTATTTGTTGGAAAGATTAGGATACATGGTTAACAGTTTCCTCTTTATTTCTGTTTGCCAATCAATTGTCATTTTGAGGACAGCTGATGAACGTATTTTTGACGCGTTCATCTTGTCTTTTTTACCTTCTTTTGCTATCTTTTAGCCTTGTTTTTTGGTTAGTTTTGTAGAATAGTGTCACGTTTTGTGTTTTCTGCATTTTCAGGCACTTAGGTACGAAACGACGTTTTTGGAGCTAAAAACGAGCCTTTTTGATGGAAAAGATGGCCCCGTTAAAGTTCCCCAATCTCCGTGGCTTGTTCGTAAGTGTTTGAGCATCAATAAGCATCGAGAAGGATGAGTCCAAGGCACCCGAGGGCCGTGCGAGGGCAAAAAGATTGAGTTTGAAGACAAAAATCTGCCCAGGAGCCAAGCTAAGCGCCTGGAATAGTGAAGCGCTCCGCTTCATTTTCCAGGAGCTTTGGCACAGAAGCCAAGCGAAGCGCTTGGAGGGCCAAAGCGCTTCGCTTGCCAAGCGCTCCGCTTGGCCTCTCCAAGCGGTCCGCTTGGCAGCGGATACGTTTTCGGATTTTCCTTCTTAGATCTGATCTTCAGTCATTTTTTGGATATCTTTTGAACTGTAGCTTCGTTTTGGAGAGCTCCTAAGCCCCAAAACTCAGAGAAAACTCAGATTACATTGTATTTTAGCTTGGGATTCAAGATTTTGATTGGAATTCATCCTTTGTAATCATCTACAGAGAGGTTTTCTTTGATTTCCACCGATTAGTGACAGCTTTGGTGGTAACTTATATCACTCTCTTGTCTTGTAGTTTGATATGATGTACTCTGATTATTATTCATATGAATTGATGTCTATGTTAATGAATATGAGTAGCTAAATCTTTTGTGTTGGTGGTAGAATGTAGAATATGCATGCTATGGGTTATGTTTATGCTTACATGAGATTGTGATTCAATCTTGCTGAAAATTCCTTCATATGATTCTTAGTTGCCTATAAAATATATTCGAATTGAGTATAGTGACAAACTCTTGGTCAATGAAAGCTATAGGATTGTATGTTAGAGATTTGCAGCATGCTAGATAAATGGTGTTAGTGACAAGCACCTCTAAAGTATTGATAGTGGTCTTTTATGATGTGTGTCTTGAAAGTTACCTAGACGAGTTGCTTAGCAGACTTGATCGAAGGTTTTACGCACTGAACTTGTGAGCATATTCGTAACCCATGCATGTGTATTTGATTTCTACCACCAACCATTTTCCAAACTTGATTACATCAATCTGATCTCTCGTTGCTTTGTTCTAAGGGAACAATTCTACAAACAATTGGACTCGTTGACTGAAATTACTAGCAAAAACCTCAAGCAAAGCCACGTTAAGTCCCGAGAGAACGACACTCGGGGACAACTTGCCATTACACTCTAGTTTTTGTAGTGATAAGTGTTCTTAGGCTTTTAAACAAATTTAAGGTGAAAAACGACATCATCAATTTGGCGCCGTTGCCGGGGACTTAACTCCTTTGGTTGGTGTTTTTGTTTTAGTTTTTTTCCAGCCAACATCTCTTCTTTGTCTCATTTCTGTTTTTGTTTCTTTTTGCTTGAGATACTCACTATCTTGTATTTCAGGTGAGTGCATGCCTAGAACCCGAACGGGTGGACCTATTATTGAACCTTTTGTAGACGAGATCGATCGTTTGTTTCAAAGGAGAAGGAGGAATTTGAATCTCGAGTTTGAAGGAGTAGCCTCTAGAGCTTCCACTACTGATATTCGAGAAGAGTCTTCTTCTTATCTTTTGGAGCCAATTCTTGAATCTTTTTATTTGGAAGGTGAAATGGCGGAGCGTCCTATACGTACACTTACTAAGCCTACGGTTGGGGCTAGAGGACCAGCAATTGTCCTCAATGATGCCACAAGGAACTTAGAGATCAAGAATCACATGTTCCAACAACTTCCCAAATTCTATGGGATGGCTAATGAGGACGTGATAGGATACTTGAATGAGCTCGAGAACTTTGTTCTCCATCTTGGGCGACCAGGAGCTGGTGTTACGGATGATGATCTCCGCATGAAGGTCTTTTCTATGGGGCTAGGTGATCGTGCAAAGGCTTGGCTTAATACTTTGGAGGCCGGGTCTTTGACAACATGGGATCTTTGTTTTGATAAGTTCACGGAGCGTTACTACCCCGCTTCCAAGACAATGGCTATGAAGAGCCAAATTAGCTCCTTCGAGCAGAGGTACGATGAACCTTTCCACGAGGCCTATGATCGATTCATGGGGTTGCATCATCGATGCCCACATCACGGGTATGATAAAGGTCAGCTTCTCCAATTCTTTTACAATGGCTTACATCCCGAGATTCAATCTCAAGTGGATAGTATTTTTGGAGGTAGTATGGGGGAGTTGCTTCCTTCTCAAGCTCAAGTGAAGATGGACATGATGTACCGGAATTCCCAAAACCGGAATGTGAGGGCTCGTGTGCTCCAAAAGGAGCAAAGAGGTGAGGCCAAGGTAGTAGTAGAACAAAATGCCTTCGATGGGTTCACCCATGAAGTGAAGCAAGCTTTGAGGCAAAGCGTTCCTTCTCCTTCTACGGAAGTTTGTGGTGTGTGCAAGAACTATGGGCACCCGGCCTATTTATGTCGTTCTGAATTTTCTAGAGAGCAATATATCACGAACGATGTCCGTCAAGAAGTGTATGCTGCTGAGGGAGAGCAAGTAGTTGGAGATGTGAACTACGGGCAAGGATATGGCAATGTGAGGCCACAAAACCGTGGGCCCCAAGGTGGGTACCAGAATCAAGGCAACCGTGGTTATCTTCATAACCCGGATCAAAATGCCTATGGGCCTAATCAAGATAGAAGTCGTCTCAGCTATGGGAACAATTGGTATGAAGGAGCACCGCCTTCAAATCCTACACCTCCACCTCAGGTTGCTGGCTCGGGACCACAAGGTGGAGGGGTGCTTCCTTCACCTCTTGTCTCTTCTCTCAACGATCTTGTGTTGAAAACAAATAAGTTTATGGAGCATTACTATCGTAATGAAGCTACTAACAATCAGCGGTTTGAGAAGCTTGAGGCTAGTAGTAGCAACCTCCATAAGAAGTTGCAAGAGTTGATAGATCGAGGGGCTAGTAGAGAGCAAGGGAAGTTTCCCGGGAACACGGAGAAGGCTATGGCCATAACCGTGGTGACTGATTTGCCCGTGGAGATCACGGTTGTGCGAGACAATGCACTAGCTGAGGTGCCAAGTTGTAAGATAACTGAAACTTGCAAGGTGAGTGAGGAGGTCGAGACTCCTAAGATGGTTATGGAAGAGGAAGTTGTCGCACAATCTGATGCGATAGTTGAAGAGGTGAAAGAAAACTCATCGTCTGAGGATGAGATGGTGGATATGGTGGAAGTGCCCATCCAAGAGAGCTTCGATATTGAAATCGGCTTGGGGAAGAAGGACGGAATAGTGGCAACTCTAGACACGGGAGCGGGTGTGAATGTTATACCCTTGAACGTGTATGAAGAGTCGGGTTTGTCTGGCTTGAGACCTATGAAATGCATGGTGCAATTAGCGGATGGGTCCATGAAAAAGCCGTTGGGTGTGATTGAGAACTTGGCGGTGAGGGTTGCCGGTGTAGAGGTGAAGAATAATTTCATCGTTATGCCTACATCTTCTGCTAAGCTCAAGGATGTGGTTCTCTTGGGTAGAGCCTTCATCAACAAAGTGTGTATGGTCATAGACATGTATCGCCGAACATGTCACTTTGAGGTAAATGGCAAGCAACACACGTTGCGAGCCATTGTTGATTCATGTGCTTATGTTGATACTAACGAACTTGTAGGATTTTTTGGTCCACTTTATGTTCGTCAAGATGTGCAGGGAATTGATGCTTTGAGAGGCAATTGGAGGGGGAAGTCTAGTACCCAAGGTGAAATCAATTCCGCATGAGTTGTGAAGAGTCGAGCCAACGACTTTTAAACGAAGGCGCTTCTCGGGAGGCAACTCGAGGTTGTAGGTACTTGCATATAGATTAGAAGCACGTTTAAAATTTTGTTTCGTTGATTAGACAAGGTTTTTGGGGTGAAAATTTAGCAAAAGTAAAAAAAAAATGGATTTGGGAGCTTCAGGTCCCAAGCGAACCGCTTGGAAAGTCCAAGAGGTCCGCTTGGATTTCCAAGCGGAGCACTTGGCACGCCCAAGCGGTCCGCTTGGATTTCCAAGCGGAGCGCTTGGCACGCCCAAGCGGTCCGCTTGAATTTCCAGTAAGAATGAAAATTCTTACTGGAAATCCAAGTGGAGCGCTTGGCAGTTCCCAAGCGGACCGCTTGCCAAGCGCTTCGCTTGGGATGCCCAAGCGCTTCGCTTGGCTTTCCTTAAGAAAGCTAAGCGGGGCACTTGTGTTTCAAAGCTCCCCACTTCGTTTTTCTTCCTCCATTGCCGATTTAGCACCCCAAAAATCTCAATTCTCCACCAATTCTTGCAATCTTGTGCATTTTACAAAGCCCATCACCCCCTCTATCATCTAAACCGATCAAATATCACGTTTGAGGCATCCATAACAAGGAATCAAAGGTACCTCTCATGAACCCTAACTTTCTTGAATTTGGGATTTTATCTTAATTAGCTTCAATTGTGTTATGCATTGGTGAATTAGAGTTTAATGATGATTGTTGAGCATGTTTCTTACTAGATGTGATGTCTAAATTCGAATTTTGCTCCTCTTGATTTATGATGGATTCTATTGCTCGAATTTTTTGCTATATAATTGTTTGATGATTGTTAGCTTTGAATTTGAGTTATGTTATGGTTATGGTGATGTTGTGATTGCATGAGAATGTGTTGGATTGGTTGGGTAATTCAATTGGAGAGTTTGTTTGCTTGGTTTAGATTCGTATGGATTTATCGTAACGAAGTGTTAAAGCTTCTCGATTTGTTCATATGAACTTTAGCAAGCCTTCAAACTCACCATGAGATTACTTGAGTGAGTATTGGAGTCTAGGAGTCGAGTCTAAGTCTCATTGTCTCTTGAAGTTATCTAATAAGATTATTCTAGGTACAATGGCATCAAGAAGAACCAAGAGATCAAGGGGAGAAGGGACCTCGAGTGCCCAACAAACGGCCACACCCGGAGAGTATCGCCAATCGGGGAGGGCAAGGCAATTCGAAGCGAGTTTCCATGCCCACAAGCACACGTACATTTCTGAGAGGAGCATTCGCTTCACGGCTGGTGAGAGCGAGTTGGATGGTGCCAGAGAGCTCAACAAGCTCATTACTGAGCGAGGCTGGAAGTACTATGGCGAGGTCATGCCAAATTGGGACCAAGCAGTAGTGGAGGATTTCTACATTGCCTTCACGGACTACAATGAACGGACCGGTGAGGTTCCCGTCCGCGGTGTTGGGGTCGAGTTTACTCCTTTGAGCATCACTAGCTTCATTATGCGATTGGATAGGCCACTGGCGCGGGATCCAAACCGCCAGCCTGCATCCAACGAGAGATTTGATCCCGCGGAGCTCTATGTCTACGACCGGGAGTCTGATCATTACCCCATGGAGGTACTGAATGGCATTACCGTGGAAGATTTTGAATTGCCTGATGAACCACCCCGGATTTTGCGCCACAATGATCTCACCTTCGAGGAAAGGATGATGTTGAAGTTCGTTCAAGCCAATCTGTTTCCTAGCACACATGATTCCGAAGTTCAGTCCTATTACGGAGTCCTAGTCTATGCTCTCTTGCATAATTTGCCTCTCACTCCTGGCATCGTCATCTTCGAGGAATTCAAGCGCCGCCGTAATGCAAACCGGAAGCTTGCCTTTGGTAACTTGATCACGGGCATGTGCAAGGAGGCCGGAGTTCCCGACCTCGTACTGGACAAGAAGCCAAAGAGATCTATCAACATTGATACGTACAATGAGATGTACGGGACTTGGTGCACTCAGCAAGGAGAACCCATGCAACCAAGAGTTACGCGCCATGTGACACCTCCTCCACCTCCGCCTACGGCCGGACAAGGAAGCTTCGACTTCTCGGGGTTCAACCAGATCTTGGTCGATCAGTTTGGGAGCTTCCAAACCACCATGTTGGAGGCTCAGTCGACCCAGCTTACCGAGCAATTCCGGGGATTTGAGGAGCGCGAAGTCAAGAGGTGGGAGGACTTCCGTGTGATGGAGGAGCAGCGTTGGGATGATTACCAGGGGCGTGTAGATCAGCGTTGCGAAGCCGCTCGAGCAGAGGACACTAGGCGTTGGAGAGCCCACCAAGAGGAGATGATGAACCGCCATGATGCTCTAGCTCGCCGAATTTCGGGGTATCCTTTCTATGATCAGACCGGTGGTAGTGGGAGTGCCTTTCCCAACACCCCCTATGACCCCTCCTCCTAGAGACACCAGCCGACAGAGGCCACATTTATCGGTAGTATTTGTATATTATCGTTATTTTGGCTTGTTTACTATTGTTGGTTGAAACTCTTTTCATTTCGATTTGGTTGTATGATGTTATGACTTATGACTCTTGTACTTTTTTATTTGCTTTTGTAGTTGTGGCCTGTGTGCCTTTTGTCGTGATTCGTTTAGTCTAGTTTTTGTCTTGGTGCCTTAGGTGATTAAGATAGGAAAAAACGTTGAAAATCTGGAAACAGAGCCAAGCGAAGCGCTTGGAAGGGCCAAGCGGTCCGCTTGAAATTCCAGAAAGTTTTGCAACTTCCTGGAAATTCAAGCGGAGCGCCTGGAGCCTTCCAAGCGCTCCGCTTGCCAAGCGAACCGCTTGGCTCCCGCCAAGCGGTCCGCCTGGACCTTGTACCCAGATTTTCCTCGTTTTTTCCATTCTTCTCACCTTTGCGCACCCGTTTTCACATGTTTCTTAAGTCCTTTCAGGTACTACTCATATATAGGAGATTGGACACGAACCTTTATCTCAGGGAAGTGTACTTTCAATCCAATTTTTCCTTTTCATTCAACTTTTCTTTGCTCGAGGACGAGCAAAAGTTTAGGTTTGGGGAGGGGGTATTGGATTTTCAGTACTATATGCTTGTGTGGTTCGTACATGCCTGATTTTACTCAAGTTCATGTGATTTGTCGTGGTTTTTCAAATTTTTGCATGCATATCATCCATAGATTAGTTGTTGCACGTTGTTGTGTGTGGAGTTTATTGCCAAGTCTTTTGAACTTTTTTATTGAGTAGACTAAGTGTTTATGACCATTGATCATATGTTGCATCACTTTGCAAGTAGTTTGAGGCTTGTCTCGCTTGGTTTGTCACATTCGCATGTGCACTAGTCAAGCTTAGTAGTCTCGACATCACCTTGAGTGGTGTTTCTTCTGCTGCGGTTCACGATGGCCTTATAAAATGGTGCATGTTAGAGTCTATGGTTGTAACCCGTGTAATTATGTACGTAAGAGGCGACAAGTTCTTCACCTCGATTAGAGATTGCCAAATGCCTAGGAAGGAGGTAGTGTGAGGTGTGCGATTCCTTGTATTAAACCTATTCTATCGAATAGGTTTGGGGAGGGGGTTGCTTCGTTGATCTTGTCTTTCGTCTTTGAGTCGTTGTAAAGTTTCCCTTTTCTTTTTTCTTTTTGTTTTGTGTCCCAACCTATTCTTTCGAATAGGTTTGGGGAGGTGTCTTTGACACTTAGTACTGCTGCTTGCCCCTATATAAATAAAAAAAAGAGAAAGAGAAAAATAAAAGAAGAAAAAAAAAAGAGAAAAGAAAAAGAGAAAATAAAAAAAAGGAAGAGGAAAGAAAATAAAGAATAAGACCCAAAAGCAAAAGAAGGGTCGTTGCAAGCCAAAAGCAGTCTCGTAGTGTCAAGTGTCATGTAAATATTTTGTCCTTGTGAAGTATCGAGTTGTAAATTCTATCTTTCGTTTCGTGTCGCCTTTGTCCAAGGCCTGTTCTTGACCACCCTCGTCTTGCTATTCAAGAAGTGGTTGAAAGAGGCTCATTCTTGAGAATCTGGGTAGAATAGGGGAGTGTTATCTTTCTAGGGAACCCTCCTTCGCTTGATGAGAGCCAGTATTGGTTCGCCCTCTCTTGAGGAAAAGTCTCGCTTGGTGAACAGTAGTAAGCCCTCGATTTCATAGGTACGGGCCATTTGTAGTATGATAATATGCATCATTGTGTCGTCACTGACCAGGTCCAGGTAGAAGATGTTACGAGAGACTCCTTTGCTTAACCAAGTGCACATGAGAATGTGTATATTCGCAACCGAGGCATTCTTCAACCTACTTGCATGTCATGCTCATTTGGTTTTGTTCATAAGCATTTGGTAGATTCAATAGATTAGTTCACTTTACTTGGCATGAGACTCCTTTTGTGTTGCATTTAGGATAGTTTGTTGCTTGAGGACAAGCAAAGGTTTGGTTTGGGGAGTTTGATGAACGTATTTTTGACGCGTTCATCTTGTCTTTTTTACCTTCTTTTGCTATCTTTTAGCCTTGTTTTTTGGTTAGTTTTCTAGAATAGTGTCACATTTTGTGTTTTCTGCATTTTCAGGCTCTTAGGTACGAAACGGCGTTTTTGGAGCTAAAAACGAGCCTTTTTGATGGAAAAGATGGCCCCGTTAAAGTTCCCCAATCTCCGTGGCTTGTTCGTAAGTGTTTGAGCATCAATAAGCATCGAGAAGGATGAGTCCAAGGCACCCGAGGGCCGTGCGAGGGCAAAAAGATTGAGTTTGAAGACAAAAATCTGCCCAGGAGCCAAGCTAAGCGCCTGGAATAGTGAAGCGCTCCGCTTCATTTTCCAGGAGCTTTGGCACAGAAGCCAAGCGAAGCGCTTGGAGGGCCAAAGCGCTTCGCTTGCCAAGCGCTCCGCTTGGCCTCTCCAAGCGGTCCGCTTGGCAGCGGATATGTTTTCGGATTTTCCTTCTTAGATCTGATCTTCAGTCATTTTTTGGATATCTTTTGAACTGTAGCTTCGTTTTGGAGAGCTCCTAAGCCCCAAAACTCAGAGAAAACTCAGATTACATTGTATTTTAGCTTGGGATTCAAGATTTTGATTGGAATTCATCCTTTGTAATCATCTACGGAGAGGTTTTCTTTGATTTCCACCGATTAGTGACAGCTTTGGTGGTAACTTGTATCACTCTCTTGTCTTGTAGTTTGATATGATGTACTCTGATTATTATTCATATGAATTGATGTCTATGTTGATGAATATGAGTAGCTAATTCTTTTGTGTTGGTGGTAGAATGTAGAATATGCATGCTATGGGTTATGTTTATGCTTACATGAGATTGTGATTCAATCTTGCTGCAAATTCCTTCATATGATTCTTAGTTGCCTATAAAATATATTCGAATTGAGTATAGTGACAAACTCTTGGTCAATGAAAGCTATAGGATTGTATGTTAGAGATTTGCAGCATGCTAGATAAATGGTGTTAGTGACAAGCACCTCTAAAGTATTGATAGTGGTCTTTTATGATGTGTGTCTTGAAAGTTACCTAGACGAGTTGCTTAGCAGACTTGATCGAAGGTTTTACGCACTGAACTTGTGAGCATATTCGTGACCCATGCATGTGTATTTGATTTCTACCACCAACCGTTTTTCAAACTTGATTACATCAATCTGATTTCTCGTTGCTTTGTTCTAAGGGAACAATTCTACAAACAATTGGACTCGTTGACTGAAATTACTAGCAAAAACCTCAAGCAAAGCCACGTTAAGTCCCGAGAGAACGACACTCGGGGACAATTTGCCATTGCACTCTAGTTTAAAAAGTGTTCTTAGGCTTTTAAACAAATTTAATTGGTGAAAAAAACGACATCATCAACAACAAACCCTCCCCGTCTTTACTCTGCATGGCTATTTGATATGATAATAATTATGTCCCATATTTTCCTGATAGCAAGTTGTTGATCCATTGAGATAGTCATGACTAGTGTTCTAGGTCATGTTATGTTCTCTTGAAATTTCTTAAAACAATGCATATCCCTTGTTAAAGTCCAAGTTTTCTGCTTAAATACATGTAATTTGCTTTATTTGGAGCTATTCCATTGTGTTATAAGTTTTTATTTATTCTTCATGAACAGATTACTTTGCTTACACATGATAACTCCATCAGGTGAACTTTTGCTTGATATATTATTTCAACACATGAAACTCTAGCAATGCTCTTAAATATTTGTTTTCCTAGGGCAGTGGGATAGGTGGAGTGTTCTCACAAGTAAACAACATGACAGTAAACCTGATGGTGCCTTAAATTTCATCCCAACCACTTAGAACAAACTAACATCTAAACCCCTGCAAACTCTGCCTATAAAAATCAGGCTATCTCCATATGTTTTCTCACTCAACCACCTTTCCTCAACAGCCTTTGGAACCATAATTGTCTTCTTCTTGCCTCTGCACCCCCCAATCTTCATTACCTTGTGCAATCAAACATGGCTGGTGAATATGGTTGTGGCTCTCAATCCTTCCCTGAAGACACCTCTCTCCCTGGTAAACATATTTTCAACCAGTTGTACTGCAATTTTTCTTTTTTTATTTGTTTTAATAAAACTCATAAGTGGGCTACATGCTGTTTTTTTGGATTCTGATCTTGTTCTTTGTGTGCAGCACCTTTTGATCATCTCCGAAGCTTGCGTGTTCATTTTGGTGGCAGATTGGAGGACTGTATGGAAGATCATCTGGTTGACTACGTTGGTGGAGATGTTAGCTACATCCACAACATTGATCCACAGAGGTTTGGATACAGGGAGCTCTTCAGTTGCATGCTAAGGCTAGTTCAAGGTGATAACCTCCCCTTCGTCGTATTCTATGCCAGGGCTTTTGAGGAGTGGCCTCGTTGTCTACGTCCTTTGAGAAACGATAATGATGTCCGGGTGCTCTTCCGCGATCTCCGCTTGAAGTCAGCCAGTTGTGGGGTAGTCTTCTTCCAAGACAGCACAACTGAGTTCGAGGAAGGGGGGGATGATGGGGACCTGGTTTATTCCCTCCCACACCCACTAGAGGACTACAATGATGAATTTGTAGACATGAGGAACCACCATGAACATGCGTGGCAGATCCTAGAGTTCCAGGAGGAGCTTGGAGTTGCATTTGTTGATCAGTTGGTATATGAGCGTGAGCTCCCTGAGGTCACCGGAGATCCACTACCTAGACCAGCAACTTGAAGCTGTTGGCTGACCTTGATGACGTGGCCGACACGTAGATTTAGTAGTTTATGGCTTTAGGATTTAGTTTTTGTTCTTCCAGATAATTCTGTATCTTTAGATTAATGTTGTTGTCCCTTGTGTTATATGCACTGACTACTAGTTCCTACAATCAGTTGCCTCGATGTATTGTTACGGGTAAGGATCCTATATTTGTTTTGTTAGACTACAGTATCAATCGCAAAATGGGGATAAAAACCAAAACAAGTTTAAACTGAGTTGAAGGTCTGTAGAATTACTATGTGTAGCAGGTTGTGAACCAACATTTAATCACGACTCAACCACCTTTCCGACTGCAAGCGTGATGAATGTGTATTTTACACTTTCATTCGAGTCTTTTTCACCTATTTTAGCTATCCTCTATGTTAATTTAGCTATATTTTAATACATTTTATTAGAATAGTGTCACGTTTCCCTTTAGATTTTATTTTACAGGTTTTGGTTGAAATTCGAAGATTTCCGGGCAATTATATTGAAGTTGACAAGGAATTGGTGTTCCAGAATCCTATTTGGAGTATCTGAAGGTTTCCGGATAGGATTTGAAGTCTAGGGGCCGAATCTGGAGGTTAGAAGGCTACTAGAAGTCAGAAACTGAGTCCGAAAAGGGAAAGAAATCCAAAAACGCGTAGAAAACGCGGAATTCCGCGAGAAAAGCTCTGGGGCGAACCGCCGCGTGCTGGGGCGAACCGCCCCGTAGTTTTTCGGGGCCTATATATAGTGCTCAGTTTTTCTCCGAAAATCAGATCTTTCCAAACCTACTTTCTCACCTCTCTCTATAGTTTTAGGTAGGAACTTCCCAGGGCCTGTCCTGGGAGTTCTGTAGCTTAGTGGATACTTTTTCATAGCGGATTGGAGCTCGTAGGATCGCAATTCTTCGGAGATTGACAACCTTCGGTAACTTGTATCTTACAGTTTAATCTACTTATTTTATATATCTTTCAATATGTTTTCTTCTATGATTTATGTTGATTGCATGCCTATTATGAGTAGCTAAACTTATCGTTGGTGGTAGTATGTGAATTCTTAGCGAAGGGAAGATAATCATGCTAATGGCTATATCGCGCATTATACTCCGTGTCATTGCTTTATTTCGTTGATCAGTTGCAACCAAAATTCTCGTATGTTGTATTAATTATTATGCACAATTGGACACTTGTTGACCATCAGACCAATTATCTTCGTAGTGTTGAATAATTACGGAACACATTAGGACAATCGTGATTGACTTGTCAGACCAATTATCTTCGTAGTGCTTAATATTTGCAACAGGACACTAGATTGATTCAAAGATCTCTATGCAAGACCGAGGAATTTATGCATGATTATCGACCCGTTATGTTAAGAAGGACCATACTATCACCAATCTCCATTATCTGCTAGAAACCCCCTATTGCTATCTGTCTGCTGTTTTATATTCTCTTGTTAAATAGATAAAGCTAGTTATAGTCCTGAGAGAACGACACTCGAGTCATTCTACTGCTACACTACGGTTTTCGTTGTAGTTGTGGATTGCCTTTGGCTTAATAACAAATTTATTTGCTTGAATTCGGAACACGACATCCGCGTTCATCAAATTGGCGCCGTTGCCGGGGAGTATACTCCTTTTTTCTGTTTAATTTGTTTATATTTTCAGCATTCAATTCCTAATTCTATTAGTTTTAGTTTTCCTATGTAATCTATCTTTGATACTCCTTTCCTAGCTTGTCACAGATATTTAGGTCTTGTGATGGCTCGCCCACTTTTGAAATCATGGGTTCAACCCAACAAAGCACTGATGAGAGGTCCAGCTATTGTTCTTTCTGCTGCAACTCGAGATTTGGAAATCAAAAGTTGCATGTACCAGCAACTCCCGAGGTTCTATGGGTTGGCTAGGGAAGATGTTATGGGATACCTGAATGATATTGACGACTTTATCAACAATCTTCCAAGGCCCGGAGCAGGGATAACGGACGATGAGCTAAGGATGAAGGTTTTCGCTTTGGGGCTTGGTGATAAAGCCAAGGCATGGTTAGGCTCTCTGGAAGCCGGATCACTAGACACCTGGGACAAGGTGTATTCTGCTTTTATGGAGAAATACTTCCCTCACACCTTGACTACCGCGCTAAAGGCGCAAATCACTGGCTTCAAACAGGACTATGATGAGACCATCTACACCGCGTTCGAGAGGTTCCAAGATCTCACGAACAAGTGCCCTCACCATGGTTTTGAACTTTCCGACATAGTTCAACACTTCTACAATGGACTAACCTTCGAGAACCAACAAGTGGTGGATTTCCAATGCCGAGGCAATATTTGGGAGGAAACCGCGGAAGCCGTCTGGGCAGTTTTCGAAAGGCTTGCTAAGGGATCGCAGTTCAAGGACCCGAGAGCAATGGTTAGGAGACGTGGACCTGAAGCTCCACCGACTCAAGAAGCCCCTATGTATAGGGGGAATGGGGATCAATTCGAGTGCTTTACCAACGAATTGAAGCAAGTCCTCAAGAGCGCCACCGGAACAACTGTTTCGAACGAAGTATGCCGAATATGCAAGAACTATGGGCATGGGGCTCATATGTGAAGATCGGAGCTGGCATACGATGATGGCAACTGGACTCGAGGAGGCGAAGAAGAAGCCTTTGCTACGGAGTTTGGTACTCAAGAAGTTAGCTACGGACAAGACGGTAGGAATCCTCGAGGTGGATTTTGGAGAAGGGGATTCCGTAACAATCAAGGATATGCACCGGCTAACCAAACTTATGGACCTAACCAAGACCGTAGTAGGCTGAACTATGGTAATGATCACTGCGAAAACCCCGCTCCGAAAGAGCCACCGAAGTCGAAGACGGCTCAACTGATGGAGAACTTGCAAAAGATGGTTGATCACACACAAAGTTTTCTCAAACGTTATGAAGAAGATTCCGAGAAGACTAGGGCAAGGTTTGATAGGTTGGAAGAGAGAACTAGGCTTGCCCATCAAAAGATGCAAGAGTTGATCGACCGAGGAGCAAGTAGGGAACAAGGCAAACTGCCTAGCAACACTGTGAAGTCGAAATTGGCTGGTGATGTACCTGACGAAATCACCATCAGGAAGGTCGTTAGGTGCGAGTGTTGAATGAAGGAAGAACTTCTACAGGCTGAGGAAGAAGAGAAGGACCTTGGTTCTGATGCAAGTGATGAGGAGCAAGAGGATCCCGAACCACTCCCTAAAAGTTTCGATGTTAAGGTAGGGATTGGTGAGCTTGAAGATGTCCGTGCCACACTAGACACGAGATCCTATTCAAACATAATTCCTTTGAATGTGTTTGAAAAGAGCAACCTTGGGAAACTATCTGAGCAAAGGGCTATTGTGCGTCTGGCGGATGGATCCTTTATGAGACCCGAGGGCGTTGTGAAAAATGTGTTGGTCAAGATTGGTGAAGCATCTATATACACCAATTTGTAGTTATGCCGGCATCTGCACCTGGGACGGGGGATGTCATACTCTTAGGGCAAACGTTCTTGACTAAACTACGCTCCGTGATGGACATCTACCAAAGAACTTGCACCATCGAAGTGGATGGCAAGCAACACGTGTTGCAAGCCATACCTGATCCACCGGAATCGCCTGATATTACTACTCACTACTGTGGTCTTGCAGCCTATATTCTTTCTTATTCACAGGTTCGTGGCATGGAAAGGAGATCAATGAAGGGGAAGCCTAGTACCCGCAAAAAGAGGAGATAGGCGCAGACAGAAGTCGAGTCAAAGACTTTAAACAATGGCGCTATCCGGGAGGCAACCCGGAGATTTTATCGCTTTCTTTACCGCTTTAGATTTTATCTTACGAGTTTGATTGAGTATTATAGGCCACTTATACAAGCATTAGCTCTCACCTTGGATCCACTTTCGACGTTCGGGACGAGCGACGACGTTCAGGTTTGGGGAGGAGGTTATCGCTGGTTATCTCTATACTTATCTTGCTTATGATAACTCGTGAAATTTTTTGCATTTGCACGTTTACTGCTTTCCTAGGATAGTCTTGCATGTTTTATATGGAGTTTATTGCCGAATTTTTGAACTTTTTTATTGGGTAGATCAACTAACTATGCCATTAATCGTATGCTTCATCTCTATGAATTTGTTTGAGGTTTTTCTCGCTTGGCTTGTCTCATTTATGTATTTCTCTTAATTAAGCTTGGTAGTCTCGACATCACTTAGTGGTGTTTTCTCTACTGCGGTTCACGAAGGCCTTTATAATAGGATGATGCATGTTAGGGTCTTATGGTTGTTTTCCCGAGTGATTATGTACCTAAGAGGCAACAAGTCTTCACCATGCTTTGAGATTGCTAAATGCCTAGCAAGGAGGTAGTGTAAGGTTTTGTGATCCTTTGTTTATAACCTATTCTTCCGAATAGGTTTGGGGAGAGGGTTACACCATCATTAGACTTGTTTCTGTTTTTCATTTTCGTATCGTGAGTTTATTTTTCCTTTTCCGTAAATTTTGTACTCCAACCTATTCTTTCGAATAGGTTTGGGGAAGTCGTGTGAGTCATTTTGTTTCTCTTTTTCTTATCCTACTGATGGCTAGAAAAATCGAAAAAAGAAGAAAGAAAAAATTCCAGGAAAAAAGAGAAAAAGAAAAAAAGAATCTGGAAAGAAAAGAAGAAAAAAAAAAAAAAAAGACCCCAAAAAAGGCAAAGAAGGGTCCAAAAAAGAAAGGCAAATAGCAGTTAGCAAAGTGTTGAGTCTCTTCCATTTTTTGTAATGTTCGTAATCGTGTTTTTATCTTTTTTGAGTGTCATCTGTTCTAGACCACCCTCGTCCTGCCATTCAGGAAGTGGTGAATAGCTTAAGACTTACTTGAGAGATGGGTAGAATAGGGGAGAGTTATCTTTTATAGGGAACCCTCCTTCGTTTGATGAGAGCCAGTACTGGTTCGACCTCTTTTGAGGAAAAGTCTTAACATGGTGGAACAGCAGTAAGTCCTCAGTTTCATAGGCACGGGGCAACCATTCGTATCTTAGCATGCTTCATTACGTCGTCACTGACTAGGTCCAGGTAGAGAATGTTACGAGAGACTATCTTGTCTTGACATAAGTGCTTATGTGGATGTGTATAAGTCAATCGAGGTATTCTTCAACCTATATTCATGCTTTGATTTTTATGGTTTTTGTTCATATGTTATTTGGTAGATTCAATAGATTAGTTCATTTTATTTGGCATGAAACTCCATTTTGTGTCTTGCATGTTTTTTTGTATTAGAGTCTAGCTTAGTTGCTTGAGGACAAGCAAAGGTTCGGTTTGGGGAGTTTGATGAATGTGTATTTTACACTTTCATTCGAGTCTTTTTCACCTATTTTAGCTATCCTCTATGTTAATTTAGCTATATTTTAATACATTTTATTAGAATAGTGTCACGTTTCCCTTTAGATTTTATTTTACAGGTTTTGGTTGAAATTCGAATATTTCCGGGCAATTATATTGAAGTTGACAAGGAATTGGTGTTCCAGAAGCCTATTTGGAGTATCTGAAGGTTTCCGGATAGGATTTGAAGTCTAGGGACCGAATCTGGAGGTTAGAAGGCTACTAGAAGTCAGAAACCGAGTCCGAAAAGGGGAAGAAATCCAAAAACGCGGAATTCCGCGAGAAAAACTCTGGGGCGAACCGCCCCGTAGTTTTTCGGGGCCTATATATAGTGCTCAGTTTTTCTCCGAAAATCAGATCTTTCCAGACCTACTTTCTCACCTCTCTCTATAGTTTTAGGTAGGAACTTCCCGGGGCCTGTCCTGGGAGTTCTGTAGCTTAGGGGATACTTTTTCATAGCGGATTGGAGCTCGTAGGATCGCAATTCTTCGGAGATTGACAACCTTCGGTAACTTGTATCTTACAGTTTAATAAAGATATTTTATATATCTTTCAATATGTTTTCTTCTATGATTTCTGTTGATTTCATGCCTATTATGAGTAGCTAAACTTATCGTTGGTGGTAGTATGTGAATTCTTAGCGAAGGGAAGATAATCATGCTAATGGTTATATCGCGCATTATACTCCGTGTCATTGCTTTATTTCGCTGATCAGTTGCAACCAAAATTCTCGTATGTTGTATTAATTATTATGCACAATTGGACACTTGTCGACCATCAGACCAATTATCTTCGTAGTGTTGAATAATTACGGAACACATTAGGACAATCGTGATTGACTTGTCAGACCAATTATCTTCGTAGTGCTTAATATTTGCAACAGGACACTAGATTGATACAAAGATCTCTATGCAAGACCGAGGAATTTATGCATGATTATCGACCCGTTATGTTAAGAAGGACCATACTATCACCAATCTCCATTATCTGCTAGAAACCCCCTATTGCTATCTGTCTGCTGTTTTATATTCTCTTGTTAAATAGATAAAACTAGTTATAGTCCTGAGAGAACGACGCTCGAGTCATTCTACTGCTACACTACGGTTTTCGTTGTAGTTGTGGATTGCCTTTGGCTTAATAACAAATTTATTTGCTTGAATTCGGAACACGACATCCGCGTTCATCAAAGCTGTACATGTATCTTATGGTTTTATAATCTGATTCCCGGAAAGTACAAACTATTAAAACATAAGGAACTGCAGCTTCTTAAGTCATCCACTGTACACTTCTTGCAAATACATTACATGCCGGTTTATTTGAATTAAAAAAAAACAAAACTCCCCAAACCAGAAGAAACAATTTTTTCCTCAATATACATTCAGTACTTGAACTCCTATATTTGTCTTAAGCCCCCAACTAGCTAGAAAACTTGTAAGTTTATACATGACTTGTAGCACGGAGATAATCACATAAGTCGGTTAATTTCCACAACCCCTGCATAACAAACAGTACCATATAAACTTGTAGAACTTTAAACTAATTGTATACTAAAGTATAGACATACACACGTTCTGGGAAGCTGAAACCAATCTCAAACTCTGAGAATGTGGAGAATTTCGAAGTTGGAACAAAAAACTTGAGTAACAGAAAGTAGGCTCGATGACATTTTTTTTAAAACTTACTTCTTCATTTTCAACCACCCTACACTTCTTCAGTTTGCCGTTGGAAGCCACACAAGTCCATTGTGTAGTTTCTGGAAATTACATGGATTCAGACTAGTTAAACCGTAGGAACAAAACAAAGTGAAACTACCCTACAAAACACAGACTCGTGAGCAAATGAACGCTACAGACCAGGCCATACAGAACACAGAACGCTAGAAACTTGAAAACATTCTCCTAAGCAAAGCTAATGTGGTGGTTGTTGAAAATGGCGGCAAAGCTGACTGATCACTCCTCCTTCTTGATCTCTTTCCCTGCAGTTGTATTAGTAGCAACATGAACATGGATCGGGGGGCTACTACCACTAGAGTTGTTGTTTGGAGATCGAGAATCCATTCCCCAAAGCAATTTCTTCTTTGTCGCAGATCTCTTCTCACTCCTGATGCGAGACTTAGCCCACTCTTCCTCATCAATCTCCTTAACCGAAAGTGGCGAGCTTTTCGCAGGGGATGCAAACCTACTTGCATGTAGCTTCGATGGAGAATCCACGCCTAAGTTCCAGTTTCCGGGGGAGTTAGGGAGGGTACAAGTTGCAAGCTCTTCGGTTGTGTGACGAGAAGTTCCATCTTTGACTTGTCCAGTGAACGGATCCTTATAGGTTCCACTTCGGAACAGGAAAAGAGTGTTCCCGCTGCTTTCGTCACCTGCAGATTCTGTCTGCTGAGACGCAGAGTCCTCTGCAACTCCAAAGGTACTGTCTCTGAAGATGGAACTAAGCTCACACCATAGGGGATCACCAGCAACATAGTAGTCCAATGCGCTCTTGTCCTCCTACAATTCCATGTACCTTAATTAGTCCCTTAAAATTGAGCATATAGTAAAAGTAACATTGCAAAAACCATAACACAACCATGATTTTTCATTACCTCAACCACTTCTCTCCATAGGCTAGGGGAGCCTGAGAACTTGTTAGGCCTTGCATCCCATACAAGTCCAGTTTCATGAATCATCCACTGCATGCAGCAGTGCCTCTTGTGGAGTCCTTGAATCACACCATGAATCTCTTCGATGGTGTAGTCTTTCTTGAAACGGTCAGCTAGCTTGACCCTCAAGATCCCCATCCCATAACTGATATGCCCGGGCCACTCCCAAATTAGCTTGTCGCCGGCCATTTTTCTCAAGTGAAAACACCAAGAACTCCACATGGTCCTTAGGGAAATAGGGAGTATACCACTCCTTATCTTGGTGCTTAGTTGCTGCTAGGCGGTTGACATCAGTTGGAGACATGTCTGGTGTTCGGATAAGATCTCCTGAAGAAGTTATAACAAACATGAAATGTTGCCAACTTTTGTTTTACTTAGCTTGCTTAAGGGAAGGTTGTGACTGTGGTTGGTGTTGGAGTAATGCTGATAAGTTCCTACATTTATAGGGGATGAAAAGATAGAAGTGTACAACAACTTTAAGGTCAATAATTAATGATCTTCAACTACCTCAAATTTAAGTACTAGGAATAAGCCTTAAACCTTAACTACATAATCCAAAAGTTGAAGGTTTGTAAACTCTCTACATGTCCTTTCGGGAAGGTGTCTACACTGATGATATTTTATACATAAGTTTGGATGATGATTCAACTAAATATTTAATAAGACAAAACTTGTAGTTAGCCAAGATAATTAGCAACAAAGAGTTCCCAAAAACCTGAGGTAGTAGTTTGAATCCATAATTGGCTTTATTAGACACTTGACTAACATATACATTCCAAAAGAAATATGCAGATTATTACATAGATATGCCGTTGTGAGAGCTAACTACAATGTCCTGCTATATTTCTATCAATCGGGATGACTAGCCTTGCACCAATGTTATGTTCTAACACAAACAAACATAATTGGTAGTTCACGGTGCCTGAAAACAAATCAAGAACTACGAACATTGTAGCTTCCTTTGTGTGATAATATGTGAAAATGTGATAAAAAAGACTATGTCCAATCAACCAAGAGTAGTGTACTAATGAAGTTTCCAGCTAGCTCCATCAAAGCATTCCAGTACAATTAATGAGACCTAGATGAACTACATGCAGGTCTATCTAATGGAGATGTTCCCTGAAGCTGCTGCATGATACAGTTTGCAGTTATGATCAAATTGGGAGGGGCTCAATGATATAAAGGCCATCTGCATAAGCAAGCAGGTTCAATCTGTATCTTCATCAGTACTGGGCTGATTTGCTGTATCCATCTCGCAATCCTTTTGGTTGCGTGTAGGCTGAATCCATCATGTCAAATTACTACTTTCCTGAAAGATTAAATTAATGGTTGTTAAGCACAAAGCCTGCAATGTTATCTACCAGGATTGTTTCTTTAAGAAGCAATGTGATAGCCTATTAACCATCAATTTTTCAGGGGACCTAACCTGTACCTGTTTATCATAGGGCAAATCATCTGAAAAATCTCATGTCAGTACACCATTAAAACATTGCCAATGGCCAAGTTACCAAGCAACATTACAGGGGGTATGTGTTCTGGGATCCAATGAAACAAAGCACCTACTCAAAAGATTATACAATCCAAGCTTAGTTTCTAATTTGATCCGTTGCTCTATGATCCTGTTCAGTGAAAAAAGAAGTCCTTATAATATGCATCAAGTTGAAATAGGTGATTCAACTTAATAAGAACGTCAATTACCAAAACCATAAATTCAGAGCAGTGTGAAATCATATATACAGAGCAAATCAACTTCTGACCTTTCTACTACATGTTAAATGGAAAAGCAAGGTTTCTTTTATAAGTAACTACGATTCTGTTTATTATATGATCTTCTTCTATCGTCATAGATATGTAGTTTATTAAGAACCTACTCCGTCATATCATCTCACTGCTACCGTAAATGCTCAAATTAATGGTAGTCCAGTACCAGTAGAGTGTGTCTACTCGCCCAAGGCATTGTCAACTCAAAATTAAAATTGGCTAACCTATTTCTGATACTTTGATATTGGCAAACAGATCTGTATTAGTTGCTTTACATCACTCATTTGCAGGGGGGTCAATTTTCTTCCCAACAACCACAACCAGATGGTGAATCAAATTTGTTAAGGCCTCAATGCTAGCAAACTAAAGTAAAGATAAATGTTCCAGCCTTGTTATGGAGGCCAAATTTGTACTTAGACAACTTCACGCAACAACATTTGGAGTGTGTTTCATCTTTGTTAACCTGATTTGCTTATGTGCCCTGATATCGTTATGTTGGGTCAACTTAATCGAGACTACCCTTGTTGTGTGAGTTAAGGATGTTCAAAAATCAATCGCAATGAGGCTAATGGATCAGCATCATGTTACCTACAAAACTTAGCAATTTCAAGCAGTAAAGAACAATACTATATGTACCTCATAACTTCTATAACATGCGTAGCAAGTCGAGGATAACAAAACTAGAAACAAAAGGTTAACAATTCAGTACTATGCTACAGATTTTAGGCAATACAATTGGCCACAGTTTAACAAGTAATCAACTGTCGTACTTTAAAATACTACATAGGGCCTTCGTAAACATACCTGCCGGTTCCTTATAGTGCAAACTTTCAACAACAATATTAAGGAAGATCGTAGTTACTACGCTTCAGAGTCCTACACAGAATTAGATCATGTCAATTTACTATGGCCTACACACATAAGGCCAGATCCTAGAAGCTTCCAGTCTTCTTCGAGTTGCCGGTAGCATTAGGTCTATTGTTCCCTGGAGATACTTTGCATGATCGTATAAGTTCTCCATTCCTTCAAAGGGCCGAACCAAAGATAGGGGAAGGGGCATTGAATAACTGATGTTACCATCTGCACCTATCAATTCCTCTATGGATTGGATATAAACGCGTCCCCAATTAGTATCTGCCGACATGCAGTTCGCAACCATCTCCCTAAAATGAGAAGCGGTGTGGAGTGGCTTAATACAGTGGGGCCATTGGGATCCATACTCCGTGTACCACATTATTGTTGGAATCCTTTCGGGATCGTCCTGCTCCTTCAAAACTAGTTGAAGTAGCCTGGCAAGTTTGAACTTTGCTGGATCCACATTATGGATGAAAATTCTTTCCGCTCCGTGAAATGCCACAATATTTTCTGGATCTGTTATGAACATGCCCCCATGACTCACAACGAGTTGCAGCAAATCAGGGGATTGAGCTGCAAGTACAAACAAGTTACTAAATTACAATCTTCAAAGCTATTGAAATTCACATCTTTTAACAATCTTTTCCAATTATTTGAATTTAACAAGGCTACTACTAATACCTATAACTCATGTAAAAATAAAAAAAACACACGATTATGCAAAACAAACGTAGTACAGTTCTGCTCATACGACAAGTATAAAAGTTATTGTGGTAAACAAGGCCAAAACTCATACAATTGAAATGATCAAACGATCCACTTGTTAGACTACAGAACATGCATTTTGATCTTACTACTATCTGGAAAATAAATCGACTTTTACTAAAAGCAAAGATTAGGAAAGCACTAACAGCGCTCAGTTGGGAACGACTCCAATTTCTTGAGAAGAAAGCTATAATTGTTCGACCCCTGGCTGCTAGGCATTTCAAAGGATTCAACACTTAACTCTGCACTCGACTCTCCACTTGATCCTTCATCTGAAGACATGGCTGGATGTGATAAACTTAAAAGTCCAAAGTCTGTTACTAACAAAGAAACATGTAGGTGGGAAGGGTTGAAGAAGATAGCAGGCACACCTAAATATTCTTCTACATTGCCTTATTTCTCTAGGGCTTCTAATGTGGATATTTATGTCAATTCGTAGGTTGGCTCACGTACTTATTGTAGCATCTAAAACTTACAAAGGCCAGACATATAACTGTACGCTAGTACTGTATTTGGTATATATCAGAATATATAAGCATATATTGACATCACATAAGCGACCAATGTATATGATATATATTTGCATATACTAATTCTTAGAGTGTAGAAGTGACATAATGAAGTTTACATATAATTTGTTGTTTCATATTTCAACTTTAACACGCGCTAGCTAATTCTATTCGTCCGGTTATTGGAGTTGCAGTATCCCAGAAGTCACACGGTAACTTATATAGGAGGAACTGGGAGTAGTGTTCTATACTATATGAACTTGTATCGATCCGGAAAGCCGAGACTTACACGAACAAACTGTTACGAACCTCAGCGTTTTAAGCATGTAAAAGATAGTATATAGTTTCATAGACTACTTGGTGATATTACAATAACATAAGGTATAGTTTAGATCCACGCCTAAAATCGGAAGTCATTATAATTAGACAGACTATATAGCTTGACATGGACCTAATTTACATTTTATACAACCTTTTGTTAATATGCTCACCTGCCTAATGAATTCGAGTAGTTAACCATCTCTTCACAGCACTTATTACTGGCTGCTGCAAAATATACCATCATTGCTTCCTTTTGCATCTTCCAACACAAGCAATTACTCATAAACATTTTCCAACCAATCACATTCCACTCTCTTTCTTAATCTCACACGCATAATATCCTGAGATAGTTGAAGAGTCACTCAACTATTCTCTACAATCAGTCACTCCAATTATTTCTCTATCTGACCCTCCAATTCCGACCCCAAAACTCAAAGGATTTCCAAACGTCTCTCACAGCAGAACTCACTTGAAGAAGAATGGTTGAAGCTTTCCGTTCACAGATGATCTCTGCTGCAAATGTTCAAGTTGGTAAGAGCAGTGTCAAGAGGGGCAGAGGGCGTCCCAGAAAAAATCCCGGTTAGTCAGTTTCATCCACCAGGTTTCATTACCGCAACACTGTGAATTTTCTTGCCATTTCTCCAACTTTCAGCTTTTATTCTATGTGTTTCATTTGGTTAATACTTGGAATTTTATAACCTACTTTGTTCTGCATGCTAAAGTCTTGAAATGAATTCCTTAAACTACTGCTAAAGAACTGCAAGCAACAAAATGGTGTATGACTAGTTATTCCGACAACAATAGGATCTTGCGTTTACTAAAGATTATGTAGTTAAGCAAATGCGTTTTATTAGGTACTGTGGAATTTACTTTGGATTATGCCCTTTAGAATTCTATCAGTTGTACATACCATATGCTTATTGAGTTTGTTGCTTAATTTTGCAAATTAAACTCCAGTGTGTTGAAAGTGTTGAATTAGAAAGAGCTTTGGTGTCCTGCAAAATCTCTAATCAAATCAATACTTCCCTGCATGTTGCAAGAACTTTGCTTACAGATTATTTAGTAATATACATCTGAATATCAACCACAAATTACCCACATCATAGTGACTTACATAAAAACCTCTGAGCCGTTTTTCTATTATCTGTGATATGCTGTTTTCTAATACAAGATTAAAAACATGATGTGGACTGTGTTTATTTTTTTCGTTCCTCCTCTGAAAATGCCTTTTCTGCAACAACTGTAACAATGTCTCAGTACAATAGATAACTTTCTAAATGACATTTCTGTCGTTCTAGCTCCAGCTCAAGCAAAGGCTCTGAACCCTTGGCTAATCAAGGTCAACTATGGAGGCTTATGGATCAAGTATGAAGGAGAGCCTGCAGTCTATTGCGGCGGAGAAGTCCTTTGGATCCATGTCAAAGATCGTCTGCAATTCGGGTTTGGTGAACTCATGCAGGCTGTGATGGGGAGGATAACCGGTCCACTGCCACTGGGGTGCTTCTGGTTCCGGCCAAATGGTTGCCCAATTCCCCGTTCTCTGATCCCACTGGAGAACAAGGATGACATGGGGTTACTGGACGTGGCTGCTAAACTGGCTAAGCAAAACAGCTCGGAGATCTTTGTGTAGGATTCAGAACTCTATTTCTCAAGCAAGAGCCATTGTGAAATCATGTATCAGCTCCCACCTGGACTTGAAAGGATGAATACCACTACACGGAACAACTGGTTTGAGCTCTCCGAGTTGATTGTCAGCAGGGAAAAGGAGGAGCTCAATCTGGACCCGATGGCCAGGAACTGGTATATCTCTGCTAGCGGTGACGAGGACCACATGATGTTTCACAACAGGCCCGCCGCTAAAACAGCTGCTGAGAATTTCCCTTTCAAGTTGCAAGCTAGCTGGTGATGGTGAAGTGCTTAAGAAGTTGTTGTGTTCTTTTGGGAATTCAGACTCCGTAACATGGTTTATTTTGATTTGCTACCTTGGTTTGTATCTAAATGTTGAATATTTTTAATGTTCCTCTAAACTTTATCTACGTATGCTACTTATTCTGCAGAACATGTGAAAACCAAGTCTGTAATGATCCAGTATGATTTTAGACATCTCTGAGCTTGTTAAGCTTTAAATCTCTGCATATCTTTACTGTATTTGCTGCTATGTGTGTTTCAGTTTATATCTACATAATGCTTCATCGATCAACACGTAAACTGTACATCTAATGCTATATCGATAAGCATTAGAGATGTAAAACTATACATCTAATTCTATATCGGTAAACTATACATCTAATGCTTCATCTAATGCTAACGATTACAGAATCGATATAGTATCCAACTGCAGACAGAGTAACGGACAAAGCAGTGATGTTCAAAATATTATCAATTTCCTTACCGCTGTAATCGTTAACTTGAAAGGGCAACTAAACACCAATAAACTTCTACAATAAGCCATCTACATTCCACAGCTCCTTGGATCTATGAAGTACAAATTTGAATACAGTTTTTAGGGGGGAAATTTTCCCCCCCCTAAAGCCATCTGCAATTTATGATTCAACCAACCACAGCCCTATAAATAACCCCTATTGTCTCAAAGATATGAGTTTCACAATTACAAAATCCCCTACAACTCAATATAGCAGCATGGACTCAGTCGAAGCAACGAAGGAGCCAACTAATCCTCCGTCCCACCAGCCACTCTGCCACTGCGCGAAACCAACCGTTGAGGACTGCAGCTGGACCGACTTTGAAGATCTGTGTCGTCGTTTCATCCGCTGCCCCCAGTACAAGGTCAGTATTCCTAACTCAAATTTAATCTACCTTAACAAAAAACTGCGCCTCAGCATTCCTTCTCCATTTGTAGTAACAATAATTCCCCAATTCATCTCATCCAGATGCCTAATGGTTGCTCTTTCAAACTATTCACTGATGAGGCCTTATCGCCGTATTACAAGGAAATACTCAACTCCATCATCTTAGAGAGACGTTTAAAGGGCAGAGAAATTGATACTCTTAGAAGTTGCAGCACGAAGTTTGAATGGCGCCTCAGGCAAAACAACATCCGCTGGACGGCCAGGCTTGCTAGGGTGGCACGCCGAACTAAACGCCTTGCCGTCACCGGCGCGGTCGCACAGAACAAGAAGCCGGCTGGCGCAGACGACTAGGAATCCAATTGTACCCCTTCATGCTCGATTCAACGTACAATTGTATCTGTTTTGAGTTCTCGTGTGCGTCTTGATGCTGTAATCCAACAATTGGTTATCTGTATGTCGTTAATCAAATCGAATTTTCTCATCAGAACTTCATGAATGTATGAACCCTAACCCCCAATTCTCCCATTAATATAAAACGGCAACTTTTCAGAAATACACGGAAGGGTAAATTTGGAAGTTTCTATTTTCTTTAGTCAGTTTGTAGAGAACCAAACGTGGAAAAGGAAAAGTTTCGTGAACCAGATTTCCTAGTTCAATATAGTGAACCAAACATGGAAAACGCGGAGATTTCCTACTTGTTTTCCTACTTCAGCAATTGAACCGGATTTCCTAGGAAATCTTCCTTTTCCTTTTCCTACTTGCAACCAAACGGGCCCTATGTGAAAACATATAATACCAAAAGTGATATCCGAAAATCGGGAAAAAAAATGGTATAACTTCCAAACTAATTAATGTTGATGGATGTACTAAAATTTGAATTGAAAAATAAATCAACTTGGAGAGTGCAAATAAATATAAAAATAAAAAGCTCAGAATACAAAAAGGAAAAGAAAAAGGGCTTATTTTCAAAAGTTAAAGAAATACAATGAAGCTGATAAACAAAAAAGATTAAAACTAAATTGAGGGTTATAAGTTTCCAATAGGTACATAAATAAAATTAAATGGAAATGAGAAATAAAAATAAAAATGAAAAAGAAAAGGAAAACATAATGCTAAGTTTCCAAAAGTATAAATTAAATTAAATTGAAAAACTAATAGAACTAAAACTAAAATTGACATCGATTTCCAGTACAAAAATAAACTTGAAATGGAAAAGTAATGTAAAGAATTTTATAATAAAAATGGCATAAGTTTTCGTAGTGTAAAATAATAAATTTAAAATGAACAAGGAAGGACCAAACAAAAAATACACTTAAAATGAACAAGGAACAAACAAAAATAACATTAAATGGACAAGGAACAAACAAAAAGTAAAACTAAAAATAATTTTACATACATGGGATTTGAACCGGGCAAGTTAAAAACATATATAGATATAGTGTAGTAATTCTTTTTTTGGGCCCCAGCGTTTCGGGGGCCCTATGCGGCTGAACAGACCGCATAGGGCCAGCGTCGGACCTGGTTGGTATGATGAGTGTAGTGTTTGGTTTAGTGGCAGGACTCACAATAAAGTTGTGAGATAGAAAGCTGCCAAAAATGGAAACGTAAAGAATATAAAAAAACGAACGAAAAAGGAATACGTAAAAAATTTAAAAAAACAGATGAGTACTATTTTAATCCAAAATCAATTACACTTTTAGTCCATTTGACTTGACCATCAATTAAGACACCTTCCAACCAAACATGACTAAATAAAACTAAATATTTTTAATAAAGAAATTAATTTAAAATTTTTATTTTCAAAAAAATATATATGTCATCTTCTTCTTCTCTATAACCTCGGTACCGGAGCGCCGGAACAAAATCCGATCTGGAGCTTTCTCCGAACTACTGGATCTGGAGCTTGCTCTATTCACCGGAGCAAGCTCCAGATTGGATTTGGAGCTTGCTCCAGACACCAGAGCAAGCTCTGATCAGAAGCTTGCTCTAGTTGCCGGAGCAACATCCGGTTCCGGAGAAGAAGAAGAACTTAAAAAGAAAAAGAGAAAAGAAAAATTAAAGGAAAAAAGAAGAAGAAAAAAATGAAAAAATTCTCTTTTTTTATTTGAAACATTAAGGTTTGTTTGGATCCAGCAAGATTCAATATTGGAATAGTGAATGTGTGTAGACTTTGGACTAAAATGTAATTGTTAAAATAAGATGGTTCATTTCTTTATTAGGGACGCTTGTGTGGTGCAAAAAAAGAAGGACCGTTACCAAAATGAAAACTTTTTTTTTCTTGAAAAAATATCGAAGTAAAATTTGTAATTATGTTATACTGGCTCAGAGCAACGTTCTTACAGGGTTTAACTCTATACCATGAACATTGGGTGAAATTGGGCAAATTTAAATGTTGAGACTCTTACAGGGCTTAATGTGTTTCGATCGAATCCATCAACTCGAGATAGTCTAGAAGGCTAGCCCTCTAATGCGTTTCTATCGAACCCATGAACTCGAGATAGCCTAGAAGGCATAGTCTTCACCGATTTGTTCTAGAGAGGTGTAGTGTTGCCTGATAAAGAGAACCAAAAAGTGGGACAAAGGGGCTAGAAAATCTCTTTTTTTTTGGGGGGGGGGCCTGAATCTTGATTACAACATGATCAAGCACGATAAGATCATCTGTCAAAAGACAGGTATCAATGGCACGACCTTTATCTTTTTGGTCTCGATGTAAAGGTTCGAATTTCATAGGCTTAAATTTAAAAGGATTGACAACGATACTCATACCAACAAAGTTAACCTTTCTTTTCGAGAATTCACCTAAAATAGTTAAGCGTGCTTGCGCAAGAGTAACTTTAGGATGGACGCGGATTATAACATGTGTTGGTCTATGGGACCAACATATTATCTCAAAGAGCATCTCAAGAGCAACCGCTCTAGCCCAAAGGGTCGGGCTTTCGGCCGATCGCCCCAGCGCTGCAAACTCTCACATGGAGGGGCACCTTTTCTCTATTAGAACGCATCATCTTGTTTGAGAGTGACCATGGAACCCTTTCAAAAATATGAGAACTACAAACAAAAACCCTAGCAAGTGGGTCCCTGTGAATTGGAAAAAAAAAAAAGCACTTCAGGTAGAAATGGGTGATTCACTAATTTGTGGGTGCTTCATAGCCAGTCGCCCTTTTTAAAGTGTTACACCATATTCAGACTATCCGCCACATATATTTATGGAGTGGGAAAGATAGTCAATCTAGGAAAACGTTTGTGTCATGGGAATAAGTGTGTAACCCACATAGTTGCGGAGGTTTGAATATTCGGGACTTGAAAGTTTGGAATAAGCTATGATGGCAAAGCTATTGTGGTATATACATAACACAAATGATAAGCTTTGGATACGATGGGTGCATATATAGGGCATAAAAGAATACATCCATCCAAACCTTTACACCTCCGGCTCACTGTTCTTGGATTCTCAAAAGTATATTCAAGTGTTGAAGTCGGGTGTATGGGCTCCAAGAATGGGTGGATTTGCATGAATAACGAGAGGTTTGTGGTTAAACATATTTATAAAGGGGCTACGTGGACCAAGAGAAAAAAATTTCTGAAAAGATTTGACATTACGAAACATGGCCAGGTCGCGTGCGGTGTTCATTCTCAAGCACTACAAGGAAAACAACATTTAGTGACGGATCGCATCCATCGCTATAGATCAATAGCGACGGATAGTCCGTCGCTAAATAGGATGTCGCAGAAAGTGGCGTCGCTAATTCCAATAGCGACGGATAAATTTATTCGTCTCTATTTATTGCGACGGATAAACTTAACCGTCTCCATATTCGTCGTTGACCACTGTGGAGACAGATAACTTTATTTGTATCTAACTTTTATTTTTGATTTTTTATTATTTTTTCCTTTTTTTCTTTTTTTTATTTGTTTGTTTTTCCAGTTCAAAATTGAGTACGCCCAACAAATATATACGATTGGTTGTACGAAAAATATAAATTTCATTAAAAAACTAAAAGTGTACGTACAAACAAACTAAAAGGTACGAAGATAAGCATTAAAAAAATGGAAATCCTAAAATGTACGAAGATGGACGAACAATCCTAAAATGTACGAACATAAATAAAAAAATAGAGAAACAGAGTACTAATCGTTCTCCACCCCACCCAAAGCTTCATCATGATGCAACGCCTGATCATGATGCAACGCCTACTGGATTTGGCCCTGACGGGTCCCGTGCTCCTCCCACAGCGCCCGATGGTCCGGATGAATGTATAGTGAACCCATTTTTTGTCCCGATAGCGCTTCTCTCTGGCATGATAAATCATATGCCTGTGGAAGTGACCCGCCCGGATATAAGTTAAATACATTCCATATCTCCTCTGTATTGGCAGGAGGGATATAGTAGTATTTCTGCAACATTTCAACATCAGTTACACTTAGTCATGCCAACTACTCAATAACCTAAGGTTGAGGTCTAACAAAATATGGGCGCCGCCTACCCAACATCAGGAATGCGGACGTAATCTAAAAACAAAAAATCAAATAACAAGTGTTGGGCTACCCATCATAAATGCAGACTTCATTTCATTCTAACGATTAGCACGAAACAAGTAAATACAAATAAAGCACCTTGAGTTCCTCAAAAAAGCGCTCCTTCACGGGAGGAGGAACCGTACTCCACTTTTCACCGTCACCCCCTGGCCCAAGAGCCGTAAAAGAGTCTCTTCTCATGATCATTCCCAACCTTCTTGAAGCTAAGAGCGGGTGAAACCTGTCACACATTTTAAAAGATTAATAATGGAGACCCACAACTATATATAAAAACAATTAAATACCAACTTCTTAAGAACTTACTGAGACCCCTGCACAATGGACAATACTGGAAGCCCGTTGTGCATTGCGATGCCGCCCTGGGGATGTGCTTGACCATCCCCGTTCATTATGTCTGTATGTATAAAATTTAAGTATGAACCATGATAATTAGTAACAATAAAGAAAGCCTAACTTATCAAAGGCGAGTATATATACAACTTCTTAAAAATATATGGTTTACATGATTACCGAAGTACAAACTTACTTTGTCCGGTATGTATAGTTTACATAATTACCGAAGTACAAACACACTCTAAACCACAGACACAACAACACTATCTAGTAATGGAAGTGATGGTGTGTCTGTAGGTCAGTGTGTTTGTATTTTTTATGCATGTAAACCACACCATATATATATATATATATATATATATATATATATATATATATATATATATATATATATATATATATATGATTTACATGATTACCTCAATACAAAGTACAAACACATTGTCCCACAGACACACCGACACTATTTAGTAATGGATGTGATGGTGTGTCCGAAGGATAATGTGTTTGTATTTTTTATGCATATAAACCACACCACACCTATATATATATATATATATATATATATATATATATATATATATATATATATATATATATATATATATATATATATATGATGTCCACATGATTAATTCCCAAGCATATAGAATGACTGAAATACGCCGGTACAGTAACAACGACATTAGAAATGTTGTTGTTACGGTACCCGCATACTACAATCATTCACAACCCAAAGACCAAGTTGTTATTACTATTATGGTGTGTTCAGTTAAATACAATGAGTTCGCTCAAATGTCGGTAAGGCTTACCAATGGGTCAAAACCAATAAAACGCTTACTAATCGACAGTAAACGTATACTATTAGTTATGACCCAAGGTAAGCCTAAACCAACACATCGAAACTAACTACAGTTATATCATTATCACACTTATTCACGAAGCGAGTTTATACTGTTTACTCTATGCATACCATATTTAACTAACCATATTCAGCAAATAAAGTCCATTTATTAATAGACCTGACGATGAGAATGACTGAAATAGGCCGATACAGTAACAAAGGCATTAGAAATGTTGTTGTTACGGTACCGACCTACTACAATCATTCACAACACACGACCAAGTTGTTATTACTATTATGGTGTGTTCACTTAAATACAATCAGTTCGCTTAAATGTCGGTGAGGCTTACCAATGGGTGAAAACTAATAAAACGCTTATTGATCGACAATAAAGGTATAATATTATTTATCACTCAATATAAGCCTAAACTGACACATCGAAACTAACTATAATTTTATCATCATCACACTTATTCAGTTCGATTAAATACAAACTCTTATGTGTGTTCAGTCAAATACAATCAGTTCGATTACATATTGGGGAGACTTTTCTATGGGCACTAACCAATGTAACGCTCACAGATCGATAGTAAGCATATACTATTAGTTAGGACCCAAGAAAAGTCTTACCAACACACAAAAACCGATTATAATAGCATCATCACACATTATAACAGAACTAAATTAACTATAAATTATTAACATAACAAAAAATTAACTAAAATTTATTAGGGCAAATTACATTTGGTACCCCTGCTATTTTCCGCTATTACAGATTAGTCCATCTATATTTTTATTACGTAATCCTCCCTTGCTATATAAACCTAATTACAGATTAACCCACGAATTTGACTTTCTGCGCTCTAAGGCCTGGAAATGACATTTTCGCCCCTGCCGGAATTTCTAATTCTAAAAAATGCCAAACAACATTAAGTTTTGGTTATTACAAATTTACCCTAAATATTTTAATTTTTACAATATTAACACAAACTAATTGGAAATTAACCCATGTAATATAAATATACTTCAAAATAGTCTACAAAATTATTTTAAAACAAACCCCTAGAAAAATTAAATTTCAAAATCAGTCCCAAATTATTTTTTTTTTCTTTCTGTTTTCTTTATTTCCTTTTTCCTATTTCTTTTTTCTTCCTTCTTTCTTTCTTTTCTCATTTTTATTTTTATTTTTTATTTTAAATCCAACTCCGCTCCGGTACCGGAGTTATAACTCCGGTACCGGAGCTGCACAGCTCCGATCGGAGCTGTTAAGCTCCGATTGGAGCTTAACACAAATCCAATCGGAGCTTTAAAAAAGCTCCGATTGGATTTGTGTTAAGCTCCAATCGGAGCTTAACAGCTCCGATCGGAGCTGTGCAGCTCCGATCGGAGCTGTGCAAAGCTCCAATCGGAGCTGTGTAACTCCGGTACCGGAGTTATAACTCCGGTACCGGAGTTGGATTTAAAAAAAAAGTAAAAATAAAAATGAGAAAAGAAAGAAAGAAGGAAGAAAAGAGAAATAGGAAAAGGAAATAAAGAAAAACAGAAAAAGAAAAAAAAGGAAAAGGAAAAATTAAATAGTTAAGGCCCTGTTTGGATGTTAACTTTGGAGGAGAGAGAGAACGCCGGAGTCAACATCGGACGGTGACTTGGATTTTTTTGTAATTTTCCGCGATAGATGGACTAGGATGAAAAGTAGCTGTTTAGTGGGGGTATCAAAAGTAATTATGTCAATTTATTAACATAATTTATAAAATTACATAATAAATCAGAAAAATAATTTAAACTAATTATAGCTATACAACATACATAATTTAACAATTTACAACTAAAACAACCATAATTAAGCAAAACAAAAGCCCCAAAAATTAGGGTTAGGGTTCTAACCTTTTTTGGGCAGAGAAGCTGAAGACTCAGGCGATGGCGGTGGTGGTGGTGTCACGGCCAAGATCGGAGAAACCGATGGTTGCCTGGTGGTTGTGTTAAAACAGTGGCAAACAAGAAACACAAACCCAAAACAAAGAGGGGATAAATGAGTATTAGCAGGTGATAAACAACCTAGGGTTAAATCATTCAAATTGGGCAAAATTTAGACAAACCCCCAAATTGGAAAAACTTGGGTTCATGTTACTTACCTCTCAAATCGGTGAAGATCTCTGAAACTGGATAGATATTCGAACTCCTTGTTGGATAAGTTATGATTTGAGCTAAACTTTGGGAAGAATTGTGGAGTTTTGAGGAGGCGAAGAAGAGACCGACGGGGAGAGAAGAAGAAGAGAAGAAAAATGGTGAATTCGGAAATGGGAAAGAAGAGATCTTCTCCGTCTGTATATAAATAGATAGCGACGGATAAGCGTATCCGTCGCTAAGTATTTATATTATTTTTTTTCCCTTTTTTCCTTTCTAAAAAAAACAAGTCCGGTCAACAGACTTAGCGACGGATAAGTTTATCCGTCTCCAATACAGCGACGGATAAAACTCATCCGTCGCAGATTGTAACCCGAACTGCATCTTTTTAGACACGAACTGAGCTTAGAGTGAAGTTCGTGTTCATCCGTCGCTTCAGGTACCGATCCGTCGCTAAATAGCGACGGATGCGATCCATTTCTTTTATTTCGTCGCTAAATGGTTGTTTTGTTGTAGTGTAGATCCGTTTACATAAATGGCTAGCAACAAAGGACAAATTGATCACATTTGGCATCCATACTAGCTAATGGAAAATGTTGTTATTGTAGGGGAAAGTAAAGCACATGACATTGATAAAAAATGATAGGTTTTCTCTCTAAAAAAGCGTGACCTATTTTCATACTACCGCCGTCGCTGGAGATTGTCTTTCCGGCTGCCCTCTCTCTTTCTCTTTACCGCTCGTTATGTCCAGTTTACCTAAACCACAAAAACGTCAACGCCGTGAGGATCAAAATCTAATCATGGACGCGATTATGGATGCTCAGGCTGAATCTGCCGGTCTCGATTCCGTCTCAGATCCCCTCCCACCTCCGCCAAGGGTGCCACAAAGGCCCTCTATACCAGGTAACGACACTCCACTGCCCTCCTATGCCAAAATGGCTACTGCTCTTGGGGGCAAATAAGTAGATGTGAAATTTGACAAAGGGAAGAATGCCGATGAACTAGGCAAAATCAAAATCTTACCTCCTACTGCTGAAATCCCATTCAAACAGATAGATTTTGACGATGATCTTCTTGATAAGATGGTTGAACCCCTGCAAAAGGCAATCATTCTGAAAGTTATTGGTATGTCTTAGTATTATTCCGCTTTATTAAGCCGCATTGAACATATGTGGTCGTTATATGGTGATGATAGTTGCGAACTGCTTGATCTGGGAAATAATTGCTATTGTCTAAAGGGACTGTCTGATCTGAAACGAGAGATGATACTGTTAGTAATTGTAGGAAATTACCTCTAAGGTTAATGCAGCAGAATTCGAAAATTTTCCTACATGAATCGTTGATTGAATGATTATTTAACATGCTCCATACAAATGACTTACCCCGTTATCCAGCTTCCAGCTTCCATGAATCATTGATCTAATCATGATTTTGTTCTTCAAAGAACAATTGATGATCTTCTAAAGAATCTGACTGAACTCAGAACAATTCTAAGCTGTCTACGTACCCTCAGGATAAAGTCAAACGTAATTCAATTCTTCGTTTATGAATTCTCCATGGATGCTAGAAAATCCATATTCAAATCTACATTAAGCAAATTAAGAAATCTCAAAGATTATAATAAAATGAGATTGATCAAAGAAGAAAAGAAAAGAGTTAGAACGAATACAACCGTTTAGAAAAAAAAAAACAAAAGATGAAGAAAGCTCTTAGCCAGACCCCAACAACAACACGTTTCACACATTCAACAAAACTGATACTGCGACCGCAACAACATATAGATAAAACGCTGATTAGGTATTTTGCATGGACCTGACCCAGTTGGTATGTGTGCAGGCTAATTTTCTGGAGGTCACGGGTTCGAGCCCATCACTAGCAATCTTTTTCTTTTGAGCTTTTAACACTTGAACCTCATTCTAAATTGGTTCAAATGCACATTCTAACTTTAATTAATTAAACCCAATTTAATATAATTATTCTTTTCTTCTTTTATTAATTAAATCTAATTTAATTAATTTACTTTCTAAAGTATAAATTAATCAATTGAATCCAATTCAACTTAATTAATTAGTTGTTACTATCAAATAGAATCATTCTCAATAATATTAAATTAAATATTTACTAATCCAATTGATATTTATTTAATTATGAATTAAGTTATAAATCTAATTTTAACTTAATTAATTATTTCCATCAAATGAAATATCCTTGACAATAGTAAATCAGATGTTATAAATCCAATTGACATTTAATTTACCCTAATGCTTAATCGGGAGAATCATCACCTAGTTGTATATGACCCATATGCCCTCACATATCATGCAATCGTCACTAGACAATTGTCACTAGACAATACTAATATGTAAGGAACGTTTGTTGAGGAGATACAAACTGCATGTGATGTAGAGTACTTTGATGATACAGTCCTTTCATTCTCGAATACTCGAATGGATCTAGAATATGGATTAGTGTCTATTCCAATAACTCATCCATTGTCTCTCAATCTTCTTAGTCGATCTAGATGATTATGTCCAAACACCATTTTGACATATATCTTTGCAGTGGCCACTGACTAACGATCACACTAAATATGAGATGTAGAGTATTCTCTCCTTGAATCTATTCGGAGGAATGAATCCTGATCTTGGTCCAATCACTCACACCATATGCTTCCTAATATACCCAACGCATGCCGTATCTACCCTACTTTAAGAGTGCAAGCGTTGCGCATGGTCAAAGTATATTATTCCACATATGATGTAGTATTGACCTCAAGTCTGAGGACTATTACATCAACCCACAATCCGATACTCCCATAGACACTTAAATAGAATTTACCAAATGGTTTCTCGGCTGGGTATGCCAACACTCTCCAAAGTGTTCATGTGTCCATCATGAATAACCAAGCTATTCGCAGCAGTGAGAACTACTACATCCTCGAAGGATCTGATCACTACAAGAAAAACTGGATTCAGCGACGGATGTCATCCGTCGCTATGTAAGCCCGATCCGTCGCTATCCGTGCTTAGCGACGGATTGTCCGTCGCTAAATAGGACGTCGCAGAAAGTGGCGTCGCTAATTCATTTAGCGACGGATCGGGCTTATCCGTCGCTAAATTTAGCGACGGATTAGTTATTCCGTCGATCAATTGGTGTTGACCAATTGAGCGACGGATAATATTATCCGTCACTAAATATAGAGACGGATATCCGTCTCAAAATCTATTTTTCTTTTAAAAAAATTTGTTTTATTTTTATTTAATTCACCTACAATATAATAAAATATTAAAATATATATTTTTTTTAAATGCAATAAGGGTGTTGCGAGAATCGAACTCGCGACCTCTCGCATTAAGCGAGAATCATACCACTAGACCAAACATCCATATTTCTTATACTACAAAAAAATGATCAAATACGCATGAAAATAAACCAACCGAATAAGACAGACTCTCATCAGAAAAAAAAAAATTGAGCAGAAAATGAAATACAGAGAACATATTATTACAACTAACTCATAAACCTATACTAAATAATCATCATATTGTTTAGTACAACACTGGAGGCTACCACATATTTTCTATTTGGAACAACAATATATTTTTTAGCAAGATTAAATTATTGAGAAAGAAATTACCTTGATTATTGCAACATAAGGCCTCTGTTGCACGAGACCAAAGATTATTGTTAAACTGCAAAAATATTCGACGAAACCGAAGATCAGTGCTAAACTATATGTCATTTAACTCACATACACTCACTCACGGAAACTAAACTGCAAAAATTCCATGAACAATTATATACAAGAATGGTGATATCCACAGAAACCCAAAACACTCACTCACATACTACATTCTGGAACAACTCACATACACTCACACTCTCGAATTATACAGAACTCTCAAATCCTAACACATTTAACAAACAGTAACTTCATGTTTCAAGACTTGTTTTTCCAATTAACAAACATAATTAAAAATATGAGTTTATGTAATTCATCCAAACTGAGGAGGCCTGAACACGCGGTGGAGACTGGAGATAGACAGAAGACGATTAAATAAGAAAAAAAAATTTGAAGAAAGAATATCGACCTGACAATTGCTCACCTCCATGACAATTGCTCTGAGCTTCTTCGAACCACCCTTACGTGCATTTGGATGGAGAAGGCTTATCCGGATCTCCAAGTTTTGAGATGAGAAATTTACACAGGTTCATTAGGTCAGCAATACGTCGAGCTTCGAGAGGGGAAAATTAATCTAAATTAAGCAAAAAAATTGAAAAAATATCCCAAATTCTAGGGTTTCGGATTTAGGGTTATGCTTACCATAATTATGGATACATGGAGCACGGTGGAGCAGAGGAGGTGGAGCACGGTGGAGGCACGGATCAAGCACGGTGGAATAAAGGAGACGGAGCACAGTGGAAGCGCACGTGGAGAGGAGAGTGGCGGCTGGTGGTGGTGGCAGAAGCGATTTGGGTGGTGGTGGGTGGCGGTCAGTGATGGCTGATTTGTGTGGGTGGCGGGGCGGAGCAAGTGAAAGTGTGTGGGAGTGGAAGATGAAGAGATCGAAGAGAGAGAGAGAAGAAGAAGAAGAAGATGAAGGAAGAAGAAGAAGATGAAGTGATGGAATACATCTAGATCTGATCATATATTTGTTTTTCTTTTTTCTTTTTTTTTTTTAATTTTTAACATAGCGACGGATGTGTTTATGCGTCTCTAAATTAGCGACGAATAAATCCATCCGTCGCAAATTTAGGGATGGTAAATTTATCCGTCGCACATTTAGCGACGGATAAATTCATCTGTCGCTAAATACCAGTCAAATTTCTAACCGTCGCTATAATCACCGATCCGCCGCTATTCATCCGTCTCTATTTGGCTGTTTTCTTGTAGTGGATGCAACACATGCTAGTCTCTATCGCATCATTGATATCCCATATCTCAATGACCATCAACTAGTGGCTAATTTTAGGACTTAAGTTCTGACACGCAAACTCCCACTAACTTGGTGATTATATTTAGTCCTTGGGAACATCTTACAGAATAATTCAAACAACCAAATAATCTATTCAGTAAATGTAATGCCAATTGTATTTATGTATGCTTAAATAAATGTAACATAAATAAATACCAATAAGCTGAATGCGGTAAAGTACATATCGTCCTTAATGTTGGTTGTCTCTAGGACATATACACTTTCAGATACTTATAGAGGGCCCTTGGCAACTAGCCGGAAGCTTCCTATCCATTCGTACATGGCAGCCAAACTTCAGGGCTGATATTGATAAGATAGATAGTACAATCACATGGGTGAGAGTGTTGAATCTTCCACTTGAAATGTTCAGAGAGACTGTGATTCAATCTATTGCTTCATGTATCGGTGATCCGATTAAGATAGACGGGAATACTTTCCAGGGCACTAAAGGGAAGTTTGCGAGATTTTGTGTCCAAGTCCAAACCAGTAAACCACTGGAACTGGGCTTATATATTAAGGGAAAGGTGTATCAGATTGTGTATGAGAACATTAATTCTCTTTGTCATCACTGCGGCAAAGTTGGACACAACAAAGATGTTTGCACCCAACTACCTAATGTACAACCAAACCAGAGAACATTATGGGACTAAGCCAGACACAACAAGCAAGTGAACAGCAAACTGTTTTGGCTCCAACTCAATTAATTGAAAATTCAAGAAATAAGGAGTTTGGAGATTAGATGTTGGTAGAGCGTAGGAAGAAGAAAACGCAAAACCAGACACAGACTCTGGTACCCCCACCGGCCAGAAACCCAACGAGAAATCCTTGACGACCTGCAACTAATAACCAAACAAGACCCAATCATGCAGGGACACAACCTGCTGAACAGGCCCAACCAGTTGTGAACAACCCGATTTTCCGGGCCCAACCCCCCACAGCAAGTCCAAGGCGGCAGCATTATGCCAGCCAGTATTACTGGAAGGAATGGAAATACTCCCAACAGGGCCACACAGAATAGACGCACAGTGCCACGAGCAAGCACCAAAAATACTTCTGGACCGGCCCAAAATAATGGCCCCCCTACGCCTATTTCTATAGGTCAGAACCCTAGCACAATTCTAAGTAACAACAGCTTTAACGTGTTAAACTTAGAGGCAGTGTAAAATTCTGTTGATAATGGAGAACGTGAACATGGACATCGATCTGGAAAACCTGGAGATAGAGTTCATCAATGGAATGATGGTGGCTCATTGGGTGCCTCAATCCATAGTGACCCAGGAACATCTGTTTCGCGGCCCCTCATAGATAATACGAACCAATCAAGGAGAGCGAGTAATTCATGTGATGAAAATTCCGCCAACAGTTTGGGAACTCGAGATCAACGCCGAAGAACAACGATGAGTTGCTTTGCAGAGGTACGTGTTGACGGAGTGGCAACAGACGCGTCAGCAAGTATTGATGCGAGAGATATTGGGGCAGATTTATGCTCAATGGAGGAATCTGGATATTAATTATCCAGTTTTACCACATCATCTATATAATTTAGAGATGAAGATTATTTCTTGGAATTGTCAAGGAGCGGGTAATGAAAGTTTTCGTAGGAACTTTCGAGATTTAGTAAGATCACATAATCCAACGATTGTGTATTTGCTTGAAACCAGAGTTTCTGAAAATCAGGCATATACAATTGCACCTTTCTTGGGTTTTTCACGTTATGAAATTGCTCCAACTTATGGTATGTCGGGAGGCATATGGATGTTACGGAACGATGATGAAGTTGATGTTGATATTTTGGAAGTAGAGGACCAAGGAATTCATGCACTAATTGGCCCTAAACGGCAACAACAGTGGATGATTTCGGGGACTTATGCAAAACCAAATAAAGTTGATAAGTTGTGGTGTTTTAACAAACTTGAAGACATGGCAAAGGTGTCAGATCTACCATGGCTTGTGATCGACGATTTTAACGAGATTGGTTACTCCCATGAAAAACAAGGAGGAAGGGCAACAAATTTTAACCGCTTAATGAATTTTCAGCAGCGAATTGAGAGATGTGGCCTGGTGGATTTAGGCTTTAAAGGTCCATGCTTTACTTGGACCAATAAACGGGAGGATGGAAGTCTGATTAAAGAAAGAATAGACCGGGCTTTGGCAAATCACTACAAGAAAAACGCAGTTTAGTGACGCTCCCATGCGTCACTAAACTGCTCCCCATGGGTCGCTAAACGCATTAGCGACGCATATGCGTCGCTAAACGCTTGGTCGCTAAATGGCGAGGCGACCCATGGGGTCATGCGTCACTAATTTAGCGACCATTCTTAGCGACCCAAAAATGGGTCGCTAATTTAGCGACCCATAGACCCATGCGTCGCTAAATCGGTCATTTCTGGAAAATTTTATTAAAAATAAATTCTCCTCTCTGCTCCACCTTGTGTTTCCTAGGCTTCGAACCTAGGACATCCTTACCCAACACCTTACTAACCCAACACCCTTACCACTCGGCTACCAATACTTGTGATAATTCTTGTATAAGTTCTAGATAATATATAGTTGTTGCTCTTCATAGTCACTTTCATATGTTTATATTTATAAACCGTTTATATCTTCATACGGTTTGAGATATCTCAATTACTAAGTGAACTATCTAAGGAATAGGTCACTAATTTTTTTTTTTTTTTATTTCTTAACGGTTGAGTTACTTAGACACTAATAGTTTATTTTTGAACGGTTGGGGTTACTTATTTACGGACTTCAGTTTTGGTGTTATTTTATATTCTTTGTGCACTCCTTATTTCTTAAGTGTTTTTTTCTTTTAGTTTTGTAGAATAGTGTCACGTTTTGATGTTTTTCATGTTTCAAGCACTTAGGTACGAAACTGTGATTTTGAGCTTAAAACGCTGCAAAGTGATCTTGTTGAAGTTTCTCGATCTCCATGGATATGTTCGTGAGTGACCGTAGTTCGATTTAATCCAAGAATTTCATTTGGGAAAAACTTAGACTTACCTTAGAAGCACATATTCAGAAGTTCGAATAAAGGTTTTGGAGTCGTTCAAGTGTGCAAGATTAGTGCAGTCTAGCCATTTCATCCATAACTCCTTCATACGATATTGAATCAACCTCAAATAAACGTCCACGCGTAGATAACTCAGCGAGGTATCCAACGGTAGGTTATGTGCACCAATACGATAATAGATGAGCCCTATAGCTCCAGTTGAATGTGAGGAGACCCACCTGAAAATTATGCAATTTTTACGACCCGTTTAGCGACCCATAGCCCATGCGTCGCTAATTTTAGCGACCCATAGCCCATGCGTCGCTAATTAGCGACCCTTGAGCTTTGGTCGCTAAATTAGCGATGCGTCGATAATTTTAGCGACGCATGGGCTATGGGTTGCTAAAATTAGCGACGCATAACCATGCGTCGCTAATTTAGCGACCCTTGAGCTTTGGTCGCTAAAATTAGCGACGCATGGGCTATGGGTCGCTAAAATTAGCGACGCATAACCATGCGTCGCTAATTTAGCGACCAAAGCTCAAGGGTCGCTAATTAGCGACACATGGGTTATGGGTCGCTAAAATTAGCGACGCATGGTTATGCGTCGCTAATTTGCGTCACTAATTTCTGTTTTTCTTGTAGTGAATGTCGAATTGATGACTAAATATCCAGAACATTGTGTGTTACATCTCCCCAGGACACATGGTGATCACCATCCCATCATGACACTCTGTTTTGGTTTGGAAAAACCATTGGTCAAGAAACCTTTTCACTTTGAGGCAGCTTAGTTTTTCCATGAGTGTGAGCCCCTTCTGAGACATGTCTGGCAGCAAAGTGACGGAATTTTACAAGCTATCTCGAGAGTCCCGGAAACCATGGTACCTTGGAATAAGGAAAGGTTTGGGAACATTTTCTGGAGGAAAAAGAAAACCAAAGCGAGAATTGATGGCATTCAGAAAGCACTGGCTATTCGAAACATCCCCTTCTTGGTGAATTTGGAGAAAGAGTTAATTGCTGAGTTTAACGAAATTTTGAAACAAGAAGAATTATTTTGGTTCCAAAAATCTCGAGTAAAATGGCTCGTGGAGGGTGATAGAAACACAAAATTCTTTCATCAATCCACACTTGCTAGAAGACGGAGAAACAAGATTATGGTGCTGAAAATCGATGATTCTTGGGTAAGGGATGATGAACTGCTCCGTGTACATGCAGTTAATTACTTTAAGGGGCTTTTCTCGCAAGTGGATTCTGTTACCAGGAATCGGGGGATGAGGCTGCAAATTTCCAGATTTCAAGTAACACTCCAACAGGCATTTAACCCAGCTGGACAGGTTTATCGATATCAAAGAGCTGAAAACTGTTGTATGGGCTACGAGTGGGTATAAAGCGCCGGGTCCTAACGGACTTCAAGCTATTTTCTATCAGAGAGGATGGGAATGGGTATCACAATCTCTTCTTGAATGTATGCAACAAACTTTCAGGAACATGAAGTTGGATCCCATTTTATGTGCTGCACATATGTGCTTAATCCCAAAGGTACCGAATCCTACTTTAATTTCTGAATATCGTCCCATATCTTTATGCAATGTACTTTACAAATTTGTAACCAAGTGCATAACTATGAGATTGAAAGAATTGATGCCATCTCTAATCGCACCAACACAATCCAGTTTTATTAAGGGGAGAAGCACACAAGACAATATATTTGTTTTACAGGAACTACTTCATTCCTTGCGAGCAAAGAAGAAAAATAAAACCGGTTGCATGGTTATGAAATTGGATTTGGAGAAAGCGTATGATAAAGTAAATTGGGATTTTCTAGAGGAAACATTACATGCCTTTCATTTTCCTCCAGCACTAGTTGAGTTGATCATGTCCTGTGTCCGAAATGCTTCTACTAAAATTCTATGGAATGGTGAACCCTTGAAGCATTTCAACATTCTTGTGGTTTGAGGCAAGGGACCCACTTTCTCCCTACCTCTTTGTGCTATGTGTGGAGCGATTATCTTATTTGATTCTCGAGGAAGTGGAACACAAGAAATGGAGTCCCATTATTCCTTGTAGAAATGGCCCAGCTCTGTCTCACCTCTTCTTTGCTGACGATCTGGTGTTGATGGGTAAAGCGACAATCTCAACAACTCAGACTATTAAAAGGGTCCTCGACAAGTTCTGCCAAGCTTCTGGTTTAAAGCTTAATCCTACGAAATCTAAAGTCTTCTTTTCTAAGTCAAGGGGTGCAAATCTGAAAAGTAGTAAGTGATATCTTGGGTTTTGGCCAAACAGTGAATCTCGGAAAATAACTTGGTATCCACCTGGTCCATGGTAGAACAGATAAAAAACGAAGATATTCTGAAACATTTGATAGAATTATGGCACGCATGAATGGGTGTAAAAGCAAGTTTCTTTCCTTGGCAGGAAGAGCCACGCTTATACAATCTGTCTCTAGTGCCATCCCTATCTATTCAATGCAATCTGAATGGTTACCCGAAGCGGTTTGTAACAAATTGGACAAACTTAATAGAGATTCCTTGTGGTCTAGGGATCCAGATAAGAAAAAGCTGCACCTGTTGGGTTGGAAAAAAGTCTTGAAACCCAAAGATGAGGGGGGCCTGGGATCGAAGTGCAAGGGTCAGTAATGAAGCCCTGCTCTCCAAAGTCGCCTGGAAAGTGTTAAGAAAAGAAGAAAATGTCTGGCAGCAATTTGTCCAAGCCAAATACTTGAAAGGAAAGAGACTCCTTGACTATCTAGCTAAGCCAACAGATAGTCCCACTTGGAAGGGTATAGTGAAGTGTATGGATAACATGAAACCTTTCTTAAGATGGAGAATAAGAGATGGCAGGTTGATATCGTTTTGGTTTGATAATTGGCTAGGGACGGGGCCATTATCTAAACGCAATGCGATAATTCATCACTCTGAATCAGAGCTGAAACTTTGTGATTTGGTGACAGCAGATGGAAGCTGGAATTTGCAGGCACTTATCTCCCAGCTACCAGCAGAGCTTAATCAGGATATTCTCAAATTTCCTATTCAATTGAATGATCAAACAGACACCATTCTTTGGAGCAAAACTGCCAATGGCAACTTTACTTGCCAATCTGCTTACAGAGCTTTCAGGAGAGTCGAAATGAACAAACATCTACCAGAGCGCATTGGAAATGGATTTGGAAAAGCAACTTCAACAATAAGCTAAAACATTTCTTGTGGCTTGTGGTACATAACAGGCTTGCAACTAATTGCCTCAGAAAAGAAAGGCATATCACAGAATCTGGAAAATTCTCACAGTGCGATTGTGATGAGGAGACTGTCTTACATACCTTAAAACACTGTCCTGCGGCCAAGAAGATTTGGAGGAAAGTAGTCCCAGCCTCAGAGTTCGATGCTTTCATGGCTCAAACAGATGTAGTATGGATACAGAATAACATTAAGGACACAGAGAAGATTAATCAACTTAACCCAGATCTAAAATGGAAGTGGATATTCATAGCTTCTTTATGGCAAATATGGAAGTCAAGAAATGCTAACATATTTCGTGGGAGAGCTGAAAGCTTGGATTCCATCTGTTTTGCAGTGAAACAACTTGGTCAAGATCTCCAGTTCAATATGGGAAGAAAAGGGGGAAAATCAGCTCGCCAAAAATGGGTTAAGCCTGCATCGGAATGGGTCAAGCTTAACATAGATGGGGGAGTAATTAAATCTGTGAATCGAGGCACATCGGGCGGTTTGCTGCGAGACTCCAATGGCGAATGGATTTGGGGGTTCAGAAGGAGATTACAATCTCCATCGGTTGAAGAAGCAGAGGCGGACGCCTTGTTCTTTGGACTGCAACACGCCTGGGAGCAGCGACATCGACGGATTGAGGTGGAAACAGACTCCTTAATGTTGAGCAGATTTGTCTTGGGTGAGGATGAGATGGAAGACGTGGACCCAGCAGTAAAAGAGAAGATAGAGCTCTGTAAAGCCTTTATGCATAAACCATGGGATATGGTGCTCAAATGGATAAAAAGATCAGCTAATATATGTATATGTGTGCTGATAAGAGATGACTAGACTAGAGAGTAGAGAATTGGAGGATGGAGTTCTTTGTGAATTATCTACTTTTCCACTTGTAACTTTTTTAAATTTCGATAAAATTTAAGGACCGAAGTCTTTTATTAAAAATAAATAAAAAAGCACATGACATTTATTCTCTGCTTGCACATGGACAATACCGATCCTGGATTGGGTACTGCAGTGGATATAAACATGCCTACTGTCAGGGATTGACTGGGAGGCAAGGGTTAGAGAGCTGAACCGCCGTGCTAGGGGGAAAGGCTGGAATGCAAGTTTGGCAAGCACGAAATGCGTCTCTGTTTCAGCAAAAGTCGATTGATGCGGACGCCATTGGATCCGAGGCTGCCACGAGAATATTGTAGCGGAGCCTTCTGTTCCCAGACTAAACGCACCTATTTATGATCTAATATTTGACATTTTTGTTCGGCCTTATTGTAGCTTACTGTAGTGACTAGTGAGACATGCTTTTGGACTCGTAAGGAGACGATCTCGATTAGTTAAAAAAATAAAAAATCAGATAATGAGTTTTAATAAACATTTCCAAACACTACTTTAATTTCACAGTCTTTCCACAAGAAATCCAATTTCAGTTTGATCAAAACCCCTCTGCCACCCCCCTAAATGCTGCGGCGAGCCACCACCAATCTCCGCCGCTCTCTCCGCCCCTCCTACACCCCTCACCGTCCATTCTCCTCCACACCAATCCCACCACCACCCTCCTCCACCACCGGCACCACAGATGCCGAGCTCCGCAAGTACATCGGCTACTCCCTCCTCTTCCTCGGGTGCGGCGCAGCCACCTACTACTCCTTCCCATTCCCCGAAAACGCCAAGCACAAGAAAGCCCACCTCTTCCGCTACGCCCCTCTCCCACCCGACCTCCACACCATCTCCAACTGGAGCGGCACTCACGAGGTCCAAACCCGGACCTTTTTCCAGCCCGAGTCTGTTTCCGAGCTCGAATCCGTCGTCAAAGAGTGCAATTCATCAAAGCAGAAGATCCGTCCAGTCGGGTCGGGTCTCTCCCCGAATGGAATCGGGTTGACCCGAGCGGGTATGGTGAATTTGGCCTTGATGGATAAGGTTCTGGGGGTGGATGAGAAGAAGAAGGTGGTTACTGTTCAGGCTGGGATCAGGGTTCAGGAGCTTGTGGATGGGATTAAAGAGTATGGCCTTACTTTGCAGAATTTTGCTTCCATTAGGGAACAGCAGATTGGTGGCATTCTTCAGGTTAGGTTATTATTCTTCCGTTTCGAGTTCATTTGTTTTGAAATGGTTTTTGTCATTGCTTTTATTACTGAAATTTAGTGCCTTAGATTGTTTGGGTTAGAAACTGTTATTCTCGTCTGAACATAACAGAACTAAACAGAATTGAACCGAACAACAGAACTGAATGAACGCGAACATAACTGAACTGAATGTATTTGTAGCATAAAATATAACTAAGCAAACCTGAACAGAACTGAATGAACCTGAACAGAACTCAACAAAATTTAAATTAATGAGTTGAACATAGCCTTACTCAGATAGCCTGCAGAGCTAGGTAGACTTGTTGGGATTTTGGGGCAGAGCTATTAACCTGCAATCTGAACGGGTATACGGATGGTTGGGCTGGTTTGGTATAGTTATTCTTGATATTTAAAGTGGAGGTGTAAATTGAGGGCATATGCAACACTTGTGGGGGTAGTGATGTGATTAATTTTGAGGAGTAAGTAAGGTGTGTCTAATAGTTAAGATGTCCTAATTCTTGCATCGAGTTATTTAGTGCACCAATTCCATAAAATAGCGTGTGATCCTGTCACACATTTGTCTCGTTTTCTTCTCTTAGATTCAGTTCTATTTTCCTATTAGTTCGAAGTTTATCTAATAGTTTTCTTTGATTTTTATACTTTTATGTAGGTTCATAAGTTTGATTAAACTTTGGTTTTTGTTTTTTTTTTTTTTTTAAATTTGTTCATGTAACATTGTGTTGTGTAACGCAAAATGGAAGCTTAAAAGGTAGTGCTGAAGCTGCATTTCATATAGGTTTTGAAATATTTTGTTGTAGCAAATGAAAGCTTATTTCACATGATTCATAATATGGCCAATCATCCTTGGGGTCATCTGTAGCATGTACATTCTAAACCAGATGTACACTAATTCCTCTTTAACATTTTTGTTTTATTTTTATTTTTTCCTTTGACTTGTTTCTTTTGGTAGTGCTAATGCCTCACTTTGTAAAATATCTAACTCTGGCACTGATAGTGTTTGGGAAATAAAAATGCAAAAGATATGAACGAGAAATAAGTATCATATATTTTAGAGAGTTTCGAAGATTTCATGTTGGTTTCATCTTAGAACTATAAAACCTAGACTTTTCGGATTTTTTTGATCTGAGATTCTGAAATGTGAACCATGGGTGCCCCTGGTGCTTGTATTCTGACCTGCCATAGAGAAGAAAAAATTGGATATTGAGAGCTTTCGTTTGCAGATTTGAATGTATAGGGGGTGTGCACTGGATCAATCCGAACTAAATCAATCTTTTTTTAAAAAAATTTTATTTATTTATTTATTTTCGGATTGGGATCAAGAATCAATCATCGACAATCTAATCTGAAGCTTCTGGATAGTTTGGATGAATCGGACATTGAATCGGTCATATTCAAATCCGATAATCAGAAAAATTGCAATATATCGTGCATCTCCCCACACTTTCCTCCTGTTTTTATGCATTTGAAATGATTTCAACAGAAAAACAAAGATTATAAAAGTGACATAGCAAAGTTAGGAGCAGAGACTAGTTTTGGTGTGGAAGGTGGTGGTGGTAAATGTACCAAAGAAAGTAGGAGTCAAATGAACTAAAAGAAATATGAAGAGCAGCTAGAATAGAAGGAGGCTCTTCACTGCTTCTTTTTTCCTTTCTTACCCTGACAGGATATTTCTCTTTTTTCCTCTTTTCTTCTTCTTTTTTATTTTTGTTATTTTGTTTTTATTTTTTATTGTTCATCATAAAGGAAATACACTGCAAAAGGCAATTCTTCACTGTTAAACCAGCCTTAACCATCAATTTCCGAACTGCCATTTCTAGGCAAGTCATGCCCACGTGTATTACATACTCTACTGACAGCCCAGCTATAAATAAATTGAAGGTAGCCCCATATATTCTTAATTGCACCCAGGATGCCACTGTAGGGAGATGGCCAATAGTTTCCTTACCGAAAAGCTCCTGCAATTCTCGTATTATGGCCTTCAATTACAGTAGACTACTGCTTGTGTGGAATAGCATGTTCGATTGATACTTGTTTGTATTTTGTAGTGGGCAACTATATTACCCTATCTTCATCTAACAACAGTACAGCACATGTCTATGTCTGGCATGTCAAATATCAGAATACGACTTTGGAAAGATTTTGATTTCTACTACAAAATCTTTTAAAAAAATCCTAATTGGCATAGGCATCAATTGGATCGGATGATCCATCGTTTTCCGATCAGTTAACCAACAATTGTCAGATTGGAAAAACTTGAATCCATAATCTGATAAAAAATTCTAGTATAGAAATGGTTCGGATATTGGGATGAGAGTGATTATGAACATCCCTTAGTTGCTTGCAGATCAGACCTAGTCCATATTATGGTTATTTTATATTGTTGGCTTAATATGTCTTGCTATCTGTAAGGCTCTAGTTTTAGCTTGTCCTTTTTTGTTTACATGAAAGCAATTATAGCAGATTGCCTATAATTCACCTAAACTTATTCGCCTATTTGTTTTTTAGTCTATTTTGAGTGTAAAATTTTGTATATTCTTACTTTGGTAGTGTTTGGTTGCAAATCCGGTTGGAGAATCCCATGAAATTGTAAAAAAGCTGGATTCATTTACTTATTGGATGTAAATGTTTGAATTCCCTTAATTTGTAGCTTATTGGCGCCAACCGGGAATTCCGAAATCCCTTTTCCATTTTTGGTTGCTTAAAAAACATGGGAATGTGAATTACCACATCAGGCAATTACTTTACCCTTGGGCTTGTCAGCAAAATTATGTTGTGTGGAGGCAGAACCAGAAAATCTTCATTCTTAATCCATGAGGCATGTTCCATTGAAATTTAAAAATAAGATGTCAAATAAAGAAGTTGATGGCTGTGATTAACAACTAAATAGTTCAACCCGAAATTCCTGTTTTTGATTTTTTTTGTGACAATATCAATTCTTTTGATTTAAACATACAATATATGTAACGATCCGAGCACTAATTAATTAGGTCCTGGTACTTCGGTCGCTGTGGTTGCTCTGGACTGCTATTCGGGTAATACTGCTAGTACCATGGACAAACACGTGTTTAACCTCACTTGTGGGCGTGCAGAAACTTCCAAGTGGTAATCCAAGACTGTTCCATAACCAAGCAATGTTAACTCTGTAGTTCTTATGAGCGATTTTGTAAAAAAATTGCACTTTCTTGGTATTAGTAGTTTAGATCTTTTTTAACCTTTCTAATATTGTGGATGTTACAATTTGTACCCAACTTAAAATAATATGTGAGAATAACATTGTTTTACCCAAAAATATATGTCCAACCTAAAATAAAAAAGTGTGAAGGGAAAAAAAATATTATGTGATAATTAATATTCGCGTTAATTTGTCGAAAAATAGAAAATACAAAGAAAGTGTTATTACTAGTAATAGGTGATATGGGATCTTAGTAACATGGAGTGAAAGCGGAAGCAAGAGCAAGAATTCATTAAAATCCAACAAAATTGAGAGTGGGGGTGTCAATAGAGCAGAACCAGGGGTGGGCATTAGCATGTTACTAGAATAATCCGATATAGCTATAAGTTAGGGGTACATTTTTAATAATTAAGAAGCATTTATACTAATATTAACTAGCAGTAGTAGAGTACATAGTAAAATTGAAGTTTGGGCGATGGTATTGTTAATTTGATTACAGAAGCCCAGGTGTATGATACACATCCAATTTCTTCCAACCTAATAACAGTACTATGCATCTATCAGCTGTTTATTTCTAGTTTTGGCCAAACTAGAAATAAACGACTCATAGATGCATAGTACTGGTAATAAAGATGATAATGGAGGGAATGTTGAAATTCCTACTTATTCTCAGAAATTTTTTAGGGGAATTATTTGTGCTTTGGGTGATTCCTGGCTAGAAGAAAAAGAAATGTGGTTTAACCAATTTCCAAACCATTCCCCTCCTCCCTTATTAGCAACCAAACATAGGAAATGTGGAAAGTCAAGACTTTCCACATCTCCATGGAAACCAAACACTCACTTTGGGAATTATATGAGCAGTCCCAATTTTTATGTTCGGCCATGCTTAAACTAGGGAAACTGAGTTATTGAATTTTTATCAACACTGTCCTATATTTAGCGGTTTAATAAATTTTCAAGAATTTGTCTAATGCTCTTAAGCCAGTCATTCACGTGCATTACGAATCTTCAGGTTGGTGCACATGGCACGGGTGCAAGGCTGCCTCCAATAGACGAGCAAGTTATAAGCATGAAGCTTGTCACTCCTGCCAAAGGCACAATTGAGATTTCTAAAGAAAAGGATCCGGAACTATTTTATTTAGCTCGTTGTGGTCTTGGAGGCCTTGGTGTGGTCTCCGAAGTTACGCTGCAATGTGTTGAGAGGCAGGAGCTCGTAGAGCATACATTTGTGTCGAACATGAAGGAGATAAAAAAGAATCACAAGTACCTTTTCCTTCTTTTCAGAACTTTGTGGTGGAATATTTCTCTACTAATTGATTCTTATGACATCATTCATTTACTTACATGCCCACATCCAACCTTGACACATATGAAGGCACATTTCTGTGTTTGCCACTTGTAGAAATTGCCGATCTTTGTTTTGTGGGTTTCATACAAAAATTTGGTAGTTAAGGGAATATTTAGTGTCACATGTATCTTATTATTCCCTCAAATTATTTCTTCTGAATTTAAGGATCCTGAATTATGGATCGTAGTCATTACATATTATGTTTCCATGTTAAAAAGGATTCACTAATATTGGATCGAGTAATATTCACATTATTTTTATTGTTTTCGAACACTAAATCTGTTCCAATTTATTTTCCTTGCAGAAAACTTCTCTCTGAAAACAAGCATGTCAAGTACCTGTACATTCCGTATACTGACACAGTTGTCGTCGTCAGTTGTAACCCTCTTTCAAAATGGAAGGGTCCACCTAAGCATAAACCTCAGTATACACAGGATGAAGCTGTGCAGCATGCGAGAGATCTCTATCAGGAATCTCTGAGGAAGTACAAGTAAACAAATCTTCTATATATTCTTCAACTCGATCAGCTAAATTTTAAAATTCGTAATTGATTGACCAGCATGAACATCATTTCTTACTATTTGCACACCTGTTGTCTGGATCTCTCTGGGGAGTTTTCCTCTTATACTTTGAGAGGTGCAAGACTTAATGTCAGGGGAGGGGTATTTCCAACTATGGCAAGAAAAGTGTAGCATGCATTATTGTTAGACATGCTAGTAGTAGTGCAATTGTAACTCGTATGACATTGCTAGTAGTATTTAAGTAATTATTTGTTCACACAAGTTTAATTCTGTCATTTACAGGAAAACTCCTGAAGAAAAAGAACCAGACATCAGTGAGTTTTCGTTTACAGAACTAAGAGATAAGTTACTTGCCTTGGATCCTCTCAATAAGGAACACATCGTGAAGGTTAATCAAGCAGAGGCAGAATTCTGGCGAAAATCAGAAGGATATAGAGTAGGCTGGAGCGATGAAATTCTAGGGTTTGATTGTGGTGGTCAACAGTGGGTATCAGAGACATGTTTCCCGGCTGGAACCCTTTCAAAACCAAGCATGAAAGATCTAGAATACATAGAACAATTGTTGCAGCTTATTGAAAAAGAAAAATTACCCGCCCCTGCACCTATTGAGCAAAGATGGACAGCTTGTAGCAAAAGCACCATGAGTCCAGCTTATAGTCCATCAGATGATGAAATATTCTCATGGGTACGGTAATTGATGTCTTATTTTTTATGACCTCGTTATAACATTGTTAGCAGAAAAATGCATGAGCACGGTCATGTTATATTCCTAACCTAGTTATATCATTTAAATTAAGAAAGATTATATGTTATAGTATTGCTTGTGGGGTATGTTTGTGAGGTATAGAATGAAAAGAAGTCATAAGTGGGCTGTTATATGGATAAACTGATAAAGAATTTAAATAGTGGTAACACTGTAAATAGGTGTAATGTTAATGATAATTTTTGAAAATGGATTAAGAAGTCTCTTCTGGAACAACCAAATGGCAAAGTGTTAAGTTTCAGATGGGGACCAAGAGTATTGTTTTTGTTGCATGGTATTTGCATGTACTGAAGAACTCTGCACCAGGACTGATTCTTTAAAACATTAGAAAATTTTGAAGCAGAAAATATTTACCAATTTCAGTCAAGGGAACTTGGTCTAGTCGTTCTGTAAACACAATGATATTAATAAATCATATTTATGTTAATCTAGGGTGTAATGTGTTTTTACATCATTATTTACGTTGCTAGGTTACAGTACCACAAAACATAATATAGATGTTGAAGCTCTTTGGCACATCTTTACTAGCTAGTTGGTAATATGTGGCTGTCATTAAATCCGAGGATTTCATTTGACCGTGAAAGCTTGTTACTGAAATAATTTTTGTACGATATACAGTTCAGAATAACCCTTCTCTGGTTCTCCTGATACATACTAGGGAATAACCCTTCTCTGGTTCCACTCTTATATTGATTACGTTGCCATTGTAAGTGAAAGATTAACATTTTCTTTCGCGTTCTAAAATAGGTTGGCATAATTATGTATCTGCCTTCAATGGATGCTCGGGAGAGGAAACTTATCACTGAAGAATTTTTCCACTATCAGCATTTGACACAGGCAGAGTTGTGGGATAAATATTCTGCATATGAGCATTGGGCCAAGATTGAGGTACAAATCAAATTTTAGATGTGCATTTGCTGATTTTTTGTCGATAAATTCGCGTTCATTTTCCAGACAAGAAAACTGATGTCTGGATATGCTAATGTGTTTTCTAAGCTGTGGTAATTAAAATAATAAAAAATTATCCCCGAACTTCGAATTATTGGCATCCACCCTGACTGGCAATAAACTTAATATGAAGGCAGGTATGTTCACTTTCGTGTGGATTGTCTGTTCATTGCTATGTGTTTAGTCTAACAGTCGCAAATCAGTTCAAACCCTCGCATCTTTGGGGTTTTCAAATATATGAACATTTTCCCTTTTGTAGAACAACTTTGCGACACGCTTTAGACAAATTACATTTTTATTAGACCACTATTTTTGCAAAATAATTTTTTTTAGCTTTCATAAGAAATACAACTCTTTGTAACATGCTTAAAATAGAAGTACATAATGCATAACCACTGCTGGATTTTTGGGCCTTTGATTTATTTGTATGGTTTGATTACTATTTGTAGTACTCCCTTTGTCCCAACAGCTGTATACATTTGATTTTTACACAATTATATAGGAAAGGGAATGGAATATGGTTGTTTACACCATTATTTAGAAATAGCTGTGCTTGAGGATTCTACCTGCGATTGAAATTTGAGTATTCTTTATATCATAGTAACATATGAGTTTTCCTTGCAGGTCCCGAAAGACAAAGATGAGCTAGTTGCTTTGCAGGCAAGGTTGAGAAAGAGATTCCCTGTAGATGCATACAATGAAGCGAGAAAGAAGCTCGACCCCAACAATATCCTTTCTAACCGTATTCTGGAGAAACTGTTCCCCGTCACTGCTGAGACTGTGAGTTGAGCTTCGTCCAATGGCTTAGTTGCAAATATCTGTTGGTTTATTGTGAAATTATAAACGGAGTATAAATCCTGTTTGTAATTCCCGAAAACTAAATTTTGTGCCTGAACTGCTGTTGTACACTGAACATGAGTTTTTTTTTTTTTTTTTTTTTTTTTTAATCCAGAAATAAATGTTCTGTATTTGTTCACATTTAGTTTGTTACTCAGTAGGGGAGACACTCTGGATGAATTCCAGAGGCCGTAGTGATTGCCTTTGCAAGTTTTAGACCTGAAAAGGGGTGGTTCTCTATATACACCAAGGCAAGGCGGATGAATATTTTTCTTCCAGCACTGAAGTCCCACTAATGCTGTTGTGTTGCGGTCCCGTGACAATATACGTCTTTCATCTCTCTGTGCTGGGGAATTTGCACCAGTGAGAGGGGGAGGTGGGTCAAGTAGCTAACATTATGCAAGGTGCTGTATGAAAACTCTCAAGACAGACCTTATCTTCTCTGCTTGTGTTGTTGAATAAAATTGGTAGTTGTAAATTTGAGCAGGTTACATACCCGAGTTTTGGTTAAATATATAGTATAAATTGAGTGTCCCATGAGAGATGTGTGAATGATTCCACAATTATATGGACTATAATATAATCTGCACTAACACATTACATTGCAAGTTTGCAACACAAGAAGATATTGAAGCCGAAATACAACAAGAAAAACACTTCAACTATCAATTTGAATGTTTACAAAGAACATATACATGTTGCTTCAACTATCAATTTGAATGGAGTATTTGAATGTTTACAATGAACATATACATGTTGCTACAAATATCCGACAACCCTGCCTATTGGTGAAAAGAGAGTGCTCGTGTTTACTCAACATTTTTACATATTCAGTGTTGTGAAACCGGTAAGATTGGGACAGCTGTTCACCGTTGGATCTCGCCAGTTAGAACGATCAACACTCTATTGTAAAATCTGGACGATATTACCTAGAAGAACTCCCTCTGGCACCGAGCAGAGTGAGAATATATCAACTTGTGTCATCCATCGCTCCCTCAAAGGATAGCCCAGAATTTCTTTCTGCAAAACAAGACTTGTTCCGTTTTCTTCTGATCATCTTCTAACAAATGCAGCTGGGTGTCCCAAAGAAACTTAGGAGCTAGACTTCTAATCCTTGTTATAACACTTTCGTCTTCACCTCTGATAATTATGTTGCCCTGCACACATTGAACATTAAGTTTGTGGTTATAGAGAGTAGTAAGCAAAAAATCAACTCGTTGGGACAATGTTGAAAATTTATAATGTGAAGAATTATAAACTCGTATATTTATATTCTTCCGGGTCCAAGTATCACGCATGTTCCCAAACAGATTCATACTTACACACTTACCTTAGAGGTTTTGAATCAAAATCACTGCATCTTGGATATACATAGAAACTGTTGATTTGTTTAAACATACCCCCTATGCCACTATAATAAACTATTAAACTTCCTCGTGTCTTTGCTTGTTGGTTTGTTAAACGTACGTCCTATGCTTAATCAAATGGAAAAGGGAAGTATCACATTGATTCATAGAATGTAAAGAAAGGATCACTCACCTGAGGACGTAACATTCGATCCATTTCCAACATGATATCCTCAAGTAAGCAACCTTCACGATTCTGGTATAGCGAGAACAGACGACTTGCATGCAACAAATCGTAAGTGCGAGGATATGTGGAGAAAGGTTCACACCTAAAAAAAGAAAAAATATAAGTTTATATCATGTTCCTGTAAAGGCAGAATAGCAACATGCTTTTTCATTCACCTCATTGCAACTTACCAGTCATGAAAAACACCTGTCAGCCCTCGGTTATAGATTGCGGATAATGTGTTGTCCGCTGTTACAGGAACCACATTCATAACCCAAACAGGCCATGTGCTCAAGCCAACAGCAAATCCACCAAGGGAAGCACTCATATCCATTACATTCCGTATGTCTTTCTCTTCAACATCCATCAATCTCCAGTAGTGGCGAACTTGGTCTTGCCAGTAGATTGTATCTACCAAAAAATGTTCTCGGTCGATACCTGCATTAAGTACTTGAAATTTTGTAGGCAAAATAGTCCTGATTGCGATAATGATCAATCCATGTTACAAGTCTATTAAGCTTTCCACCACAGGAAAGCGCCAAATACTGATTATTAATCTATTCTACAACAGAAACAACTCAAGAATAACAATAATGACAACAAAACTATTCTAGAGCTTGACCTTAGTTGAAAGAGTAAGTCTCATGAGAGACCTAAGAGACTTAAAATGGTATCCTTTAAATTTTTTCGCGAATGGCATTAACTCACAGAAGTATGACATGTGAACTTAAAACATACTCTATTCTCCATGGATAAGGAGTCCTAAAGCGGAAGATTCTTTACATAGTTCACATTCAGAAGTATCCAAGAAATAAAATGAAAACAAACAAAAGTTAGCTTTCTCAACAAAAATCACCGCCGTCATGACAGCATGGTTGACTAGGAAAATAGAGAACAAGTATGACAATCGTTTAAAATGTCAACAACCTAAGATATACAAAAATCAACTGGCATACCTAGCTTACTGAGACCGTCATAATACTCAGATAAACGCTGTGGCTTTGGAGGGAGTTTCCGCAAAACACGCTCTTCAATACAGTTCCTCAATGGTGTTTTCCAGGATGGTTTATCCGCGTCCTTCGTATCACACAAGCTAATTAACTTCTGCTGTACATTTTTTTGAAGACAAGAACTGTTTTCTGGCTTGGTCCAGATTGCTGTTTGCACTTGCCTGGCAATGAGCTTCCAACACATTGCAGAAGTCAACTCCACCAACTTATCCCAAATCAATGGAAAATCTTTATCTTTTCTGTATGCAGGAGGAGCAGAGTACACAAAGTAACCATTTGTTCTTAACAAGCGATCCACTTCTTTGATCAAAATGCCATCTGCATGAGGATAATTATATAGTTAGTGCGGCTTAAGATAAAACAGAAGATAAAAAAGTGCATATTGGATTCTTTAAAAAAGAGGCAACAAGGAAGAAAAAATGAAAACAATCAGAGGAAAGGCGCCACTAAGATAACCACCCAAATTCCATACACACCATGAGTACTACCTCCAGACAACCGATATGACTCTTGACCTATTACACAATTTTAGAGAAAATTACAGATACAAGCTGGATGTTTTTTATTTTATTTTATTTTAACCATAGAAAAAGCAAGAGAATACAATATTCAGATCAGTTTCATTGACAGCTATATAACATGCTAGAGCATATAGGGTTACAGGCTTACAGCAAAGTTACTCTTTTGTTCAAACTAACCATTCTCATGCCAATCAACACGACATCTGGAACAATGGACCATCTCAAACGAGTTGGAAGGATATGGTAACTGTTTAGTGGATGCAGCAGAAATCATTGCCCCAATCCCTCTTTCTAAGGCAAATTGGATTTGATTTTCATGGCCATCCTTAGGTGCAATGGACATAGTTTGGATATTTAAGTCAAGAAGATAGGCAGAGAAGCTAGCTACTCCACAGCCAACATCTAAAGCTTGATACACCCCAGCAGACACAAGGTCACCCTTCTCATTAGTTGTCATATTTCCCAACCTACAGACACAATAACAACTGATCAAAGCCTTTAAAAAAAGTTAGGAATTGAAGAACCATAATAACAGATCTATAGAAATGACAAACAATGTTACCAGCAATAACTTGGAAAACTGCAAAAGAAATATTGAAGTGTGAGCAACATAAAACCTAATTCCTTGAGTAAATGAAATTCGAATCTTTTTGAAGAACAAGAACATCTTTGGATGTCACAATAAAATGACTTCTCTTTCCACCCATAACAAAGAACTTGTGTACTATTTGAGTATGGTCCATTTTCGGTTAACTATAAGGGCTTGTGCATAGAAAGGTTTGGGGGTAGAATAAGTAAACAATCACAATGTAATAAAATGAGAAACTACAGGAAAATGAATCCATAAAATACATTCAAAACAAGATAAAGCTTTAATAACCAGATTTTTCAGGTGGAAGTTCCTTTCCTTCAACCAAGCTGATATAGACTCTGAAACTACACCTTATAGACATAATAAGGACCAAATTTTTGAGCTAATGATGTAAGTACCTCTCAATGTACTCAGAAGCTCCATGCTTGAAATGAGTTCCTCCACCAGGAAACCACCACAGGTTGCCCTTTTCGTGAACCCAATTTTGTCCTCCTTTAACCTCCGCAAGATGCGTATGATTTACATTGCTCCTCCAGACATAGTCCCTACTAGTTGGCCACCTAATCGGTATCTTATAATCAGCTGGTGGAGGAACCAAACAAAACAGCCGCCTATCAAGTGGAAGACAGTGCCTCTCCAGCTCTTCTCTCCTGGAAAGATCTAATTTTGGCAGTAACTCGTTGATGTACGAAGCATCATGACATGGAATATACTCATTGTGTGTCAATGGGCATACGTCCATCCCCGTTTCAGGAATGCTAAGAGGCACCGTTCGATAACTAACTCGAACTTTATTTGTAAACGTGGCTGCAAGCATAATTTAAGCCTCAATCAGAAGAAGAGCACAGTCACACATCCAAAACACCTCTTTGTCATGCAAGAGTAAGCCTTTTTATAAAAGACCCATCTTTTTGCCCTACACATTAGTACAAAACCACTCCATGAAATGTGGCTGTCTAAGCTTAGAAAACAATGTTGATAAAAATGTGGCCTTGATTTAGGAAAGACAGCTCCTTTATAAAAGACCCATCTTTTTCCTACACATTAGTACAAAACCACTCCATGAAATGTGTTGATAAAAATGTGGCCTTGATTTAGGAAAGATAGCTCCTTTATGTATCTTTTGCTTCACAATTGGATAACAAAAGCCAGTTTGAAATGGGGTTTGTGATATTACGAAGAAGTTACAAGACTAGCATCATAATCATTGAAGTATCATCAGATCTAATTACAATAAACAAACCGAAAACAACATCCCAACACTAAACTGAGAATCTAGTCTAGTACTAAAAAAAAGAAGAAACTAATAAAGAATCAGTAACAAACAACTAACCAGGAGGTGCTGATGAATCATTGACATCTTGCAGGGAAGATGAAGAAGACGAAGAAGAAGTGTTGCCAAAGAGTGTACCAGTGTAAAAGGAAGCAATCATAACTAAAAGGGCTACCATTATAATTTGGCCGGTTTTCCAATCAAATGCCCTCATCTTCGTCACTCCAATCATTTTTCAATCTCACCTCCAGTATCTAGTCTAGTCTAGCCTAGCAATGTTAAGGGTGGAGAGAGAGAGAGAGAGAGAGTTAGAGTTCTATTCTGGGTAGATCAAGAAAATCGATCTCAGACGGTAAGAGAGAGATTCAGACAGTGTCTGTGTGTATTGTATCGTTATTACAAATATTAATAACCGTCGGTGTCATAAAAATGGCCCCCTTTTTTATATTTTGTTTTTTTAAGGGCTCATTACATATTACATATAAATCCCTCTTAGATGTATTAATTGCATGTAAGAGACGATAAGTTCATCAATTACATTCAGCCTCCAACTAGTTTTAATTACATCCAGGTCCACGAATTTGACTTTCGGCGAACTAAAACGTGAAAAATACAATTTTACCCTTGCTGGAAAATCTGATTATTCTCTCACCCAAACAAATTCATTTTATGTTTATTGCACAATAATCAATAATATTTTCTATTTTACAAAAATGACACTAAGTAATTCAAAATTAAGCCATATAATTTATGCAAATTTCAAAATACACCTAAACATTTATTATAAATCAATTCCAATAAAATTTGTACTTACAATATAACCCAAACTTATTTTAACATAATTAAATTCCTTTTTAAATTTTTTTATATTTCTTCTTCACAGCTCCGGTCACCGAAATTATCACTGGAGACCGGAGTTGTCTTCCACCGGGAGTTTGCAAGCTCCGATTGGAGCTTGCAGCCCCCGAACTGGGAGCCACAACTCCGATCGGGAGCTGTAAGCTCCTAGAAGCTCCGATCTGGGAGCTTACGTGCTCCCAGATAGGATCTTCAAGTCCGGTATCGGAATCCGATAGTGGACTTGGAGAAGAAGAAGAGAAGGAAAATAGAAAAAGAAAAAAGAAAAAAGAAAAAAAGAAAAAAGAAAAAAAAAGTGAAAAGAATAAGTAAAATATAAGGCCATGTTTGGTTGTATGAGAGAGAAAATTTGGAAATTGAGTGGTTGACGCCGGAACGGCCAAATGGACTTGGATGTAATAAAAAGCAAGATAGTCCTTCAGATGGAAAGAGGCCATCTAGTGGGGGTCCAGACGTAATATTCCCCTTTTTTTAATTTTATTTTAGATGTTAGGGGTAAGTCGTTATTTCGGACACCTTCTCATATAACTATACTAGTTTACAATCCGTCGAAAATCGACGGGTATCACATATAGTAGTACGTAAGAATTATATTTGACAAAAAAATAGAATATATCGTCCAAAAAATAAATTAATATAGTACTTTATAATAATTAGTTGTGAATTAATTTTATGTCATCAAGCTATAAAATGTCATAAAAACATGAAAATAAAATTGAAAAGGATCGATGACATGTTATTTTCTCACACATATGACTACGACTTACAAATTCACTATGTTTGCGCACCGGGTAGAATTCTGAGTTCATATGATAGCATGTAAATCAGTCAAACCAAGTTAAAACTGCAATCTAGTGGAACGTGCCCAAACTCATAAGGCATATATCAATCTTTCGCTCCCCTAAGGCAGCTAGTGCAACCGACTCTAACTCAGAAGCATAGATCATAAACTTGCTCCCCCGTGGGGTAACCAACACATTATCAAACTTAGAAGGCATAGATCATAAACTTGCTCCCCGTGGGGTAACCAACACATTCTCAAACTCATAAGGCATATATCATAAACTTGTTCCCCGTGAGGTAACCACCACTAACCAACACATTCTCAAACTCATAAGGCATAGATCATAAACTTGTTCCCCATGAGGTAACCACCACATTATCAAACTCATAAGGCATAGATCATAAACATGCTCCCCCGTGGGGTAACCAGCACATTATCAAACTCATAAGGCATAGATCATAAACTTGTTCCCCGTGGGGTAACCGGCACATCACTACAAGAAAATAGCCATTTAGCGACGGATAGATAGAAACGGATACCATCCGTCGCTACTTAGCGACAGATCGCTACTGATAACGACGGATAAGGACGAACTGCGCTCTAAGGTCAGTTCGTCATTGGAAATGGTCAATCCGACATCAACTTAGCGACGGATAACGTTCATCCGTCGCAAAAACTAGTGACGGATAAGTCTATACGTAGCTAAGTTGGTTGACCAGAATAAACAAAAATGAAAGTAAATAAATAAATAAACACGTAGCGACGGATAAGTCTATCCGTCACTAAATGCCGACTGCACAGAAGGCATCGTCTGTTACAGATTCATTCCATTCACTTCTCCATTGTTAAAATCTTTCAAACCCTAACTCTCTTTTCTTCTCCTCCCATCTCAAATCCACCACCACCACCTTCACCCAGGATCGGTTCCACCACCACAATCACCACCTCGACCACATCACCACGGTAAGTCTCGTGTTTATTGTTTTGTATTTTCTTCCCCTTTTGTATTTGGTTTCGAATCTGACTCCTACCTCCCTTTGTTTGTTTGTGTTTCTTGTCTGTGGATGTAGAGGATTCGACATTGCCTCAAATCCACCACCGCCACCACCTCGATTCTCGATCTGCCCAAATAGAAGGTTAGAACCCTAACCCTAATTTTTGGGGCTTTTTAATTTTTGTGCTTAATTATAATTTTTCTAGTTGTCAATCGTTAGATTATATATGTTGTATAACAAGAATCATTTTAAATAATTATTTTGAATTTATTCTGTAATTTTATAAATTAGTTTGAATTAATTAGATGTTGTTAATTGATTATGTTAACTGTAATTAGTATAAGCTAGATTAATTTATTTAAATAAAATTGGTTAAGTAATTTTGGTTAATTTTTCGTTAATAAATTTAGAGTATTCTGTGTAGTTAGTTCTGCCTAGTTAGTTTGATTAATAAATTAGATTAAAATTATGCGTAGAGTTCTCTTAATTATAAATTTGTTAATGAATAGATTAATAATAATGTTAATTACGTTATGTAGTTAATTTAATTATTAATGTTTATTTTGAGTAATTTTTGTTAAATTTGCTTAATATTTTGTTAAATTTTGAATTAAGTTGGATTAAATTTGATTAATATGTTATATAAGCTATAAAGTGTGATGATGCTATTATTGTTGAAGGGTAATTCGTGTTTCTTTCTAAGTTCGCAATAAGTCGCTAATCTAAGTCATTCTAGTTCTTCCTCTTGTAGTGTTCCTCTAAGATAGGAAGTGAGCCTTCTTGTAGCTTCCTCGTAACTGAAATAGACTAGGGGGGGGGTTAGTGTCTCTTGCCCAGTCTGTAAGGTATCAGACCGAAGAGGCGAGTTTACGAGTAGGGAGTTGTAAGGCTTCCCTAGTACGAGTAGTAAATGTGGTGGTTGAGAGGTGTTATTATTGCTTACTGTTGAGGAGTAAATGAGGCCTTTATATACTTGTTGCCTTTCACCTTCCGGTCGTGTAGGATCGCGACACGTGTACGGCTAGGATTGAGGCCTTCCTCGGCCCAGGCCCATTAAGGAGGTCCGTGGGCCTTGTCCCAAGGGAGCAACCATGGCTGGTCGCTCAAGGTCCTCGAGCCCTCCTTGCACGTGGAAGGTGCGAGTAGTGTCCTGCTCAGTTTCTCTCAAGGAGTGTTACCTTGACGTAAGGCCTCCTCGAGCCCTAGAGATGCTCCTCGAGCTCACTGGCAGCTTTGTCCTTGTGATGAGCTTATTTTGAGGGTTGTCCTCCCAGTGACGGTCGGACCCTATGTTGGTCGGTCCACACCTTAGTGACATACTTGGGTGTGGTCGTGCCCCTTGAGGGACGGCCTATGATGCTTTGTCGCGCTCTTAGACCGCTCCAGTTCGTACATGCGGACTGGACATATTTCAACACTAACATATGTCCCCCTAGTTTCCAAGTATCTTTGTAGAAGATAGTTGAGGAACTATGTTGAAGTAGAGGTCGAGCAGAGCCTCGACTAGTAGTGGGCGAAAAAAGATTTTCGTATTCGCACCTTGGTATCTTTCCCTCCTCCTATCTCTCCCCCCCCCTTTTTTATAGGGTGCGAGCAGACGTTGCTCGGACCTTATGAAAAAGAGATATGTTTGCTGGGCAGAGATCGGATCCGGGTAAGTATTCCTTGGTGGAATGGAATGACTTCCTGCCGCTTTTTCTTTGCAAAATATCTCGAGGAGAGATATTTGTGAGCATGGAATGGAATGACTTCCTGCCGCTTTTTCTTTGCAAAATATCTCGAGGAGAGATATTTGTGAGCATGGAATGGAATGACTTCCTGCCGCTTTTTCTTTGAAAAATATCTCGCGGAGAGATATTTGTGAGAGTGGCTCCTCGAACCATTGCCACGTGTCCGTCGATTTTTTGCCTTGCCATCCTTTTTTCTCTGTAAGGTCTCGAGGAGAAAAGATTTTGGTCGTCGATCTATCCCTTTTCCAAGTGTGCGGTGCTCGCGCTACGAATTATCTACTGTGATTAGGTAATTCGCGCCGGCATTGGAAACTGTGTCCGAGCCCGAGCGGGAGCGTGGAGGGCAAAATGGATAATTCGCCAGGCGGCCGTAATCTGGGCCGTTGATCATGGCCACGTGGTCGATCCGGATGGAGCGAGGGCACGCGTCGTTTCGTATCCCCGAGATACCCTCCTATAAATAGTTCGATACTCGGTCATTCCACACTTTTCGCAATCCGAATATTCAGAGCTAAAAAGAGAGAGCGAGGAGTATAATCTGGGTCGAGGAGCAACGTGGTCGAGACAAGAAGTGCGCGAGGAGATTTTCCGGTGTCCAGAGTTCGGTTTTCAGGCGGGTTTTCAGCTTTTCCGGCTTCCTTTCCGGTTCCCATCCTTCCAACACTTAGCATCAAGTAAGTTTTCACGTTTCCCTTACGATTACTTGCTTTAATCTCCTCTATTTTGCTTGAATTCGCTGTTTTTTGCTCTCGATTTCGCCCTTTTTGATTTCGTCTTTCTTTAATTTCTTCCCGGATGTTGTCACCTGAGTATTTGCCGGTGGACGGCGGCCTTTGAACGACCATGGACTTAATAATCTGTAAACGGACCTGTGGATGGACCTTAATGGAATCGAATTGAATCAATTCGACTTGTATGGCCATAGGAGTAGTTCCCCCTTTCATATGCTTTTTTATCTTCGCTGTTAACCCCTGTTTCCTCCTCCTTATGTTATGGCCGTAGAAGTAACTATAGGAACTTTGTCTTTTCGGGCGGTTGGTCGCTCGTGTACTCCTCGAATTGTTTGTTAGCATGCTCGCTCTACTGTTTATATACATGTTTGCATGCTCTGTCCTCGCTCTCGTTTGTTTAGAGCGGTTGGTCGCTCCGTAGGATAACTTCTTCATTTTTCTCCGTTCGGGAGGTCGAACGTAATGAATACACTTAAACGGACCTCTCGGACTATCACAAACCATCCTAATTTCTTCTTTGCCCACCTTTAGGATGTCCGAGAGGAGCGACGACAGTCAGAACCAGTCGGCCGCTGGAGAGTATGGGAGCGACCATACTACGTCGCCTGATACGTCAGACGTATCGACGACCTTTCTGGATGACACGTTGGAGCAGGCTGCCGAGGAGCCTCATGTCGAGCAAGGTGGCGAGCAAGCTGCCGAGGAAGAGGATGAAGAGACAGAGAGCGAGGAGGATCTTTATCGACTGGTGGTCCGTAAGAGGCGCCGTACCGAGGATGATGATTTCATCGATGATCGGACGGAGGCGGAGGGTGGTCCTTCAAACCCTGGGGTGTCCGTGGATTTGATTACTCGCGCTGCCCAAGTTCATGGCCGCAACTACGGGGCGGTTAATGTGGTCCCTCCTCCAGAAATCAGGATCGAGGAGATGGATGATACAGAGAGGCCGGAGTTAGCCTTGTCACTTTATGAGGAGGGTGAACACTCGGTCCAACGCGGGAAGGCCCCGATCCCAGTGCAGATCATCGATAGCGAGGAGACTGAAGAGGAGAGTGAGGAGAATGATGAAGCTACCTCTCCTCGGACTAGTCCTCCACCGAAGAGGGTCAGATTTCCCCCTCAAACCACTAGGAGGGTCGTTGTTACCGACGAGGAGGAGGAGGAGGTTCCCTTGTCGATCGAAGATGCTAATCGGGATGAAGGTGGTCCGAGCACTAGGTCTCCTTCCTTCTCGGAAGGGCAGAGACGGGCCATCAGAGATGCGAACAGATTCGCACGCGAGGAGGAGACCAGCTATCACTCCATTGATCCGACCACCATAGATTTTACCTTTTCGAGTGAGACTCGAGCACCTAATCCGCTCGAGGAGCAGGAATATGAGATGCGCCTTGCTCAGATGGCTGCTGATAAGAAGGCGAAGAAGAGAGCGAGTAAGCGTGCTCGCTCTGGTAAGACTAAAAAGGCCAAGGCTGTCGAGGAGCCTGAGCCTAAAGCCACTAAGGCTGCTGAGAAGAAGTTTACGAAGAGTGCCCGCGCCGTCGACCTCCCCGATCCGCAGGGTGAGAAGAATGAGGATGGTATTATCCCGACCACCTCTTCCACTGTCAAGGTCGAGGAGGTTGCTACCCTCCGATGGAAGTATTCTCTTCCTGAAAATAAGTTCGACATCCTCGTTCCCAAGGACGACCAGACCTTCTACAACGCTCCGCCTGGATACATGGCCGTTCATTGTCTGAGCCTGGATCGAGGATGGATACTTCCATTTTGTGATGCCTTCCGAGATATCTTCAACACTTTGGGGATCGCTCCTTGGCAACTGGTGCCAAGTGCCTTTGGAACCTTGGTGTGCTTTGGAGTCTTTTGCATGAAGAGAGGAATCGCGCTAAACTTCCATAATTTCAACCAATTGTTCCGAGTCTCGATGAGCTCAGGGAACAAGTATTTCTACTACTTCAATGCGCGACCAGGACTGGGTTTCATCATGGACGCTCCCAGCTCCTCGGGGTATAAGTGGTTTCATAGGTACTTCTACATCAAGAAGAGAAGGTTGCCTAACATGAGCGAGGAGGAGGCGGAGTGGGGTGTCCCCAAACTTATGTTTAGGGGAAAGATTGCGGACAAGCATCCCCTGCCCGAGGAGTCCGATCCTTGGGTCAAGGAGCTCGAGGAGCAGAATCGGGGACCCCATCCCGAGAAGTACTTTTAATGGGGGTTAGTCCTCCAGCCACTCCCGTTCTTGGCGGGCCTTTCGCCTTACTCATATACTGGATATATCGGGAACCGATATACAAAGAAAGTCCTCTTTGGTAAGCTAGAAAAATAGCTTGTATACTTGTGTTTTTTCTTTCCTTGTTTTGCATGTTTTGAGTAGGTTCTCGCTTTTTTCCTTTCCTCTTCGATTCTGGTGCTCCTCGATTTTACTAACTTGTGTTTTCTATCTTGCAGCCTATTGGTTCCAGTGGATCATGTCGAAGACTCTCGCCGCGAAAGAGGAACAAAGGCGGAAGCAAAGGCTAGCAAACAAGGAAACCAAGATCCTTGGTTCTCTTAACCTGACCCCTCCCCGGAACGCCGCGCATCATCGGGATGCTCTGGTGCAAGAGGGGATCGATACAAGGGAGAACCCCGTGGAGGCCATAAAGAGGGCCGAGGAGGAGGCTGCGGCGAAGAAGGCTAAGGAGGCCAAAGAGGCCGAGGAGGAGGCCCTTAACACGATCGAGGCTGAGAAGAGGCCCGAGAAGCCAGCGGCCAAGAAAGGAGCGAGGAAGCTCACCCTTGGAGGAAATAATGAACCTGCCCGGAAAAAGGGTAAGGTGGCCGCTTCTGGTGATGAAGTGAAGCGGCTCATCCAGATGAGCGACCTCGATCGGGCACACGAGTTGAGCATGTGCTCGCTTCAGGTACTTTTCTCCCTTTCTTTCGTTGTAAATTTTCCTAAGTGTAAAATGTTGAAGGGTAATTCGTGTTTCTTTCTAAGTTCGCAATAAGTCGCTAATCTAAGTCATTCTAGTTCTTCCTCTTGTAGTGTTCCTCTAAGATAGGAAGTGAGCCTTCTTGTAGCTTCCTCGTACCTGAAATAGACTAGAGGGGGGGTTAGTGTCTCTTGCCCGGTCTGTAAGGTATCAGACCGAAGAGTCGACTTTACGAGTAGGGAGTTGTAAGGCTTCCCTAGTACGAGTAGTAAATGTGGTGGTTGAGAGGTGTTATTATTGCTTACTGTTGAGGAGTAAATGAGGCCTTTATATACTTGTGGCCTTTCACCTTCCGGTCGTGTAGGATCGCGACACGTGTACGGCTAGGATTGAGGCCTTCCTCGGCCCAGGCCCATTAAGGAGGTCCGTGGGCCTTGTCCCAAGGGAGCAACCATGGCTGGTCGCTCAAGGTCCTCGAGCCCTCCTTGCACGTGGAAGGTGCGAGTAGTGTCCTGCTCAGTTTCTCTCAAGGAGTGTTACCTTGACGTAAGGCCTCCTCGAGCCCTAGAGATGCTCCTCGAGCTCACTGGCAGCTTTGTCCTTGTGATGAGCTTATTTTGAGGGTTCTCCTCCCAGTGACGGTCGGACCCTATGTTGGTCGGTCCACACCTTAGTGACATACTTGGGTGTGGTCGTGCCCCTTGAGGGACGACCTATGATGCTTTGTCGCGCTCTTAGACCGCTCCAGTTCGTACATGCGGACTGGACATATTTCAACACTAACAATTATAATCGGTTTCTGTGTGTTGGTAAGATTTTTCTTGGGCCCTAACTAATAGTATATGCTTACTATCGACCAGTGAGCGTTACATTGGTTAGGTTCCATAGAAAAGTCTCCCCGACATTTAATCGAACTGATTGTATTTGACTGAACACACATAAGAGTTTGTTTTTCATTGAAGTGAATAGGTGTGATGATGATATACATATATTAGTTTGGAAGTGTTGGATTAGGCTTACATTGGGTGATAACTAATACTATACGTTTACTGTCGATCAGTAAGCGTTTTATTGGTTTGCACCCATTGGTAAGCCTTACTGACATTTAAGCGAACTGATTGTATTTAACTGAACACACTAGAGGACTTATATTGATAAATATAGAAGAAGCAGAAGCAGGCACAAGAAAGAATAATAAGTCTTTCTTGTGCCTGCTTCTTCTATATTATATTTGTACCACCACAATTCTTCATTTCTCATCGTTAATATACTACATTATTAATATACTACATTTCTACAAGTTTGATTAAATATGACCTTGTGTTGTGAATGATTGTAGTAGCTAGGCAGGCACCACAACAACAGCATTTCTAATGTTGTTGTTACTGTGCCGGCCTATTTCACTCATTCTCATCGCGTGGCCTACTAGTAAAATGGACTTTATTTCTTGGTATCCATAGAGTAAACATTACAAACTTTTCTTGCTTTCCGAGTCCTCTTCTATACTTATTAAGTGACAACTTATCAAGTGACAATAAGTTAACTAACAATCAAGTGTAGTCGGGGTCTTGAAAAGCAAGGAAAGTTTGTATTGCGGTAATCATGTAAACCATATATTCGTAAGAAGTTGTATATATACTCACCTTAAGATAAGTTATTTGACAAGTTAGACTTTATTTTTTGTTACAAATTATCATGGTTCAAACTTCAATTTTATGCGTACAGAAAATGAACGTCGATAGCCCAGACGTGTTTGCAAACCTGCCGGATGATGGGTACACGAGGGAGGTGTACATGGCGAGTGAGCGGGTGAATGGCAAGCTCGTCGTCTGGCCCATGCCTGGGCATGTGTAAGTACATGAATAGGTCTTTATGTGGTATTGTATGTTTTATTTAGTTGGATTAATTTGTGTATGTTATTGCAACAGGTTGATGCCGAGGGATGCTGCAAAGTTCATCAGCAAGGAATCCACGAAGAAAGTGGCTCTCCCACCACTTGGAGCCCAGTGGCATACTTTCACTTCGGAGCGGAAGGCGGAGGTTTGGAATGCTCTGGAGGTTAGTAATCTTTCTTCTTCTCTTATGGTTTAAGTGGTATGTTCTCAATTACTTGGGTGATATGTTAGTCACCGTGTGTTAGTTGAAAATAGGACAATGTGCAATTGTTTGGGTGATATGTTAGTCACCGTGTGTTAGTTGAAATAGGACAATGCGGAATTGTTTGGGTGATGTTAGTCACCGTGTTATATATATGTTACTTTGAATTTTGTATACTTTCTGAAATGTAGGAGAAGTTCTTCCTCCCCAACAAGTTCAAGTCGGAGCTGTGGTCAACTTTCGAACATGAAGGCTCCGAAGCCTTCCGGAAGAAGGTCGCCAAGATCAAGGCATCGGGGAAGAAGCCGGGGTGGATTGGGGAGGAGGAGTGGCCCCTGTGGAAGCAGTATTGGGAGGACAGATAAATTTTTATTTGTTGAATGAAATGTTTAGAAATTGTTTTTTTTTTTCTTTTACATTTTAGTATTTTTGTACGTACATTTTAGTTTGTACATTTTAGTATTTATGTTTATGTTCGTACATTTTAGTATTTCTGTACGTACTGTTTTAGTTTGTTGAATGAAATTTTTAGTTTCGTACCATCAATCATCGTATATAAATCTCTGGCGCATTCAATTTTAACTCAATAACAAACATAATATGAAAACAATAATAGAAATTAAAAAAATATATATATAAAATATAGCGACGGATTACTCTATCCGTCGCCCTCAACACTAGGCCACGGCAGGATACGTGTCACATCCTTTTAGCGATGGTTAAACCCATCCGTCGCCAAATAATAGCGACGGATAAGTTATTCCGTCTCCATAATGGTCAACGACCACTAGGGAGACGGATAGGTTTATCCGTCGCTATTATCTGGCGATGGATAGGTTTAACCGTCGCTATTTATTTTAACGACGCCACTTTTTGCGACGTCCTATTTAGCGACGGAGAGTCCGTCGCTAATCGCCTATAGCGACGGATCGCTGACCTTTAGCGACAGATGGAATCCGTCGCTAAAACCAGTGTTCCTTGTAGTGCATTATCAAACTCAGAAGGCATAGATCATATACTTGCTCCCCCATGGGGTAACCAACACATTATCAAACTCAAAAAACATAGATCATAACTTGTTGGGGTAACCAACACATTATCAAACTGAGAAGGCATAAATCATAGACATGCTCCCCCGTGGGGTAACCAACACATTATCAAACTCAGAAGGCATAGATCTTAAACATGCTCCTCGTTGGATAACCATCACATTATCAAACTCAGAAGGCATAGATCACAAATTCCCTCCCTGTGCAAAGCCCAATGAACTTAAACTCATGATAAGGCATAGATAAAAAAAATGGGTACCCATGATATACTATGTACCAGGCTCAAATTTAGAATGCATAGATCATATATTTGCTTTCCATTAGGTATTTGCTGCACATGGTCCCCATGGGATTTGAATTGTGACCGAGACGATAGGTTTCTTATCGTGAGAATTTGATATGGTACAATGCATGATCATATATTAAAATTTCACTCAAACTCAAAATGCACACGCCATAATGTACAAAATTGTTCCCAGTGGGAATTTGCGCTAGAAACCAAGATGATAGATTGAATGATTATTATTAGGAAAAAATTGATCAAACCCCCCAACCTATACTACAAGTGAGACATTACCCCCTAACCTATTAAATTTGAGACTTAACCCCCTCACCTATATAAATTGTTGCAACATACACCCTATATAATATTTTACTATCAATTTAATATTTTCCATTCAATTTAATATTTTCCCTTTAATTAAATATTTCCGTTTGATTCCAAATTAATCATAATACCTACCGAAAAACTAATTTTGAAAATTATAATATGAAACTACACGATTTTCACTTTTATAATATAATATAATATAATATAAGTTCAAATATTATTTTTCCGGTATAATTAATGAAAATATTATTTTTTCACTTTTGTAATATAAATTGTATTGAAAAAATAAGATTTGAACTTATATTATATAAGTAAAATCTTATATTTTTATAATATAATTTTTAAAATTATTTTTCGGTGTGAATTTAGGATTAATTGGAGTCAAACTGACATATTAAATTGTAGGGAAAATATTAAATTGAATGAAAAATATTAAATTAAAGGGAAAATATTATATAGGGGTATATCGTAACACTTTAAATAGATGAGGGGGTTAAGTCTCAAACTTAATAGGTTAGGGGGTAATGTCTCAATTGTAGTAAAGTTCAGGGGGTTTAATCAATTTTATCCTTATTATTAGACTGTATACTGTAAGTCTACCATGTATGAATTATGATCGTCATCTTTTAATATGTAACTTTATATTACAAATTGCCTACAAATCAAAAGGCACATGTCAAAGTTTGCAAGTTTGCTCCATGAATTTAAGACCGATGTGATAGATTTCATAATTACAATCTTGCTAAACCCCATTCCACATCGTTTGAGAGATGGTTCTGAAATCAACATATAATATTGAATAACTTTCACCCGTTATAAGGCCTTTTAAGAGATTTAGAATTGGGTATCGGGTCAACATTCAAATAGTTGACCATACTATTTTAGGTTAGAATTCGAAATCGGGTCGAACTATGAATTCGGATCAATTTTGACATATTTGTTCTTGATGCTTATAAGTAGACATAGTAAACAAATCGTTCGCACTGGAATAGAGAAACCCAAAATTAATAGTTTTATCTCGAGGCATTCCGAATGGATGCAGATCGGGCTGTTTGAATTAGTAGTTTTATTTCGGATTAATTTTGGATTGGATCGGATTTTGAATCTTAATTGGATTTCAGGTGTTGATCGGACTATAGTTTTCATATCAAATTCATTTTGAACGGGTCAATTCGGACTTAGGTGAATTGAATAAATGAAATAGAAAATGATAAATTATTATAACTTAAAATATGTATTGCAATTTAGTGATATATGAAATAAGTATTATTTTGAAATGAAATTAGTTACATATTCCTTACAAATTTAATTCAGGTAAATTCAAATTGGTTGAGTTGAGATCAAATTTATTTTGGATCGGATGCACTCTAGCCAATTTTAATTACGGTAATTTTGGATCGGGAGATTCGGGTCAAATTTATTCGGTTAATCTCGACTCGGACATTTGGTTAAAGTTTGATTAATTAGTTGACCATATATAATAGTTCAGGTTAGACTTCGAAAAGAATTTTTCAAATTGTGATGAGGATAAAACCGTTCTAGGGTCCTATGGCATCATCTCTTAATCCTTTGAAGCGGTAGGATCAAGTAGTAGTACGTGGAGAATCGGGGTACCTACAAATGGGGGGATAGAAGGGGAGGGGCCGGTGGAGCAACCTACCTCAGTTAGGTTGACACCAACTTAATGTTTGGAACAGTAGTGAATATATTTTTTGCGTTAATATCGTCCGTGCGCAATAAATGAGACATGCATATATATAGGATACGTTGAGGGTCCCGTTACTGGTTCATGGTCCCCCTTATTTCGGGTGCATAAGGCTTCGAGGGTGAGACTGCCTTCTCCTGTTCGAGGGTAACTGTGTCCACTGGATTCCCTTCGAGGGTTATCCGGGATGCACTTCGAGGGGCAGGTCCCTTTGTCCCCACATCACGAGTCCCCCAAGTTTCGGTAGATAAGGTTAATGAATCTATCGAAAGTTTAGTGGTTTTGGCGGGGTGATCTTGGGCGTGCCTTTTGAAATTTGAACTCGGGGGCAAGACCATAAATTCGCCATGTCCGCCTCTTCTTCTCCCAAGTGTCGCCAGTACGCTTTCAGCGTGGCCCCCACGCGTCTCGATTCCGCCGACACAATAATGAGAGTTTTGGGGTAACAAAAAGCTTCTTTCCTTTTCTTTTTCCTCATTCATCTCCTTCTCCACTCCGTTCTCCTTCTCTTCCAACTCACTCCCGTTTTTTTTTACCGTGTTTCTTTCAGGTCGCCGGTTTTTGCTCCAGAATTCGCCATCTTCGATCGTCGATATCTCAGGTACGCTTCGCCCTTTGCTTCGACTCTCTTTTTTTTGTTGATTTTCCGGCATGCTTCTTGAATTCTTTTGTTTTGGATTTTTGGGTTTTTGGGTATTTCTTGTAATTGTTGTTCTTTGGTTGGGAAATCAACGTCGGAGAATTTCTTGGCGTTTTCTTCTACTAGTTGCTTGGTGGATGTGGGGGTATTCTTTTGAGGAATACTAATTGTTTTTCCTTGTGGTAGTCTTTTTTGTGAGGATGTCGAAACGAAACGTTGGGCAAACTGGTGCCGACGACAGTTCCTTTAGCGAAAATTCTTTTAGCGTAAATAAGAGTCCTCATTCCTTAGGCATAGAGACTGGATTCCTTCTTCTTTCTGACTCGAAACCATTTTTACCCTCGAACCAGGTAGACGGAGTTGGGCCTATATTTGAAAACCTAGCCCTTCGATCGAAAGTCGTGGCCAGCTCCCGCCCTTCCAATCGAATCCTTCGAAGTCATAGTCGTGCTTCGAACATGGCTCAATCTCCGAAACCTCTTCCCGTGGATGAAATTCCGACGGAGGATAATCACGAAGCGGGTCTTCTGACTGACTCTACTTCTGTTCGACAGAAGGAGGCGGATAGTCTATACCACAAGTTCGGTATTCCAGGAACTTATGGGGTCGTCCTTCCGGGCTCCGACGACAAGATTTATAACCCCCTATCGATTGTGTGTGTATTAGTATACAAGGTTTGGAGCACGACTTTCGTAACATTCTCTACCTGGACCTAGTCAGTGACGACGTAATGAAGCATGCTAAGATACGAATGGTTGCCCCGTGCCTATGAAACTGAGGACTTACTGTTGTTCCACCATGTTAAGACTTTCCCTCAAAAGAGGTCGAACCAGTACTGACTCTCATCAAACGAAGGAGGGTTCCCTATGAAAGATAACTCTCTCCTATTCTACCCATCTCTCAAGTAAAGTCTTAAGCTATTCTCCACTTCCTGAATGGCAGGACGAGGGTGGTCTAGAACAGATGACACTCAAGACAAAAAAGATAAAAGATAAAAATAAAAATTACAACACGATTACGAACAATACGAAAAATGGAAAACACTCGAACTTTGCTAAACTGCTATTTGGCTTTCTTTTTTGGACCCTTCTTTGCTTTTTTGGGGTCTTTTTTTTTTTTTCTTTTTATCTTTCCAGATTTTTTTTCTTTTTCTCTTTTTTTCTGGAATTTTCCTTTTTCTTTTTTTTTTCTTTTTGATTTTTTTTCTAGCCAGCAGTAGCATAATAAAAAGAGAAACAAAATGACTCACACGACTTCCCCAAACCTATTCGAAAGAATAGGTTGGAGTACAAAATTTACGGAAAAAGGAAAAATAAACTCACGATACGAAAATGAAAAACAGAAACAAGTCTAACGATGGTGTAACGCCCTCCCCAAACCTATTCGGAAGAATAGGTTATAAACAAAGGATCACACTACCTCCTTCCTAGGCATTTAGCAATCTCAGAGCATGGTGAAGACTTGTTGCCTCTTAGGTACATAATTACTCGGGCAAACAACCATAAGACCCTAGCATGCATCATCCCATTATAAAGGCCTTCGTGAACCGCAGTAGAGAAAACACCACTAAGTGATGTCGAGACTACCAAGCTCAACTAAGTGCAATACATAAATGTGACAAGCCAAGCGAGAAAAACCTCAAACAAATTCATAGAGATGAAGCATACGATTAATGGCATAGCTAGTTGATCTACCCAATAAAAAAGTTCAAACAATTCGGCAATAAACTCCATATAAAACATGCAAGACTATCCTAGGATGAATGCAATGAATGCAACCTAAAAATCTAAGAAAACGGTAAACGTGAAAATGCAAATGCAAACAAAGGACAAGATACTAATCGACACAAAGCCAAACAATACTTACCATCATGGTTCACATCCCATCCCCCTTACGATTCTTAAGCTAGCCCCTAGCAAAAGAGAATGAGTAATAAGAAGTGATACTAGATGTTACCGAAGGGTTTGGCCTCGGTCGGCTGAGAGTGGACATGTGGAAGGACTAATCATCGGGATGGTAGTCCCTATAAAAGTCACTCCACATGTCATTCATGAGCTCATTGGACTGTCGTAGAGCTTCCTGCTGTTGCTGGATGAGCTGTTGCTGCTCCCACATGTGCTGCCTATCCTCTCGGCGATGCTCCTCGAATATCTCCCAATCGCGGTTGTGCTGGACAATGTGCCTGTCGCATGGCCGTGTTGTTGGCATCAATTCTGTCGAAACGGCTGTCGAGGTAGGTACGGAATTCGGAGAAGTCAAATCCTCCAGACCCCTGTGGTGCTCCAGCTGGTGCATGCGGTGCATGATGGACAAAAGGAATATCTGGGATAGGGGCTTCGCCAACATCGACCTCCATAGCATCCTCATGATCGGAATCGTTTGGCTGGAATGGTGCTCCTACATCAGCAGCGGCTGCTGTGGGGTTCCTCAACTGATACCTGTTGAGCTGTACCTCAATGGTCGAGGGTGAAAGGGCAGCGACCTCGCAATCCCCCTCCTCAATATCATCGACCCCATGATATGCAGTAGGCTGTGATGAAGCTCGGGAAGATGAAAGGCTTCCTCTTCTTTTCCCAGTGGCGCTCGTACTCCTCGTACATAATGTGCCCAATGTCAATCTGATGTCCGTCTATGAGACAGTAGAGGAGCTCGACGTAATAGTGCTGAGTCCATGTGTCATTCTTCCTCGGGATCAAGTCGGAGATGCAAAATTTCATCATCACCTTAGCTTCGATGCTAAGGTCGCTATAACTGATCCGTCCAGGTGCTGCCCCAACTTCCGGATAACGGTATTCCCTGTTGCAGATCACGTCGGTGATGTGTCTCTCTATCCCCCTAGTGATCCTCGAATACGAGTAGGCGTGGTCGCTCTCTGTGAATTCCAGGTTCCCAAAATGGATGAAGGAAGAAATGTGCTCTGGGTCCCATGGTATAATCAGGCCTCGGACTAGCACCCCATTCTTCTCGTCGGGATCTGTGTATCCAGTGTAGAAATCTCGGAGGAGGCTCTCGTCGTACCCTTTGAACCTGTTGGAACTGTACCATGCCCAATTCCTTTGTGACCCCAAACGTGACAGCGTCCTATATCCCGCTCTATCCACCGCGGACTCAGGAATGTCAATCCTCCTATCTGGGATGATCGACCTTCCTCCGTCAGTCATCTCCGCCTCTAGCCTTTGTCGCACCTCTATCGCAGCGGCAGACAACTCGTACAAATCGTGAGATGGTTGGGAGCTTGATGCCACTCCCTTCCCTTTTTTGCTAGAGCCGGCTCTCCTTGTCCTCGGTGCCATGATTCCTACAAACAGCAATTAGTATCTTGTACGATGTAAAACAGACCTATGCAAATGTAAATATACGAGTGAACAAACGAGTAAAATTCTCAAAAATCCAACTCCTCAAAAACCCAAAACCTAGTCTAGCTAATTCATTACGCAACATATCAATGTAACTACTACAATAACATATCACATTATGCTCTTGCTAACAACAAATGCCTTGAATCACAAGGTTCAATCCATACCATAAAAATCAAAATCTAGCATAATTCCTCAATCTCATCAATCATGCATTCTACCAATACATCCATCAATTTCATATCAATAAACACATGTTTAAACATGGAATGAAAGTAAGAGAGACATTTCCCTAACAAGACATATATCATCCAATTAGCAAAAATCTCAAATCATCAAACCAAGCCTAATTGAACATGTAATTGACAATGAAATACGAATCTAATCACATAAATCATCAACCCATACATCATACAAGCCTAATTGAAGCATAAATCAAAAAATCCCCAAATTGTAAAAATTAGGGTTCATGTGATAATACCTCAAATCCGAAAATTGAATGATCTAGGAAGAAATTTGTTCGCATAGAATGATAGAGCACGTAACGGGCTTCGAATGAAGCTAAAGAACACACAAAATGATGGAGAGATGAAGAAGTTATGAAGATTTGAAGTTATTTTGAATATGGAGGAAATTTTGGAGTTTGGAAGATGAAAATGGGGGTTTGGAGAAGAAACCCCCGTTTTTTAGAAATCTGGTGGTGTGGGGCGGTTCGCCCCACACCTGGGGTGGACCCGAACCGCCCCGCGCGCCCAGAGCGCGCGCGCGCGCTGTGGTCGTGGGGCGATTCGCCCCCCACTTTTAGGTGGGAGACGAACGTTTTTTGAAAAAAAATGCGGTTTTTAGTCCCCGAAAAATCATTTTCCTCAAAAAATCACTCGAAAAGTCGCACTCGAACACAACATAAGCACATACGACACAGAACCGAACAAATTCACATATGAAAAGCAAATTGTTCAAGTATGAATGCATGCAATAAAGCGGTAAAGAAAGCGATAAAACCCCGGGTTGCCTCCCGGATAGCGCCATTGTTTAAAGTCTCTGACTCGACTCTTGTCTTCGCCTATCTTTTCCTTCTGAGGGTACTAGACTTCCCCTTCATGAGTCTCCTTCCCGTGCTTTGATCCTGTGAATAAGAGTGAACATCGACGTTAAGACCACTGTAATCAATAGTGTTAGAAGTATCGGGTGGATCAGGTGGATCAGATATGGCTTGCAGCACATGTTGCTTGCCATCCACTTCGATAGTGCAAGTCCTTTGGTAGATGTCCATTACGGAGCGTAGCTTAGTCAAGAATGTTCGTCCTAAGAGTATGACATCCCCCGTTCCTGGTGTTGATGCTGGCATAATTACAAAATCGGTGTAGACAGAGGCTTCACCAATTTTGACTAATACATTCTTCACAACGCCTTCGGGTTTCACAAGAGATCCATCCGCCAGTTGCACAATAGCCTTATGCACAGTTAGTTCTCCAAGGTTATTCTTCTCGAAAACATTCAAAGGGAGCACATTAGAGTAGGATCCTGTGTCTAGTGTGGCTCGGACATCTTCAAGCTCCACAATCCCGACCTTAACATCGAAACTTTGAGGGAGTGGCTCGGGATCCTCTTGCTCCTCTTCACTCTTGTTAGTACCAAGGTCCTTTTCTTCTTCTTCGGCTTGTGGGGGAAGTTCCCTCTTGCAACTCTCGCATTTAGCAACCTTCTTGATGGTGATTTCAACAGGTAGATCACCCACTAAGTTAATGGACAACGACTTCTCAGTGTTGCTGGGCAGTTTGCCTTGCTCCCTACTTGCTCCTCGGTCGATCAACTCTTGCATCTTTTGATGGGCAAGCCTAGTGCTTTCTTCCAACTTATCGAGCCTTGCCCTAGTCTTCTCGGAATCTTCTTCATAACGTTTGAGAAAACTCTGTGTGTGATCAACCATCCTTTGCAAGTTCTCCATCAGTTGAGCCGACTTCGACTTCGGTGGCTCTTTTGGAGCGGGGTTTTCGCAGTGATCATTACCATAGTTCAACCTACTACGGTCTTGGTTAGGTCCATAAGTTTGGTTAGCCGGTGCATATCCTTGATTGTTGCGGTATCCTCTTCTCCAGAATCCACCTCGAGGATTCCTACCGTCTTGTCCGTAGCTAACTTCTTGAGTACCAAACTCCGTAGCAAAGGCTTCTTCTTCGCCTCCTCGAGCCCAGTTGCCATCATCGTATGCCAGCTCCGATCTACACATATGAGCCCCATGCCCATAGTTCTTGCATATTCGGCATACCTCGTTCGAAACAGTCGTTCCGGTGGCGCTCTTGAGGACTTGCTTCAATTCGTTGGTAAAGCACTCGAATTGATCCCCATTCCCCCTGTACATAGGGGCTTCTTGAGTTGGTGGAGCTTCAGGTCCACGTCTCCTAACCATTGCTCTTGGGTCCTTGAACTGCGAACCCTTAGCAAGCCTTTCGAAAACAGCCCAGACGGCTTCTGCGGTTTCCTTCCAAATATTGCCTCGGCATTGGAAATCCACCACTTGTTGGTTCTCGAAGGTTAGTCCATTGTAGAAGTGTTGGACTAGGTCGGAAAGTTCAAAACCATGGTGAGGGCACTTGTTCGTGAGATCTTGGAACCTCTCGAACGCGGTGTAGATGGTCTCATCATAGTCCTGCTTGAATCCAGTGATCTGCGCCTTTAGCGCGGTAGTCAAGGTGTGAGGGAAGTATTTCTCCATGAAAGCTGAAAAAACCTTTTCCCAATTGTCCAGCGAGCCGGCTGGTAGAGAACTCAGCCATGACTTGGCTCTGTCGCCAAGTCCCATAGCAAAAACCTTCATTCTCAACTCGTCCGTTGTTATGTAAGCTCCGGGTCGTGGGAGTTGGTTGACGAAATCATCGATATCGTGCAAGTACCCCATCTCATCTTCCCTTGATAAGCCATAGAACCTCGGAAGTTGTTGGAATGCGTGGTTCTTGATCTCCAGATCTCGGGTTGCAGACGAAAGAACAATCGTCGGTCCCCTCATACGGTCTTTGGTGGGTTGTACCCATGCCTTCAGTGGTCTAGCTTCTGCCATTCCGTCGATTTTCTTGAAGAGACTAAGTAGAGATTCAGAGAAATCGGTTTCCTCTATTTCCTCTAGTACGCGCCTTTCAAGTAGTCGCCTTCTTTGGTGGTAGACTCTGTCGATCTCAGCAATTGAATCAGCAAGCGGTGTTCCTGCAGAGCGTGTATGCGGCATACACAATCTGTAACAGACTAGGAAAGGTGATTAGAAACAGACTAGGAAAGCAGTATCAGAGAGAGATTAAAAAGGAAAACTATAACTAATAGAATTAGGAATCTAAAGCTCTAAATATAAACAAATTAAACAGAAAAAATGAGTAGTCCCCGGCAACAGCACCAATTTAATGAACGTGTCAAGGTCAATCAAATAAATTTGTTAGCCAAAGGCAATCCACAACTACAACGAAAACCGTAGTGTAGTAGCAGAATGACTCGAGTGTCGTTCTCTCAGGACTATAACTTGCTTTATCTATTTAACAAGAGAATATAAAACAGCAGACAGATAGCAATAGGGGGTTTCTAGCAGATAATGGAGATTGGTGATAGTATGGTCCTTCTTAGCATAATGGGTCGATAATCATGCATAAATTCCTCGGTCTTGCATAGAGATCTTTGAATCAATCTAGTGTCCTGTTGCAAGTATTAAGCACTACGAAGATAATCTGGTCTGACTAGTCAATCACGGTTGTCTGAATGTGTTCCATAATTATTCAACACTACGAAGATAATTGGTCTGATGGTCGACTAGTGTTCAATCGTGCATAATAATCAATACAACATACGAGAATTTTGGTTACAACTAATCAACGAAATAAAGCAATGACACGGAGTATAATGCGCGATATGGCCATTAGCATGATTATCTTCCCTCGCTAAGAATTCACATACTACCAACAATGATAAGTTTAGCTACTCATATTATGCATGCAATCAACAGAAATCATAGAAGAAAACATATTGAAAGATAAATAAAATAAGTAGAATAAAACTGTAAGATACAAAGCTACCGAAGGTTGTCAATCTCCGGATGATTGCGATCCTACGAGCTCCAAACTGCTATGAAAAAGTATCCCCTAAGCTATGGAACTCCCAGGACAGGCCCCGGGAAGTTCCTACCTAAAACTATAGAGAGAGGTGAGAAGTAGGTCTGGAAAGATATGATTTTCGGAGAGAAAACTGAGCACTATATATAGGCCCGAAAAAACTCCGGGGCTGTTCGCCGCAGGATGGGGCGGTTCGCCCCCCGTCTTTTTTGCGGAATTCCGCGTTTTTCGACGCGGATTTGGATTTCTTCACCTTTTCGGACTCGGTTTCTGACTTCTAGTGGCCTTCTAACCTCCAGATCCGACCTCTAGACTCCAAATCCTATCCGGAAACCTTCAGATACTCCAAATAGGCTTATGGAACACCAATTCCTTGTCAACTTCAATATAATTGCCCAGAAATCCCCGAATTTCAACCAAAACCTGTAAAATAAAATCTAAAGGGAAACGTGACACTATTCTAATAAAATGTACTAAAATATAACTAAATTAACATAGAGGATAGCTAAAATAGGTGAAATAGACTCGAATGAAAGTGTAAAATACACATTCATCACTACCATAAATACAAGAATGAGGCTAGCTCGCTGAACAAGCAAGCTCAGCAAGCAAACTCATCAGAAGAACCAGCAGTTGGAAATGATCTCTGCTTTTACTGCAAAAAGCCTGGACACTTCAAAGCAAATTGTCCTTTGCTGAAAGGCAAATCTGCTGAAAAGAAGAAGTTCAAAAGAGCTTTTATTGCTGAAGAAAAGAAGAAGCTTCAAGCAAAAATCGATGCGTTGTGCATTGATACTAGCTCCGTAGACAGTGAGGAAGAAAGCTCATACACTGAAGATGAAGAAGCCACTCTTGACGTAGAGATTGGCAAGGAAGTTTGTGGAATAGCCATGGAAGCTTATCCAGATGTGTCAAACTACGAGTTCTGCCTCATGGCCGGTTAGGTAAACAGTCCTACCTCTGACTCTGACTCAGAAAGTGAAGACGAGATTGACCTTGACAAGATTCAAGGAGAAATCTAAAGATTTGAGAAAACTCTGAGCAAACAGCAAGAGAAACTACAGAATGCTGAGACTCTGACCAAGCAGACTACTGAAAAGTATGTCTTGCTGAAGTAAGAGACAGAAAAGAAAGATGCTGAAATAGTGCATCTTAAGAAGTTGATTGCTGAAGCTACTGATGAATGTGTATTTTACACTTTCATTCGAGTCTTTTCACCTATTTTAGCTATCCTCTATGTTAATTTAGCTATATTTTAGTGCATTTTATTAGAATAGTGTCACGTTTCCCTTTAGTTTTTATTTTACAGGTTTTGGTTGAAAAACGAGGATTTCCGGGCAATTTTATTGAAGTTGACAAGGAATTGGTGTTCCAAAAGCCTATTTGGAGTATCTGAAGGTTTCCGGATAGGATTTGGAGTCTAGGGATCGAATCTGGAGGTTAGAAGGCCACTAGAAGTCAGAAACCGAGTCCGAAAAGGGGAAGAAATCCAAAAAAGCGTCGAAAACGCGGAATTCCGCGAATTTTACTCCCGGGCGAATCGCCCGGTGTGTGGGGCCCTTCGCCCCACACAAATTCGAGGCCTATATATAGTTGCTCAGTTTTTCTCCGAAATTCATACTTTTTCAGACCTATTCTCTCACCTTTCTCTGTAGTTTTAGGTAGGAACTTCCCAGAGCCTGTTCTGGGGGTTCGTAGCTTAGGGGATACTTTTTCATAGCAGTTTGCAGCTTGTAAGATCGCGATTCTTCGGAGACTGACAACCTTCGGTAACATTGTATCTTACAGTTTATTCTACTTATGTTTATATATCTTTCAACATGTTTTCTTCTATGATTTCTGTTGATTGCATGACAACTATGAGTAGCTAAACTTATCGTTGGTGGTAGTATGTGAATTCTTAGCGAAGGGTAGATAATCATGCTAATGGCTATATCGCGCATTATACTCCGTGTTATTGCTTTATTTCGTTGATCAGGCTCAACCTATATCCTCGTATGTTGATTAATTATTATGCACAATTGGACCCTCGTCGACCTATGCATATCTATATCTTCGTAGTGTTGAATAATTACGGAACACAATTGGACAATAGCGCTTGACTTGTCAGTATCTTTATCTTCGTAGTGCTTAATAATTACAACATGACAATTGATTGATCAAAGATCTCCATGCAAGACCGAGGAATTTACGCATGATTATTAACCCGTTATGCTTTGAAGGATCATACTATCACCAATCTCCATTATCTGTTAGAAAAACCTTTGCTTTTCCGTCTGCTGTTTTTATATTCTAAATTAGATTTGATAAAGCTAGTTATAGTCCTTAGAGATCGACACTCGAGGTTATTCTACTGCTACACTACGGTTTTCGTTGTAGTTGTAAATTGCCTTTGGCTAAATAACAAATTTATTTGATTCGCGTTGGAACACGACAGCAGCGCGTTCATCAAAATTGGCACCGTTGCCGGGGACTATACTCCTTTTTCCTGTTTAATTTGTTTATATTTTCAGCATTCAATTCCTAATTCTAGTAGTTTTAGTTTTCCTTTTTAATCTCTCTCTGATACTGCTTTCCCAGTCTGTTTCTAATTCTCCTTTCCTAGCCTTAGTAGTATTAGATATCTAGAAATATTCTCGATTTTTGAAATTTCTAACGAGGCTAATGTTTAGTTTTGAGTTACTCCTGATACAGATTTTCAGGTATGACGACCTTAAAAGCGCGCTTGACACCTACGTTCTTGCAAGTCAGGAGGGGGTCAGCTCATACTTGGAAGAAGAGTTATCAAGGTATGAGGTAACAAGCTCCATAGTGAGAAGGATACCAAGGTTCGAAGATGGAGAGGATATGAATCTGATAAGCTTCATCAGGTCTTATGAAGAGGAAATAGAAAAAGTTCCAGCAAAGGGGTTCACCGAGGATCAATTATGCAGGAAATTATTTCCTTTTGCTTTGGGATATGAACCGAGGATATGGATAGCAAGGTTAGCACCAGGATCACTGAGGACCTGGAGCCAAGTAGTAGAGGAGTTCTTGGCACGTTTCATGCCTTACCATGAGACGATTGCACTACGGAATCGGATCGAACACTTCAAGCAAGGAGAATACGAGCGGTTCTGTGACACCTATGAACGTTTTGAGCTGTATAAACGTGAATGTCCCCACCACCGTTTCGACGATGGGGAGCTGATTTGTTTTTTTGTTGGAGGACTACGTGATGAAGTTAGGCTTCAAGTGGATGGGATGTGTGGAGGTTTAGAAGAATGTACAGTTGAAGAGGCATTGAAGGTCTTTCAAAAGTACGCCAATGGATCCACACAATCCGAGAAAATAATGTCGAATGAAGTCACCAACATATACTCAAATCAAGACGAAACTGACGAGGTATACGAAGGATATTCTGAGGACGAAGACATCAGTGAGGAGGAGGAACTTGCGTTTTACGCAGGGATTAAAGCCATTGAGAGTGTTTTCGAAATAGCACACGCAGGGCAAGCTCAGAACAATCTTCGCATCGAGAAGGCTTTTGAAGCGGTCGAAGTAACTGAGCAACTTATCAAAGAGCTTAGCCTACTGAAGTGTGGAAGGTGCAGTAAAGCAGTCGAGGATACCCCCCAGGAAGTAGTGAGCAAACCACCCGAGGTGAGGGGCGAATCACCCCCCAACTACAGGGAACCAATCGATCCTAGTCCTCCCGATGAGACACCTGAAACTGATCCCGAGCAACCTTCAGCTGTTGCTACTAAGGAGAATGAGTGCGAAGAGGTGAATCTATTACTCCGAGGAGGCAAGATGACCAAAATTCCTAACTTCGTACGTCCTAAACGGGTGGAATCTACTGAGATCGACAATACAGGACCAAGCACAGAACAAGAGGTTAGTGGAAGTTCCAAAGAACCTCAAGAAGTTCCGGAAAGGAATGATGAACCAAGACCATCTGTGGTAGACATAGATGATGACGAAGTCGAGGTAGGATCTAGTATACCAGGGGAACTTCACAAATCTTCCAATCCATATGTGCCTCCGAAGCCACATGTGCCATTCCCGAGTCGGATCAAACCAGCCAAGAAGGATATTCAAGATCCACCCCTATTCCAACGCCTGTCAAAAGTGGAAGTCAATGTGCCTCTCTTAGAGTTAATCCAGAACATTCCAGCTTATACGAAATTCTTTCGTGAGATCAAGAACAAAAGGATTACTTCAGGAAAGGAAGTGAATGGGGTTGAAACAGTCAACTCGACTGCCGGATTGCCCGTGAAGAAAAAGGATCCTGGAAGCTTCATCATCGACATCGCCTTAGCGAATGGACGAACTACGAAGGGAATGCTTGACTTAGGAGCTAGCATTAACTTAATGCCGTATTCAGTATACAAGGCCCTGGAACTCGGAGAATTGACACCAACTGATATGGTCGTCCAAATGGCAGACCAAAGTGTGAAGAGGCCAGTCGGGATAATAGAAGACATCCTTGTGAAAGTGGACAAATTGATAATCCCAGCTGATTTTGTAGTAATGAAGTCCGCGGACGAGGGAAAGAGCCATATCCGTGAGCACGTAGTACTACTTGGGAGACCATTCATGGCAACTACCAACACATGCCTTGAACATAAGGGCAAGAAAATAACCATGGAGGTAATGGGCGAGAAGATTGAGTTGGTAGGATGTAGCATCAGTGTTGGTCCCTTTAAACAACAAGAAAAGACTAGAGGGGGGGGGGGGGTGAATAGTCTTTTCAAACTTTCGTCGTTTAAAAACTTTCTCAGCAAGTACTTATTACTTTTCAGTAATGAGGTTGCTGATACTTAACTTTCTCAGCAAGCGAAAGTTACTTTACAGTAGCTTGGTTTGCTGATACTTGAAATCAGAGAGCGGAAGTCTTTGAAACAATAAGTGATCTTTCAGCAAGTAAAGAGTTTTCAGCAAGTGAAGTGAGTGACTGTGTACAAACAGATATAATTTGCTGAAAGCTAAATGCAGTAAGTAAATCACACAAACGCTTTTATAGTGGTATCTGAGAGTGGCGTAATCTCTCAACTAATCCACTTTGTCCTTTCTAGGACTGAATCCACTAAGATATGATTGAGGTTCCTTACAATCTCCTATCTAAAGCGATTCAACAGAAACCAAAGCGTACTTGCTTTGTCTCCAACCTAAACTAGAGAACTCAACCTTGTTCTCCACCAAACTTGGTACTTTTAATCAGCAAAACTATGCTCGATTAAGTTCCCCCTGAATATCACGCCTGAAAGGGTGTATTTTCAGTTAGAGAGTTTTGGGGTGAGATGACTTAATTATAACTTATTCAGTTACAACAAGTAATCTAAGAAACACAACTTGGAATACTTTGCAGTAAACAAGTTTGATTGTTTCTGGTGTCAAGACTTGTTCTTGTTCGAAAGAAAGAACACTTAACTAATTTCTTAGCCGAGTTTGTTCTACTTCTTCACAAGTAGCTTTTTCAAGCTTTAAGTCTTGGAACGGATCAATGGCAGTAAGAGTGATTGAAGTTTTGTGAGTTTTTAAGCACAAGTGAGAGTTTGATCACGTTGTTGACACATTTCAACTCTTTGCCGGATGACCTCTATTTATAGTGCAAGTAAGGAGCCGTTTGAATTTCAAATCCTAAGGCTTTTGTTCCTTAACATGTCACTATCTTGCTTTTGTACTTTCAGCAGCGACTTTGTTTGTCTTCTAGTCTTCATGTCCTTTGCGTGTAAGCTTTGCATTAAATGCACATTTGAATAGAATTCAAACAGTAACTTTGGAGCGCAAATTCTCGTACATTCAGCAAGAGGTCACATATGTTCATCAGCAAGTGTTCAGTCTCAATTTCAGCAAGCACAACCTACTCTGTTTTTCAGATTTTCACTTATGCAATGCTGTTGCTGAACATTCCACTTTCTGAGTAAACACGTGCCTTACCAGTCTTCAGCAATCTTCAAGTCTTCAAGTCTTCAAGTCTTCAAATCTTCAGATCTTCAAAAGTCTTCAAGATTCTGACCGGTTTCTTATTTGCTTCAATAATTTGTTTGTAATAAACAAAATATATCTTCAGCAAATGCTTCAATAGGTCATTTTCTTTTCAGAAAATAAGATTCATTAAAGCTAAGCATCAATAAGATATTTTCTTTTCAGAAAATAAAATACATCATACGCAAAAGAAATAACTTATCTAATACCTAACTAAGTCATCAGCAAACGTTCCTCTTTTACAATGTCCTTTAAATTCTAAATTCCTATGGACCTTAAGAGTACTAGTTACTGGACTGTTCTTAATTTAGCATGGTTAATTGCTCATCAAAATTACAAGTTTCCTAACAAATTGCCCCCTTTTTTATGTTAGCAATCCATGGCTAAATTAATTGTTACCCTTTTAGAGGTTTCTGATGTTGAATAAATCAGATGATTAATGCAAGCATACTTGAATAAATAAACAGTAAGCATAAGTAAGTTGCATAATCAAAAACCAATAAGAGTAAAAAAGAATTCATTGCTGAAAGTTATCAATCAGAAGTTTACAAGAAAGCATAGATAACAAGGAATCAGCAAACAAAAACTTTAACAAAAACTATTGCAGGGACTTAAGCTCTTTCAGAGGATTTTCTCAAAATCTCTCTTACACTATTCTCAGCAAGTGCAGTGAATTCAACACAATCCTTCTCGTAGTTTTCCAGAAGCCTACGGACTTGTAGTTGAAGAATTCTTGCATTTTTGCAGGCAGTATGATGGTGCTTTTCAGCATTCATTTCCATGTAATTAGTTACCCACAAATGCTTGCCCCAATTGCTGGCATGGAGAAGTTGTGTATCTGAAATGCTTCTCGGATGAATCTTTCTTAACCAGAGAAGATCTTCTTCTTGATCCTTAGCAGTGAGATAAAAGTACTCATAAGGAATCAATCCAAGTTTCTTCTTAGGTTTCTTTGTTACCGGGTCAGCATAGTAAGCAATGCCAGGTGGTTTGATCAGATTTGGTTCTTGCTTGTATGTCTTACCAATGGCAATTCTTCTTACTTGGACCTCAAGATTCAACCATCTCCCAGCAACATTTCTTGGGAGGGATTCTTCCCTTTGATTTCTTTGGACCTTGAGTTCAATCCATTTGAACATTTGATTCAAAATGGCTGTAGGAAAGAACTCATTTACCAGCAAGTCTTCCAGCTTTAAAATCCAGCAACCATTAATGTTTCTGATTACATTCTGAGTGGTTTCCTCATTGCTGGTCTTAGTATATTCAATGCCGGAGCCAATAGCAATGCTGGCCAGCCTTTTCTCTTCCTGTCTTTGCCTTCTTCTTCTTGTTTTAGCATTGTCTTGATCTCTTGCTGAAGAGTCAGACGAAAAATGCCTTGAGTGGCCAGACGGAGTTATGGCTGTTAAGGGTCTAGCTCTTATGGCTTGAGCTATTGTTTGATTGTCATCATCTTCTTCATCATCTTCATTCAGATTGTGATGACTTTCAGTGTGACAGAAATCTTGAGTTTCAGCAGCGGTTTTTCGCTTTTTGGTACTTGCTGAATTTAACTCAGATTCTGCTTGTCTTTTAGAACTTTGCTCTCTTTCAGCAAGAGGTTCTAATGGAAGTGGCGCATCAGCAGCAGGAGTAGGAGGGGTTTGATTGCTTTTTCTAGTGTTCTTATTTTCCCCCTTAGACATGGATTGCAACATCGGAGTGATGTGCAGAGAATAAAACTCATTGCAATTTTCAGCAAGAGTGTTGAGACTGTTATACTTCATGATGATTGCTTGTTGGTCAGAGTTCATTGTTGCCAACTCTTTTTGAATATTCATCATGTTCTCTTCATGTCTTTTCTCTGTTGCGGCCTTCTCATCCATAATATTCTGAGCCTTGACAAGAGCATTCTTTGCAAGCTTGAGCGCCTGACTTACATCTTCTTCATAGCTCTTGTGATAAAGACTTATGTCTCTCTGAGCTATTGTCAAAGTTGTAGTGCGTCTCAGCACTGTAGCCAATATCTTTCCAATGTCAAGTGGGCTCTCAGCAAGCAATGCCTCATCTTCAGCTTTGCAGGCATCATGGACTTGCTTTAGTGCTAGAATTCTGGGAGTAAACTCCTCAACTCTTGGGAACGGCACTAAATGAGGTGTTAAGGAATGAACCTTAATTTCAGAAGCAAACTGATCATCACGCGTCAGCAATTCGGCTCTTAGACCATCGTCTAAATCATTGATGTAATCAGGAGGAGGAATCTGAACGACTTTTGGGTCTCGCTTGGATTGTTCATCATCATTTTCTGACAAGTCGTCATCATCCTCAGATTCATCAAGTTGAGCGACTTTTAAGCCTTTGTCAGTAGCTTCTCTTCCTTTTTGTTGAGTGGTTGTTGATGGCAACACTTCAGACTCAACGACTGGAGTTTCACCATTAGATAGTTGTTTCAATTGAGTTTGTGGCTCAATTACTGGAGTTTCGCCAGTAGTTAGTTTTAATTGAGTAGTTGCTGAAGGCAACGTTTGAGACTCAATAACTGGAGTTTCGCCAGTAGTAAGTGGAAGGGATGGAACTTCCTTAGATTTTGGTCTTGAAGATTCACCAATTTCCAGATCCTGCGTATGCCTTGCATGGATCACGAGACTGTTTTGTAGAGCTCGTTGGTAATCTTCATCTTCTTCATCCTCATCTTCAAGGTTTTCTTCAGTAACCTTGGCATCAGAAACTGGACTCTTGCCATTTTCAAGGCAACCCTTTTTCTGGCGTATTCTTCTTCAGTATCAGCACCTTGTACAGGTGCTTGATTTTTAGCAGCAGCAGGAGGAGGTTGAGATTCTTGCTGAGATTGTTGTTGTTCAGCTTGCTGATTGTCAGATTGAGTATTTTCAGCAACTGTTAACTTCAATCCACCAACACCAGGACTTGGACCTTGATTGTCATCATTGTCATCTTTCTTGTCCTTAGAATCTTTCCTTCATCATCACTGGGATCAGTGGGAATGTTCTCATCTTCTTCTTCTTCTTCATCATCTGTCAGAATGACTAGCTCAACATGCTTGTACAAAGCAACACTTGTCACTTCCTCTTCCTCAGTTAATTTGTGGGATCAGCCACCACAGGAACAAAAAGACCTTTGAGCATCACAGCTTGTTCAGCTGGAGAGGCACTCTTAAATTTGGCCTCATATTCTCTCTGATTTGAGCAATCAGATTTGAGCTCATTAGCTGAGAATATGTCATTTCTTCAGGAAGGATGGAGTGGACAAATGTCTCGAGCTTTAACAGTGAAGTTCTCTTTTTCTCATTTTAGAGATAAAGGTGAAGATCTGAGAAGTCCATTCTCCTGTATCTTTGCCAGTTGCTGACAGACTTAGCAACTCTTGACAAAGTTGTCCTCTTGAAATTCAAGTAAAGTTCTTCAGAACTTACTTGCTGATCTTCAGTAATGAGTACCACTTCAGTGGTCTCCTTTTGAGCCTGAAAAAGAATTTTATTTAGATCAGGATTGGTTTGGAGAATTGTTTTAGAGTTTAATCTGAAACATGATTTACCTACTGAGAGTCAGCAAGCTCATGTAGTACAATTTCCATTCCATGAGGAGCTTGAGTAGCATCCTCCATTTGTTCATCCTGAAATAAATTAAGATTAGATACAAGTACTAAGCTGTCAAACTTAGTTTTTATACCAAAATTATTAACTACCTGCTGAGCAGGGAGTGTTGGTTCTGGTGCAGAGGCTTCAGCAACCATCTGACTTGCATCTTGAGAAGTCTGTAGAGAAAGAATAATTTTAGCAAAAGAACAATTTTCAAAAATTGAAGTTTTACTGATGGTTGTATTAACTACCTGCTGAGGAAGGACAGGTTGTGGCTCAGTCCTTTCAGCACTAACAGTTTCTTCAGCTTCTGGGACTGTTTCTTCAGCAGACTTCTGATTTTGCTCTAACTGAGAGAGCTGTGCGGTTTCAGCAATCTCCCTTGTCTCTGAATTGACAATATGAGCAGAAGCATCTTGACCTTTAAGCTCACTGCTTGTCATGAAGAGATCAATTGACTTGTTGGATGATTCTTCAATCTCCAACTCCATTTGTTTGCTTAAATCTTCCAGTACAAGCTGGACTTTGTCAAATGAAGTCTTGGGTGAACTTGGGCCAGTATTCTCAGCATCAAGAGATGCGTCTTTGAATAGTGCTTCTTGAGTTTCAGCAACTTCAGGAACTGGAACCATTGCTATTCAGCAACTGGTTCTTCAGCAAGCTGGGTTTCAGCAACTTGATGAGTTGCTTGTTCAGCAACCATCTTTTAAGCAGCATCAGCAAGTGCCGCTTTTGCAGATCATCAGCAATGTCACTTGCTGGTTCCATGTTGGTCATTTGGTCTATCTACAATGTAGATATCTGGGACTTGGGCAGGAATTTCATTTCCACTGCCTTGTGGTCTATTCTCAGTAGAGTTATCAACGTTAAGTTGATTGTTGAAGGCTTCCGCAAAACTTCAACATTTCTGATATATGTTTCAGTAATTACTTCAGCAACATCTACTGGCAAATGCGTTTCAGCATTGTCTGGGAATTGACTGAGGAGTCTTGGACATTAGGGACTGACTGAGAAGCCAGTGTCTTCTTTCTTTTGTTACTTGTCCGTTTCCTCTTAGGTACGGGATTTGCTGATGACGCTGCAGTCTGAGTGTCATCATCAGCTTTCCTCTTTTTTCTTTAGATTTCTCCAGTTTCCAGAGTCATCTATTGTTGCATTTTCAGCAACGGTGTTGTACACGTACCTTGTTGATTTTCTACAGCAGTTTCATTTGTGTTACCACCACCAACAGCAGTTTCATCTCTAAGTTGCTGAGTGGTAACATCTGCAGCTGTTGTATACCTTTCTTGCTGGCTTGTGCTGACAACATTTGCAGTTGTTGTCTTCTTGGTTTTCTTTCCAGCAATCTTAGGTACATTCTGCTTGTAGAAAGATCTTCCCACATTGCACACAGATTTCTTGATTGGCAATGGGTTTCTTAGCTGAATCCTGAAATGTTCAAGGATATAGCATATCTTGATTCCATACATAACTGGAAAGGAAGGTGAGACCTTGTGTCTTCTACCTTTACCCTAAACTTAGTAAACACAATCACCAAGCCTGTTGAAAATGTACTTAGCCCAGTTAAGTTCCGATTTATTCTCATAGATATGCATCAGCAATGGCCATCTTCTCAGGCCTACTTGGTCAATTCCTCCAACTTGAGAGTCAAGAAACTTTAATCAGTAGCAGAGCTACTAGACCAAGTGAAGGACAGAGTGCTTTCTCTTAACGTGCTTTGTCCAAGTCACGGGAGTTCTCACCTTTCTTCATTTTTGCATTTCTGACGTCACTGTAGAAGAAAGTTCATTTCTTCGTCAGTGGCAGTGACGTCGTCTTCAGTTCCAGTGGTTGGAATCTGAAAAATCTCGCTAAATCAGTCCATTTCAGGACGATTTGCGTGTTCTGAAATAAGTAAGGATCACTTTTTCAGTGACTCATTACTGTCTGTAAGGGACTGGATTTCTGCATTGTTGTAGATCCATAGTATCAATCATGCTCACTTGCTTAGTGCGAGCAGAGATAAAGTTCATGAGGCTTGTGCTGATGACTCAAGCGCCTCTTCATTTTGGTCATCAAGTTCTTGTTCATAAAAGTACCTATGTACTTTTCTTTTGCAAACCTCCCCATTGCCTCAACATCTCACACTTTGCAGTGTCACGATATGACGGGAGGCATAGGTTTTTCAGTGTGATTCGGTCGTTTTTCAACACAACTTTCGTTTTGTGTCTGGCCA
>CM051456.1:38941570-39042306 GCA_028274465.1 Plantago ovata | reverse complement strand
CCAAGAATGCACTCTTAACACCATTTGGTAAAACAATGAAGTCATTGTGAGCAGCAAAGGCCAAGAAAAGCCTAATTGCATCCAATCTTGCAACTGGAGCATAAGACTCATCATAGTCCAATCCTTCAGTCTGACAGTAACCTTGAGCAACTAAGCGTGCTTTGTTTCTTGTTACTTCACCAGACTCGCTCAGCTGTTTCTGAACACCCACTTTGTACCAATAGCTTTCTTATTTTCAGCAAGTGGCACAAGTTTCCAGACTTTGTTTCTTTCAAATTGATCCAATTCTTCTTGCATTGCCTTTATCCATTCAGAATGCTTCAAAGCTTCTTCTATGGTTTTAGGTTCAATTTCTGAAACAAAGCAAGAGAATAAAGATTCTACTTCTACGACAGTTGCTTCTTCAGCAAGTCCTTGAGTAGCTTTGGATCTAGTCACTTGGCGTTTATTAATATCGCCAATCATATCCGTAGAGGGATGATCTCTAATCCATTTATTAACAGGTTTCCTGTTTGTTGGATCAGGATATGTTTGCTCATCAGCATGTGACTCTTCAGTATGTACTTGTTCAGTACTACTGGGAATTTGTGTCTCTGCTGAGATTGTTCGTCAGCAACTGCTTGTTCAGCATTGCTGGTTGAGGTATTTCATCAGCAGGCACTGGAGATTGCGTAATTTCAGCAACTTCCGGAGCAACCGCATCTTTTGCTGGAAATTCTTTGTCGTGAACTATTTTTATCTTGTCATGACTCGGGGGAGGAGATCATTGTCAGAATCATCATTTAGTTCAATTGACTTGATTTGCCTAGCATCAGATTCAGTTCTTTGCTCATGTATGATTAGCTTTTTCATACATTCTGATATTTCTTCTTCAGCAGGCACACCTTGTGACTTTTCGTAGAATACAACATGCACAGATTCTTCAATCTTTTGTGCCTTTTTGTTGTAAACTCTGTAAGCTTTACTATGCAAGGAGTAGCCAAGAAATATCGCTTCGTCTGCCTTTGGTTGAAATGTTCTTAAGTATTCTCTACCATTGTTAAGAACGAAACACTTGCAACCAAATACTCTTAGATGAGTGATGTTAGGAGGTCTACCAACAAACAATTCATAAGGAGTTTTGTTGTATTCCTTAGTAATCAAACATCTATTCTGAGTATAGTAGGCGGTATTAATCGCTTCAAACCCAGTAAGCCTCACTTATTTCAGTGTCAGCAAGCATTGTTCTTGCGGCTTCTTTCAGGGTACGATTCTTCCTTTCAGCAACACCGTTTTGCTGTGGCGTCCTTACTGAGGATAACTGATGTTGAATACCTTTGGAGGTACAATATTCAGTTATGTACTGGTTTACAAACTCAGTACCATGGTCTGTCCTTATGACTTTTGCCTTGTCATTTTTCATGACTTCAAGCTTATTCAGCAAGTTAGGTATTTCAGTCTTGGTTTCAGATTTTTGCTTGATGAATACTACCCAAGTGAATCTTGAATAGTCATCTACCACGACTAGACCATACGTCTTACCAGCATAGCTTGTTGAAGAAGATTCAAACAAGTCCATGTGTAAGAGTTGTAAAGGTTTTGTAGTTGACGGTACTACCTTGTTCTTGAAAGAAGATTTGGTTTTGCTTTCCTTGCTGACATGCATTGCAAACACCATCCTTCTTAAAAGTAACCCTAGGTAATCCAACTACAAGTGCCTTTTTAGACAGGTTATTCAGCGTCTTGAAGTTTAGATGACCTGTTCGTTTATGCCATAACCATGCTTTTTCAGCAAGGCAATCATGATCTGAGACAAGGCATTTTTCAACGTTTGCTGAAGACCAATCAATGGTGTACAAGCCTCCTGATCTTCTTGCAATCATTATAACCTTTTTAGCCTCAAAATCAACAAGTTTACATTCATCACTTTTAATTTCGATGAAGTATCCTTTGTCAGCAAATTGACTCATGCTGAAAAGGTTAACTTAAGATTTTTGACATAAAGAACTCCAGAAATGGTTATGCATCCCAACTTCACATCACCATAGCCTTTTGTAGATCCGGAGCCTCCACCAGCAAACCTTATTGTTGGACCTTTAGACCACCGTCTATAGTTTATAAGGTTATTCTTGTTGCCCGTCATGTGCTTTCCACAACCACTATCAAAGTGCCAGATTCCATCGTTTGTCTCTGTGGCTGCAGTCTGCACAATCAAGAGCAAACAAGTTAATTATCCAATGATGGATGTCCATTAACATGTTCAAGAATGCGTCCAGTGGAAACCCAAGTCTGAATTTTTTCAAACTTTGAGTTGTTTTCTACTTGTTGAGGAACTAGGAGGATTTGAGCTGAAAGACTTTTGACTCGTGCTGGTCAAATCCACTTTCTGATGTGGTGTCTTTTCTAGCAAGGTTCCTTCTAGTCCTAGCATTGGGAGTCTTTTCAGAACTCTTAGGCTTGGTTTTCTTCATCTCTTTGAAGTATCTTTGCTGACTTTGCTTATACTCATGAAAGAGTGACTTTGCTTGGTTTTGAAACCGAGTCCACTATTTGGAGAATGTTGAGCTTTAGCTTCACCAACCTTACTTGATTCAGGTTTGTCAGCAAAGGACTTCTGATTACTTTTGGTAATCTTGCCTTTAGTCTTAACAACTTGCTTTTCAGCAACTTGTTTGGCGGAATGCTTCACGGCATTCTTTTTCTTTCCAGTTTGCTTCTCAGCAAACTGTTTTCCTTTTAAAGTCTTGTTACTTTGAGTAACAACAGCGGGCTTTATGGTCATAGGTACTTGATTGCATGTTTCAGCAACCTTAGTTTGACCAAACTGATAGATCACTGGTGGACTACTATCAGTGGCACGTACAAAGGAGATAGGTGATTTATCTTTTCTCAAGATTTCTACGTTATCACCTTCACACGTTGCTCCTAAACCTTCTTTCTGAGATGGATCTCTCAAGTAAGTGTTTAGTTCAGTCAGCGTATTACTTGCTTCCACATATGATTTGAAATTGATTTTCATCTTTTTCATCTCTTGGATTTCAGCAAGTAACTTTAGAATTGAGGACTTATACTCTTCCAATTCTAATGCCATTTGAGAATTCTTCTCTGCAGCCTCAGCAATCAACTTCTTAAGACGCCTTATTTCAGCATCCTTTTCTTCTGTCTCTTCCTTCAGCAAAACATACTTTTCAGTAGTTTGCTTGGTCAGAGTTTCAGCAAGTTGAAGTTTCTCTTGCTGTTTGCTGACAATTTTCTCAAATCTTTCGATTTCTCCTTGAATCTTGTCAAGGTCAATCTCGTCTTCACTTTCTGATTCTGAGTCAGAGGTAGAGTTATTTACCTGACCGGCCATGAGGCGGAATTCGTAGTTCGACACATCTGGATAAGCTTCCATAGCTATTCCACACACTTCTTGCCAATTTCCACGTCTAGGGTGGCTTCTTCATCGTCGGTGTCTGAACTTTCATCCTCACTGTCTTCTGAGCTTGTATCAATACACAATGCATCGATTTTTGCTTGAAGCTTCTTCTTTTCTTCAGCAATGAAAGCTCTTTTGAACTTCTTCTTCTTTCAGCAGACTTGCCTTTCAGCAAAGGGCAATTAGCTTTGAAGTGTCCAGGCTTTTTGCAGTAAAAACATAGATCATTTCCAACTACTGGTTCTTCTAATGATGTAGCTTGCTGAGCTTGCTTGTTCAGCGAGCTAGTATCATTCTTGTACTTATGGTAGTTGTTACCAAGATGCTTTTTCAGCTTCTCTTTTGCTTTTCGCCTTTCAAGTTCCTTACTGATGAACTTCTTCATGTTTTTAACAACTAAAGAATTTTCATCAGCAGGCTCTTTATCATTCTTCTTTTCAGAAGACGACGGCTTTGCAGCAAGAGCAATGTTTTGCGATTTTTCAGCAAACACATTTTCTCTTTGCTTTGTCTCATAATTGACAGTGAGAGAACAACTCTGTTGGTGTAATGTCAGGCATTCCTTGATTATAATAGAAATTCTGAGTATGGATCCATTCTTGATTCAAACTTCTGATGATAGTTTTCATTTTCTCAGAATCTGAATAAAGATTTCCAACACCCAGCGTTGCCATTTCACTAACAAGAGTTGTGAATCTGAAGTCCAAGTCTTCCAGTGACTCGTTAGCACCTTGCTTAAAGTTTTGAAACTTTAGTTTAAGTACTTCAAGTTTGTTTTCCTTGGTCTTGTCAGATCCAGCACAAAGATCTTGAACCATTTTCCAAGCTTCCTTTGCAGTCTTAGCACCCCACAGTTTGCACTGTATGGTATCCGGAGTTGATCTGATGATGATGTTCTTGCTTGGCCATCAAGACGGAATCTCTTAGCTTCGTCAGAAGTCCATTCCTCTCTTGGTTTTGGCACAACAGTATCTGATGGTTCGCCAAGGATGGTTTCCTTCCCAGCTTCAGTGGTCTTGTGAGGGAAACTCCTTTCAATCTTAGTGATCTTGATAGGTCCATCATTAATGACGGTTACCATTTCATCACTAATGGCCTCAAGATGTAGCATCATGTTGTTTCGCCATTTCTCGTAATTTTCCAGCTTCAGCAAGGGAGCATCTCCTAAAGACATCCTGTCAGCAAAGCACTACCAAACTGATCAAGTGAGAGTGATTTACGGAAAACACTTAAGGGGATCTAGGTTCAGTGCAGAAGGCTAAAGAACCTCCTGCTCTGATACCACTTGTTGGTTCCTTTAAACAACAAGAAAAGACTAGAGGGGGGGGGGGGTTGAATAGTCTTTTCAAACTTTCGTCGATTAAAAACTTTCTCAGCAAGTACTTATTACTTTTCAGTAATGAGGTTGCTGATACTTAACTTTCTCAACAAGCGAAAGTTACTTTACTGTAGCTTGGTTTGCTGATACTTGAAATCAGAGAGCGGAAGTCTTTGAAACAATAAGTGCTCTTTCAGCAAGTAAAGAGTTTTCAGCAAGTGAAGTGAGTGACTGTGTACAAACAGATATAATTTGCTGAAAGCTAAATGCAGTAAGTAAATCACACAAACGCTTTTATAGTGGTATCTGAGAGTGGCGTAATCTCTCAACTAATCCACTTTGTCCTTTCTAGGACTGAATCCACTAAGATATGATTGAGGTTCCTTACAATCTCCTATCTAAAGCGATTCAACAGAAACCAAAGCGTACTTGCTTTGTCTCCAACCTAAACTAGAGAACTCAACCTTGTTCTCCACCAAACTTGGTACTTTTAATCAGCAAAACTATGCTCGATTAAGTTCCCCCTGAATATCACGCCTGAAAGGGTGTATTTTCAGTTAGAGAGTTTTGGGGTGAGATGACTTAATTATAACTTATTCAGTTACAACAAGTAATCTAAGAAACACAACTTGGAATACTTTGCAGTAAACAAGTTTGATTGTTTCTGGTGTCAAGACTTGTTCTTGTTCGAAAGAAATAACACTTAACTAATTTCTTAGCCGAGTTTGTTCTACTTCTTCACAAGTAGCTTTTTCAAGCTTTAAGTCTTGGAATGGATCAATGGCAGTAAGAGTGATTGAAGGTTTGTGAGTTTTTAAGCACAAGTGAGAGTTTGATCACGTTGTTGACACACTTCAACTCTTTGTCGGATGACCTCTATTTATAGTGCAAGTAAGGAGCCGTTTGAATTTTAAATCCTAAGGCTTTTGTTCCTTAACATGTCACTATCTTGCTTTTGTACTTTCAGCAGCGACTTTGTTTGTCTTCTAGTCTTCATGTCCTTTGCGTGTAAGCTTTGCATTAAATGCACATTTGAATAGAATTCAAACAGTAACTTTGGAGCGCAAATTCTCGTACATTCAGCAAGAGGTCACATATGTTCATCAGCAAGTGTTCAGTCTCAGTTTCAGCAAACACAACCTACTCTGTCTTTCAAATTTTCACTTATGCAATGCTGTTGCTGAACATTCCACTTTCTGAGTAAACACGTGCCTTACCAGTCTTCAGCAATCTTCAAGTCTTCAAGTCTTCAAGTCTTCAAATCTTCAGATCTTCAAAAGTCTTCAAGATTCTGACCGGTTTCTTATTTGCTTCAATAATTTGTTTGTAATAAACAAAGTATATCTTCAGCAAATGCTTCAATAGGTCATTTTCTTTTCAGAAAATAAGATTCATTAAAGCTAAGCATCAATAAGATATTTTCTTTTCAGAAAATAAAATACATCATACGCAAAAGAAATAACTTATCTAATACCTAACTAAGTCATCAGCAAACGTTCCTCTTTTACAATGTCCTTAAAATTCTAAATTCCTATGGACCTTAAGAGTACTAGTTACTGGACTGTTCTTAATTTAGCATGGTTAATTGCTCATCAAAATTACAAGTTTCCTAATAATCAGAGCTAAGGAAGTTGCGGAGGAGTTAAAATTTGTCGATTGCTACGAATCCGTAATTCCCGAATTTCATCATTGCCATGGTAATCGTGAACCACTTGAGGAGGCACTAACAATGCGAGCTGAGACGTGCTAAATGACCGAAGAAGCAAGGGAACTAATTGAAATAATGGATAGCACCCTAGAAATTCCCGCAGGAGAAGAGGTACTTGAACCTTTAGATGAAGAAGAAGAAGAAAGTGGGTTTCCTGAAGAACCTAGCTTAGAATTGAAACCACTTCTTGCGCACCTCAAGTATGTGTACTTAGGAGAAAATCAGAAGAAGCATGTAATTGTCTCCTCACATCTATCCGACGATGAAGAAAGTAAGCTGATTGAAGTATTGAAGGAAAATTCCGCAGCTATAGGATGGGGGATCAGTGATATCAAAGGAATTAGCCCTACACGATGTGTGCACAACATCACTCTAGAACAAGATGCCAAACCCGTTAGGCAACCTCAGCGAAAGATAAATCCAGCCATGCAAGAGGTGGTAAAAAAGGAAGTGATCAAGTTGCTAGATGCTGATATGATTTACCCCATTCCTGATAGTCAATGGGTGAGCCCGGTACATGTAGTCCCTAAGAAATCAGGAGTCACGGTGGAAGAGAATGAGAAGGGAGAATTGGTACCGGTTAGGAAGACCACTGGGTGGCGGATGTGCATTGACTATAGAAGATTGTATGCCACCACTAAAAATTACCACTTCCCTTTACCGTTTATAGATGACATGCTAAACCGTCTTGCGGGGCGGAAGTTTTATTGTTTTCTTGATGGTTTATCAGGTTTCTACCAGATTCCGATTGCACCGGAGGATCAGGAGAAGACGACATTCACTTGCCCATTTGGAACATTTGCATGCCATTCGGACTATGCAATGCTCCCGCCGCTTTTCAAAGGTGCATGCTTTCTGTTTTCTCTGACATGGTAACTAAATTTGTTGAAGTTTTCATGGATGATTTTTCCCTTTTTGGTGATTCCTTTGATGAATGCTTGCAAAGATTAGATCTAGTTTTGAAAAGGTGCATTGAATACAACTTAACCTTAAGCTGGGAGAAGAGTCATTATATGGTTAGAGAAGGCATTGTTCTAGGACATGTAGTTTCTGAGAGAGGTATTGAGGTAGACAAGGCTAAAATCGAAATCATTGAAAAACTTCCCCCACCTACTTGTGTGAAAGAATTGCAATCTTTTCTTGGCCATGTAGGCTTTCATAGGAGGTTTATTAAAGATTTTTCGAAAATTGCTAAACCTTTAAGTAGCTTGCTTGCTAAAGATGTGGTTTTCCATTTCTCTAATGAATGCTTAGTTGCTTTTAATACCCTTAAAGAAAAGCTTGTGACTGCTCCCATTGTTGTGCCGCCTCACTGGAATCTTCCTTTTGAAATTATGTGTGATTCTTCGAATTTTGCTATGGGTGCTGTTTTATGCCAAAAAGTTGATAAGCAGTATCGTGTGATTTATTATGTTAGTAAGAATCTAGACTCTGCGCAGGTTAATTATACAACTACTGAAAAGGAATTTTTAGCGGTTGTCTTTGCTTTACAAAAGTTTAGGTCTTATTTAATTGGCCATCCTGTGAATGTCCATACAGATCATGCTGCTTTGAGACATTTGATAGCTAAGCAAGATTCTAAGCCTAGATTAATCCATTGGGTCCTTCTGCTGCAAGACTTTGATTTGACCATAGTGGATAGAGTTGGTAGGGAGAATTTAGTAGCAGATCGTTTATCTAGAATACCTAATATCCCTGTTGATTCGATACCCATCAATGAAGACCTCCCTGATGAGCACTTAATGAAGGCTAATGAAGAGCCATGGTATGCTGATACATATGGGATGATCCGCATCTTTTTAAGGAAGGAGCTGATGGGATTCTAAGCAGATGCGTGCCACAAGAAGAGCAGCAAAGTGTACTGAGCCATTGCCATGAGCTTAATTGTGGGGGACACTACAGTGGGTTGAAAACAGAACGCAAGGTACTGCAAGCAGGATTTTTCTGGCCAACAATATACAAAGATGCTCGAAGTTTTGTGAAGAATTGTGACCCATGTCAAAGAGGTGGTGGTATTGGCAAGAAAGATGAAATGCCCCTTCAAGGGAATCTAGTGGTAGAACCTTTCGATGTATGGGGTATTGATTTCATGGGACCATTTCCATACAGTGGAGGCTATGAATACATTCTTGTTGCAGTGGACTATATGACTAAATGGGTGGAGGCAATTCCTACAAAAACAAATGACGGCACAGTGGTTATGAAGTTCTTGAAGGAAGTAATATTCTCGAGATTTGGGTGCCCTAGGACAATCATCAGTGATGGGGGGTCACACTTCGTCAATAGAACGTTTGCCTCCCTTCTTAAGAGATACAGTGTCCACCATAGTATCGCTACACCTTATCACCCACAGACGTCAGGACAAGTCGAAGTCAGCAACCGTCAAATCAAGAAGATCTTGGAGCGAGTAGTGAAGCCTAGTAGGAAGGATTGGGCAGGAAAATTGAATGATGCACTTTGGGCATACAGAACTAGCTACAAGACGGTGATCGGGACCACTCCGTACAGACTTGTGTATGGGAAGGCATGTCATCTTCCCGTAGAACTGGAACACAAGGCATATTGGGCCATAAAAGCACTCAATCTTGACATGGGAAAAGCTGGCGAGGAACGATTATTGCAACTAGATGAGCTTGATGAATTACGACTAGGTGCTTATGAAAATGCCAAGATCTACAAGGAGCGTACTAAGAAGTATCATGATCATGGTATAATACGTAAGGAATTGATTCCCGGACAAAAAGCTTTAGTATTTAATTCTCGCCTTCGACTATTTCCTGGAAAGCTCCGTACTCGTTGGGATGGACCGTACGAAATTATCGAAGTTGCTCCCCATGGAGCTGTAAAACTCTTTGATCCAAAGACGGGAAATACTTTCAAGGTGAATGGCCAGCGAGTGAAGCCATACTTCGAGATATCTAGCGATCAAAGGGAGGTTGATCACCTTGAGCTTACCCTTACCGCCTCCACTGAAGGTTAGTGTGTTTTGTTTTCTCACGAGTTTGATCGAGTATTATAGGTCACTTATACAAGCATTATCCCTCACCTTGGATCCACTTTCGACGTTCGGGACGAGCGACGACGTTCAGGTTTGGGGAGAAGGTTATCGCTGGTTATCTCTATACTTATCTTGCTTATGATAACTCGTGAAATTTTTTTAAATTTTTTGCATTTACACGTTTGCTGCTTTCCTAGGATAGTCTTGCATGTTTTATATGGAGTTTATTGTTGAATTTTTTGAACTTTTCTATTGGGTAGATCAACTAACTATGCCTTTAATCATATGCTTCATCTCTATGAATTTGTTTGAGGTTTTTCTCGCTTGGCTTGTCACATTTATGTATTGCACTTAGTTAAGCTTGGTAGTCTCGACATCACTTAGTGGTGTTTTCTCTACTGCGGTTCACGAAGGCCTTTATAATAGGATGATGCATGTTAGGGTCTTATGGTTGTTTTCCCGAGTAATTATGTACCTAAGAGGCAACAAGTCTTCACCATGCTTTGAGATTGCTAAATGCCTAGGAAGGAGGTAGTGTGAGGTTGTGTGATCCTTTGTTTATAACCTATTCTTCCGAATAGGTTTGGGGAGGGGGCTACACCATCGTAGACTTGTTTTTCGTTTTCCATTTCTGTTTTGTGAGTTTATTTTTCCTTTTCCGTAAATTTTGTACTCCAACCTATTCTTTCGAATAGGTTTGAGGAAGTCGTGTGAATCATTTTCTCTCTTTTTGTTATGCTACTGCTGGCTAAAAAAATTAAAAAAAAATATATATATATATATTCGAAAAAAAAGAAAGAAAAATTCCAGGAAAAAAGAAAAAAAAAGAAAAAAAAAAGGAACTGGAAAGAAAAAAAAGGGAAACAAGGAAAAGACCCCAAAAAAGCAAAGAAGGGTCCAAAAAAAGAAATCCAAATAGCAGTTTAGCAAAGTGTTGTGCCTCATTTTCCAATTCTTGTAATGTTCGTAATCGTGTTGTAATTTTCTATTTTTTGTCTTTCGTTTTTGAGTGTCATCTGTTCTAGACCACCCTCGTCCTGCCATTCAGGAAGTGGTGAATAGCTTAAGACTTTGCTTGAGAGATGGGTAGAATAGGGGAGTGTTATCTTTTATAGGGAACCCTCCTTCGTTTGATGAGAGCCAGTACTGGTTCGACCTCTTTGAGGGAAAGTCTTAAACTTGGTGAACAGCAGTAAGTCCTCAGTTTCATAGGCACGGGACAACCATTCGTATCTTAGCATGCTTCATTACGTCGTCACTGACTAGGTCCAGGTAGAGAATGTTACGAGAGACTATCTTGTCTTGACATAAGTGCTTATGTGGATGTTTATAAGTCAATCGAGGTATTCTTCAACCTATATTCATGCTTTGATTTATATGGTTTTTGTTCATATGTTTTTTGATAGATTCAGTAGATTAGTTCATTCTATTTGGCATGAGACTCCATTTTATGTGTTGCATTGTTTTTTGCATTAGAGTCTAGCTTAGTTGCTTGAGGACAAGCAAAGGTTCGGTTTGGGGAGTTTGATGAATGTGTATTTTACACTTTCATTCGAGTCTTTTCACCTATTTTAGCTATCCTCTATGTTAATTTAGCTATATTTTAGTGCATTTTATTAGAATAGTGTCACGTTTCCCTTTAGTTTTTATTTTACAGGTTTTGGTTGAAAAACGAGGATTTCCGGGCAATTATATTGAAGTTGACAAGGAATTGGTGTTCCAGAAGCCTATTTGGAGTATCTGAAGGTTTCCGGATAGGATTTGGAGTTTAGGGGTCGAATCTGGAGGTTAGAAGGCCACTACAAGTCAGAAACCGAGTCCGAAAAGGGGAAGAAATCCAAAAACGCGTCGAAAACGCGGAATTCCGTGAATTTTACTCCCAGACGAATCGCCCGGTGTGTGGGGCCCTTCGCCCCACACAAATTCGAGGCCTATATATAGTTGCTCAGTTTTTCTCCGAAATTCATACTTTTCCAGACCTATTCTCTCAACTTTCTCTGTAGTTTTAGGTAGGAACTTCCCAGAGCCTGTTCTAGGGGTTCGTAGCTTAGGGGATACTTTTTCATAGCAGTTTGGAGCTTGTAAGATCGCGATTCTTCGGAGACTGACAACCTTCGGTAACATTATATCTTACAGTTTATTCTACTTATTTTTATATATCTTTCAACATGTTTTCTTCTATGATTTCTGTTGATTGCATGACAACTATGAGTAGCTAAACTTATCGTTGGTGGTAGTATGTGAATTCTTAGCGAAGGGTAGATAATCATGCTAATGGCTATATCGCGCATTATACTCCGTGTTATTGCTTTATTTCGTTGATCAGGGTCAACTTATATCCTCGTATGTTGATTAATTATTATGCACAATTGAACCCTCGTCGACCTATGCATATCTATATCTTCGTAGTGTTGAATAATTACGGAACACAATTGGACAATAGCGCTTGACTTGTCAGTATCTTTATCTTCGTAGTGCTTAATAATTACAACAGGACAATTGATTGATCAAAGATCTCCATGCAAGACCGAGGAATTTACGCATGATTATTAACCCGTTATGCTTTGAAGGATCATAGTATCACCAATCTCAATTATCTGTTAGAAAAACCTTTGCTTTTCCGTCTGCTGTTTTTATATTCTAAATTAGATTTGATAAAGCTAGTTATAGTCCTTAGAGATCGACACTCGAGGTTATTCTACTGCTACACTACGGTTTTCGTTGTAGTTGTAAATTGCCTTTGGCTAAATAACAAATTTATTTGATTCGCGTTGGAACACGACACCAGCGCGTTCATCAGCTACAGAGAAGAATTCTCAGATGGCAATTGAATTGGAAGAGAATCAGTCCTCAATTCTAAAGTTACTTGCTGAAATCCAAGAAATGTAAAAGATGAAAATCAATTTTCAAATCTTATGTTGATGCAAGTAATACGCTGACTGAACTAAACTCTTATCTGAGAGATCCATCTGAGAAAGAAGGTTTAGGAGCAACGTATGAAGGTGATGACGTAATAATCTTGAGTAAAGAAAAATCACCAATTTCCTTTGTACGTGCTACTAATAGTGGACAACCAGAACTCTATCAGTTTGGTCAATCTAAGGTTGCTGAAAAATGCAATCAAGTACCTACGACCGTAAAGCCCGTTGTTGCTACTCAAAGTAACAAGACTTTAAAAGGAAAACAGGTTGCTGAAAAGCAAACTGTAAAGAAAAAGGATGCTGTAAAGCATTCCGCCAAACCAGTTGCTCAAAAGCAATTTGTTAAGTCAAAAGGCAAGATTACTAAGAGTAATCAGAAGACCTTTGCTGAAAAACCTGAATAAAGTAAGGTTGTTGAGACAAAAACTCAGCATTCTCCGAAAAGTGGACTTGGTTTTAAAACCAAGCAAAGTCAACTCTTTCATGAGTATAAGCAAAGTCAGCAAAGATACTTCAAAGAGATGAACAAAACCAAGCCTAAGAGTTCTGACAAGACTCAAAACGCTAGGGCTAGAAGGAACCTTGCTAGAAAAGAACTTACTGAAAAGTATGTTCAGCAAAAAGGTCAACCGAGCAAGACACCACATCAGAAAGTGGATTTGATCAGCACGAATCAAAAGTCTTTCGGCTCAAAACCTCCTAGTTCCTCAGCAAGTAGAAAACAAGTCAAAGTTGAAAAACTTAAGACTTGGGTTTCCATTGGACGCATTCTTGAACATGTTAATGGACATCCAATATTGGATAATTAACTTGTTTGCTCTTGATTGTGCAGACTTCAGCCACGGAGACAAACGATGCAATCTGGCACTTTAACAGTGGTTGTGGAAAGCACATGACGGGCAACAAGAATAACCTTATAAACTATAGACGGTGGTCTTAAGGTCCAATAATAAGGTTTGCTGGTGGAGGCTCTGGTTCTACAAAAGGCTACGGTGACGTGAAGTTAGGATGCATTACCATTACGGGAGTTCTTTATGTCAAAAATCTTAAGTTTAACCTTTTCAGCATGAGTCAATTTGCTGATAAAGGATACTTCATCAAAATCAAAAGTGATGAATGTAAACTTATAGACTTTGAGACAAAGAAGGTTATTATGGTTGCTAGAAGATCAGGAGGCTTGTACACCGTAGATTGGTCTTCAGCAATCGTTGAAAAATGCCTTGTCTCAGATCACGATTGTCTTGCTGAAAAAGCATGGTTATGGAATAAACGAACAAGTCACATAAACTTCAAGACGCTGAATAAGCTGTCTAAAAAGGCACTTGTAGTTGGATTACCTAAGGTTACTTTCAAGAAGAATGGTGTTTGCAATGCTTGTCAGCAAGGAAAGCAAACCAAATCTTCTTTTAAGAACAAGGTAGTACCGTCAACTACAAAACCTTTACAAGGCTTGCACATGGACTTGTTTGAATCCTCTTCAACAAGCTATGCTGGTAAGAAGTATGGTCTGGTGGTGGTAGATGACTATTCAAGATTCACTTGGGTAGTATTTATCAAACACAAATCTGAAACAAGGACTGAAATACCTAACTTGCTGAATAAGCTTGAAGTCATGAAAAATGACAAGGTAAAAGTCATAAGGACAAACCATGGTACTGAGTTTGTAAACCAGTACATAACTGAGTATTGCACTTCAAAAGGCATACAACATCAGTTATCCTCAGTAAGGACACCACAACAAAACGGTGTTGCTGAAAGGAAGAATCACACCCTAAAAGAAGCCGCAAGAACAATGCTTGCTGACACTGAAATAAGTGAGGCTTACTGGGTTGAAGCGATTAATACCGCCTGTTACACTCAAAACAGATGTCTGATTACTAAGGAATACAACAAAACTCCTTATGAGTTATTTGTTGGAAGACCTCCTAATATAACTCATCTAAGAGTATTTGGTTGCAAGTGTTTCGTTCTTAACAATGGTAGAGAATACCTAAGAACATTTCAACCAAATGAAGACGAAGCGATATTTCTTGGTTACTCCTTGCATAGTAAAGCTTATAGAGTTTACAACAAAAAGGCACAAAAGATTGAAGAATCAGTGCATGTTGTATTCTACGAAAAGACACAATGAGTGCCTGCTGAAGAAGAAATATCAGAATGTATGAAAAGCAAATCATACATGAGCAAAGAACTGAATCTGATGCTAGGCAAATCAAGTCAATTGAACTAAATGATGATTCTGACAATGAATCTCCTCCCCCAAGTCATGACAAGATAAATATATTTCATGACATAGAATTTCCAGCAAAAGACGCAGTTGCTCCGGATGTTGCTGAAACTATGCAACTTCTCGTGCTTGTTGATGAGTTACCACAATCTAGCAATGCTGAACAAGCAGTTGCTGATGAACCGATCTCAGCAGAGACACAACAAAATGCCAGTAGTACTGAACAAGTACATGCTGAAGAGTCACATGCTGATGAACAAACATATCCAGATCCAAAGAGCAGAAAATCTGTTAACAAATGGATTAGAGATCATCCCTCTACGGATATGATTGGTGATATTGACAAACGCCAAGTGACTAGATCCAAAGTATCTGCTACTCATGGACTTGCTGAAGAAGCAAATGTCGTAGAAGTGGAATCTTTGTTCTCTTGATTTGTTTCAGAAATTGAACCCAAGACCATAGAAGAAGCTCTAAAGCATTCTGAATGGATCAAGGCAATGCAAGAAGAACTGGATGAATTTGAAAGGAACAAAGTCTGGAAACTTGTTAATTTTGCTGAAGGCAAGAAAGCTATTGGTACAAAGTGGGTGTTCAGAAACAAGCTGAGTGAGTCTGGTGAAGTAACAAGAAACAAAGCACGTTTGGTTGCTCAAGGTTACTGTCAGAATGAAGGATTGGACTATGATGAGTCTTATGCACCAGTTGCAAGATTGGATGCAATTAGACTTTTCTTGGCCTTTGCTGCTCACAATGACTTCATTGTTTATCAAATGGATGTTAAAAGTGCATTCTTGAATGGTGAACTTGCTGAAGAAGTCTACTTGGAACAACCCCCTGGCTTTGAACTTCCCTCAGAAACCAAGATGGTATACAAGCTTCTGAAAGCTGTATATGGTCTAAAGCAAGCACCTAGAGCTTGGTATGATACCTTAGCTAAGTTCTTGTTGGATAATGGTTTCAAGAAAGGTGAAGTTGACAAAACTTTGTTTACCATGAACCATGATGGTAAAATACTCTTAGTTCAGATTTATGTGGATGACATAATATTTGGATCTAAGGACAAGCAACTTTGTGATGATTTTGCCAAACTCATGACAAACAAATTTGAAATGAGTATGATGGAAAATTGAATTATTTCCTAGGATTGCAAGTCAAGCAACTCAAAGATGGAATATTCATAAATCAAGCAAAGTATGTGAAAGAAATGCTCATAAAGTTTAGGATCAAAGAGGAAGAAAAACCTGAAAAGATCCCTATGAGTGTTGGTACCAAATTGGGCTATACTAGAGAAGATAAAAGTGTTGAAGAACACAAGTATAGGAAGCTCATTGGTTCCTTGTTGTATTTAACATCAAGTAGACCTGACATTCAGTATGCTGTTTGTGTGTGTGCAAGATTCCGATCTGATCCAAGAGAATCACACTACAAAAAGACACTTAAGATACTGAAATATGTCAAAAGGCACAGTCAATGTTGGATTATGGTATCCTAAAGATTCTGGACTTGAATTGGTTGGTTATTCTGATGCTGATCATGGAGGATCAACTCTTGATAGAAAAAGTACCTCTGGAACTTGTCAGTTTTTAGGTACTAGATTAATATCATGGTTCAGTAAGAAGCAAACCTATGTTGCCAATTCATCTACTGAATTTGAGTACATTGCGGCTGGTTGTTGCACAGCTCAAATCCTATGGATTCAGCAACAATTAAGAGATTATGGTATTTCTGCAATGAAAACACCAATCTTTTGCGATAATACAAGTGCTATTGCTATCACGCAAAATCCTAAATTCCACTCAAGGACAAAGCACATTGATATTAGACATCATTTCATTAGAGATCATGTGGAAAAGGGAGATATTGAGGTTGTAAAAGTAGGCACTGATGATCAACTTGCTGACATCTTTACCAAGCCCCTACCAGATAATAGATTCGCAATGCTAAGGTATAACCTTCGATTGATTGAATTACCTCAATAAGGGATACAATTGGCAGATTGCTGAAACAGACATTCAGCAAGCCAAAGTATGCTTACTTGAATAAAAGCTCCTTCCACTTATTTCTTCTAAAATGAAATGAGAGGTCACTACATGATTGCTGAAACAGGCATTCAACAAGTAATTCCTTCAAAACGGGTATTTGTTAGGAAACTTGATCACTTGCTGAGATGGGAACTCAGTAAGAGAAAAACCTTAAAGATTGCTGAAACGGGCATTCAGACAATCAAAGATACTGAACAGGTATTCAAGTATCAAAGGAAAATTCTGAGACGGGAACTCAGAAAAGAGCAAACTCACTTCTCATATTTTACCAAAAGATATCTCAAGACAAAAAGAATTTGCTGAGACGGGAACTCAGAAATGTCTTTTAACTTAAGGAAATATGAGATATCTGATTAAGGGGAAACTTTCAGCAAGTAACAAGGCTGGTTAACAAACTCGCTGAAAAGATTCTTGTTTACTTCAGCAAGCAATCAAATCCCATAAATCTAGGTAAAATCAATTTGTGACGTTAATCGGACACAGATAAACTCGCTGTTAGGAAACTTGTTATTTTGATGAGCAATTAACCATGCTAAATTAAGGAAAGTCCAGTAACTAGTACTCTTAAGGTCCATAGGAATTTAGAATTTTAAGGACATTGTAAAAGAGGAACGTTTGCTGAAGACTTAGACTAGGTGCTAGATAGGTTGGTTTTTACCGCTTATGATGTATCTTGTTTTCTGAAAAGAAAATAACCTATTGAAGCATTTGCTGACGATGTACTTTGTTTTTACAAACAAACTATTGAAGCATTTAGAAACCGCTCAGAATCATGAAATCTATTGAAGATCTGAAGACTTGAAGAAATTCGAAGATCTGAAGACTTGAAGAATTCGAAGATCTGAAGACTAGAAGATTTCTGAAGACTGGTATCTACAAAGGCACATGTTGCTCAGAAAGTGGAAACTTCAGCAACAGCATTGCATAAGTGAAAATCTGAAAGACAGAGTAGGTTGTGCTTGTTGAAACTTAGACTGACCACTTGCTGATGGAACATATGTGACCTCTTGCTGAAAGTACTTACATTTGCGCTCCATTGTTACTGTTTGAATTCTATTCAAATAAGCATTAAATGCAAAGCTTACACGCGAAGGACATGAAGACTAGAAGACAAACAAGGACTCTGCTGAAAGTACAAAAGCAAGATAGTGACATCTTAAGGATCAAAAGCCTTGGAATTTAAAATTCAAACGGCTCCTTATTTTCACTATAAATAGAGGTCATCCGGCAAAGAGTTGAAGGGTGTCAACAACGTGATCAAACTCTCACTTGTGCTTAAACTCACATACCTTCAAACTCTCTATACTGCCATTGATCCATTCCAAGACTTAAAGCTTGAGAAAGATACTTGTGAAGAAGTAGAATTTACACGACTAAGAAATTAGTTAAGTGTTCTTTCTTCCTTTTAAACAAGAACAAGTCTTTACACCAGAAACAACCAAACTTGTTTACTGCAAAGTATTCAAAGTTTTGTTTCTTAGATTACTTGTTGTAACTGAATAAGTTATAATAAATACATCTCACCCCAAAAACTCTCTATCTGAAAATACACCCTTTCAGGCGTGATATTCAGGGGGAACTTAATCGAGCATAGTTTCGCTGATTAAAAGTACCAAGTTTGGTGGAGAACAAGGTTGCGTTCTCTAGATTAGGTTGGAGACGAAGCAAGTGTGCTTTGGTTTCTGTTTGAATCGCTCTAGATAGGAGTTCTAAGGAACCTCAATCATTTCTTAGTGGATTCAGTCCTAGAAAGGACAAAGTGGATTAGTTGAGAGATTACGCCACTCTCAGATACCACTATAAAAGTGTTTGTGTGATTTACTTACTGTACTTAGTTTTCAACAAATCATATCTGTCTGTACACAGTCACTCACATCACTTGCTGAAACCTTCATTTACTGAAAAGAGCACTTATTGTATCAAAGACTTCCGCTCTCTGATTTTAAGTATTAACTTACGCTTGCTGAGAAAGTTAAGTATCAGCAAACTCATTACTGAAAAGTAATAAGCACTTGCTGAGAAAGTTTTAAACGGTGAAAGTTTGAAAAGACTATTCCCCCCCCCCTCTAGACTTTTCTTGTTGTTTAAAGGGAGCAACAAGTGGTATCAGAGCTGGAGGTTCTTTAACCTTCAGCACTGAACCTAGATCCCCTTAGGTGCTTTCCGTAAATCACTCTCACTTGATCAGTTTGGTAGTGCTTTACTGACAGGATGTCTTTAGGAGATGCTCCCTTGCTGAAGCTGGAAAATTACGAAAAATGGCGAAACAACATGATGCTACATCTTGAGGCCATTAGTGATGAGATGGTCACCGTCATTAATGATGGACCTATCAAGATCACTAAGGTTGAAAGGAGTTTCCCTCACAAGACCACTGAAGCTGGAATGGAAACTATCTTAGGCGAACCATCAGATACGGTTGTGCCAAAACCAAGAGAGGAATGGACTTCTGACGAAGCTAAGAGATTCCGTCTTGATGGCCAAGCAAGAAATATCATCATTCGATCAACTCCGGATACCATACAGTGCAAACTGTGGGGTGCTAAGACTGCAAAGGAAGCTTGGAAAATGGTTCAAGATCTTTGTGATGGATCTGACAAAACCAAGGAAAACAAACTTGAAGTACTTAAATTAAAGTTTCAAAACTTTAAGCAAGGTACCAACGAGTCACTGGAAGACTTGGATTTCAGATTCACAACTCTTGTTAGTGAAATGGCAGCCCTAGGTGTTGGAAACCTTTACTCAGATTCTGAGAAAGTGAAAACTATCATCAGAAGTATGAATCAAGAATGGATCCACACTCAAAATTTCTATTACAATCAAGGAATGCCAGACATTACACCAACAGAGTTGTTCTCTCATCTTTCTACTGTCAACTATGAGACAAAGCAAAGAGAAAATGTATTTGCTGAAAAATCGCAAAACATTGCTCTTGCTGCAAAGCCGTCATCTTCAGAAAAGAAGAATGAAAAAGAACCTACTGATGAAAATTCTTTGGTTGTCAAAAACATGAAGAAATTTATCAGCAAGGAACTTGAAAGGCGAAAAGTAAAAGAGAAGCTGAAAAAGCATCTTGGTAACAACTACCATAAGTACAAGAATGAGACTAGCTCGCTGAACAAGCAAGCTCAGCAAGCTACTTCATCAGAAGAACCAGCAGTTGGAAATGATCTATGCTTTTACTGCAAAAAGCCTGGACACTTCAAAGCTAATTGCCCTTTGCTGAAAGGCAAATCTGCTGAAAAGAAGAAGAAGTTCAAAAGAGCTTTTATTGCTGAAGAAAAGAAGAAGCTTCAAGCAAAAATCGATGCATTGTGTATTGATACTAGCTTCGAAGACAGTGAGGATGAAAGTTCAGACACTGACAATGAAGAAGCCACTCTAGACGTGGAGATTGGCAAAGAAGTTTGTGGAATAGCTATGGAAGCTTATCCAGATGTGTCAAACTACGAGTTCTGCCTCATGGCCGGTCAGGTAAACAACTCTACCTCCGACTAAGACTCAGAAAGTGAAGACGAGATTGACCTTGACAAGATTCAAGGAGAAATCGAAAGATTTGAGAAAACTCTGAGCAGACAGCAAGAGAAACTACAAATTGCTGAAACTCTGACCAAGCAGACTACTGAAAAGTACGTCTTGCTGAAGGAAGAGACAGAAGAGACAGAAGAGAAGGATGCTCAAATGGCATTAGAATTGGAAGAATATCAGTCCTCAATTCTAAAGTTACTTGCTGAAATCCAAGAGATGAAAAAGATGAAAATCAATTTCAAATCTTATGTGGACGCAAGTAATACGCTGACTGAACTAAACTCTTACCTGAGAGATCCATCTCAGAAAGAAGGTTTAGGTGCAATGTATGAAGGTGATGACGTAGAAATCTTGAGTAAAGATAAATCACCGATCTCCTTTGTACGTGCTGCTCATAGTGCTCTACCAAAACTCTATTAGTTTGGTCAATCTAAGGTTGCTGAAACATGCAATCAAGTACCTATGACCATAAAGCCCACTGTTGCTACTCAAAGTAACAAGACTTTAAAAGGAAAATAGGTTGCTGAGAAGCAAACTAGGAAAGAAAAAGGATGTTGTGAAGCATCCCGCCAAACAAGTTGCTGAAAAGCAAGTTGTTAAGTCTAAAGGCAAGATTACTAAAAGTAATCAGAAGACCTTTGCTGACAAACCTGAATCAAGTAAGGTTGCTGACACAAAAGCTCAGCATTCTCCAAAAAGTGGACTCGGTTTCAAAACCAAGCAAAGTCAACGTTTTCATGAGTATAAGCAAAGTCAGCAAAGATACTTCAAAGAGATGAAGAAAATCAAGCCTAAGAGTTCTGAAAAGACTCTCAATGCTAGGGCTAGAAGAAACCTTGCTAGAAAAGAACATACTGAAAAGTATGTTCAGCAAAAAGGTCAACCGAGCAAGACACCACATCAGAAAGTGGATTTGACCAGCACGAGTCAAAAGTCTCTCAGCTCAAAACCTCCTAGTTCCTCAGAAAGTAGAAAACAAGTCAAAGTTGAAAAACTTAAGACTTGGGTTTCCACTGGACGCATTCTTGAACATGTTAATGGACATCCATTATTGGATAATTAACTTGTTTGTTCTTGATTGTGCAGACTTCAGCCACGGAGACAAACGATGCAATCTGGCACTTTGATAGTGGTTGTGGAAAGCACATGACGGGCAACAAGAATAACCTTATAAACTATAGACGGTGGTCTAAAGGTCCAACAATAAGGTTTGCTGGTGGAGGCTCCGGTTCTACAAAAGGCTATGGTGACGTGAAGTTAGGATGCATAACCATTTCTGGAGTTCTTTATGTCAAAAATCTTAAGTTTAACCTTTTCAGCATGAGTCAGTTTGCTGACAAAGGATACTTCATCAAAATCAAAAGTGATGAATGTAAACTTATAGATTTCGAGACTAAAAAGGTAATAATGATTGCAAGAAGATCAGGAGGCTTGTACGCCGTTGATTGGTCTTCAGCAATTGTTGAAAACTGCCTTGTCTCAGATGATGATTGCCTTGCTGAAAAAGCATGGTTATGGCATAAACGAACAAGTCATCTAAACTTCAAGACGCTGAATAAGTTGTCTAAAAAGGCACTTGTAGTTGGATTACCTAGGGTTACTTTTAAGAAGGATGGTGTTTGCAATGCATGTCAGCAAGGAAAGCAAACCAAATCTTCTTTCAAGAACAAGGCAGTACCGTCAACTACAAAACCTTTACAAGTCTTGCACATGGACTTGTTTGAACTTTCTTCAACAAGCTATGTTGGTAAGAAGTATGGTCTAGTCGTGCTAGATGACTATTCAAGATTCACTTGGGTAGTATTCATCAAGCACAAATCTGAAACCAAGACTGAAATACCTAACTTGCTGAATAAGCTTGAAGTCATGAAAAATGACAAGGTAAAAGTCATAAGGACAGACCATGGTACTGAGTTTGTAAACCAGTACATAACTGAATATTGTACCTTAAAAGGAATACAACATCAGTTATCCTCAGTAAGAACACCACAGCAAAACGGTGTTGCTGAATGGAAGAATCGTACCCTGAAAGAAGCCGCAAGAACAATGCTTGCTGACACTGAAATAAGTGAGGCTTATTGGGTTGAAGCGATTAATACCGCATGTTATACTCAAAACAGATGTTTGATTACTAAGGAATACAACAAAACTCCTTATGAATTGTTTGTTGGAAGACCTCCTAACATCACTCATCTAAGAGTATTTGGTTGCAAGTGTTTCGTTCTTGACAATGGTAGAGAGTACCTAAGAACATTTCAACCAAAGGCAGACGAAGCGATATTTCTCGGCTACTCCTTGCATAGTAAGGTTTATAGAGTTTACAACAAAAAGGCACAAAAGATTGAAGAATCAGTGCATGTTGTATTCTACGAAAAGTCACAAGGAGTGCCTGCTGAAGAAGAAATATCAGAATGTATGAAAAAGTTAATCATACATGAGCAAAGAACTGAATCTGATGCTAGACAAATAAGGTCAATTGAACTAAATGATGAATCTGACAATGACTCTCCTTCCCCTAGTCATGACAAGATAAATATAGTTCACGACAAAGAATTTCCAGCAAAAGACGCGGTTGCTCCGGAAGTTGCTGAAATTACGCAATCTCCAGTGCCTGCTGATGAACTACCTCAATCAAGCAATGCTGAACAAGCAGTTGTTGATGAACAAATCTCAGCAGAGACACAAATGCCCAGTAGTACTGAACAAGTACATACTGAAGAGTCACATGCTGATGAGCAGAAAACCTGTTAATAAATGGATTAGAGATCATCCCTCTACGGATATGATTGGCGATATTAATAAACGCCAAGTGACTAGATCCAAAGCTACTCATGGACTTGCTGAAGAAGCAATTGTTGTAGAAGTAGAATCATTGTTCTCTTGCTTTGTTTCAGAAATTGAACCTAAAACCATAGAAGAAGCTTTAAAGCATTCTGAATGGATAAAGGCAATGCAAGAAGAACTGGATCAATTTGAAAGAAATAAAGTCTGGAAACTTGTGCCACTTGCTGAAGACAAGAAAGCTATTGGTACAAAGTGGGTGTTCAGAAACAAGTTGAGTGAGTCTGGTGAAGTAACAAGAAATAAAGCACGTTTAGTTGCTCAAGGTTACTGTCAGACTGAAGGATTGGACTATGATGAGTCTTATGCACCAGTTGCAAGATTGGATGCAATTAGACTTTTCTTGGCATTTGCTGCTCACAATGACTTCATCGTTTACCAAATGGATGTTAAAAGTGCATTCTTGAATGGTGAACTTGCTGAAGAAGTCTACCTATAACAACCGCCTAGCTTTGAACTTCCCTTAGAAATCAAGATGGTATACAAGCTTCAGAAAGCTGTATATGGTCTAAAGTAAGCACCAAGAGCATGGTATGATACCTTGGCTAAGTTCTTGCTGGAAAATGGTTTCAAGAAAGGTGAAGTTGATAAAACCTTATTTACCATGAACCATGATGGTAAAATACTCTTAGTTCAAATTTATGTGGATGACATAATTTTTGGATCTAAGGACAAGCAACTTTGTGATGATTTTGCCAAACTCATGACAAATAAGTTTGAAATGAGTATGATGGGAAAATTGAATTATTTCCTAGAATTGCAAGTCAAGCAACTCAAAGATGGAATATTCATAAATCAAGCAAAGTATGCGAAAGAAATGCTCATAAAGTTTAGGATCAAAGAGGATGAGAAACCTGAAAAGATCCCTATGAGTGTTGGTACAAAATTGGGCTATACTAAGGAAGATAAAAGTGTTGAAGAACACAAGTATAGGAAGCTCATTGGTTCATTGTTGTATTTAACAGCAAGTAGACCTGACATTCAGTATGCTGTTTGTGTGTGTGCAATATTCCAATCTGATCCAAGAGAATCACACTACAAAAAGGCAATCAAGATACTGAAATATGTCAAAGGTACAGTCAATGTAACTGTTGAAGGGTAATTCGTGTTTCTTTCTAAGTTCGCAGTAAGTCGCTAATCCAAGCTAATCTAGTTCTTCTTCTTGTAGTATTCCCCTGAGATATAAAATGAGCCTTCTTGTAGCTTCCTCGTACCTGAAATAGACTAGAGGGGGGGTTAGTGTCTCTTGCCCGGTCTGTAAGGTATCAGACCGGAGAGGCGACTTTACGAGTAGAGAGTTGTGAGGCTTCCCTAGTACGAGTAGTAAATGTGGTGGTTGAGAGGTGTTATTATTGCTTACTGTTGAGGAGTAAATGAGGCCTTTATATACTTGTGGCCCTTCAACTTCCGGTCGCGTAGGATCACGACACGTGTACGGCTAGGATTGAAGCCTTCCTCCGCCCAGGACCATTAAGGAGGTCCATGGGCCTTGGCCCAAGAGAGCAACCATGGCTGGTCGCTCAGGGTCCTCGAGCCTTCCTTGTACGTGGTAGGTGCGAGTAGTGTCCTGCCCAGTCTTTGTCAAGGAGCGTTACCTTGACGTAAGGTCTCCTCGAGCCCGAGAGATGCTCCTCGAGCTCACTGGTAGCTTTGTCCTTGTGAGTAACTTATTTTGAGGGTTGTCCTCCCAGTGATGGTCGGACCCTATGTTGGTCGGTCCACACCTTAGTGACATACTTGGGTGTGGTCGTGCCCCTTGAGGGACGGCCTATGATGCTTTGTCGCGCTCTTAGACCGCTCCAGTTCGTACATGCGGACTGGACATATTTCAACACTAACATATGTCCCCCTAGTTTCCAAGTATCTTTGTAGAAGATAGTTGAGGAACTATGTTGAAGTAGAGGTCGAGCAGGGCCTCGACTAGTAGTGGGCGAAAAACGATTTCCGTATTCGCACCTCGGTATCTTTCCCTCCTCCTATCTCTCCCTCCCCCCCTTTTTATAGGGTGCGAGCAGACGTTGCTCGGACCGTATGAAAAGAGGTATGTTTGCTGGGCAGAGATCGGATCCGGGTAAGTATTCCTTGGTGGAATGGAATGACTTCCTGCCGCTTTTTCTTTGCAAAATATCTCGAGTAGAGACACTTCTAAGAGTGGAATGGAATGACTTCCTGCCGCTTTTTCTTTGCAAAATATCTCGAGTAGAGATATTTCTAAGAGTGGAATGGAATGACTTCCTGCCGCTTTTTCTTTGCAAAATATCTCGAGTAGAGATACTTTTAAGAGTGGAATGGAATGACTTCCTGCCGCTTTTTCTTTGCAAAATATCTCGAGTAGAGATACTTCTTAGAGTGGAATGGAATGACTTCCTGCCGCTTTTTCTTTCCAAAATATCTCGAGTAGAGATACTTTTAAGAGTGGCTCCTCGAACCCTTGCCACGTGTCCGTCGATTTTTTGTCTTGCCATCCTTTTTTCTCTGTGAGGTCTCGAGGAGGAAAGATTTTGGTCGTCGATCTATCTCTGATCCAAGTTGTGCGGTGCTCGCGCTACGAATTACCTACTGTGATTAGGTAATTCGCGCCGGCATTGGAAAGTGTGCCCGAGCCCGAGCGGGAGCGTGGAGGGCAAAATAGGTAATTCGCCAGGCGGCCGTAATCTGGGCCGTTGATCATGGCCACGTGGTCGATCCGGATGGAGCGAGGGCATGCGTCGTTCGTATCCCCGAGATACCCTTCTATAAATAGTTCGATACTCGGTCATTCCACACTTTTCGCAATCCGAATATTCAGAGCAAAAAAGAGAGAGCGAGGAGAGTTTTCTGTGATCGACAAGCAAGGTGGTCGAGACAAGCAACACGCGAGGAGAGTTTTCTGTGTCCAGAATCCATTTTTTTCAGGCGAAGATCTTCTTTTTCCGGCTTCCTTTCCGGTTTCTAGTCTCTACCGACTTATAAAACAAGTAAGTTTCTGATCCTTTGCCTTTAATTCCTCTTCTTGTGCTTGAATTTGCCCTTATTTTGCTTTCGGTTTCGTCTTTGTCAATTTCGCCTTTTTTACTTGCTTCCCGGAATGGTCACCTGAAAATTTGCCGGTGGACGGCGGCCTGTGAACGGCATTGGACTTAAAAGACACTAAATTGACCTGTAGATGGACTGTAATTGAATTGAATTGTGTTGATTTGACTTGCATGGCCGTAAGAGTAGTTCCCCTCTAGTTATGCTTCTTTTCTTTGCTGTAACCCCTGTTGCTTCCTCCTTATAATGTGGCCGTAGCTATAACTGTAGGAACCCTTTGTCTTTTTTCGATCGGTTGGTCGCTCATATACTCCTCGATTCGCTTGTTAGCATGCTCGCTGTACTGTTTATATACATGTTTGCATGCTGCTCGCTTTACTTCTGCTTCGAGCGGTTGGTCGCTCCGTAGTTAACTTCTTCAGCATTATCTTTTTCCTTTTGCGTTTGAGATTATTCTCCGTTCGGGAGGTCAAACGTAATGAACACACCTAAACGGACCTCTCGGACACAAACCATCCTAATTTCTTCTTTGCCCACCTTTAGGATGTCCAAGAGGAGCGACGACAGCCAGAACCAGTCGGCCGCTGGAGAGTATGGGAGACCATACTACGTCGCCTGATACGTCAGGCGTATCGGCGACCTTTCTGGATGACACCCTGGAGCAGGCTGCCGAGGAGTCTCATGTCGAGCAAGGTGGCGAGCAAGCTGCCGAGGAAGAGGATGAAGAGACCGAGAGCGAGGAGGATCTCTACCAACTGGTTGTCCGTAAAAGGCGCCGCACCGAGGATGATGATTTCATAGACGATCGGACGGAGGCGGAGGGTGGTCCTTCAAACCCTGGGGTGTCCGCGGAGTTGATTACTCGCGCTGCCCAAGTTCATGGCCGCAACTATGGGGCGGTTAATGTGGTCCCTCCTGCAGAAGTAAGGATCGAGGAGATGGATGATACAGAGAGGCCGGAGTTAGCCTTGTCGCTTTATGAGGAGGGTGAATACTCGGTCCAACGCGGGAAGGCCCCTATCCCAGTGCAGATCGTCGATAGCGATGATACTGAAGAGGAGAGTGAGGAGGATGATGAAGCTACTTCTCCTCGGACTAGTCCTCCACCGAAGAGGGTCAGATTTCCCCCTCAAACCACTAGGAGGGCCGTTATTACCGACGAGGAGAAGGAGGAAGTTCCTTTGGCGATGGGAGATGCCCATCGGGATGAAGCTGGTCCGAGCACTAGGTCTCCTTCCTTCTCGGAAAGGCAAAGACGGGCTATCAGAGATGCGAAAAGATTCGCACGCGAGGAGGAGACCAGCTATCACTCCATTGATCCGACCACAATAGATTTTACCTTTCTGAGTGAGACTCGAGCACCTAATCCGCTCGAGAAGCAGGAATATGAAATGCGTCTTGCTCAAATGGCTGCTGATGAGGAGAAGGCGAAGAAGAGAGCGAGCAAGCGTTCTCGCTCTGGTAAGACTAAAAAGGCCAAGGTTGTCGAGGAGCTTGAGCCTAAAGCCACTAAGGTTGCTGAGAAGAAGTTTACGAAGAGTGCCCGCACCGTTGACCTCCCCGATCCACAGGGTGAGAAGAACGAGGATGGTATCATCCCGACCACCTCTTCCACTGTCAAGGTCGAGGAGGTTGCTACCCTCAGATGGAAGTATTCTCTTCCTGAGAATAAATTTGACATCCTCGTGCCCAAGGAGGACCAGACTTTTTACAATGCTCCTCCTGGATACATGGCCGTTCATTGCCTGAGCTTGGATCGAGGATGGATACTTCCGTTCTGCGATGCTTTCCGTGACATCTTCAACACGTTGGGGATCGCTCCTTGGCAACTGGTACCGAGTGCCTTCGGGACTTTGGTATGCTTTGGAGTCTTTTGCATGAAGAGAGGGATCGAGCTGAATTTTCATAACTTCAACCAGCTGTTCCGAGTCTCGATGAGCTCTGGGAACAAGTACTTTTACTATTTTAATGCTCGGTCAGGATTGGGCTTCATCATGGACGCTCCCAGCTCCTCCGGGTATAAGTGGTTCCATAGGTACTTCTACATCAAGAAGAGGAAGTTGCCTAACATGAGCGAGGAGGAGGCTGAGTGGGGTGTTCCCAACTTATGTTTAGGGGAAAGATCGCGAACAAGCATCCCCTGCCCGAGGAGTCCGATCCATGGGTCATGGAGCTCGAGGAGCAGAATCGGGGACCCCATCCCGAGAAGTACTTTTACTGGGGAGTAGTCCTCCAGCCACTTCCGTTCTTGGCGGGTCTTTCGCCCTATTCGTATACGGGGTATATCGGGAACCGATATACAAAGAAAGTCCTTACAAGATGGCCCAAAGAGACGTGCAAGTGGCGTCTCGCGAGGAGGGCTTCTTTTCCTGCGTTGGCCAGCTGAAGAGGGTTAACTTGCTCCCTGCTGACTTCGATCCTGATGATCGCGAGGACTTGCATCCCGGGCGTCGCGAGGACCTTACTCCTTATCCTGACGAGGAGATTAGCGAGGAGATGCACGAGGCATGCGAGTTTGGTGAGCTGGTGACCGACCCTGAAGTTCCATATCCTAGTAAACCAGCCTACCTTCCTGCCTGGGTGCCCGAGTGCTTAAGGAGCGGGATCATTTATCCGTTCGAGAAGGCAGCTCTTCGGAACGCTGCTTGGGTGAAGCTGAGTGATCCGATCATCGGGAGGGCAGTTGACTTTGTCGAGCCTGAGCTGACTATATACAAAAAGGCCATCGAAGAGGCTCAAGCTCAGGAGCGAGACAATGCTGAGGTCCATGAACTGAGCTCTGCGCGAGGAGCTACAAGCGCGACCACCCCGGTCACTGATTTCACCGATAGTCGAACTCGCTAGGACCGGGGAGCCTTCTGAAGACCGAGTATGCTCGGGCATGTTGTAATTTTTCCGTTTCCGTACTTGCATTTATTTTCGAACAATTTTCATTTGGCGCTTTGTGGCGCTCTTTGAAACATATCCATTTGTAACATATGTTTATCCACTGTTGTTTCCTCGCTCTTTGTTTTCTTCAATAAAATTCATTGCTCTTCGCTTTCTTACTTATACTTGTGTTTTTACTAATTCCAATTTTTGTTATGACGTATAACTTGGATAGAGTAGTTAAACATGTATAAGTTAGAATCGAGAACCAATGTTCTTCGCTGCGAGCTCCTCGAGCTGTCAAAGTAGTTTCTGCGCTTCTCGTTCGTCTTGAAAACTAAGAAAGAATTCTAAGTGTTGAACTTAGAAAAAATTCCAAGTGTTGAGTTAGAAAGAATGGAGATCATGCTCCTCGATTATCTTCTTCTCCTCGCTGTTTCTCCTTTAAATGGTTTCCTGATTAATTCTCTCATAGAGATTAGAGAGCGGGGAGGGTTCCCCTTAATCATGGAAATCGAATAGCTTTTATGTAGGTCAAGTAAGCTTTCATGATCGAGTAGCCTTATTTTTTGAGTATAGTAGTTCTATACTTGAACATTTTCTTGTTGAAAGATAGACATTGTATTGATTTGTCGGAAATACAATTACAATGGGGGCTCCTCGGCCGGCTTGCTTACAACAACTTCTTAACAAAAACAAGAGGCACCTCTCACTTGAACCAGTGAGGAATCCTTCTCGATCTATGGGCCTTTCACATGGGTTTTTCAAAATGCTTTTTCTCCCCACAACTCAAGCGTAGAATCTCTGGAGGTTAGAAGTATTCCATGGGTTCTTTAATACTCTTCCCTCCATGTCTTGAAGACGATAACTTCCATTGGATCTTGCTTCTATTATCTTGTAGGGGCCTTCCCAATTGGGTTGCATCTTCCCAACTTTGCCCATGATGTCTGCTCTTCGGAGTACTAGGTCTCCTACTTGGAAGTCTCTCTCTCTCACGCCTTTGTTGTAGGTCTTCGCGATCAATGCTTGATATCTGAGGATGTTGGCCAAAGCGTTGGTCCTCGCTTCACTAACCGTCTCCAGGTCGAAGAGCCTCTCTGTATGATTGTCCTCAGGTTGATACCCTTGGATTCTGAGGGTTTCTACCGCCACTTCTGCTGGTATGACCGCCTCGTACCCATAAACTAGCGAGAAGGGAGTCTCTCTTGTAGCTGTCTTTGAAGTAGTGCGGTATGCCCACACCACTCCATCAAGCTCGTCGACCCAGTCCTTGTTGGTGGCGAACCTCTTCTGCAAGTTGTTGACGAGGATTTTGTTGACGGCTTCTGTTTGCCCATTGGATTGAGGATGTCCTACAGAGGTGTACCTCCTCTCAATCTTCATTTCCTTGCACCATTCATTGAATCTTTGGCCACAAAATTGAGCACCATTATCCGAGATGAGGACCCTTGGCAAGCCAAATAGACACACGATGTTCCTCCATACGAAGTTCATCACTCTTTGTTCGGTGATGGTAGATACTGCCTCAACTTCCGCCCACTTGCTAAAGTATTCGACCGTAACAATGATGAACTTCTTTTGACCCGTGCCTCTTGGGAAAGGACCGACTATGTCGATGCCCCATATGTCGAAAGGGCAAGTGATGGTGATGGGCATGAGAGGTTTTGCCGGGACGTTGATCAAATTGGCGTGCATTTGGCACTCCTCGCATCTTCTCACAAATTGGGCAGCGTCTTCGCGAACAGTGGGCCAGTAGTATCCTTGTCGGATGACTTTTTGTGCGAGGGTTCTTCCTCCGGCGTGGTCCCCGCAACTTCCTCGATGCATTTCTCCTAGAAGTTTTTGGACTTCATGCTCGGCGACGCATCTCAAGTGGACTCCCTCGAAAGACCTTTTGTACAAGTAGTCTCCTTGCATGATGTATCGGGGAGCTTTTCCCTTGATTCTCCTCGCTTCAGCCTTGTCACGAGGAAGGCTTCCATTCTTGAGATATGTTGTTATCTCTTGCATCCAACTCGGTTGACCGTCAATTGCCAAGACGTTTGGCTTTGATGGCCACAAAGATGATGCGTTGATTCTCATAAGTATCACGTTCCGGGTATCAACTCCTCCGGAGGCTGAAGCATACTTTGATAGGGCATCTGCCCTTTGATTGAGATCTCTCGAGAACTTTTCAATCTCACAACTTTCGAATTTTTGGATTTCTTCAGTGATGGCGCTCTTGTACTCAGCCAGAGAGTCCTTCTTGGTTCTGAATTTACCCGAGATTTGCTTCTCGGCCAGTTGGGAATCAGTGAAGAGATGTAGCTTCTTCACTTCCAATGCCTTTGCCATACGTAGAGCTATGAGGATGGCTTCATATTCTGCTTCGTTGTTTGAGACCGAGAAACTAAGAGTAACGGCGTACTCGAGTTCAGCCCCTCCGGGACTCTTGAAGCATATTCCTATCCCGCCATTTTTTCCTGATGAGGATCCATCAACATGAAGAATCCAGACGTCTCCATGGTCGACTAATTCTCTGGGTTTTGGAGAGACGGTCTCCGTACCCTTAGGTTCGTCGATTTTCTCTGCCAGAAAAACTTCATGCCTTTTTCTTTTGGTTTGGGACATCGCCTTAAGCTCTTTTAAAGCGTCTTCAAGAGCTTGCATGGGGTTGTTTTGCTGGGGTTGCTCTTCGACCATCATCATAGCACTCTGTGTTTCCAAAGAGTTTTCCTTTGAAGTTCCTTTTGAGGGATACTCTACGAGGAAGTCGGCGATGACTTGTGCTTTCTTGGCCACGGGTGCTTGGTAGTCGATGTCGTACTCACTTAATTCAATCGCCCATCTTGCCATTCTTCCCGAATTTTCGGGTTTTCCGAGGACTTGCTTAAGAGGTTGCTTTGTCAAGACTACAACCTTGTGAGCACCAAAGTAGGGTTTTAACCTCCTTGTCGTATAAACGAGGGCAAAGGAAAGCCTCTCGATATCCATGTACCGCGTTTCAGCCCGGCAAGTACCTTGCTCAAGTAGTAGATGGGCCAATGGTCGTTTCCTTGGATTCGTACCAAGACCGAGCTGATAGCTTCCCCAGTTGCTGCTAGGTACAAATAAAGTACCTCTCCTTCTACGGGTTTTGACAATAATGGGGGAGCGAGTAGATACTCTTTCAACTTCTCGAAGGCTTCCTCGCACTCCTTCGTCCACTCGAAGTGGCTGCTCTTTCTTAACACTTTGAAAAAAGGTAGATTTTTCTCGGCAGACCTCGAGATGAATCTACTCAATGCAATTGACTTTCCGACCAATTGTTGCACCTCATTGATGGATTGAGGTTGTGGAAGATCGAGGATGGCCTATATCTTTTCGGGGTTTGCTTCTATTCCTCTCTCTGTTACCATGTAACCGAGGAACTTCCCCCCTTTGACCCCAAAGGTACACTTCGCCGGGTTGAGCTTCATGCTACTCTCAAGATTGAGAAGCATTTTGCCAGGTAACCTACATGTTGCTCCTCGGTTTTACTCTTGACGGGCATGTCATCGACATACACTTCCATTGTTTTACCCAGCTCTTCTTTGAACATCTTGTTAACCAACCTCTGGTAGGTCGCTCCGGCGTTTTTAAGACCAAATGGCATCACGTTGAAGCAATACACATTGCCATTAGCGAAGAAGGCAGTCTTAGGCACATCATATTTGGCCATTTTGACCTGGTAGAAGCCCTGGTATGCATCCATGAAACTCAGGAGGGCGCATCCAGCGGTGGAGTCGACCAGCTGGTCGATCCGTGGGAGAGGGTATGGATCCTTCGGGCAAAACTTGTTGAGCCTTGTGAAATTGTTGCACATTCTCCATTTTCCCGGACCTTTCTCCACGAGGACCACATTGCATACCCAATCGGAGTATCTCACCTCCTTGATGTGGCCGGCCTTAAGAAGTCTTTGGACTTCCGCTTTTATGATGGCATTATCCTCCGCACTGAAGTCTCTTCGCTTTTCTCTGATGTAGGTGATCGACGGGTCTACGTTCATACGGTGAACGGCGACACGTGGGTCGATCCCTTTGAGGTCTTCGGTACTCCACCCGAAGATATCGTTGTTATCCTTCAAGCACTGGATGAGTTTCATCCTGACTTCAGTAGTCATCTCGGTGCCTATTTTTGTGACCTTGTCGGCACTTCCTTCGACAATTTGGATTTCTTCTAGGGCTTCTCTTGCTTCAATTTTGTTTTCCTCAAAGAATTTCTTCTTTTTGAAAGAGGATGGGACTGGTGGGATCACTTGATACTCCTCGAGCTCTTTAACAGCTCCTACTAGAGTATCCTTGTCTTTCTTCATGATTGCTTTCCTTCGCCTAAGTGACGGACTTGGCTTTTTTGACTTTCTCTTCACTCGCCGAACCGTGTAGAAACGATAAGGCGCATTGTGAACAAGGGGTGTCTCCTCAGATGAATGTCCGGGGTTGGGTTCTCCAATGGCAACTCTCGAAGTGAACTTGGCTGACATGGTGTAGCATTCCCATGCTTCTCGTATGTCTCCTACTTCTTGTCCAATTCCCAGAGGAGTGGGGAATTTTAGCTTGTTGTGGACTGTGGACACTACGGCTCGGAATTGAGAGAGACCGGGTCGGCCTAGGACTGCAAAATAATCAAACGGCATATCGACGACCACAAAAGGAACCTGTTGCGTCACTCGTCTAGGAGCGCTACCCATTGACACCGTGAGGTTGATCATCCCGAGTGGCATGATAGGTTGTCCTCCAAATCCTACCAATGCGCTCCTCACTTCTCTGAGCCCTTCCCTTGGGTTCATTTGCATCCTTTTCAAGGTTCCGGTGAAAATCAAGTTCGCCGAGCACCCGGTATCGACGAGGATTCTTCCTAGCTTGTATGATTGATCATCCAAGGAAACTACAAGTGGGACGCAAGGATCATAGATGTTCCCTCCTCCGGCATGCTTCAGAGGTATCTCGCTATCGTCGAAAGAGATAACATTGGTCCCCGGTCGCGCGACTTGAGCATACTTCACATCTCGGACCCTAAGGTTGTCCGCCGTAATCTCCCTTTGATTACGAGTGTCGCCCCCGGCGGCTCCTCCCGCAATTGTGAGAGTATGGATGCTTCCATTCACGGGGCGGTTCTCATAATTGTTGTAATTATGAATGTCATCGTCCTGAGGGTTTCCTTGGTAAGGGTGCTCGCTCCCACTTCGAGGTGGTGGGGGCAGGAGTGCCAGGGGTTCCTCCTTCCGGATGTAGTTAACCAATTGACCGTTGTGTATCATCCTCTCAATTTCGTTCTTGAGCTCGACACACTCATCGGAGGTGTGCCCTTTCCCCTTGTGAAACTTGCAAAATTTTTCCGAGCTCTTGTTCCTTTGATTCTCCTTAATCGGGGGTGGCCAGGAGACGTCTAGCTTCCTCGAGAGTATATAGTTCAAGATGTCGGATCTTGGCCTATTTAAGTCTGTGTAGTTGCTATATCGTCTTGGCGGTGATCTTCTAGGAGGAGACCTCTTGTCTCTGAAATCATTTCTAGAGTTGCCCTCCTTGATCAACCCGAATTTTTGATCTTTCCTTGGGATTTTGGGGGCGAGGAGGGTACTCCTTCTCTTTTTCTTTTTCTTTCCCTTTTTCCTTGGGAAGATTGGTTCTCACGGTGACAGTTTTTCGGAACTCCTCAGCCTCGAGGAAATCCTTGCAAACTTTGGCAAGTTGTGCTTCATTCTCCACACACGATGCCGAGAGTAAATCTTGGAATTTGATGTTGGTAGTGTTACCATACAAATATTCTTTCCTCTCATTGATCGAGTGATCTTCGACTTGGAGGGCTGCTTCATGAAAGCGATTGATGAAGTCCCTCAAGTCTTCATTGTTTTTCTGAACAATTTCGGCCAAGTACCACACCCGTCTCTTGGCGTTCATCACCTTCTCGAAACTCTTAGAGAATTCCTTACAAAGATCTCTATATGACTTGATGGATCGGTGAGGGAGGCGCGACCACCACTTCATGGCTTCTCCGGAGAGGTTAGCCGGGAAGAGGAGTGCTTTGGTCCTTGAATCATGACCGTAAGCGTCCAATTTAGTGCCAAATCTTACCAAGTAGTCCTTTGGACAACTTGTTCCATCATAGCTTTCGAAGGTGGGGAACCCTCTTTCGATTTGGCCTGGTGGCTTCTAATCTCATCGCACAAAGGGCTCGGATCTTGGTCTTGCTATTTCTCTTGGACAGTTCCTCGTAGAGTCTCTATCTGAGCATCCAGTGCGGATTTCCTCGCGTTGAGTTCCTCCAGAGTGAGCCTCCTCCCCGTGATCAGGTCGATCAGGGGGGTTACCTCAACTACTGTTCTCAATGCTTGATTCTCCTCCACTGCTTCTTGTTGGTTTTGAGGAGTTACCTGGTTGGGGGTAACTTGATTGGGGAGAGCGGGTGGTGTAGCGACCACCTGAGCTCTATTTTCTTGTTGAGCTACATTTTGTAACGATGCCCGTATTCTTCTATCAATCAGGTCTCTCAGGTCATCCGGGGCACCTTGGGGTCCTAACCTTGATTGAATTCTTGATGGTCCAAGTCGAGATTGGATCGGACTTGTGTTGGCTCTCGAATGTGCTTCATCTTGCGCAACTGGTGCTCTTCCTTGGGATTGACGAGGAGCGACCAGGGTGTCACGAGGTTGCTCTTGCACCGGCGCTGGTTGTGCTCCCTGAGCTTGTATTTCAGCATTAACCCTAACAGCCTCATTACCCCCGACGTATCCTTGTAGAGTAAGAAGGAATAGACCGTATTGAGCTTCGCCCATCCCAAAGTCTGATGGTCGGACTACTGATGAACGTGTCAGATTCAGTCAAATAAATTTGTATTTAGCCAAAGGCAATCCTTAACTACAACGAAAACCGTAGTGTAGCAGTAGAATGACTCGAGTGTCGTTCTCTCAGGACTATAACTAGCTTTATCTATTTAATCAAGAGATTATAAAACAACAGATAGAAAGCAATAGGGGGTTTTCAAGCAGATAATGGAGGTTGGTGATAGTATGGTCCTTCTTAACATAATGGGTCGATAATCATGCATAAATTCCTCGGTCTTGCATAGAGATCTTTGAATGAATCTTGGGTCCTGTTGTAAGTATTGTGCACTACGAAGATAATATGGGTCTGACCTGTCAACAACTAACGTCCTATTGTGTTCCGTAATCATTCAACACTACGAAGATAATTTGGTCTGATTGGCCGACAAGTGTCCTAATGTGCATAATGATCAATACAACATACGAGAATTTTGGTGTTCAACTCATCAACGAAATAAAGCAATGACACGGAGTATAATGCGCGATATAGCCATTAGCATGATTATCTTCCCTCGCTAAGAATTCACATACTACCACCAACGATAAATTTAGCTACTCATAATGTGCATGCAATCAATAGCAATCATAGAAGAAAACATATTGAAAGAATATAAAATAAGTAGATAAAAGTTGTAAGATACAAAGTTACCGAAGGTTGTCAATCTCCGGATGATTGCGATCCTACGCGTTCCAATCTTCTATGAAAAAGTATCCCCTAAGCTATGGAACTCCCAGGACAGGCCCCGGGAAGTTCCTACCTAAAACTATAGAGAGAGGTGAGAAACTAGGCTTGGAAAGATATGATTTTCGGAGAGAAAACTCGCAACTATATATAGGCCCGGAAATTGCCCGTGGCTGTTCGCCCGACGAACGGGGCGGTTCGCCCCACAGTGTAAACGCGGAAATTTCGCGTTTTCGACGCGGATTTGGATTTCTTCACCTTTTCGGACTCGGTTTATGACTTCTAGTAGCCTTCTAACCTCCAGATTCGGCCCCTAGACTCCAAATCCTATCCGGAAACCTTCAGATACTCCAAATATGCTTCTGGAATACCAATTCCTTGTAGACTTCAATATAAATGCCCGTAATTCTCCGAATTTCAACCAAAACCTGTAAAATAAAATCTAAAGGGAAACGTGACACTATTCTAATAACATGTACTAAAATATAGCTAAATTAACATAGAGGATAGCTAAATTAGGTGAAAAAGACTCGAATGAAAGTGTAAAATACACATTCATCAAACTCCCCAAACCGAACCTTTGCTTGTCCTCAAGCAACTAAGCTAGACTCTAATACAAAAAACATGCAAGACTCAAAAAATGGAGTTTCATACCAAATAAAATGAACTAAATTACTGAATCTACCAAATAACATGTGAACAAAAACCATATAAATCAAAGCATGAATATAGGTTGAAGAATACCTCGATTGACTTATACACATCCACATAAGCACTTATGTCAAGACAAGATAGTCTCTCGTAACATTCTCTACCTGGACCTAGTCAGTGACGACGTAATGATGCATGCTATGATACGAATGGTTGCCCCGTGCCTATGAAACTGAGGACTTACTGCTGTTCCACCATGTTAAGACTTTCCCTCAAAAGAGGTCGAACCAGTACTGGCTCTCATCAAACGAAGGAGGGTTCCCTATAAAAGATAACACTCCCCTATTCTACCCATCTCTCAAGTAAAGTCTTAAGCTATTCACCACTTCCTGAATGGCAGGACGAGGGTGGTCTAGAACAGATGACACTCAAGACAAAAAAAGATAAAAAATAGAAAAACACGATTACGAACAACGAAAAATGGAAAAGACTCAACACTTTGCTAAACTGCTATTTGGCTTTTCTTTTTTTGGACCCTTCTTTGCTTTTTTGGGGTCTTCTCTTTTTTTTTTTCCTTTTTTCTTCTTTCCAGATTCTTTTTTCATTTTTCTTTTTCTCTTATTTCCTGGAATTTTTCTTTCTTTTTTTTTTTTCGATTTTTTCTAGCCAGCAGTAGCATAACAAAGAGAGAAACAAAAAGACTCACACGACTTCCCCAAACCTATTCGAAAGAATAGGTTGGAGTACAAAATTTACGGAAAAAGGAAAATAAACTCACGATACGAAGAATGAAAAACAGAAACAAGTCTAATGATGGTGCAACCCCCTCCCCAAACCTATTCGGAAGAATAGGTTATAAACAAAGGATCACACAAACTCACACTACCTCCTTCCTAGGCATTTAGCAATCTCAAAGCATGGTGAAGACTTGTTGCCTCTTAGGTACATAATTACTCGGGAAAACAACCATAAGACCCTAACATGCATCATCCTATTATAAAGGCCTTCGTGAACCGCAGTAGAGAAAACACCACTAAGTGATGTCGAGACTACCATGCTTAACTAAGTGCAATACATAAATGTGACAAGCCAAGCGAGAAAAACCTCAAACAAATTCATAGAGATGAAGCATACGATTAATGGCAAAGTTAGTTGATCTACCCAATAAAAAAGTTCTAAGAATTCGGCAATAAACTCCATATAAAACATGCAAGACTATCCTAGGAAAGCAGTAAACGTGCAAATGCAAAAAATTTCACGAGTTTATCATAAGCAAGATAAGTATAGAGATAACCAGCGATAGCCTCCTCCCCAAACCTGAACGTCGTCGCTCGTCCCGAACGTCGAAAGTGGATCCAAGGTGAGAGCTAATTCTTGTATAAGTGACCTATAATACTCAATCAAACTCGTGAGATAAAATCTAAAGCTGTAAAGAAAGCGATAAAATCTCCGGGTTGCCTCCCGGATAACGCCATTGTTTAAAGTCTTTGACTCGACTCCTGTCCGCGCCTATCTCTTCTTTCGGCGGGTACTAGACTTCCCCTTCATCGATCTCCTCTCCATGCCACGAACCTGTGAATAAGAAAGAATATAGGCTGCAAGACCACAGTAGTGAGTAGTGAAAGAATTATCAGGCGGATCAGGTGGATCAGGTATGGCTTGCAACACGTGTTGCTTGCCTTCCACTTCAATAGTGCAAGTTCTTTGGCAGATGTCCATCACGGAGCGTAGCTTAGTCAAGAAAGTTCGTCCCAAGAGAATGACATCCCCTGTCCCAGGTGCAGACGCCGGCATAACTACAAAATTGGTGTATACAGATGCTTCACCAATCTTGACCAACACATTTTTCACAACGCCTTCGGGTCTCACAAAGGATCCATCCGCCAATCGCACAATAGCCCTATGGTCAGATAGTTTTCCAAGGTTACTCTTCTCAAACACATTCAAAGGGAGCACGTTCGAGTAAGATCCCGTGTCTAGTGTGGCACGGACATCTTCAAGTTCGCCAATCCCGACCTTAACATCGAAACTTTGAGGGAGTGGCTCGGGATTCTCTTGCTTCTTTCCACTCTCATCAGTACCAAGGTCCTTCTCTTCTTCCTTGGCTAGTGGAGGCTCTTCATCCTTGTAACACTCGCACTTAGCAACTTGCTTAATGGTGATTTCCACTGGTTGATCTCCCACCAAGTTGATCGACATGGACCTCTCAGTGTTGCTATGTAACTTCCCTTGCTCTCTACTAGCTCTAGCTTCCAATTGATCCAGACGAGCATTGATCTTTGCCGAATCCTCCTCGCATCTCTTCAAAAACACTTGGGTGAAATCCACCAATTTCTGTAAATTATCCATGAGAGTTGCTGACTTGGGTGTAGATGCTTCGTCCTTAGGAGTAGGATTACTACTGTTTCCCAAGTGAACATCTTCTCGTGCTAGATCTGATCTACACATATGAGCCCCATGCCCATAATTCTTGCACACCCTACATACCTCGTTGGAGAGAGAAGTTCCAATTAGGCCACTTAGAGCTTGCCTCATCTGATTGGCGAAACCTTCGAACCTATCGCCACTCACACCATTCACTTCATGCATTGGAATCTCCTGGTTTGGTGGGGCCTCAGGTCCACGCCTTCTAACCATTGCTCTTGGATCCTTGGATTGAGATCCTTTAGCAAGCCTTTCGAAACACGCCCACACATCCTCGGCGGTCTCTTCCCAGATAGTACCACGGCATTGGAAATCCACCACCTGTTGACTCTCATATGTGAGTCCATTGTAGAAGTGTTGCACAAGATCAAGAAGCCCAAAACCATGGCGTGACTTATGCATGAGGTCCTTGAACCTCTCGAAAGCGGTGTAGATGGTCTCATTGTAGTCCTGTTTGAATCCTGTGATTTGCGCCTTAAGCGCGGTAGTCAATGTGTGAGGAAAGTATTTCTCCATAAAAGCAGAATACACCTTGTCCCAGGTGTCTAGTGATCCGGCTTCCAGAGAGCCTAACCATGCCTTGGCTTTATCACCAAGCCCCAAAGCAAAAACCTTCATCCTTAGCTCATCGTCCGTTATCCCTGCTCCGGGCCTTGGAAGATTGTTGATAAAGTCGTCAATATCATTCAGGTATCCCATAACATCTTCCCTAGCCAACCCATAGAACCTCGGGAGTTGCTGGTACATGCAACTTTTGATTTCCAAATTTCGAGTTGCAGCAGAAAGAACAATAGCTGGACCTCTCATCAGTGCTTTGTTGGGTTGAACCCATGATTTCAAAAGTGGGCGAGACATCACAAGACCTGAATATCTGTGACAAAACTGGAGTAACTCAAACTAAAAATTAGCCTCGTTAGAAAATTCGAAAAATCGAGAATAATTCTAGATATCGAATACTACTAAGGCTAGGAAAGGTGATTAGAAACAGACTAGGAAAGCAGTATCAGAGAGAGATTAAAAAGGAAAACTAAAACTAATAGAATTAGGAATCTAAAGCTGCAAATAAAAACAAATTAAATAGAAAAAAGGAGTATAGTCCCCGGCAACGGCGCCAATTTGATGAACGTGTCAGATTCAGTCAAATAAATTTGTATTTAGCCAAAGGCAATCCACAACTACAACGAAAACCGTAGTGTAGCAGTGGAATGACTCGAGTGTCGTTCTCTCCGGACTATAACTAGCTTTATCTATTTAATCAAGAGATTATAACACAGCAGATAGAAAGCAATAGGGGGTTTTCAAGCAGATAATGGAGGTTGGTGATAGTATGGTCCTTCTTAACATAATGGGTCGATAATCATGCATAAATTCCTCGGTCTTGCATAGAGATCTTTGAAAGAATCTTGGATCCTGTTGTAAGTATTGTGCACTACGAAGATAATATGGGTCTGACCTGTCAACAACTAACGTCCTATTGTGTTCCGTAATCATTCAACACTACGAAGATAATTTGGTCTGATAGGCCGACAAGTGTCCTAATGTGCATAATGATCAATACAACATACGAGAATTTTGGTGTTCAACTCATCAACGAAATAAAGCAATGACACGGAGTATATGCGCGATATAGCCATTAGCATGATTATCTTCCCTCGCTAAGAATTCACATACTACCACCAACGATAAATTTAGCTACTCATAATGTGCATGCAATCAATAGCAATCATAGAAGAAAACATATTGAAAGAATATAAAATAAGTAGATAAAAGTTGTAAGATACAAAGTTACCGAAGGTTGTCAATCTCCGGATGATTGCGATCCTACGCGCTCCAATCTACTATGAAAAAGTATCCGCTAAGCTATGGAACTCCCACGACAGGCCCCGGGAAGTTCCTACCTAAAACTATAGAGAGAGGTGAGAAAGTAGGCTTGGAAAGATATGATTTTCGGAGAGAAAACTCGCAACTAAATATAGGCCCGGAAATTGCCCGAGGCGGTTCGCCCGAGGCACGGGGCGGTTCGCCCCACAGTGTAAACGCGGAATTTTCGCGTTTTCGACGCGGATTTGGATTTCTTCACCTTTTCGGACTCGGTTTATGACTTCTAGTAGCCTTCTAACCTCCAGATTCGGCCGCTAGACTCCAAATCCTATCCGGAAACCTTCAGATACTCCAAATATGCTTCTGGAACACCAATTCCTTGTAGACTTCAATATAAATGCCCGTAATTCTCCGAATTTCAACCAAAAACTGTAAAATAAAATCTAAAGGGAAACGTGACACTAATCTAATAAAATGTACTAAAATATAGCTAAATTAACATAGAGGATAGCTAAATTAGGTGAAAAAGACTCGAATGAAAGTGTAAAATACACATTCATCAAACTCCCCAAACCGAACCTTTGCTTGTCCTCAAGCAACTAAGCTAGACTCTAATACAAAAAACATGCAAGACTCAAAAAATGGAGTTTCATACCAAATAAAATGAACTAAATTACTAAATTACAGACGGCGCCAAATGTTGAAGGGTAATTCGTGTTTCTTTCTAAGTTCGCAGTAAGTCGCTAATCCAAGCTAATCTAGTTCTTCTTCTTGTAGTATTCCTCTGAGATATAAAATGAGCCTTCTTGTAGCTTCCTCGTACCTGAAATAGACTAGAGGGGGGGTTAGTGTCTCTTGCCCGGTCTGTAAGGTATCAGACCGGAGAGGCGACTTTACGAGTAGGGAGTTGTGAGGCTTCCCTAGTACGAGTAGTAAATGTGGTGGTTGAGAGGTGTTATTATTGCTTACTATTGAGGAGTAAATGAGGCCTTTATATACTTGTGGCCCTTCAACTTCCGGTCGCGTAGGATCACGACACGTGTACAGCTAGGATTGAAGCCTTCCTCGGCCCAGGCCCATTAAGGAGGTCCATGGGCCTTGGCCCAAGGGAGCAACCATGGCTGGTCACTCAGGGTCCTCGAGCATTCCTTGTACGTGGTAGGTGCGAGTAGTGTCCTGCCCAGTCTCTGTCAAGGAGCATTACCTTGACGTAAGGTCTCCTCGAGCCCGAGAGATGCTCCTCGAGCTCACTGGCAGCTTTGTCCTTGTGAGGAGCTTATTTTGAGGGTTGTCCTCCCAGTGATGGTCGGACCCTATGTTGGTCGGTCCACACCTTAGTGACATACTTGGGTGTGGTCGTGCCCCTTGAGGGACGGCCTATGATGCTTTGTCGCGCTCTTAGACCGCTCCAGTTCGTACATGCGGACTGGACATATTTCAACACTGGGAAGTTCCCGGTGCACGCACGAGTGAGGACAAAGTGCGCGGATTAGAACCCGTGTTGGTCTGTGGGGCCAGCATATCACCCCGGAGAGCACCCATGAGTAACCACGCCGGCCGGATTGGTCGGGTCGTTACAAGTGGTATCAGAGCGGGACTATCCGGAATTGCAGGAACTAAGTGCCATCCGGGGCAAAGTGCTACACCGTATCGATGGTGGGAGCCACCTCTTGAGCCTGGAGGGGCCACCTCTAGAATCCTGCACGGATGGTTGGTCTCGGGACAGCGCGCAACGAAGACGTTGCGCAATTTAAGAGGGGGTGATTGTAACGCCCCAGATTTCAGAGGCTTAAAAGGGTTGAGAACGCTACTCATACCATCAAGGTGCACCTTTCTTTTCGGGAATCCACCTAGAAGAACTTCAGAGTTAAGCGTGCTTGCTCTGGAGCAATTCTAGGATGGGTGACCCACTGGGAAGTTCCCGGTGCGCGCACGAGTGAGGACAAAGTGCGCGGATTAGAACCCGTGTTATCCTGTGGGGCCAGCATATCACCCCGGAGAGCACCCATGAGTAACCACGCCAGCCGGATTGGTCGGGTCGTTACAAGAGTTCCCAGTGCGCGCATGAGTGAGGACAAAGTGCGTGGAGTAGAACTCGTGTTGGTCTGTGGGGCCAGCATATCACCCCGGAGAGTGCCCAGGAGTAACCTTGTCGGCCCGTTGGGCCGGGTCTCGGCCCATTAGTGGGTCGGGTCGTTACAGTCAATGTTGGATTATGGTATCCTAAAGATTCTGGACTTGAATTGGTTGGTTATTCTGATGCTGATCATGGAGGATCAACTCTTGATAGAAAAAGTACCTCTGGAACTTGTCAGTTTTTGGGTACTAGATTAATATCATGGTTCAGCAAGAAGCAAACCTGTGTTGCCAATTCATCCACTGAATCTGAATACATTGCAGCTGGTTGTTGCACAGCTCAAATCCTATGGATTCAGCAACAATTAAGAGATTATGGTATTTCTGCAAAGAAAACACCAATCTTTTGTGATAATACAAGTGCTATTGCAATCACGCAAAATCCTAAGTTTCACTCAATGACTAAGCACATTGATATTAGACATCATTTCATTAGAGATCATGTAGAAAAAGGAGATATTGAGGTTGTGAAAGTAGGCACTGATTATCAGCTTGCTGACATCTTTACAAAGCCACTACCAGATAATAGGTTCGCAATGCTAAGGTATAACCTTGGATTGATTGAACTACCTCAATAAAGGATACACTTGGCAGAATGCTGAAACAGGTATTCAGCAAGCCAAAGTATTCTTATTTAAAAGCTTCGTCTACTAATTCCTTCTAAGAAATGATAAGTCACTACATGTTTGCTGAAACAGGCATTCAACAAGTAATTCCTTCAAAACGGGTATTTGTTAGGAAACTTGATCACTTGCTGAGACAGGCACTCAGTAAAAGAAAGACCTTAAGGATTGCTGAAACAGGCATTCAGACAATCAAAGATACTGAAACAGGTATTCAAGTATCAAGGGAATATTCTGAGACGGGAACTCAGAAAAAGAGCTAAGCTCATCTCTCAGATTTTACAAAAGGATATCTCAAGTACAAAAGAATTTGTTGATACAGGAAATCAGAAATATCTTTTAAACTTAAGAAAATATGAGATATCTAAGGGGGAACTTTCAGCAAGTATCTAGGTTGATAATTCAAACTCACTGAAAAGATTCTAGTCTATTTCAGCAAGCAATCTAATCCCTTAAAACTCGGTAAAACCAATTTGTGACGTTAATCGGGCACAGATAAACTCGTAATAATCATGACATGAAATTCAATCGTGGCCATTGATTAAAGGAGTTACTAATCTAACGGTTAATAAAACAAAGAGAGAGAGTGCTCTGACGGTTTCAAGTTAGTGGGCCACTACGCATTTAATGCAAAGGCTCCACTAACGCCTATGTTTCTCTGTTTTACCCTTGCTGAGAGCTCAAATCGATTGAGTTTCTTACACACCAGAGACACTATATAAAGAAGGAGTTAGAGAAATGACAAAATTCTTTAACTCACATTTCCTTTCTCTGCAATTTTTAGCCTGAATCTACTGTACCTCCGGTCAAAAAGAAAATTATCTCTTTTCGTACACATTTTTCTGCTCTATAAAAGAAATGGCTCCCAAGAGACAGTCTTCCAAGTCCTCAAAGTCATCTAAGGTTGACAGTGCTGAAACACGCACTGCTCCGGTGACTACCCCGACTACAAACACAACGAAAGTTGTGTTGAAAAACGACCGAATATCAGAAAAACCTGTGCCTCCGTCATATCTTGACACTGCAAAGTGTGAGATGTTGATGCAATGGGGAGGTTTTGCGAAAGAGAAGTACATTAGGTACTTCTATGAACAAGAACTTGATGACGAGAATGAAGAGGCGCTTGAGTTTATCAAGCAGCAAGGCCTCATGAACTTTATATCTGCTCGCACTAAGCAGGTGAGCATGATAGATACTATGGAATTCTACAACAATGCAGAAATCCAGTCCCTTACTGATAGTAAAGGAGTCACTGAAAAAGTGATCTTTACTACAGTTCAGAACTCGCAAATCGTCCTGAAATGGACTGATTTAGCAGAAATCTTTCAGATTCCAACCACTGGAACTGAAGATGACGTCACTGCCACTGACGAAGAAATTGAAGCTTTCTACAGTGACGTCAGAAATGAGAAAATGAAGAAAGGCGAGATTGCTCCCGTGACTTGGACAAAGCACGTTAAGAGAAAGCATCTCTGCCACTCACTTGGTCTAGTAGCTTTGCTGCTAATAAAAGTTCTTGACTCCCAAGTTGGAGGAATTGACCAAGTAGGCCTGAGAAGATGGCCGCTGCTGATGCATATCCATGAAAATAAAACGGAACTTAACTGGGCTAAGTACATTTTCAACAGGCTTGTTGATTGTGTTACTAAGTTCAAGGTAAAGGTAGAAGACAACAAGGTCTCACCTTCCTTTCCAGTTATGTATGGAATCAAGATATGCTACATCCTTGAACATTTCAGGATTCAGCTGAGAAACTCATTGCCAATCAAAAAGTCTGTATGCAATGTGGGAAGATCATTCTACAAGCAGAATGTACCTAAGATTGCTGGTAAGAAACTCGAAAAATCAAAGAATACAACAGCTGCAAATGTTGTCAGCACAAGCCAGCAAGAAAGGTATACAACAGCTGCAGATGTTACGACTCAGCAACTTAGAGATGAAACTGCTGTTGGTGGTGGTAACACAAATGAAACTGCTGTAGATAATCAAGAAGGTACGTGTACAACAACAGTTGCTGAAAATGCAACTATAGATGCCTCTGGGAAACTGGAGAAAACTAACAAGAAAAAGAGGAAAGCTGATGATGACACTCAGACTGCAGCGTCATCAGCAAACCCCATACCTAAGAGGAAACGGACCGGAAACACAAGGAAGAAAACACTGGCTCGCAAGTCAGTTCATGTTGTCCAAGACCTCTCAGACAATTCCCAGACAAATGCTGAAACGCATTTGCCAGTAGATGTTGACAAGGTGGTTACTGAAGCCTATGTCAGCAACATTGAAGTGTTTGCGGAAGCCTTCAATGATCGACTTAACGTTGATACGTCTACTGAGAACACACCACAAGGCAGTGGAAATGAAATTCCTGCCAAAGTCCCAGATATCTACATTGTAGATAATTTAGATGATCAAACTATGGAACCAGCAAGTGACATTGCTGCTGATATGCAAAAAGCGGCACTTGCTGATGCTGCTGAAAAGATGGTTGCTGAACAAGCAACTCATCAAGTGGCTGAAACCCCGCTTGCTGAAGGACCAGTTGCTGAGACAGCAATGGTTCCAGTTCCAGAAGTTGCTGAAACACAAGAAGCACTATTCAACGACGCATCTCGTGATGCTGAGAATACTGGCCCAAGTTCACCCAAGACATGAATCGACAAAGTCCAGCTTGTACTGGAAGCTATAAGCCAACAAATGGAGTTGGAGATTGAAGAATCATCCACCAAATCCAATGATGCCTTCATGACAAGCAGTGAGCTCAAGGGTCAAGATGCTTCTGCTCAACTTGTCATTTTAGAGACAAGGGAGATTGCTGAAACCGCACAGCATTCTCAAATAGAGCAAGACAAGAAGTCTGCTGAAGAAACAGTCCAAGAAGCTGAAGAAACTGTTAATGCTGAAAGGACTGAGCCACAAACTGTCCTTCTTCAGCAGGTAGTTAATTCAACCATCAGTAAAACTTCAAATTCTGAAACTTATTCTTTTGCTAATATTATGTTATCTCTACAGACTTCTCAAGATGCAAGTCAGATGGTTGTTGAAGCCTCTGCACCAGAACCAACACTCCCTGCTCAGCAGGTAGTTAATGTTTTTGGTAATAAAACTAAGTTTGACAGCTTAGTACTTATATCTAACTCAAATTTATTTCAGGATGAACAAATGGAGGATGCTATTCAAGCTCCTCAAGGAATGGAAATTGTACAACATGAGCTTGCTGAATCTCAGCAGGTAATTCATGTTTCAGCTTTGAACTCTAAAACAATTTTCCAAACCTATCCTGATCTAAATAATGTTCTTTTTCAGGCTCAAAAGGAGACCACTGAAGTGGTACTCATCACTGAAGATCATCAAGTAAGTTCTGAGGAACTGTACTTGAACTTCAAAAGAACTACTTTGTCACAAGTTGCTAAGTCCGTCAGCAACTGGCAAAGATATAGGCGAATGGACTTCTCTGATCTCCATCTTCATCTTTCAAACGAGAAAAAGAGATCTTCTCTGCTGAAGCTCGAAACATTTGTCCACTCCATCCTCCCTGAAGAAATGACATATTCTCAGCACATGAGCTCGAATCTGATTGCTCAAATCAGAGAGAATATGAAGGCAAAATTTAAGAGTGCCTCTCCAGCTGAACAAGCTGTGATGCTCAAAGGTTCATTTGTACTTGTGGTGGCTGATCCCCACAAAATCAATGAGGAAGAGGAAGTGACAAGAGTTGCTTTATACAAGCACCTTGAGCTAGTAATTCTGACCGATGATGATGAAGAGGAAGAAGATGAGAACATTCCCACTGATCGAAGTGATGATGAAGGGAAAGATTCCAAGGACAAGAAAGACGATGATGATGACAATCAAGGTCCAAGTCCTGATGCTGGAGGTTTGAAATTAACAGTTGCTGAAAATACTCCACAAGAAAATCAGCAAGCTGAACAACAACAACCTCAGCAAGAATCTCAACCTCCTCCTGCTGCTGCTGAAAATCAAGCACCTGTGCAAGGTGCTAATACTGAAGAAGAATATGCCAGAAAAAGGGCTTCTTTGAAAAATGGCAAAAGTCCAGTTTCTGATGCCAAGGTTACTGAAGAAAACCTTAATGATGATGATGAACAAGATGAAGATTACCAACGCGCTCTACGGAACAGTCTCTTGATCCATGCAAGGCATACGCAGGATCTAGAAATTGGTCAATCTTCAGGAGTAAGATCAAAGGAAGTCCCCTCCCTTCCATTTACTACTGGCGAAACTCCAGTAATTGAGTCTCAAACGTTGCCTTCAGCAACTACTCAATTAAAACTAACTACTGGCGAAACTCCAGTAATTGAGTCTCAAACTCAATTAAAACTAACTACTGGTGAAACTCCGGTTGTTGAGTCTGAAGCGTTGCCATCAGCAACCACTCAACAATAAGGAAGTGAAGCTGCTGACTTAGGTTCCAAGGTTGCTGAACTTGATGAATCTGAGAATGACGACTACTTACCAGAAAATGAGGATGAACAATCCAAAAGAGATCCAAAAGTTGTTCAAATCCCTCCTCCTGATTACATAAATGATTTAGACGATGGTCTAAGAGGAGAATTGCTGATAAAGGATGATCAGTTTGCTTCCGAACTAAAAGTTCATTCCTTGACACCACATCTAGTGTCGTTCCCAAGAGTTGAGGAGTTTACTCCTAGAATTTTGGCACAAAAGAAAGTCCATGATGCCTGCAAAGAAGAAGATGAGGCATTGCTTGCTGAGAGCCCACTTGACTTTGGAAAAATATTGGCTACAGTGCTGAGACGCACTACAACTTTAACAATAGCTCAGAAAGACATCAGTCTTTATCACAAGAGCTATGAAGAAGATGTAAGTCAAGCCCTCAAGCTAGCAAAGACCGCTCTCGTGAAAGCTCAGACTTTCATGGATGAGAAGGCCGCAACATAGAAAACACATGAAGAGAACATGATGAGCATTCAAAAAGAGTTGTCAAAAATGACTTCTGATCAGCAACAAATCATCATGAAGTATAATAGTTTAAGCACTCTTGTTGAAAATTGCAATGAGTTCTATTCTCTGCACATCACTCCGATGTTGCAATCCATGTCTAAGGGGGAAAAGAAAAGTACCAGAAAAAGAAACCAAACCCCTCCTGCTGTTGATGAGCCGCTGCCCATAGAACCGCTTGCTGAAAAAGAGAAAAGTTCTAAAAGGCAAGCAGAATCTGAGTTGTATTCAGCAAGTACCAAAAAGAGAAAAACCGCTGCTGAAACTCAAGATTTTTGCCATACTGAAAGTCATCAAAATCTGAATGAAGATGATGAAGATGATGACAATCAAACAATAGCTCAAGCCATAAGAGCTAGACCTTTAACAGCCTTGACTCCGTCTGGCCACTCAAAGCATTTCTCGTCTGACTCCTCAGCAAGAGATCAAGACAATGCTAAAACAAGAAGAAGAAGGCAAAGACAGGAAGAAAAAAGGCTGGCCAGCATTGCTATTGGCTCCGGCATTGAATACACAAAGACCAGCAATGAAGAAAACACTCAGAATGTGATCAGAAACATTCATGGTTGTTGGATCTTAAAGCTGGAAGATTTGCTGGTGAATGAGTTCTTTCCTAAAGCCATATTGAACCAAATGTTCACATGGATTGAACTTAAGGTACAAAGAAATCAAAGGGAAGAATCCCTCCCAAGAAATATTGCTGGGAGATGGTTGAATCTCGAGGTCTCAGTAAGAAGAATTGCCATTGGTAAGACTTATAGACAAGAACCAAATCTGATAAAACCACCTGGCATTGCTTACTACTCTGACCCAGTAACAAAGAAAACAAAGAAGAGACTTGGATTGATTCCTTATGAGTACTTCTATCTCACTGCTAAGGATCAAGAAGAAGATCTTCTCTGGCTAAGAAAGATTCATCCTAAAAGCATTTCAGAGACACAGCTTCTCCATGCCAGCAATTGGGGCATGCATTTGTGGGTGACTGACTACATGGAAATGAATGCTGAAAAGCATCATCATACTGCCTGCAAAAACTCAAGAATTCTTCAACTACAAGTCCTTAGGCTTCTGGAAAACTACGAAAAGGACTGTGTTGAATTTACTGCACTTGCTGAGAAGAGTGTAAGAGAGATTTTGAGAAAAACTTCTGGAAGAGCTTAACTCTCTGTAATAGTTTTTGTTAAAGTGTTTGTTTGCTGATTCTGTTTAAAGTTATCTCTGCTACTTCTTGTAAACTTCTGAAAGATAACTATCAGCAATGATTGCATTAATCAACTGATTTATTCAACATCAGAAACCTCTAAAAGGGTAACAATTAATTTAGCCATGGATTTCTAACATCAAAAAGGGGGAAATTTGTTAGGAAACTTGTAAATTTTAAGGACATTGTAACTAGTACTCTTAAGGTCCATAGGAATTTAGAATTTTAAGGACATTGTAAAAGAGGAACGTTTGCTGAAGACTTAGAGTAGGTGCTAGATAGGTTGGTTTTTACCGCTTATGATGTATCTTATTTTCTAAAAAGTAAATAACCTATTGAAGCATTTGCTGACGATGTACTTTGTTTTTACAAACAAACTATTGAAGCATTTAGAAACCGCTCAGAATCTTGAAATATATTGAAGATCTGAAGACTTGAAGAATTCGAAGATCTGAAGACTAGAAGATTTCTGAAGACTGGTATCTACAAAGGCACATGTTGCTCAGAAAGTGGAAACTTCAGCAACAGCATTGCATAAGTGAAAATCTGAAAGACAGAGTAGGTTGTGCTTGCTGAAACTGAGACTGACCACTTGCTGATGGAACATATGTGACCTCTTGCTGAAAGTACTTACATTTGCGCTCCATTGTTACTGTTTGAATTCTATTCAAATAAGCATTAAATGCAAAGCTTACACGCGAAGGACATGAAGACTAGAAGACAAACAAGGACGCTGCTGAAAGTACAAAAGCAAGATAGTGACATCTTAAGGATCAAAAGCCTTGGAATTTAAAATTCAGACGGCTCCTTATTTTCACTATAAATAGAGGTCATCCGGCAAAGAGTTGAAGGGTGTCAACAACGTGATCAAACTCTCACTTGTGCTTAAACTCACATACCTTCAAACTCTCTATACTGCCATTGATCCATTCCAAGACTTAAAGCTTGAGAAAGCTACTTGTGAAGAAGTAGAATTTACACGACTAAGAAATTAGTTAAGTGTTCTTTCTTCCTTTTAAACAAGAACAAGTCTTGACACAAGAAACAATCAAACTTGTTTACTGCAAAGTATTCAAAGTTTTGTTTCTTAGATTACTTGTTGTAACTGAATAAGTTATAATAAAGTCATCTCACCCCAAAAACTCTCTAACTGAAAATATGATGAACGGAGATTTGGGTCTCGATTCAGCAAATAAATTTGTTATTTAGCCAAAGGCAATCCACAACTACAACGAAAACCGTAGTGTAGCAGTAGAATGACTCGAGTGTCGTTCTCTCAGGACTATAACTAACTTTATCTATTTAACTAGAGAATATAAAACAACAGACGTAATAGCAAAGGGGTTTCTAGCAGATAATGGAGATTGGTGATAGTATGATCCTTCAAAGCATAACGGGTCAATAATCATGCGTAAATTCCTCGGTCTTGCATGGAGATCTTTGATCAATCTAATGTCCTGTTGCAATTATTAAGCACTACGAAGATAATGATACTGACAAGTCAATCATTATTGTCCTATTGTGTTCCGTAATTATTCAACACTACGAAGATAAACATGCGTATAGGTCGACGAGAGTCCAATTGTGCATAATAATTAATACAACATACGAGAATTTAGGCTGAGCCTGATCAACGAAATAAAGCAATAACACGGAGTATAATGCGCGATATAGCCATTAGAATGATTATCTTCCCTTCGCTAAGAATTCACATACTACCACCAACGATAAGTTTAGCTACTCATAATAGGCATGCAATCAACAGAATCATAGAAGAAAACATTTTGAAAGATATAAAAAATAAGTAGAATAAACTGTAAGATACAATGTTACCGAAGGTTATCAATCTCCGAAAAATTGCGATCCTACAAGCTCCAAACTGCTATGAAAAAGAGTCCCCTAAGCTACGAACCCCCAGAACAGGCTCTGGGAAGTTCCTACCTAAAACTACAGAGAAAGGTGAGAGAGAAGGTCTGGAAAAGTATGAATTTCGGAGAAAACTGAGCAACTATATATAGGCCTCGAAATATTGTGGGGCGGTTCGCCCCACACACGGGGCGGTTCGCCCGGTGTGGGGCGGTTCGCCCCCGAGAAAATCTCGCGGAATTCCGCGTTTTCGACGCGTTTTTGGATTTCTTCCCCTTTTCGGACTCGGTTTCTGACTTCTAGTGGCCTTCTAACTTCCAGATTCGACCCCTAGACTCCAAATCCTATCCGGAAACTTTCAGATACTCCAAATAGGCTTCTGGAACACCAATTCCTTGTCAACTTCAATATAATTGCCCGGAAATCCTCGATTTTCAACCAAAACCTTTAAAATAAAATCTAAAGGGAAACGTGACACTATTCTAATAAAATGCACTAAAATATAGCTAAAATAGGTGAAAAAGACTCAAATGAAAGTGTAAAATACACATTCATCAAACTCCCCAAACCGAACCTTTGCTTGTCCTCAAGCAGCTAAGCTAGACTCTAATGCAAAAAACAATGCAAGACACAAAATGGAGTCTCATGCCAAATTAAATGAACTAATCTACTGAATCTATCAAATAACATATGAACAAAAACCATATGAATCAAAGCATGAATATAGGTTGAAGAATACCTCGATTGACTTATACACATCTACATAAGCACTTATGTCAAGACAAGATAGTCTCTCGTAACATTCCCTACCTGGACGTAGTCAGTGACGACGTAATGAAGCATGCTAAGATACGAATGGTTGTCCCGTGCCTATGAAACTGAGGACTTACTGCTGTTCCACCATGTTAAGACTTTTCCTCAAAGAGGTCGAACCAGTACTGGCTCTCATCAAACGAAGGAGGGTTCCCTATAAAAGATAACACTCCCCTATTCTACCCATCTCTCAAGTAAAGTCTTAAGCTATTTACCACTTCCTGAATGGCAGGACGAGGGTGGTCTAGAACAGATGACACTCAAGACTAAAAAGATAAAAAATAGAAAATTACAACACGATTACGAACATTAATTGGAAAATAAGACTCAAAACTTTGCTAAACTGCTATTTGGCTTTCTTTTTGGACCCTTCTTTGCTTTTTTGGGGTCTTTTCTTTTTTTTTTCCTTTTTTTCTTTCCAGATTTTTTCTTTTCTTTGTCTCTTTTTTTGTTTGGAATTTTTTTCTTTCTTTTTTTCGATTTTTTCCTAGCCAGCAGTAGCATAACAAAGAAATAAAATGACTCACACGACTTCCCCAAACCTATTCGAAAGAATAGGTTGGAGTACAAAATTTACGGAAAAGGAAAAATGAACTTACGATACGGAAATGGAAACGAAAACAAGTCTATGATGGTGTAACCCCCTCCCCAAACCTATTCGGAAGAATAGGTTATAAACAAAGGGTCACACAACCTCACACTACCTCCTTCCTAGGCATTTAGAAATCTAAAAGCATGGTGAAGACTTGTTGCCTCTTAGGTACATAATTACTCGAGAAAACAATCATAAGACCCTAACATGCATTATCCTATTATAAAGGCCTTCGTGAACCGCAGTAGAGAAAACACCACTAAGTGATGTCGAGACTACCAAGCTTTACTAAGTGCAATACATAAATGTGACAAGCCAAGCGAGAAAAACCTCAAACAAATTCATAGAGATGAAGCATACGATTAATGGCATAGTTAGTTGATCTACCCAATAAAAAAGTTCAAAAAATTCGGCAATAAACTCCATATAAAACATGCAAGACTATCCTAGGAAAGCAGTAAACGTGCAAATGCAAAAAAAATTCACGAGTTATCATAAGCAAGATAAGTTTAGAGATAACCAGCGATAACCTCCTCCCCAAACCTGAACGTCGTCGCTCGTCCCGAACGTCGAAAGTGGATCCAAGTGAGAGCTAATGCTTGTATAAGTGACCTATAATACTCAATCAAACTCGTGAGAAAACACACTAACCCTCAGTGGAGGCGGTAAGGGTAAGCTCAAGGTGATCAACCTCCCTTTGATCACTAGATATCTCGAAGTACAGCTTCAGTCGCTGGCCATTCACCTTGAAGGTATTGCCCGTCTTTGGATCAAAGAGTTTTACAGCTCCATGAGGAGCAACTTCGATAATTTCGTACGGTCCATCCCAACGAGTACGGAGCTTTCCAGGAAACAGTCGAAGGCGAGAATTAAATACCAAAGCTTTTTGTCCAGGAATCAATTCCTTTCGTACTATACCACGATCATGATACTTCTTAGTACGTTCCTTGTAGATCTTGGCATTTTCATAAGCACCTAGTCGTAATTCATCAAGCTCATCTAGTTGCAACAATCGCTCCTCGCCAGCTTTTCCCATATCGAGATTGAGTGCTTTTATGGCCCAATATGCCTTGTGTTCCAGTTCTACGGGAAGATGACATGCTTTCCCATACACGAGTCTGTACGGAGTGGTCCCGATCACCGTCTTGTAGCTAGTCCTGTATGCCCAAAGTGCATCATTCAATTTTCCTGCCCAATCCTTCCTACTAGGCTTCACTACTCGCTCCAGGATCTTCTTGATTTGGCGGTTGCTGACTTCGACCTGTCCTGACGTCTGTGGGTGATAAGGTGTAGCGATACTATGGTGGACATTGTATCTCTTAAGAAGGGAGGCAAACGTTCTATTGACGAAGTGTGACCCTCCATCGCTGATGATGGTCCTAGGTCACCCAAATCTCGAGAATATTACTTCCTTCAAGAACTTCATAACCACTGCGCCGTCATTTGTTTTTTGTAGGAATTGCCTCCACCCATTTAGTCACATAGTCCACTGCAGCAAGAATGTATTCATAGCCTCCACTGTTTGGAAATGGTCCCATAAAATCAATGCCCCATACATCGAAAGGTTCTACCACTAGATTCCCTTGAAGGGGCATTTCATCTTTCTTGCCGATACCACCACCGCGTTGACATGGGTCACAATTCTTCACAAAACTTCGAGCATCTTTGTATATTGTTGGCCAGAAAAATCCTGCTTGCAGTACCTTGCGTGCTGTTTTCAATCCACTGTAGTGCCCCCCACAATTAAGCTCATGGCAATGGCTCAGTACACTTTGTTGCTCCTCTTGTGGCACGCATCTTCTTAGAATCCCATCAGCTCCTTCCTTGAATAGATGCGGATCATCCCATATGTAAGTCCTGCATTGCTTGGCAAGAGCTCTCTTGTCCGAGGCTGAAAAGTTAGTGGGGAAAATATTCATGGCCAAATAGTTTACAATATCTGCATACAAAGGCTCTTCATTAGCCTTCATTAAGTGCTCATCGGGGAGGTCCTCATTGATGGGTATTGGATCAACAGGGATATTAGGTATTCTAGATAAATGATTTGCTACTAAATTCTCCCTACCAGCTCTATCCACTATGGTCAAATCAAAATCTTGCAGCAAAAGGACCCAATGGATTAGTCTAGGCTTAGAATCTTGCTTAGCTATCAAATGTCTCAAGGCAGCATGATCAGTATGGACATTCACAGGATGGCCAATTAAATAAGACCTAAACTTTTGTAAAGCAAAGACAACCGCTAAAAATTCCTTTTCAGTAGTTGTATAATTAACCTGCGCAGAGTCTAGGGTCTTACTTACATAATAAATCACACGATACTGCTTGTCAACTTTTTGGCATAGAACAACACCCATAGCAAATTCGAAGCATCACACATAATTTCGAAAGGAAGATTCCATTCAGGCGGCACAACAATGGGAGCAGAAACAAGCTTTTCCTTAAGGGTATTAAAAGCAACTAAGCAATCATTGGAGAAATGGAAAACCACATCCTTAGCAAGCAAGCTACTTAAAGGTTTAGCAATTTTCGAAAAATCTTTAATAAACCTCCTATGAAAACCTACATGGCCAAGAAAAGATTGCAATTCTTTCACACAAGTAGGTGGGGGAAGTTTTTCAATGATTTCGATCTTAGCCTTGTCTACCTCAATACCTCTTTCAGAAACTACATGTCCTAGAACAATGCCTTCTCTAACCATATAATGACCCTTCTCCCAGCTTAAGGTCAAGTTGCACTCAATGCACCTTTTCAAAACTAGATCTAATCTTTGCAAGCATTCATCAAATGAATCACCAAAAAGGGAAAAATCATCCATGAAAACTTCAACAAACTTAGTTACCATATCAGAGAAAACAGAAAGCATGCACCTTTGAAAAGTAGAGGGAGCATTGCATAGTCCAAATGGCATCCTCCTATAGGCAAATGTTCCGAATGGGCAAGTGAACGTCGTCTTCTCTTGATCCTCCGGTGCAATCGGAATCTGGTAGAAACCTGATAAACCATCAAGAAAACAATAAAACTTCCGCCCCGCAAGGCGGTTTAGCATGTCATCTATAAATGGTAAAGGGAAGTAGTCTTTTTTAGTCGCGGCATTTAATCTTCTATAGTCAATGCACATCCGCCATCCAGTGGTCTTCCTAACTGGTACCAATTCTCCCTTTTCATTCTCTTCCACTGTGACTCCTGATTTCTTAGGAACTACATGTACCGGGCTCACCCATCGACTATCAGGAATGGGGTAAATCATATCAGCATCTAGCAACTTGATCACTTCCTCTTTTACCACCTCTTGCATGGCTGGATTTATCCTTCGCTGAGGTTGCCTAACGGGTTTGGCATCTTGTTCTAGAGTGATGTTGTGGACGCACCTTGTGGGGCTAATTCCTTTGATATCGCTGATCCCCCATCCTATAGCTGCGGAATTTTCCTTCAATACTTCAATCAGCTTACTTTCTTCATTGTCGGAGAGATGTGAGGAGACAATCACAGGCTTTTTCTGATTTTCTCCTAAGTACACATACTTGAGGTGCGCAGGAAGCGGTTTCAATTCTAAGCTGGGTTCTCAGGAAACCCACTTTCTTCTTCTTCTTCATCTAAAGGTTCAAGTACCTCTTCTCCTGCTGGAATTTCTGGGGTGCTATCCATTATTTCAACTAGTTCCCTTGCTTCTTCGGTCATGTAGCACGTCTCAGATCGCATTGTTAGTGCCTCCTCAAGTGGTTCACGATTACCATGGTAATGATGAAATTCGGGAATTACAGATTCGTAGCAATCGACAAATTTTAACTCTTCCGTAACTTCCTTATCTCTGATGCTACATCCTACCAACTCAATCTTCTCGCCCATTATCTCCATGGTTATTTTCTTTCCCTTAAGTTCAAGGCATGTGTTGGTAGTTGCCATGAATGGTCTCCCAAGTAGTACTACGTGCTCACGGATATGGCTCTTTCCCTCGTCCGCGGACTTCATTACTACAAAATCAGCTGGGATTATCAATTTGTCCACTTTCACAAGGATGTCTTCTATTATCCCGACTGGCCTCTTCACACTTTGGTCTGCCATTTGGACGACCATATCAGTTGGTGTTAATTCTCCGAGTTCCAGGGCCTTGTATACTGAATACGGCATCAAGTTAATGCTAGCTCCTAAGTCAAGCATTGCTTTCATAGTTCGTCCATTCCCTAAGGCGATGTCGATGATAAAGCTTCCAGGATCCTTTTTCTTCATGGGCAATCCGGCAATCGAGTTGACTGTTTCAACCCCATTCACTTCCTTTCCTAAAGTAATCCTTTTGTTCTTGATCTCACGAAAGAATTTCGTATAAGCTGGAATGTTCTGGATTAACTCTAAGAGAGGCACATTGACTTCCACTTTTGACAGGCGTTGGAATAGGGGTGAATCTTGAATATCCTTCTTGGCCGGTTTGATCTGACTCGGGTATGGCACATGTGGCTTTGGAGGTACATATGGATTGGAAGATTTGTGAAGTTCTCCTGGCATACTAGTTCCTACCTCGACTTCGTCATCATCTATGTCTATTACAGATGGTCTTGGTTCATCATTCCTTTCCGGAACTTCTTGAGGTTCTTTGGAACTCCCGCTAACCTCTCATTCTGTGCTTGGTCCTGTATCATCGATCTCAGTAGATTCCACCCGTTTAGGACGTACGAAGTTAGGAATCTTGGTCATCTTGCCTCCTCGGAGCAGTAGATTCACCTCTTCGCACTCATTCTCCTTAGTAGCAACAGCTGGAGGTTGCTCGGGATCAGTTTCAGGTGTCTCATCGGGAGGACTAGGATTGACCGTTTCCCTGGAGTTGGGGGCTGATTCGCTCCTCACCTCGGGTGGTTTGCTCACTACGTCCTGGGGGGTATCCTCGACTTCTTTACCGCACCTTCCACACTTCAGTAGGCTAACTTCTTTGATAAGTTGCTCAGTTACTTCGATTGCTTCAAAAGCCTTCTCGATGCGAAGATTGTTCTCAGCTTGGCCTACGTATGCTATCTCGAAAACACTCTCAATGGCTTTAATCCCTGCGTAAAACGCAAGTTCCTCCTCCTCACTGATGTCTTCGTCCTCAGAATATCCTTCGTATAACCGGTCAGTTTCGTCTTGATTTGAGTATATGTTGGCGACTTCATTCGACATTATTTTCTCGAATTGTGCGGATCCATCGGCGTACTTTTGAAAGACCTTCACCGCCTCTTCAACTGTGCATTCCTATAAACCTCCACACATCCCATCCACTTGAAGTCTAACTTCATCTCGTAGTCCTCCAACAAAAAACCAAATCAGCTCCCCATCGTCGAAACGGTGGTGGGGGCACTCACGTTTATACAGCTCAAAACGTTCATAGGTGTCATAGAACCCGCTCGTATTCTCCTTGCTTGAAGTATTCGATCCGATTCCGTAGTGCAATTGTCTCATGGTAAGTCATGAAACGTGCCAAGAACTCCTCTACTACTTGGCCCCAGGTCTTCAGTGATCCTGGTGCTAACCTTGCTATCCATATCCTCGGTTCATATCCCAAAGCAAAAGGAAATAATTTCCTGCATAATTGATCCTCGGTGAACCCCTTTGCTGGAACTTTTGCTATCTCCTCTTCATAGGACCTGATGAAGCTTATTGGATTCATATCCTCTCCTTCTTCGAACCTTGGTATCCTTCTCACTATGGTGCTTGTTACCTCGTATCCCGATAACTCTTCTTCCAAGTATATAGCTGACCCCCTCCTGACTTGCGAGAACGTAGGTGTCAAGCGGGCTTTTAAGGTCGTCATACCTGGAAATCTGTATTAGGAGTAACTCAAAACTAAAAATTAGCCTCGTTAGAAATTTCGAAAATCGAGAATATTTCTAGATATCGAATACTACTAAGGCTAGGAAAGGAGAATTAGAAACAGACTAGGAAAGCACTATCAGAGAGAGATTAGAAAGGAAAACTAAAACTAATAGAATTAGGAATCGAAAGCTGAAAATATAAACAAATTAAACAGAAAAAAGGAGTATAGTCCCCGGCAGCGGCGCCAATTTGATGAACGGAGATTTGTCGGGTCTCGATTCAGCAAATAAATTTGTTATTTAGCCAAAGACAATCCACAACTACAACGAAAACCGTAGTGTAGCAGTAGAATGACTCGAGTGTCGTTCTCTCAGGACTATAACTAGCTTTATCTATTTAACTAGAGAATATAAAACAGCAGACGTAATAGCAAAGGGGTTTCTAGCAGATAATGGAGATTGGTGATAGTATGATCCTTCAAAGCATAACGGGTCAATAATCATGCGTAAATTCCTCGGTCTTGCATGGAGATCTTTGATCAATCTAATGTCCTGTTGCAATTATTAAGCACTACGAAGATAATGATACTGACAAGTCAATCACTATTGTCCTATTGTGTTCCGTAATTATTCAACACTACGAAGATAAACATGCGTATAGGTCGACGAGAGTCCAATTGTGCATAATAATTAATACAACATACGAGAATTTAGGCTGAGCCTGATCAACGAAATAAAGCAATAACACGGAGTATAATGCGCGATATAGCCATTAGCATGATTATCTTCCCTTCGCTAAGAATCCACATACTAGCTACTCATAATAGGCATGCAATCAACAGAAATCATAGAAGAAAACATGTTGAAAGATATAAAAAATAAGTAGAAAAAACTGTACGATACAATGTTACCGAAGGTTGTCAATCTCCGAAGAATTGCGATCCTACAAGCTCCAACTGCTATGAAAAAGAGTCCCCTAAGCTATGAACCCCCAAAGCAGGCTCTGGGAAGTTCCTACCTAAAACTACAGAGAAAGGTGAGAGAGAAGGTCTGGAAAAGTATGAATTTCGGAGAAAACTGAGCAACTATATATAGGCCTCGAAATATTGTGGGGCGGTTCGCCCCACACACGGGGCGGTACCCCCGGTGTGGGGCGATTCGCCCCACATCTGGGGCAGTTCGCCCCGGAGAAAATCTCGCGGAATTCCGCATTTTCGATGCGTTTTTGGATTTCTTCCCCTTTTCGGACTCGGTTTCTGACTTCTAGTGGCCTTCTAACCTCCAGATTCGACCCCTAGACTCCAAATCCTATCCGAAAACCTTCAGATACTCCCAATAGGCTTCTGGAACACCAATTCCTTGTCAACTTCAATATAATTGCCCGGAAATCCTCGATTTTCAACCAAAACCTTTAAAATAAAATCTAAAGGGAAACGTGACACTATTCTAATAAAATGCACTAAAATATAGCTAAATTAACATAGAGGATAGCTAAAATAGGTGAAAAACACTCAAATGAAAGTGTAAAATACACATTCATCAAAATACACCCTTTCAGGCGTGATATTCAGGGGGAACTTAATCGAGCATAGTTTTGCTGATTAAAAGTACCAAGTTTGGTGGAGAACAAGGTTGCGTTCTCTAGATTAGGTTGGAGACGAAGTAAGTGTGCTTTGGTTTCTGTTTGAATCGCTCTAGATAGGAGTTGTAAGGAACCTCAATCATATCTTAGTGGATTCAACCCTAGAAAGGACAAAGTGGATTAGTTGAGAGATTACGCCACTCTCAGATACCACTATAAAAGTGTTTGTGTGATTTACTTACTGTACTTAGTTTTCAGCAAATCATATCTGTCTGTACACAGTCACTCACATCACTTGCTGAAACCTTCATTTACTGAAAAGAACACTTATTGTATCAAAGACTTCCGCTCTCTGATTTTAAGTATCAGCAAACCTAGCTACTGAAAAGTAACTTACGCTTGTTGAGAAAGTTAAGTATCAGCAAACTCATTACTAAAAAGTAATAAGCACTTGCTGAGAAAGTTTTAAACGACGAAAGTTTGAAAAGACTATTCCCCCCCCCCTCTAGTCTTTTCTTGTTGTTTAAAGGGACCAACACTCGCTAATAATCATGACATGAAATACAATCGTGGCCATTGATTAAAAGCAGTTTTTGATCTGACGATTAATATTGCAAAGAGAAAGAGTGCTCTGACGGTTTTTGTTAGTGGGCCACTACGCATTTAATGCAAAGGCGCCACTAACGCTGTTGAATTTCTGATTCACCCTTGCTGAGAACTCAAAATCGATTGAGCTTCTTGCACATCAGAGATACTATATAAACAAGGAGTTAGAGAAAGACAAAATTCTTTAACTCACATTTCCTTTCTCTGCAAATTTTAGCCTGAATTCACTGTACCTCTGATGAATGTGTATTTTACACTTTCATTTGAGTCTTTTTCACCTATTTTAGCTATCCTCTATGTTAATTTAGCTATATTTTAGTGCATTTTATTAGAATAGTGTCACGTTTCCCTTTAGTTTTTATTTTACAGGTTTTGGTTGAAAAACGAGGTTTTCCGGGCAATTATATTGAAGTAGACAAGGAATTGGTGTTCCAGAAGCCTAATTGGAGTATCTGAAAGATTCCAGATAGGATTTGAAGTCTAGGGACCGAATCTGGAGGCTAGAAGGTCACTAGAAGGCAAAAACCGAGTCCGAAAAGGGGAAGAAATCCAAAAACGCGTCGAAAACGCATTTTGGGCCGAAAAACACTCCCGGGCGAGTCGCCCGGGACGTGGGGCGAATTGCCCCACACCAGGCGAATTGCCCGGTGTGTGGGGCCCTTCGCCCCACACAATTCGAAAGCCTATATATAGTTGCTCAGTTTTCTCCATTTTTCATACTTTTCCAGACCTTTTCTCTCACCTTTCTCTGTAATTTTAGGTAGGAATTTCCCAGAGCCTGTTCTGGGGGTTCTTAGCTTAGGAGATACTTTTTCTTAGCAGTTTGGAGCTTGTAAGATCGCGATTCTTCGGAGATTGACAACCTTCGGTAACATTGTATCTTACAGTTTTTCTATTTATATTTATATATCTTTCATCATGTTTTCATTCATTCGTGGTATGATTTCTGTTGATTGCATGACAACTATGAGTAGCTAAACTTCTCGTTGGTGATAGTATGTGATTTCTTAGCGAAGGGTTGATAATTATGCTAATGGCTATATCGCGCATTATACTCTGAGTTATTTCTTTGATCTATCTAAATCTATATCTTCGTAGTGTTGAATAATTACGGAACACAATTGGACAATTCATTGATCAAAGATCTCCATGCAAGACCGAGGAATTTATGCATGATTATTAACCCGTTATGCTTTGAATGACCATACTATCACCAATCTCCATTATCTGTTAAGAAAAACCTTTGCTAAGTCGTCTGCTATTTTATATTCTCAAGTTAAATTAGATAAAGCTAGTTATAGTCCTTAGAGATCGACACTCGAGGTTATTCTACTGCTACACTACGGTTTTCGTTGTAGTTGTGAATTGCCTTTGACTAAATACAAATTTATTTTATTAGTTGGAACCCGACAATCCAACCGTTCATCAAATTGGCGCCGTTGCCGGGGACTATACTCCTTTTTTCTGTTTAGCTTATTTATATTTTCAGCATTCATTTCCTAGTTTTAGTTGTTTTTATTTTTTCTCTCTGATACTCCTTTCCTAGCTTGTAACAAATATTCAGGTCTTGTGATAGCTCGACCACTTTTGAAATCATGGGTTCAACCCAACAAAGCACTGATGAGAGGTCCGGCTATTATTCTTTCTGCTGCAACTCGAGATTTGGAAATCAAAAGTTGCATGTTCCAGCAACTCCCAAGGTTCAATGGGTTGGCTAGGGAAGATGTTATGGGATACCTGAATGATATTGACGATTTTATCAACAATCTTCCAAGGCCCGGAGCAGGGATAACGGACGATGAGCTGAGGATGAAGGTTTTTGCTATGGGGCTTGGTGATAAAGCCAAGGCATGGTTAGGCTCTCTGGAAGCCGGATCACTAGACACCTGGGACAAGGTGTATTCTGCTTTTATGGAGAAATACTTTCCTCACACATTGACTACCGCGCTTAAGGCGCAAATCACTGGATTCAAATAGGACTATGATGAGACCATCTACACCGCTTTCGAGAGGTTCAAGGACCTCATGCACAAGTGTCCACACCATGGTTTTGAGCTTCCTGATCTTGTCCAGCACTTCTACAATGGACTCACGTATGAGAGTCAACAGGTGGTGGATTTCCAATGCCGTGGTACTATCTGGGAAGAGACCACCGAGGATGTGTGGGCGTGTTTCGAAAGGTTTGCTAAAGGATCTCAGTCCAAGGATCCAAGAGCAATGGTTAGGAGGCGTGGACCTGAGGCTCCACCAAACCAGGAGATCCCAATGCATGAAGTGAATGGTGTGAGTGGCGATAGGTTCGAAGGTTTCGCCAATCAGATGAGGCAAGCTCTAAGTGGCCTAATCGGAACATCTCTCTCCAACGAGGTATGTAGGGTGTGCAACAATTATGGGCATGGGGCTCATATGTGTAGATCAGATCTAGCACGAGAAGATGTTCACTCGGAAACCGTAGTAATCCTACCCCTAAGGTCGAAGCATCTACATCCAAGTCAGCAACTCTCTTGGATAATTTACAGAAATTGGTGGATTTCACCCAAGTGTTTTTGAAGAGATACGAGGAGGATTCGGCAAAGATCAATGCTCGTCTAGATCAATTGGAAGCTAGAGCTAGTAGAGAGCAAGGGAAGTTACATAGCAGCATTGAGAGGTCCATGTCGATTAACTTGGTGGGAGATCTTCCAGTGGAAATCACCATTAAGCAAGTTGCTGCGTGCGAGTGTGGTACAAAAGACGAGCCTCCATTGGCCAAGGAGGAAGATAAAGATCTGGGACTCAACGTAAGTAATGAAGAACCTAAGGATCCTGAACCAATTCCTGATAGCTTTGACGTTAAGGTTGGGATTGGTAGTCTCGATGAAGTCCGTGCTACACTAGATACGGGATCTTACTCGAATGTGCTACCCATGAATGTGTTTGAGAAGAGTGGCCTTGGAGAGCTTTCGAAGCATAAGGCCATTGTGCAACTAGCGGATGGATCCTTTGTGAGACCCGAAGGCGGTTTGAAGAACGTATTGGTTAAGATTGGTGAAGCTTCTGTGTACACCAATTTTGTAGTTATGCCGGCATCTACACCTGGGATGGGGGATGTTGTTCTCTTGGGGCGAACGTTCTTGACCAAACTACGCTCCGTGATAGACATCTACCGAAGGACTTGCACTATTGAGGTGGATGGCAAGCGACATGTGTTACGAGCCATATCTGATCCACCTGATCACTTCAATGCTTCTCACACTGTTAACTACTGTGGTCTTGCTGTCTATGTTCATTCTTATTCACAGGTTCGTGGCATCAGGAGTAGATCCATGAAGGGGAAGTCTAGTACCCTCAAGAAGAAGAGCTAGGCGCAAGAAGGAGTCGAGTCAAAGACTATAAACAATGGCGCTATCCGGGAGGCAACCCGGAGTTTTTATCGCTTTTTTACCGCTTTATTGCATGCATATCATTGTGTTTTATTTTATATTTTCGTATGTTTTTGGTTTCTCACGAGTTTCTTTGAGTACTATAGGTTACAGGTACAAGTTTAGCTCTCACCTTAAATCCGCTTTTGACGTTCGGGACGAGCGACGACGTTCAGGTTTGGGGGGGGGGGTTATCGCTAGGTATTCGTATACTTGTTTTGCTTATGATTACTCGTGAAACCTTTTGTTGCATTTGCATTTGCACGTTTACTGCTTTCTTAGTTTTTTAGGTTGCATTCACTACATTCATCCTAGGATAGTCTTGCATGTTTTATATGGAGTTTATTGCCAAATTTTTTGAACCTTTTTATTGGGTAAATCAACTAACTATGCCATTAATCATATGCTTCATCTCTATGAATTTGTTTGAGGTTTTTCTCGCTTGGCTTGTCACATTTATGTATTGCACTTAGTTAAGCTTGGTAGTCTCGACATCACTTAGTGGTGTTTTCTCTACTGTGGTTCACGAAGGCCTTTATAATAGGATGATGCATGTTAGGGTCTTATGGTTGTTTTCCCGAGTAATTATGTACCTAAGAGGCAACGAGTCTTCACCATGCTTTGAGATTGCTAAATGCCTAGGAAGGAGGTAGTGTGAGGTTGTGTGATCCTTCGTTTGCAACCTATTCTTTCGAATAGGTTTGTGGAGGGGGTTACACTATCATTAGACTTGTTTTTCGTTTTTCAATTATGTGTTGTGAGTTTATTTTTCCTTTCTCGTAAATTTTGTACTCCAACCTATTCTTTCGAATAGGTTTTGGGAAGTCGTTTGTGAGTCATTTTGTTTCTTTTTCGTTATGTTAATGCTGGCTAAAAAAATTCGAAAAAAAGAAGAAAAGGAAAAAATTCCAGGAAAAAGAAAAAACTGGAAAAGAAAAAAGAAAGAAAAGAGAAAAGACCCCAAAAAACCAAAGAAGGGTCCGAAAAAGAAAGCCAAATAGCAGTTTAGCAAAGTGTTGTGTCTCATTTTCCAATTCTTGTAATGTTCGTAATCGTGTTGTAATTTTTTGTCTTTTGTTTTTGAGTGTCATCTGTTCTAGACCACCCTCGTCCTGCCATTCAGGAAGTGGTGAATAGCTTAAGGCTTTGCTTGAGAGATAAGTAGAATAGGGGAGTGTTATCTTTTATAGGGAACCCTCCTTCGTTTGATGAGAGCCAGTATTGGTTCGACCTCTTTGAGGAAAATTCTTAACTTGGTGAACAGTAGTAAGTCCTCAGTTTCATACGCACGGGACAACCATTCGTATCTTAACATGTTTCATTACGTCGTCACTGACTAGGTCCAGGTAGAGAATGTTACGAGAGACTATCATGTCTTGACATAAGTGCTTATGTGAATGTGTATGAGTCAATCGAGGCATTCTTCAACCTATATTCATGTTATGACTTGTATGGTTTTTGTTCATATGTTTTTTGATAGATTCGGTAGATTAGTTCATTTTATTTGGCATGAGAGTTCATTTTTTGTGTTGCATTGTTTTTTGCATTAGAGTCTCGCTTAGTTGCTTGAGGACAAGAAAAGGTTCGGTTTGGGGAGTTTGATGAATGTGTATTTTACACTTTCATTTGAGTCTTTTTCACCTATTTTAGCTATCCTCTATGTTAATTTAGGTATATTTTAGTGCATTTTATTAGAATAGTGTCACGTTTCCCTTTAGTATTTATTTTACAGGTTTTGGTTGAAAAACGAGGTTTTCCGGGCAATTATATTGAAGTAGACAAGGAATTGGTGTTCCAGAAGCCTAATTGGAGTATCTGAAAGATTCCAGATAGGATTAGAAGTCTAGGGACTGAATCTGGAGGCTAGAAGGTCACTAGAACGCAGAAACCGAGTCCGAAAAGGGGAAGAAATCCAAAAACGTGTCGAAAACGCGTTTTGGGCCGAAAAACACTCCCGGGGCGAGTCGCCCGGGACGTGGGGCGAATCGTCCGGTGTGTGGGGCCCTTCGCCCCACACAATTCGAAAGCCTATATATAGTTGCTCAGTTTTCTCCGTTTTCATACTTTTCCAGACCTTTTCTCTCACCTTTCTCTGTAGTTTTAGGTAGGAATTTCCCAGAGCCTGTTCTGGGGGTTCTTAGCTTAGGAGATACTTTTTCTTAGCAGTTTGGAGCTTGTAAGATCGCGATTCTTCGGAGATTGACAACCTTCGGTAACATTGTATCTTACAGTTTTTCTATTTATATTTATATATCTTTCATCATGTTTTCATTCATTCGTGGTATGATTTCTGTTGATTGCATGACAACTATGAGTAGCTAAACTTCTCGTTGGTGATAGTATGTGATTTCTTAGCGAAGGGTTGATAATTATGCTAATGGCTATATCGCGCATTATACTCTGAGTTATTTCTTTGATCTATCTAAATCTATATCTTCGTAGTGTTGAATAATTACGGAACACAATTGGACAATTCATTTATCAAAGATCTCCATGCAAGACCGAGGAATTTATGCATGATTATTAACCCGTTATGCTTTGAATGACCATACTATCACCAATCTCCATTATCTGTTAAGAAAAACCTTTGCTAAGTCGTCTGCTATTTTATATTCTCAAGTTAAATTAGATAAAGCTAGTTATAGTTGTTGAAGGGTAATTCGTGGTTCTTTCTAAGTTCGCAATGAGTCGCTAATCTAAGTCATTCTAGTTCTTCTTCTTGTAGTGTTCCCCTAAGGTAGGAAATGAGCCTTCTTGTAGCTTCCTCATTCCTGAAATAGACTAGAGGGGGGGTTAGTGTCTCTTGCCCGGTCTGTAAGGTATCAGACCGGAGAGGCGACTTTACGAGTAGGGAGTTGTGAGGCTTCCCTAGTATGAGTAGTGAAAGTGGTGCTCGGGTGGTGTTATTAATGCTTACTGTTGAGGAGTAAATGAGGCCTTTATATACTTGTGGCTCTTCAACTTCCGGTCGCGTAGGATCACGCCACGTGTACGGCTAGGATTGAGGCCTTCCTCGGCCCAGGCCCATTAAGGAGGTCCGTGGGCCTTGGCCCAAGAGAGCAACCATGGCTGGTCGCTCTGGGGTCCTCGTGCCTTCCTTGTGCGTGGATGATGCTCCTCGAGCCCACTGGCAGCTTTGTCCTTGTGAGGAGCTTATTTTGAGGGTTGTCCTCCCAGTGATGGTCGGACCCTATGTTGGTCGATCCACACCTTAGTGACATACTTGGGTGTGGTCGTGCCCCTTGAGGGACGGCCTATGATGCTTTGTCGCGCTCTTAGACCGCTCCAGTTCGTACATGCGGACTGGACATATTTCAACACTAACATATGTCCCCCTAGTTTCCAAGTATCTTTGTAGAAGATAGTTGAGGAACTATGTTGAAGTAGAGGTCGAGCAGAGCCTCGACTAGTAGTGGGCGAAAAAAGATTTCCGTATTTGCACCTTGGTATCTTTCCCTCCTCCTATCTCTCCCTCCCCCCCCCCTTTTTATAGGGTGCGAGCAGACGTTGCTCGGACCGTATGAAAAGAGGTATTTTTGCTGGGAAAAGATCGGATCCGGGTAAGTATTCCTTAGTGGAATGGAATGACTTCCTGCCGCTTTTTGCTTGCAAAGTATCTCGCGGAGAGATACTTGTGTAAAAGGAATGGAATGACTTCCTGCCGCTTTTTGCTTGCAAAGTATCTCGCGGAGAGATACTTGTGTAAAAGGAATGGAATGACTTCCTGCCGCTTTTTGCTTGCAAAGTATCTCGCGGGGAGATACTTGTGTAAAAGGAATGGAATGACTTCCTGCCGCTTTTTGCTTGAAAAGTATCTCGCGGAGAGATACTTGTGTAAAAGGAATCTCGAGGAGAGTAGCTTCATGAGCGTCTCCTCGATCCCCTGACACGTGTCCGTCAAGTTTTCGCTTTTCTGACATTTTTCACCATGTTGTCCCGAGGAGGACCGACCATGGTCGTCGACCTGTCTCTGCGTGTCTCGAGTAGCCCGGTGCTCGCGCCGCGTATTGATTGTCGTGGTTAGGTAATTCGCTTCGACTTTGGGAGCGGGAGCGGGAGCGTGGAGGGCATAACCGGTAATTCGCCAGGCGGCCGTAATCTGGACCGTTGGTCTTGGACACGTGGTCGGTCCGGATGGCGCGAGGACATGCGTCGTTTCGTATCCCCGAGATACCCTTCTATAAATAGGTCAACACTCGGTCATTCCACACTTTTCGCAATCCGAATATTCAGAGCTAAAAAGAGAGAGCGAGGAGAACTTCAGAGATCAACGAGTGTGAGTGATCGAGCCAAGTGACGTGCGAGGAGCTTGTTCGGTGAGCAGAATCCGATTTTCAGGCGAGTTTCTGATGTTTCCGGCCTTCTTTCCGGTTTCAAAGCTTCATCCAGTCAATAACAAGTAAGTTTCCTTACTCACATTGCCCTTTCTTGCCTTTAATCGCTTCTTTTTTGCTTCGAAATGCCTTATATTCTCTGCCTTCTTGCTTTTTCGCTTTTGGCTTTTGCATGTTAGCTCTTTTCTTTGATTTATGCCTCCCGGAAATGTTGTTATCTGAATAATGACCGGTAGATGACGGCCTAAGAACGGCCATGGACCTAATAAACTGTAAACGGACTTGTATACGGAACTTAACGGAATTGATTTGGACCGATTTGGCTTGCATGTCCGTAGAAGTAGCTCCCCTTTTCTTTGTTGTATACCCCTTGTTGCCTCCTCATTAGCGTACGGCTGTAGAAATAACTGTAGGAAGTTTTTCGGGCGGTTGGTCGCTCTTCGATTTTCGTATATGCATGTGCTCGCTCCTGTTTTGCTGTATATGCATGTGGTCATGCTGCTCGATTTTCTACTCATGCTTTGAGCGATTGGTCGCTCCTTGTATGCTTCTCGCTCTACTTTTGCTTTGATGTAGAGTAACTTCTTGATTTACTTGCTCTTTCCTTTTTGAGATTTTTCTCCGTTCGGGAGGTCGAACTTTAATGAACATACCTAAAAGGACCTCTCGGACTATCACAAACCATCCTAACTTCTTTCTTTGCCCCCCTTTAGGATGTCCGAGAGGAGCGACGACAGCCAAAACATCTCGGCCGCCGGTGAGTATGGGAGCGACCATACTACGTCGCCCGATACGTCAGACGTATCGGCGACCTTCCTCGATGACACGATAGAGGAGGCTGTCGAGGAGCCTCAGCTCGAGCAAGGTGGCGAGCGGGCTGCCGAAGAGGATGAAGAGACTGAGAGTGAGGAGGACCTCTATCAGTTGGTATCCAGGAAGAGGCGTCGTACCGAGGACGACGACTTTATCGACGACCGTACAGAGGCGGAAGGTGGTCCCCGCAACCCTGGTGTATCTGCGGAGTTGATTACTCGCGCCGCCCAATTCCACGGGCGAAATTACGGGGCAGTTAACGTGGTCCCTCCTGCCGACATCCGGGTCGAGGAGATGGATGACACGGAGAGGCCGGAGTTGGCCTTAGCGCTGTATGAGGAGGGTGAGCATTCGGCCAAGCGCGGAAAGGCCCCGATACCCGTTCAAATCATTGATAGTGATGAGACGGATGATGAGAGCGAGGAGGACGACGAAGCGACTTCTCCTCGGACTAGTCCCCCTTCAAAGAGGGTTAGATTCCCTCCACAAACAACTAGGAGGGTCGTGATCACCGACGAGGAGGAGGATGAAGTTCCTCTGACGATCGGGGACACTAACAGGAGTGAAGCTGGTCCGAGTACTAGGTCTCCTTCCTTCTCGGAGGGGCAAAGGCGTGCAATTAGAGATGCGAAGAGGTTCGCACGCGAGGAGGAGACCAGTTACCACTCCATTGATCCGACCACTATTGACTTTACGTTTCCGAGTGGGACTCGAGCAGCCAACCCACTCGAGGACCAGGAGGGTGAGATGCGGCGTGCTCAGATGGTCGCTGATAAGAAAAAGGCGGAGCGTAGAGCGAGCAAGCGTAGAGTGAGCAAGTCCAAAAAGGCGAAGGTAGTCAAGGAGCCTGAGCCTAAAACAACCAAGGCCGCTGAAAAGAAATTCACGAAGAGTGCTCGCACGGTTGACCTCCCCGATCCTCAGGGCGAGAAGAACGAGGATGGGATCATACCGACCACCTCTTCTACCGTCAAGCTCGACGAGGTTCCCACACTTAGGTGGAAGTATTCTCTCCCTGAGAATAAGTTTGACATCCTCGTGCCCAAGGAGGATCAAACTTTTTACAATGCTCCCCCTGGGTATATGGCCGTTCACTGCCTCAGCTTGGATCGAGGATGGATACTCCCCTTCTGTGATGCTTTCCGCGATATCTTCAATACGTTGGGGATCGCTCCTTGGCAATTAGTGCCAAGTGCCTTTGGAACCCTGGTTTGCTTTGGAGTCTTTTGCATGAAGAAGGGGATCGAGCTAAACTTCCACAACTTCAATCAACTGTTCCGAGTCTCGATGAGCTCCGGGAATAAATACTTTTACTATTTCAATGCTCGACCAGGCCTTGGGTTCATCATGGACGCTCCTAGCTCCTCGGGCTACAAGTGGTTCCATAGGTACTTCTACGTCAGAAAGAGAAGGTTGCCTAACATGAGCGAGGAGGAGCTGGAGTGGGGAGTACCCAAGCTCATGTTCAGAGGGAAGATTGCGGACAAGCATCCGTTGCCCGAGGAGTCTGATCCCTGGGTCATGGAGCTCGAGGAGCAGAATCGGGGACCCCATCCCGAGAAGTACTTTTACTGGGGGTTGGTCCTTCAGCCACTTCCCTATTTGGCGGGACTTTCGCCTTACGCGTACACAGGGTATATCGGGAACCTATATACCCGGAAAGTCCTCTTCGGTAACTAGTTCTTCGCGCTTTTTCTTTGCTTTGTACTTGTATTTTTTCTTTGCTTGCTTTGTCTGTTTGTGATATGTCCTCGCTTTCTTACTTTCCTCGTCGATTTTTATTGCTCCTCGATCGTACTAACTTGTGTTTATTCTCTTGCAGCTTATTGGTTCCAGTGGATAATGTCGAAGACACTGGCCGCCAAGGAGGAACAGAGGAGGAAGCAAAGGCTAGCCAACAAGCAGACAAAGATCCTCGGTTCCTTGAACTTGACCCCTCCCCGCAACGCCGCACATCATCGAGATGCCTTAGTGCAGGAGGGGCTCGATACCCGAGAGAACCCTGTAGAGGCCATCAAAAGGGCCGAGGAGGAGGCCGCTGCGAAGAGGGCCAGGGAGGCTAAGGAGGCCGAGGAGGAGGCCTTGAATACGATCGAGGCGGAGAAGAGGCCGGAGAGGCCTGCAGCGAAAAAGGGGGCGAGGAAGCTCAACCTTGGTGGTAACAACGAGCCTGCCCGTAAGAAGGGTAAGGTAGCCGCTTCTGGGGATGAAGTGAAGCGGCTCATTCAAATGAGCGACCTCGACAGGGCACATGAGCTGAGCATGTGCTCGCTCCAGGTATTTGTCTTTATACTTATTGTTGTGAAATTTCTCTAAGTATAAATTTTTCTCTCCTCGCTAACTTTGTTTTCTTTTTGCAGCTCGAGAACTTGAAGGAGGCGTATGGCCAGGTTGCTGCTGATTGGGCCGACATAGGGGTCGTTATCGAGGACCTCGAGAAGAAGCTGGCTGCTTCAGAGTCAAAAGCCAAGGTCTCGGAGGCTGAGGCCGGGAAGCTGAAGATAAAGGTCGAGGAGCTGGAGAAGGAGCTCTCCCGGGAGAAATCGAGGAGCAAGAGCTTCAAGGGTGCTTACGCCACTTTGTCCATTTGCATGGAAAAGTTTAAGGCAAGCATCCTGTCTTTCCTCAAAGGGAGCCGAGTCTCTGCTGCTCGCGACTTCATGTCGTCGGTCACTTATAAGTTGGCCCTGAGAGATGTACAAGTGGCATCGAGCGAGGAGGGCTTCTTCTTGTGTGTTGGCCAACTAAAGAGGGTCAACATGCTTCCGGCAGACTTCGATCCCGATGACCGCGAGGACTTGCATCTCGGGCGGCGCGAAGACCTCACTCCTTACCCCGATGAGGAGATCACCGAGGAGATGCACGAGGCGTGCGAGTTTGGCGAGCTGGTGACCGACCCAGAAGTTCCTTATCCCAGCAAGCCAGCTTACCTCCCCGCCTGGGTGCCTGAGTGCTTGAGAAGCGGGATAATCTACCCGTTCGAGAAGGCAGCTCTTCGGAACGCTGCTTGGGTGAAGTTGAGCGATCCGGTCCTCGGGAGGGCAGCAGACTTCGTCGAGCCAGAGCTAACAATGTACCAAAAGGCGATCGAGGAGGCTCGGGCTTTGGAGCAAGACAATATCGAAGGCCCTGAAACGAGCACAGTTCGAGGAGGAGCTGCAAGCGCGACCACCCCGGTCACTGAATTTACCGACAGCCGTACTCGCTAAGATCGGGGAGCCTCCTTGAAGACCGAGTATGCTCGGGGCACGTTGTAATTTTTCCCTTTTCCGTACTTGCACTTTTTTCCGAACAATTATCATTTGGCCCTTTGAGGCACTCCTCGAAACAAATATGTTTGTAATATAAGTTTCACTGTTGTTGTTTGTTCGCTACTCTTTTCTTTCAATAAAAAGCAATGCTCTTTGCTTTCTTACTTATACTTGTGTTCTTACTAGTTCCAACTTTCGTTATGACGTATAACTTGGATAGAGTAGTTAAACACGTATAAGTTAGAATCGAGAACCAATGTTCTTCGCTGCGAGCTATTCGATCTATCAACGTAGATGCTTCTCGATCGTTTGGATCATTTGAGAAAAAATTCTAAGTGTTTGAACTTAGAAAAATTTCTAAGTGTTGAGTTAGAAAGACTGGAAGTCTCTCTCCTCGATCACTTCCGTCTCCTCGCTTTTTCCTCTTTGAGTGGTTTCCTGATCGATCCTCTCATAGAGTTTAGAGAGCGGGGAGGGTTCCCCTTAATCATGGGAATCGACTAGCTTTTATGTAGGTCATGTAAGCTCTCGATCGAGTAATCTTATTTTTTGAGTATAGTAGCTTTATACTTGAACATTTTCTTGTTGAAAGAGACATTGTATTGATTTGTCGGAAATGCAATTACAATGGGGGCTCTTCGGCCAGTTAACAAAAGCAAGGGGTGCCTCTCACTTGAATCCGTGAGGGAACCTCCACATAAGTTTTCAAAAAGCTTTTTCTCTTGACAACTTCAAGCGTAGAATCTCTGGAGGTTAGAAGTATTCCATGGATTCTTCAATACCCTTCCCTCCATGTCTTGAAGACGATAACTTCCGTTGGACCTTGCTTCAATTATCTTGTAGGGGCCTTCCCAATTGGGTTGCATTTTCCCCACTTTGCCCAAGATGTCTGCTCTTCGGAGTACTAGGTCTCCTACTTGGAAGTCTCTTTCTCTCACGCCTTTGTTGTAGGCCTTCGCGATAAGTGCTTGATATCTGAGGATATTGGCCAATGCGTTGGTCCTCGATTCACTGATTGTCTCTAGGTCGAAGAGTCTCTCTGTATGATTGTCCTCGGGTTGATACCCTTGGATTCTAAGGGTTTCTACCGCCACTTCTGCTGGTATGACTGCCTCGGACCCATAAACTAGCGAGAAGGGAGTCTCTCTTGTAGCTGTTTTTGAAGTAGTGCGGTATGCCCACACCACTCCATCAAGCTCGTCGACCCAGTCCCTGTTGGTAGCGAACCTCTTCTGCAAGTTGTTGACAAGGATTTTGTTGACGGCTTCTGTTTGCCCATTGGATTGAGGATGTCCTACAGAGGTATACCTCCTCTCAATCTTCATTTCCTTGCACCATTCATTGAATCTTTGGCCGCAAAATTGAGCACCATTATCCGAGATGAGGACCCTTGGTAAGCCAAATCGACACACGATGTTCCTCCATACGAAGTTCATAACTCTTTGTTCGGTGATGGTAGATACTGCCTCAACTTCCGCCCACTTGCTAAAGTATTCGACCGCAACGATGATGAACTTCTTTTGACCCGTGCCTCTTGGAAAGGGACCGACTATGTCGATGCCCCATATGTCGAACGGACAAGTGATGGCAATGGGCATAAGGGGTTTCGCCGGTACGTTGATCAAATTGGCGTGCAATTGACACTCCTCGCACTTTCTCACAAATTGGGCAGCGTCTTCGCGAACAGTGGGCCAGTAGTATCCTTGTCGAATGACTTTTTGCGCGAGGGTTCTTCCTCCGGCATGGTCGCCGCAACTTCCTCGATGCATCTCTCCAAGAAGATTCTGAACTTCATGCTCGGCTACGCATCTCAAGTAGACTCCCTCGAAAGACCTTTTGTACAAGTAGTCTCCTTGCATGATGTATCGAGGAGCTTTTCCTTTGATTCTCCTTGCTTCAGCTTGTCACGAGGAAGGCTTCCATTTTTGAGATATGTTGTTATCTCTTGCATCCAATTCGGTTGATCGTCAATTGCCAAGACGTTTGGCTTTGATAACCACAAAGATGATGCGTTGATTCTCATGAGTATCACGTTCCGGGTATCAACTCCCCCGGAGGCTGAAGCATACTTTGATAGGGCATCTGCCCTTTGATTGAGATCCCTCGAGAACTTTTCAATCTCACAACTTTCAAACTTTTGAATTTCTTCCGTGATGGCACTTTTGTACTCAGCTAGTGAGTCTTTCTTGGTTCTGAATTTCCCCGAGATTTGCTTCTCGGCCAGTTGGGAATCGGTGAAGAGATGTAGCTTCTTCACTTCCAACGACTTTGCCATACGTAGAGCGATGAGGATGGCTTCATATTCTGCTTCATTGTTGGAGACCGGGAAACTAAGAGTAACGGCGTACTCTAGTTCAGCCCCTCCGGGACTCTTGAAGTATATTCCTATCCCGCCATTTTTTCCTGATGAGGATCCATGAACATGGAGAATCCAGACGTCTCCGTGGTCGACTAGTTCTTTGGGTTTTGGAGAGACGGTCTCCGTACCCTTTGGCTCGTCGGTTTTCTCTGTCAGGAACACTTCATGCCTTTTCCTTTTGGTTTGGGACATCGCCTTAAGCTCTTTCAAAGCATCTTCTAGAGCTTGCATCGGGTTGTTTTGATGGGGTTGCTCTTCGACCATCATCAACGCACTCTTTGTTGCTGAAGAGTTTTCCTCTGAAGTTCCTTTTGAGGGATACTCCACTAGGAAGTCGGCTATGACTTGTGCTTTCTTGGCTACGGGTGCTTGGTAGTCGATGTCGTATTCGCTTAGTTCAATCGCCCACCTTGCCATTCTTCCCGAATTTTCGGGCTTTCCGAGGACTTGCTTGAGAGGTTGCTTTGTCAAAACAACAACCTTGTGAGCGCCGAAGTAGGGTTTTAACCTCCTTGCAGTGTAAACTAGAGCAAAGGAAAGCCTCTCGATATCCATGTACCGCGTTTCAGCCCCGGCAAGTAGTTTGCTCAAGTAGTAGATGGGCAAGTGGTCGTTCCCTTGGATTCGTACCAAGACCGAGCTGATAGCTTCCCCGGTTGCTGCTAAGTACAAATAGAGTACCTCTCCATCCACGGGTTTTGACAATAGAGGAGGAGCGAGTAGGTATTCTTTCAGCTTCTCGAAGGCTTCCTCGCACTCCTTTGTCCACTCGAAGTGGCTGCTCTTTCTTAATAACTTGAAAAAAGGTAGATTTTTCTCGGCAGACCTTGAGATGAATCTACTCAATGCAATTGATTTTCCGACCAATTGTTGCACCTCATTGATGGACTGAGGTTGGGGAAGATCGAGGATGGCCTTTATCTTTTCGGGGTTTGCTTCTATTCCTCTCTCTGTCACCATGTAGCCGAGGAACTTACCCCCTTTGACTCCAAAGGTACACTTCGCCGGGTTGAGCTTCATGCCATACTTTCTCAAGATTGAGAAGCACTTTGCCAGGTAACCTACATGTTGCTCCTCGGTCTTGCTCTTGACGATCATGTCATCAACATATACTTCCATTGTTTTACCTAGCTCTTCCTTGAACATCTTGTTAACCAACCTTTGGTAAGTCGCTCCGGCGTTCTTAAGACCAAATGGCATCACGTTGAAGCAATACACATTGCCGTTAGCGAAGAAGGCGGTCTTAGGCACATCATCTTTGGCCATTTTGACCTGGTAGAAGCCCTGGTATGCATCCATGAAACTCAGGAGGGCGCATCCAGCGGTGGAATCAACAAGCTGGTCGATCCGTGGGAGAGGGTATGGATCCTTCGGGCAAAACTTGTTGAGCCTTGTAAAATTGTTGCACATTCGCCATTTCCCCGGACCCTTCTCCACGAGGACCACATTGCATACCCAGTCTGAGTATCTCACTTCTTTGATGTGGCCAGCTTTAAGGAGCCTTTGTACTTCCGCTTCTATGATGGCATTATCTTCCGCACTGAAGTCTCTTCGCTTTTCTCTGATGTGGGTGATCGATGGGTCTACGTTCAGACGGTGAACGGCGACACGTGGGTCGATCCCCTTCAGGTCCTCGGTACTCCACGCGAAGATATCGTTGTTATCTTTCAAACATTGGATGAGTTTCATCCTGACTTCAGTGGCCATCTCTGTGCCAATTTTTGTGATCTTGTCGGCACTTCCTTCGACAATTTGGATTTCTTCTAGGGCTTCTCTTGCTTCAATTTTGTTTTCCTCAAAGAATTTCTTCTTTTTGGAAGAGGGTGGGACTGGTGGAATCACTTGATACTCCTCGAGCTCCTTAACAGCTCCTACTAGAGTATCCTTGTCTTTCTTCATGATTGCTTTTCTTCGCCTAAGTGACGGACTTGGCTTTTTTGATTTTCTCTTCACTCGCCGAACCGTGTAGAAACGATAAGGCGCATTGTGAACCAGGGGTGTCTCCTCGGGTGATTTCCCGGGGTTGGGTTCTCCAATGGCAACCCTTGAAGTGAACTTGGCTGACAAGGTGTAGCATTCCCATGCTTCTCGTATGTCTCCTACTTCTTGTCCGATTCCCAAAGGAGTGGGGAATTTTAGCTTGTTGTGGACTGTGGACACTACGGCTCGGAATTGAGAGAGAGCGGGTCGGCCTAGGACTGCGAAATAATCAAATGGCATATCGACCACCACAAAAGGAACCTGTTGGGTTACCCGTCTAGGAGCGCTACCCATTGATACTGTGAGGTTGATCATTCCGAGCGGCATGATAGGTTGTCCTCCGAATCCTACCAATGCGCTCCTCACTTCTCTGAGCCCTTCCTTTGGGTTCATGTGCATCCTTTTCAAGGTTCCGGTGAAAATCAAGTTTGCCGAGCACCCAGTGTCGACGAGGATTCTACCCAACTTGTAGGATTGAACATCCAAGGAAACTACAAGTGGGACGCAAGGATCATAGATGTTGCCTCCTCCGGCATGCTTCAGAGGTATCTCGCTATCATCGAAAGAGATAACGTTGGTTCCCGGTCGCGCGGCTTGAGCATACTTCACATCTCGGACCCTGAGGTTATCCGCAGTAATCTCCCTTTGATTACGAGTGTCGCCGCCGGCGGGTCCTCCCGCAATTGTGAGAGTGCGGATGCTTCCATTTACCGGGCGGTTCTCATAATTGTTGTAATTGTGAATGTCGTCGTCTTGAGGGTTTCCTTGGTAAGGGTGCTCACTCCCGCTTTGAGGAGGTGGGGGCAGTAGTGCCAGGGGTTCCTCCTTCCGGATGTAGTTAACCAATTGACCGTTACGTATCATCCTCTCAATTTCGTTCTTGAGCTCGACACACTCATCTGAGGTGTGCCCTTTCCCCTTGTGAAACTTGCAAAATTTTTCCGAACTCTTGTTCCTTTGATTTTCCTTAATCGGGGGTGGCCACGAGACGTCTAGCTTCCTCGAGACTATATAGTTCAAGATGTCGGATCTTGGCCTATTCAAGTCTGTGTAGTTGCTATATCGTCTTGGAGGTGACCTTCTGGGAGGAGACCTCTTGTCTCTGAAATCATTTCTTGAGTTGCCCTCCTTGATCAACCCAAATTTTTGCTCTTTCCTCTGCTTCCCGGGATTCTGGGGGCGAGGAGGGTACTCCTTTTCTTTTTCTTTTTCTTTCCCTTTTTCCTTGGGAAGATTGGTTCTCACGGTGACCGTTCTTCGGAATTCCTCAGCTTCGAGGAAGTCCTTGCAAACTTTGGCAAGTTGTGCTTCATTTTCTACACACGATGCTGAGAGCACATCTTGGAATCTGATGTTGGTAGTGTTACCATACAAATATTCCTTCCTCTCATTGATCGAGTGATCTTCGACTTGGAGGGCTGCTTCATGAAAGCGATTGATGAAGTCCCTCAAGTCTTCATTGTTTCTCTGGACAATTTCGGCCAAGTACCTCACCCTTCTCTTGGCGTTCATTACCTTCTCGAATCGTTTAGAGAACTCCTTACAGAGATCCCTATATGACTTGATGGATCGGTGAGGGAGGCGCGACCACCACTTCATGGCTTCTCCGGAGAGGTTAGCCGGAAAGAGGAGTGCCTTGGTTCTTGAGTCATGCCCGTAGGCATCCATTTTGGTGCCAAATCTTACCAAGTAGTCCTTCGGACAACTTGTTCCATCATAGCTTTCGAAGGTGGGGAACCCTCTTTCAATTTTGGCTTGGTGGTTCCTGATCTCATCGCACAAAGGGCTCGGATCTTGGTCTTTCTCTCTCTCTTGGACAGTTCCTCGAAGAGTCTCTATCTGAGCATCAAGTGCGGATTTCCTCGCGTTGAGTTCCTCCAGAGTGAGCCTCCTCCCCGTGATCGGATCGACCAGGGGGGTTACCTCAGCCACTGTTCTCAACGCTTGATTCTCTTCCACTGCTTCTTGTTGGTTTTGAGGAGTTACCTGGTTGGGGGTAACTTGATTGGGGAGAGCGGGTGGTGTAGCGACCACCTGAACTCTATTTTCTTGTTGCGCCACATTTTGCAATGACGCCCGTATTCTTCTGTCAATCAGGTCTCTCAAGTCATCCGGGGCACCTTGTGGTCCTAACCTCGATTGGATTCTTGATGGTCCAAGTCGAGATTGGATCAGCCTGGTGTTGGCTCTCGAATGTGCTTCATCTTGTGCAACAGGTGCTCTTCCTTGGGATTGACGAGGAGCGACCAAGGTGGCCCGAGGTTGCTCTTGCACCGGTGCCCGTGGTTCTTCTTGAGCTTGTATCTCGGTATTAACTCTAATAGCCTCATTACCTCCGACATATCCTTGTAAAGTTAGAAGGAATAGACCGTATTGAGCTTCGCCCATCCCGAAATCTGATGGTCGGACAACACGTCCATCAGGAAGGGTGAAGGTCAATGCGGCCGGTTGAGGAGGGTTCACTGCCACGGGAGGTTGGTTAATTGCTACCGGATGAGGCTGCCCCCTAGACTCGGCGTTGTTTGCGACTCTCAAAGCTCCGTAGGCATTTCCTACCGGAACTCCTTGTGGATTATTTTCTCCCGATCTTTCATTTTGGGAGCGAGTGACATTAGTAAATGCCCCCTCCGTGTAATCCCGGTTCCTTGCAACATTGTTGTTTCCTGGTTCCTCCGGAACACCATCCGTTCCTCCTCCGCGACCGTTACTAGAGGGACGGCCTCTAGGTCGAGGAGGGTTTCCGGGTGGTGCATTAGCAAGACGGTTGCTTCTTCTGGGAGGCATATTCGTGATGTGTCACGAGGAGGAAAGTGGCTCGACCAGTAGGGCAAGGAATGACCTTTTGTGTCGGTTCCCACAGACGGCGCCAAATGTTGAAGGGTAATTCGTGGTTCTTTCTAAGTTCGCAATGAGTCGCTAATCTAAGTCATTTTAGTTCTTCTTCTTGTAGTGTTCCCCTAAGGTAGGAAATGAGCCTTCTTGTAGCTTCCTCGTTCCTGAAATAGACTAGAGGGGGGGTTAGTGTCTCTTGCCCGGTGTGTAAGGTATCAGACCGGAGAGGCGACTTTACGAGTAGGGAGTTGTGAGGCTTCCCTAGTATGAGTAGTGAAAGTGGTGCTCGGGTGGTGTTATTAATGCTTACTGTTGAGGAGTAAATGAGGCCTTTATATACTTGTGGCTCTTCAACTTCCGGTCGCGTAGGATCACGCCACGTGTACGGCAAGGATTGAGGCCTTCCTCGGCCCAGGCCCATTAAGGAGGTCCGTGGGCCTTGGCCCAAGAGAGCAACCATGGCTGGTCGCTCTGGGGTCCTCGTGCCTTCCTTGTGCGTGGATGATGCGAGTAGTGTCCTGCTCAGTTTCTGTCAAGGAGCGTTACCTTGACGTAAGGTCTCCTCGAGCCCGAGAGATGCTCCTCGAGCCCACTGGCAGCTTTGTCCTTGTGAGGAGCTTATTTTGAGGGTTGTCCTCCTAGTGATGGTCGGACCCTATGTTGGTCGATCCACACCTTAGTGACATACTTGGGTGTGGTCGTGCCCCTTGAGGGACGGCCTATGATGCTTTGTCGCGCTCTTAGACCGCTCCAGTTCGTACATGCGGACTGGACATATTTCAACACTAACAATAGTCCTTAGAGATCGACACTCGAGGTTATTCTACTGCTACACTATGGTTTTCGTTGTAGTTGTGAATTGCCTTTGGCTAAATACAAATTTATTTGATTAGTTCGAACCCGACAATCCAACCGTTCATCAACCTCCGGTCAAAAAGCAAAGTAATCTTTTTCGTACATTTCTCACCCTATATAAGAAATGGCACCAAAGAGACAGTCCTCTAAGACTTCAAAATCATCTAAGGTTGACAGTGCTTGTAAAAGCACTGCTCCGGTGATAACTCCGGCAACCAACACAGTGAAAATTCTGTTGAAAAATGACCGAATAACAGAAAGACCCATGCCACCTGCATATCTAGACACTGCAAAGTGTGAGATGATGATGCAATGGGGCGGATTTGCCAAAGAGAAGTATATCCGATGCTTCTATGAACAAGAACTTGACGGTGAAAATGAGGAGGCGCATGACTTGATAAAACAACAAGGCCTTACTCTCTTTATAACTGCTCGCCCTAAGAAAGTGAGTATGTTAGACACAATGGAATTCTACAACAATGCAGAAATCCAGACTCTGGCTGATGGTCAAGGAGTCACTGAAAAAGTGATTTCCACCACAGTTCAAGGTGTGCGAATCGTCCTGAAATGGACTGATTTAGCCGACATCTTTCAAATTCCGACCACCGGAACTGAAGATGACATCACTGGCACTGATGAAGAAATCGAAGCCTTCTACAGTGATGTCAGAACCGAGAAAATGAAGAAAGGAGAGATTGCTCTCGTGACTTGGACAAAGCACGTTAAGAGAAAGCATCTCTGTCATTCACTTGGTCTAGTAGCTCTGCTACTAATCAAAGTCTTCGACTCCCAAGTCGGAGGAATAGACCAAGTAGGCTTTAGAAGGTGGCCGCTGCTGATGCATATCCATGACAACAAGACCGAGCTCAACTGGGCAAAGTACATTTTCAACAGACTTGTTGATTGTGTTACTAAATTCAAGGTCAAGGTTGAAGACAACAAGGTCTCACCTACCTTCCCAGTCATGAATGGACTAAAAATATGCTATATCCTTGAACACTTCAGGATTCAGCTGAGAAACCCATTGCCGATTAAGAAATCATTATGCAATGTGGGAAGAGCCTTCTACAAACAAAATGAACCTAAGCTTGCTGATAAGAAATCAAAGAAGACAACAGCTGCAAACGTTGTCAGCACAAGTTAGCAAGAAAGGTATACAACAGCTGCAGATGTTGACACCACTACTCAGCAAGACAATGCTCCAACATCTAAAAATGTTGTTGATGAAACTGTTGTAGATGGTGATCAAGATAAGTGTACAACAGCCGATGCTGAAAATGCAACTACTGATGCTGCTGCTGGACAGAAACTTGAAAAATCTAAGAAGAAAAAGAGAAAAGTTGATGATGACACTCAAACTGCAGCGTCATCAGCTAACCCCGTCCCTAAGAGAAAACGGACAAATAACCCAAGAAAGAAAACACTGGCTCGCAAGTCAGTACCAGTTGTCCATGATCTTTCGGATGATACTCCCGCAGTTGCTGAAACACAAGCTCCAGTAGATGTTGATGAAGTGGTTACTGAAACCTACTTCAGCAATGTTGAAGTGTTTACGGAAGCCTTCAACAATGAGCACAAAACGAAACACAAACCACAAAACTTATAAAAAGACAAGTGTTCGATGTATGCATGCAATGCAAGAAAGCAATAAAACTCCGGGTTGCCTCCCGGAAGCGCCATTGTTTAAAAAGTCTCTGACTCGACTTCTTCTCGCTCTTTAGTTCTTGTCCTTACGGGTACTAGACTTCCCCTTCATCGATCTCTTCCTCATACCTAGTACCTGAGAATGAGAGATAACATACGCAGCAGGACCAAAAAAGTTAATAGCATTAGAAACATTAAAACGAGGACTAGGATCAGATATGGCTTGCAACACATGTTGCTTGCCATCCACCTCAATGGTGCAAGTTCTCCTGTAGATGTCGATTACGGAGCGTAATTTGGTTAAGAATGTTTGCCCCAAGAGAACAACATCACTAATCCCAGGCGTAGACGCCGACATCACAACGAAATTGGTATAGAAAGAAGCTTCACCAATCTTGACCAATACATTCTTCACAATGCCCTCTGGTCGTACAAAAGATCCATCTGCTAGTTGCACAATGGCTTTGTGCTTCAAGCTCTCCTAGGCCACTCTTCTCAAACACATTCATGGGGAGCACATTAGAGTATGAACCCGTATCTAGTGTAGCCCGGACATCATCGAGACTACCATCCCCGATCTTAACGTCGAAGCTGTCTGGAATTGGCTCAGGATCCTCTTGCTCCTCATCACTGACCATCAAAACCGAGGCCCTTATCTTCCTCCTTAGCGAGTGGAGGCTCACCGTTTTCGGAACACTTGCACACTGCAACCTTCTTAATAGTAACCTCCACAGAGAGATCTCCCAACAAAGTGATGGACATCGACTTCTCAGTATTGCTAGGCAACTTCCCTTGCTCCCTACTCGCTCCTCGGTCTATTAGCTCTTGAAGCTTTTGGTGAGCAAGCCTAGTACTTGCCTCCAATTGATCGAGCCTACTCCTCGTCTTCTCCGAATCTTCCTCAAACCTCTTCATAAACCCCTGAGTATTATCAACCATCTTCTGCAAAGTGTCCAAGAGAGCAGCTGATTTGGACTTTGGTGCTTCGGTCCTAGGTGGAGGGTTCTCACAATGATCATTACCGTAGTTGAGATTACTACGGTCTTGGTTGGGTCCATAGGTCTGGTTTTGAGGTGCATACCCTTGGTTGCTTCGGAACCCCTTCTTCCAATATCCACCTAGAGGATTCCTACTGATGAACCGGAATTTGTCAGATTCTAATTAATCAAATAAATTTGTTTTTAGCCAAAGGCAATTCACAACTACAACGAAAACCGTAGTGTAGCAGTAAAATAACCTCGAGTGTCGATCTCTAAGGACTATAACTAGATTTATCTTAATATAACTTAAACTATAAAATCAACAAACGACTTAGCACAGGTTTTTCTTATCAAGATAATGGAAGTTAGTGATAGTATGATCATTCAAAGCATAGTAGGTTATTAATCATGCATGAAGTACCCGATCGTTTTGCATAGAGATCTTTGATCATGAATTGTCCAATGTGTTCCGTTTTATTCAACACTACGAAGATAGAGGACTTAGATAGATCAGAGAAATAAAGCAATAACTCAAAGTCTGATTCGCTTTACCGCCATCAGCATAATTAATAACCCTTTGCTAAGAAATCACATACTACCACCAACGATAGATTTAGCTACTCATAGATGTCAAGCAATCAACAGAAATCATAGCAAGATTGAATGAAAACATGTTGAAGGATAAATAAATATAAATAGAAAAATTTGAGATACAATGTTACCGAAGGTTGTCAATCTCCGAAGAATCGCGATCTCACAAGCTCCAAATCGATAAGAAAAAGTATCTCCTATGTTAGGAATTCCCAGAACAGGCTCTGGAGAATTCTTCCCTAAAACTAATGAGAAAGGTATGAAAAAAGGTCTGAGAAAGTATGAAAAACGGAGAAAACTGAGCAACTATATATAGGGGTTCGGGACGTGTGGGGCGAGTCGCCCCACACACCGGGCGAATCGCCTGGTGTGGGGCGAATCGCCCCACGTCCCGGGCGAATCGCCCGGGAGGTGCAGTCGGCGGCCGACGTGTTTTTGGATTTCTTTTCCTTTTCCGACTCGGTTTTTGCCTTCTAGTGACCTTTTAGCCTTCAGACTCGACCCCTAGACTTCAAATCCTATCCGGAATCTTCTAGATACTCCAAAAATGTCCCCGGAACACCAATTCTTCGTTCTCTTCCATATAATTGCACGGAAAACCACGTTTTTCACCTAAAACCTATAAAATGCAAACTAAAGGGAAACGTGACATTATTCTAATAAAATGCACTATAATATAGCTAAATTAACATAGAGGATAGCTAAATTGGTGAAAAAAGACTCGAATGAAAGTGTAAAATACACGTTCATCACCTACCATCTTGCCCATAGCTAGCTTCGCCAAGTTCAGCAGCAAACACCTCTCCTTCTCCTGCTTCCACCCAATAAACCCCATCATTGGCCAAGTCGGACCTACACATATGAGCCCCATACCCATAGTTCTTTCACACCCTACAAACTTCATTGGAAAGAGGCTGCCCCATCGAGCTCTTAAGAGCCTGCCTCATCTCATGGGCGAAGCCATCAAACCTATCCCCACTCAGACCGTTCAACTGCACCTCGGATTTCGTTGGAGCTTCAACTACACGCCTCATGTTCATACCCCTAAGGTCCTTGAACTGAGATCCCTTCGCGAGCCTTTCGAAACACGCCCACACATCTTCGGCGATTTCCTCCCAGATATTTCCTCGGCATTGGAAATCCACAACCTGTTGGCTCTCATATGTGAGCCCATTGTAGAAGTGCTAGAGAAGGTCGGAGAGTTCCATCCCATGGTGTGGGCACTTGTTCATGAGGTCCTTGTACCTCTCGAGAGCAGTATAGATGGTCTCATCGTAGTCTTGCTTGAAACCACTGATTTGCGCCTTCAGCGCGGTAGTAAGAGTATGGGGAAAATACTTCTCCATAAAAGCTGAAAACACCTTAGCCCAGGTGTCAAGTGATCCAGCTTCCAGAGAGCCTAACCCTGCCTTTGCCTTATCTCCAAGACCCATAGCAAAGACCTTCATCCTCAGCTCATCATCCGTAATCCCAGCTCCAGGCCTTGGAAGATTGTTGATCAAATTATCGATATCATTCAAGTACCCCATAACATCCTCCCTAGCCAAACCATAGAACCTCGGGAGTTGCTAGAACATGTGATTCTTGATCTCTAAATCACGAGTTGCAGCAGAGAGAACAATAGCCGGACCTCTCATCCGTTCCTGGTTGGGTTGAACCCATGATTTCAAGAGTGGGCAAGCCATAACAAAACCTTCCCAAGAATAAGGTTGCTTAAAAATCTCCTGCAGAGAATCAGAGAAATCTTCCTCCACTACCTCAACTCTAGCACTCACTCGCTTCCTTTGATGATATACCCTATCAATCTCCGCAATAGGTTCAACAAGAGGAATTCCACTAGATCTCGTGCTTCGCATAAACTACCTAAAACCAATCAAGTGAGTATCAAAGGGAAACAAACTTTAAACTACTAAATTCTGGAAATTGAATGCTGAAAATAAACAAGCTAAAGAGTAAAAAGGAGTTATAGTCCCCGGCAACGGCGCCAATTTGATGAACGAGATTGTCAGACTCGAACAATCAAATAAATTTGTGTGAAAGCCAAAGGGCAACTCACAACTACACAAAACACGTAGTGCAGAGGTAAGATGACCTCGAGTGTCGATCTCTAGGGACTAAACTAGCTTTAACTAAATAACTATATATAATTTCAGAAAAAAAATTTATATTAACTTGACTTAACAATATATGGAGAGAGCTGGTGATAGTATGCTCGTTCTAAGCATCAAGTTCTAATTATGCATGAAAGTTCAACTCGTACTGCCTCAAAAGTAATTCGAATTAACAAACACCAAAGACAGATTTGTAGACGTGTATTTTGAAACCTTCCTATCTATACTAATACTTGGCTAAGGTTGTCAGTCTTAGTTCAAGCAGTACTTGCAAATTATATATAATTGAATCGATGATCTTGAATTGTCCTAGTGTTTCTAACACTTTTCTACGAAGATATATGGCTTAGTCGGATCAAAGAATCGAATTAAGATAATTAAACAAGTAAAAGACTCAGAAACTCAATCATGCATAATACGAACCCTAGCTACGAATTCACATACTATCACCAACTAGATCCTTAGCTACTCATATCAATTACACAATCAACAATCATAATTGAAGCAATAATGAATGAAAACATGGTGAATTGAAAGATAAATAGCAAAATTGTGAGATACAGAGTTACCACCAAAGGTTGTCAATCTCCGGTGAATTGCTAAAACTCACAAAGATCTAGCAAGGTGAGATAAAACGGTGTCCAAATCTCTCCTCTAGCTCCAAATTCGCTAAGTTACAAAGGTTCTAAGAGAAAATATACCCAGAACATGCTCTAGGGTTTATGTCTGGAAAAATATGATGAAAGATATGAAAATTCGCAGATTTTGGGATATATATATAGAGCTGTCGGAACGCCCCCGGCGCACCGCCCCGTACGCGGCGGTGCGCCCGCCACACGGCGTTCCTCCGCGCACGCGGCGGTGCGCCCCGCACGAGCAGAATGCGGCCCGTGTAGAATTCCTTCTTCGGATCTTCGAATTCGGCCCCTTGCACGGTTTTGAGCTCCGAAACTTGATCTCTTGGCCTCGAAACTCATCTCGGTACTCCTTGACACACCACGGGTGATCTCGTTGCACCAAAACATCATTGTTTCGCCATGAATTACTTCCAAAAATGCGATTTCCACCTAAAACCTGAAAAGAACAAAAGAAATGGAAATGTGACACTATTCTAACAAAATACACTAATATGCATGCTAGAAGATAGCTAAATTGGTGAAAAAAGACTCGAATGATAGTGTAAAAAACACTTTCATCAAACTCCCCAAACCGAACCTTTGCTTGTCCTCAAGCAACTAGCTAGACTCTATGCAACCTACATGCAACACAAAGAGGAGTCTCATGCCAAACAAGAAGAAATAATCGATTGAATCTAACAAATGCTTATGAACAAAGACCATACAAATCGTAACATTGAAGTAGGTTGAAGAATGTCTCGATTGAACCTATACAAATTCACATATGCACTTTGTTAAACAAGAGAGTCTCTCGTAACATTCTCTACCTGGACCTGGTCAGTGACGACGCAATGAAACATGTTAGAATACAAATGGTTGCCCGTGCCTATAAAACTGAGGACTTACTTCTGTTTACCAAGTTGAGACTTTCCCTCAAGAGAGGTCGAACCAATACTGACTCTCATCAAACAAAGGAGGGTTCCCTAATAGACAACACTCCCCTATTCTACCCAACTCTCAAAGCAAAGACTATTCACCACTTCCTGAATGGCAGGACGAGGGTGGTCTAGAACATAAGACACGAAACAAAAGATAGAATATACAACTCGATTACGAACTATTACAAAAGCTGAAAAAATAATGCAACACTTTGCTAAAACTGCTTTTGGCTTGCTTGGACCCTTCTTTTGCTTTTTTGGGTCTTATTCTTTTTTTTCTTTTTCTTTCTTTTTTTTTTTTTTCCTTTTCCAGATTCTGGAATTTTCTTTTCTTTTTTTCCCTTTTTTTTTTGTATATAGCCAGCAGTAGCACAATGAAAGTACAATGAAAGGAAATAACAACGACAGTACAACGACCTCCCCAAACCTATTCGAAAGAATAGGTTGGAGCACAAACTCACAAGAAAAAATAAAAACAAACTCAACATGACTCACAAAGACGAAAAACAAGTCATAATGATAGTAACCCCCTCCCCAAACCTATTCGTTAGAATAGGTTTCAAACAAAGAATCACACACCTCACTCTACCTGCTTCCTAGGCATTTAGCAATCTAAATAAGCAAGGTGAAGACTTGTTGCCTCTTACGTACATAATTACACGGGAATATAACCAAAGACTCTCACATGCAACATTTTATAAGGCCTTCGCGAACCGCAGTAGAGAAAACACCACATAATGATGTCGAGACTACCAAGTTTAACTAGTGCACATACAAATATGACAAGCCAAGCGAGACAAATATGACATGGACGATCGACACAGATTTTCTTGTCGTAGTTTTCTTCCATGGGAAGGTGGTTTTTGTCCTTGCCTTCTTAGGAACAGGGTCAGCTGATGAAGCTGCAGTCTTAGTGTCATCATCAGCTTTTCTCTTTTTCTTTGATCTTTTGCTGGGTGCATTAGTGTCAGCAACCACAATAGTATCAGGAACAGCAGTCTCAGCAACATTTGCAGCTGTTGCTTTCCTAGACTCTTTGTCAGCAACCTTGGGTCCATTCAGCTTGTAAAGAGCTCTTCCCACATTGCAGACTGATTTCTTAATCGACAATGGGTTTCTCAGCTAAATCTGGTAATGTTCAAGGTGTAACAAATTTTCAGTCCATACATCACCGCGAAAATGGGTGAGACAGTGTTGTCTTCAACCTTAACCTTGTACTTTGTAATACAATCAACAAGTCTGTTGAAAATGTATTTTGCCCAGTTGATGTCAGTCTTATTTTCATAGATATGAATCAGCAACGACCATCTTCTCAGGCCTACTTGGTCTATTCCTCCGACTTGAGATTCTAGAACTTTTATTAGTAGCAGTGCTACTAGACCAAGTGAATGGCAGAGATGCTTCCTCTTAGTGAACTTATTCCAAGTCACAGGAGCAATATTTCCTTTCTTCATCCTCTCATTTCTGGCATCACTGTAGAAGGCTTCAATTTCTTCTTCAGTGGCAGTGATGTCATCTTCAGTTCCAGTAGTTGGAATCTGAAAGATATTTGCCAAATCAATCCATTTCAGGATGATTTGCTTTCCCTGAACTGTTGTAGAAATCACTTTTTCATTGATTCCTTGTCCATCAGTAAGGGTTTGGATTTCTGCATTGTTGTAGAATTCCATTGTGTCTAACATACTCACCATCTTTTTGGGGTGAGCAGTGATGAAGAACAATAGGCCTTGTTGATTTATGTAATTCAACGCTTCAATGTTTTCTTCATCCAATTCTTGTTCATAGAAGTATCGGATATACTTCCCCTTAGAAAATCCGCCCCATTGCATCATCTGCTCACACTTTTCAGTGTTGAGATATGCTGGACGCATGGGTCTTTCAGTTATACAGTCGTTGGCAAGCACGATTTTCACCGTGTTTTTCACTGGAGTAGGAGCAATGCTTTTTCCAGCACTGTCTGTCTTGGAGGACTTGGTGTTCTTGGAGGTTTGTCTCTTGGGAGCCATCTCTTATATAGAAGGTAAGACTGGGAGAGTACGAAAAAGATGCTTTGCTTTTTGACCGGAGGTACAGTAATTCAGAGCACAGGCTAGGAATTTTTTCAGAGAAAGGAAATGTGAGTTAAAGAATTTTGTCTTTCTCTAACTCTTCATTTATATATTATGTGAGAAGCTCAATGGTTTTGAGCTCTCAGCAAGGGTAAAACAGAGATACAACGGGTTAGTGGAGCCTTTGCATTGAATGCGTAGTGGTCCACTAACATGAAACCGTCAGAGCATGTTTTCACTTTATAACATTAACCGTTGGATTATCAACTGCTTTAAAATCAATGGCCACGATTGCATTTCATGTCATGATTAATAGCAAGTTTATATGTGCCACGATTAACGTCACATTAGATTTTACCTTGAATCAAGGGATTTTATCTCTTTTACTTAGAAGCTGATAACTTGCTGAAGTATTAGAGAATCTTTTCAGCAATTTTAATCCTTCTGACTTTAGCAATTACGTTATAAGCAACAAGCTTTGTAGTTGCTGAAAGTTCCCCCTTAATTAAATATCTCATTTTTCTTTGGGTCAAAGATATTTCTGAGTTCCCGTCTCAGTAAATCCTTTTTATATTGAGATATTTTTAGGTAAATTCTCTTTTTGTGAGAAACAATATTGCTCTTTGCTGAGTTCCTGTCTCAGATTTATCTTTTGATACTTGAATACATATTTCAATATCCTTGATTGTATGAATACCCGTTTCAGCAATCTTTAGATTTTTCTTACTGAGTGCCCGTTTCAGCAAGTGACCAAGTTTCCTAAAAAATACCCGGTTTGAAGGAATTACTTGCTGAATGCTTGTTTCAGCAAACACTTTGTGTACAACCATCTCTTTTTAGAGAAATCAAGTAGAAGGGGACTTTTCAAGAGATGAATAAACATTTAAGCAACTGTTGGCTTGCTGAGTGCTCGTTTCAACAATCCAATCAAATGTATCCCTTTTTATTGAGGTAGTTCAATCAATCCAAGGTTATACCTTAGCATTGCGAACCTATTATCTAGAAGGGGCTTGGTAAAGATGTCAGCAAGTTGATCATCAGTACCAACTTTTACAACCTCAATGTCTCCTTTTTCCACATGATCTCTAATGAAATGATGTCTAATATCAATGTGCTTTGTCCTTGGGTGGAACTTAGGATTTTGCGTGATAGCAATAGCACTTGTATTATCACAAAAGATTGGTGTTTTCTTTGCAGAAATACCATAATCTCTTAGTTGTTGCTTAATCCAAAGGATTTGAGCAGTGCAACAACCAGCCGCAATGTATTCATATTCAGTGGATGAATTGGCCACACAAGTTTGCTTCTTGCTGAACCATGAAATTAATCTTGTACCTAAAAACTGACAAGTTCCAGAGGTACTTTTTCTATCAAGGGTTGATCCACCATGGTCAGCATCTGAATAACCAACCAATTCTAATCCAGAATCTTTTGGATACCATAATCCAACATTGACTGTGCCTTTGACTTATTTCAGTATTTTGAGTGCTTTCTTGTAGTGTGATTCTCTAGGATCATATTGGAATCTTGCACACACACAAACAACATACTGAATGTCAGACCTACTTGCTGTTAGATACAACAAGGAACCAATGAGCTTCCTATACTTGTGTTCATCTACACTTTTTTCTTGTTTAGTATAGCCCAATTTGGTACCAACACTCATAGGGATCTTTTCAGGTTTCTCTTCCTATTTGATCCTGAACTTTATGAGCATTTTCTTTGCATACTTTGCTTGATTTATGAATATTCCATCCTTGAGTTGCTTGACTTGCAATCCTAGGAAATAATTCAATTTGCCCATCATGCTCATTTCAAACTTGTTTGTCATGAGTTTTGCAAAATCATTACAATGTTGCTTGTCCTTAGAACCAAAAATTATGTCATCCACATAAATCTGGACTAAGAGTATTTTACCATCATGGGTCATGGTAAATAAGGTTTTATGAACTTCACCTTTCTTGAAACCATTATCCAGCAAGAACTTAGCTAAGGTATCATACCAAGCCCAGGTGCTTGCTTTAGACCATATACAACTTTCTGAAGCTTATATACTATCTTGGTTTCTGAGGGAAGTTCAATGGCAGGGGGTTGTTCTAGGTAGACTTCTTCAGCAAGTTCACCATTCAGGAATGCACTTTTAACATCCATTTGATAAACTATGAAGTCATTATGAGCAGCAAAGGCTAAGAAAAATCTAATAGCATCCAATCTTGCAAATGGTACATAAGACTCATCATAATCCAATCCATCAGTCTGGCAATAACCTTGAGCAACTAAACGTGCTTTGTTCCTTGTTACTTCTCCAGACTCACTCAGATTGTTTCTGAACACCCACTTAGTATCAATTGCTTTCTTTCCTTCAGCAAGGGGTACAAGTTTCCAAACTTTGTTCCTTTCAAATTGATCCAGTTCTTCTTGCATTGCCTTGATCCATTCAGAATGCTTTAAAGCTTATTCTATGGTTTTGGGCTTAATTTTTGAAACAAAGTGTTAGGAAACTTGTAATTTTGATGAGCAATTAACCATGCTAAATTAAGGAAAGTCCAGTAACTAGTACTCTTAAGGTCCATAGGAATTTAGAATTTTAAGGACATTGTAAAAGAGGAACGTTTGCTGAAGACTTAGATTAGGTGCTAGATAGGTTGGTTTTTACCGCTTACGATGTATTTTATTTTCTGAAAAGAAAATAACTTATTGAAGCTTTAGCTTATGATGTATCTTATTTTCTAAAAAGAAAATAACCTATTGAAGCATTTGCTGACGATGTACTTTGTTTTTACAAACAAACTATTGAAGCATTTAGAAACCGCTCAGAATCTTGAAGATTATCGAAGATCTGAAGACTTGAAGAATTCGAAGATCTGAAGACAAGAAGATTTCTGAATACTGGTATCTACAAAGGCACGTGTTTCTCAGAAAGTGGAAACTTCAGGAACAGCATTGCATAAGTGAAAATCTGAAAGACAGAGTAGGTTGTGCTTGCTGAAACTGAGACTGACCACTTGCTGATGGAACATATGTGACCTCTTGCTGAAAGTACTTGTGTTTGCGCTCCAATGTTACTGTTTGAATTCTATTCAAATAAGCATTAAATGCAAAGCATGCACGCGAAGGACATGAAAACTAGAGGACAAACAAGGACGTTGCTGAAAGTACAAAAGCAAGATAGTGACATGTTAAGGAACAAAAGCCTTAGGATTTGAAATTCAAACGGCTCCTTACTTGCACTATAAATAGAGGTCATCCGGCGAAGAGTTGAAGTGTGTCAACAACGTGATCAAACTCTCACTTGTGCTTAAACTCACATACCTTCAAACTCTCTATACTGCCATTGATCCGTTCCAAGACTTAAAGCTTGAAAAAGCTACTTGTGAAGAAGTAGAACAAACTCGGCTAAGAAATTAGTTAAGTGTTCTTTCTTTCGAACAAGAAAAAGTCTTGACACCAGAAACAATCAAACTTGTTTACTGCAAAGTATTCAAAATTGTGTTTCTTAGATTACTTGTTGTAAATGAATAAGTTATAATTAAGTTATCTCACCCCAAAACTCTCTAACTGAAAATACACCCTTTCAGGCGTGATATTCAGGGGGAACTTAATCAAGCATAGTTTTGCTGATTAAAAGTACCAAGTTTGGTGGAGAACAAGGTTGCGTTCTCTAGATTAGGTTGGAGACAAAGCAAGTGTGCTTTGGTTTCTGTTTGAATCGCTCTAGATAGGAGATTGTAAGGAACCTCAATCATATCTTAGTGGATTCAGTCCTAGAAAGGACAAAGTGGATTAGTTGAGAGATTACGCCACTCTCAGATACCACTATAAAAGTGTTTGTGTGATTTACTTACTGTACTTAATTTTCAGCAAATCATATCTGTCTGTACACAGTCACTCACATCACTTGCTGAAACCTTTACTTACTGAAAGAGCACTTATTGTATCAAAGACTTCCGCTCTCTGATTTAAGTATCAGCAAACCTAGTTACTGAAAAGTAACTTACGCTTGCTGAGAAAGTTAAGTATCAGCAAACTCATTACTGAAAAGTAATAAGCACTTGCTGAGAAAGTTTTAAACGACGAAAGTTTGAAAAGACTATTCACCCCTCCCCCCCCTCTAGTCTTTTCTTGTTGTTTAAAGGGACCAACAAGTGGTATCAGAGCTGGAGGTTCTTTAACCTTCAGCACTGAACCTAGATCCCCTTAGGTGCTTTCCGTAAATCACTCTCACTTGATCAGATTGGTAGTGCTTTGCTGACAGGATGTCTTTAGGAGATGCTCCCTTGCTGAAGCTGGAAAATTACGAGAAATCGCGAAACAACATGATGCTACTTCTTGAGGCCATTAGTGATGAGATGGTCACCGTCATTAATGATGGACCTATCAAGATCACTAAGGTTGAAAGGAGTTTCCTCACAAGACCACTGAAGCTGGAAAGGAGACTATCCTAGGCGAACCATCAAATACGGTTGTGCCAAAACCAAGAGAGGAATGCACTTCTGACGAAGCTAAGAGATTCCGTCTTGATGGCCAAGCAAGAAATATCATCATTCGATCAACTCCAGATACCATATAGTGCAAACTTTAGGGTGCTAAGACTGCAAAGGAAGCTTGGAAAATGGTTCAAGATCTTTGTGCTGGATCTGACAAAACCAAGGAAAACAAACTTGAAGTACTTAAATTAAAGTTTCAAAACTTTAAGCAAGGTACAAACGAGTCACTGGAAGACTTGGATTTCAGATTCACAACTCTTGTTAGTGAAATGGCAGCCTTGGGTGTTAGAAACCTTTACTCAGATTCTGAGAAAGTGAAAACTATCATCAGAAGTCTGAATCAAGAATGGATCCACACTCAGAATTTCTATTATAATCAAGGAATGCCAGACATTACACCAACAGAGTTGTTCTCTCATCTTGCTATTGTCAACTATGAGACAAAGCAAAGAGAAAATGTATTTGCTGAAAAATCGCAAAACATTGCTCTTGCTGCAAAGCCATCATCTTCTGAAAAGAAGAATGAAAAAGAACCTACTAATGAAAACTCTTTGGTTGTCAAAAACATGAAGAAATTCATCAGCAAGGAACTTGAAAGACGAAAAGCAAAAGAGAAGTTGAAAAAGCATCTTGGTAATAACTACCATAAGTACAAAAATGAGACTAGCTCGCTGAACAAGCAAGCTCAGCAAGCTACTTCATCAGAAGAACCAGCAGTTGGAAATGATCTATGCTTTTACTGCAAAAAGCCTGGACACTTCAAAGCTAATTGCCCTTTGCTGAAAGGCAAATCTGCTGAAAAGAAGAAGAAGTTCAAAAGAGCTTTTATTGCTGAAGAAAAGAAGAAGCTTCAAGCAAAGATCGATGCATTGTGTATTGATACTAGCTCTGAAGACAGTGACGATGAAAGTTCAGACACCGACGATGAAGAAGCCACTCTAGACGTGGAGATTGGCAAAAAAGTTTATGGAATAGCTATGGAACCTTATCCAGATGTGTCAAACTACGAATTCTGCCTCATGGTCGGTCAGGTAAACAACCCTACCTCTGACTCAGACTCAGAAAGTGAAGACGAGATTGACCTTGACAAGATTCAAGGAGAAATCGAAAGATTTGAGAAAACTCTGAGCAGACAGCAAGAGAAACTACAAATTGCTGAAACTCTGACCAAGCAGACTACTGAAAAGTACGTCTTGCTGAAGGAAGAAACAGAAGAAAAGGATGCTGAAATAAGGCGTCTTAAGAAGTTGATTGCTGAAGCTACATAGAATTCTCAAATGGCATTAGAATTGGAAGAATATCAGTCCTCAATTCTAAAGTTACTTGCTGAAATCCAAGAGATGAAAAAGATGAAAATCAATTTCAAATCTTATGTGGACGCAAGTAATACGCTGACTGAACTAAACTCTTATTTGAGAGATCCATCTCAGAAAGAAGGTTTAGGCGCAATGTATGAAGGTGATGACGTAGAAATCTTGAGTAAAGATAAATCACCTATCTCCTTTGTACGTGCTACTGATAGTGGTCTACCAGAAATCTATCAGTTTTGTCAATCTAAGGTTGCTGAAACAAGCAATCAAGTACCTATGACCATAAAGCCAGTTGTTGCTACTCAAAGTAACAAGACTTTAAAAGGAAAACAGGTTGCTGAGAAGCAAACTGGAAAGAAAAAGGATGTTGTGAAGCATCCCGCCAAACAAGTTGCTGAAAAGCAAGTTGTTAAGACTAAAGGCAAGATTACTAAAAGTAATCAGAAGACCTTTGCCGACAAACCTGAATCAAGTAAGGTTGCTGATGCAAAAGCTCAGCATTCTCCGAAAAGTGGACTCGGTTTCAAAACCAAGCAAAGTCTACTCTTTCATGAGTATAAGCAAAGTCAGCAAAGATACTTTAAAGAGATGAAGAAAATCAAGTCTAATAGTTCTGAAAAGACTCTTAATGCTAGGGCTAGAAGGAACCTTGCTAGAAAAGAACTTACTGAAAAGTATGTTCAACAAAAAGGTCAACCGAGCAAGACACCGCATCAGAAAGTGGATTTGACTAGCACGAGTCAAAAGTCTTTCAGCTCAAAACCTCCTAGTTCCTCAGCAAGTAGAAAACAAGTCAAAGTTGAAAAACTTAAGACTTGGGTTTCCACTGGACGCATTCTTGAACATGTTAATGGACATCCATTATTGGATAATTAACTTGTTTGCTCTTGATTGTGCATACTTCAGCCACGGAGACAAACGATGCAATCTGGCACTTTGATAGTGGTTGTGGAAAGCACATGACGGGAACAAGAATAACCTTATAAACTATAGACGGTGGTCTAAAGGTCCAACAATAAGGTTTGCTGGTGGAGGCTCCGGTTCTACAAAAGGCTATGGTGACATGAAGTTAGGATGCATAACCATCACTGGAGTTCTTTATGTCAAAAATCTTAAGTTTAATCTTTTCAGCATGAGTCAGTTTGCTGACAAAGGATACTTCATCAAATCAAAAGTGATGAATGTAAACTTATAGATTTCGAGACTAAAAGGTAATAATGATTGCAAGAAGATCAGGAGGCTTGTACACCGTTGATTGGTCTTCAGCAATTGTTGAAAAATGCCTTGTCTCAGATCATGATTGCCTTGCTGAAAAAGCATGGTTATGGCATAAACGAACAAGTCATCTAAACTTCAAGACGCTGAATAAGCTGTCTAAAAAGGCACTTGTAGTTGGATTACCTAGGGTTACTTTTAAGAAGGATGGTGTTTGCAATGCATGTCAGCAAGGAAAGCAAATCAAATCTTCTTTCAAGAACAAGGCAGTACCGTCAACTACAAAACCTTTACAACTCTTGCACATGGACTTGTTTGAATCTTCTTCAACAAGCTATGCTGGTAAGAAGTATGGTCTATTCGTGATAGATGACTATTCAAGATTTACTTGGGTAGTATTCATCAAACACAAATCTGAAACCAAGATTGAAATACCTAACTTGCTGAATAAGCTTGAAGTCATGAAAAATGACAAGGTAAAAGTCATAAGGACAGACCATGGTACTGAGTTTGTAAACCAGTACATAACTGAATATTGTACCTCAAAAGGAATACAACATCAGTTATCCTCAGTAAGAACACCACAGCAAAACGGTGTTGCTGAACGGAAGAATCGTACCCTGAAAGAAGCCGCAAGAACAATGCTTGCTGACACTGAAATAAGTGAGGCTTATTGGGTTGAAGCGATTAATACCGCCTGTTATACTCAAAACAGATGTTTGATTACTACGGAATACAACAAAACTCCTTATGAATTGTTTGTTGGAAGACCTCCTAACATCACTCATCTAAGAGTATTTGGTTGCAAGTGTTTCGTTCTTAACAATGGTAGAGAATATCTAGGAACATTTCAACCAAAGGCAGACGAAGCGATATTTCTCGGCTACTCCTTGCATAGTAAAGCTTATAGAGTTTACAACAAAAAGGCACAAAAGATTGAAGAATCAGTGCATGTTGTATTCTACGAAAAGTCACAAGGAGTGCCTGCTGAAGATGAAATATCAGAATGTATGAAAAAGCTAATCATACATGAGCAAAGAACTGAATCTGATGCTAGGCAAATCAAGTCAATTGAACTAAATTATGATTCTGACAATGACTCTCCTTCCCTAGTCATGACAAGACAAATATAGTTCACGACAAAGAATTTCCAGCAAAAGACGCGGTTGCTCCGGAAGTTGCTGAAATTACGCAATCTCCAGTGCCTGCTGATGAACTACCTCAATCGAGCAATGCTGAACAAGCAGTTGATGATGAACAAATCTCAGCAGAGACACAAATTCCCAATAGTACTGAACAAGTACATACTGAAGAGTCACATGGTGATGAGCAAACATATCCTGATCCAACAAGCAGAAAACCTGTTAATAAATGGATTAGAGATCATCCCTCTACGGATATGATTGGCGATATTAATAAACGCCAAGTGACTAGATCCAAAGCTACTCATGGACTTGCTGAAGAAGCAACTGTCGTAGAAGTAGAATCTTTATTCTCTTGCTTTGTTTCAGAAATTGAACCTAAAACCATAGAAGAAGCTTTAAAGCATTCTGAATGGATAAAGGCAATGCAAGAAGAATGGATCAATTTGAAAGAAACAAAGTCTGGAAACTTGTGCCACTTGCTGAAGACAAGAAAGCTATTGGTACAAAGTGGGTGTTCAGAAACAAGCTGAGCGAGTCTGGTGAAGTAACAAGAAACAAAGCACGTTTAGTTGCTCAAGGTTACTGTCAGACTGAAGGATTGGACTATGATGAGTCTTATGCACCAGTTGCAAGATTGGATGCAATTAGGCTTTTCTTGGCCTTTGCTGCTCACAATGACTTCATTGTTTACCAAATGGATGTTAAAAGTGCATTCTTGAATGGTGAACTTGCTGAAGAAGTCTACCTAGAACAACCCCCTGGCTTTGAACTTCCCTCAGAAACAAGATGGTATACAAGCTTCAGAAAGCTGTATATGGTCTAAAGCAAGCACCAAGAGCATGGTATGATACCTTGGCTAAGTTCTTGCTGGAAAATGGTTTCAAGAAAGGTGAAGTTGACAAAACCTTTTTACCATGAACCATGATGGTAAATAATCTTAGTTCAAATTTATGTGGATGACATAATTTTTGGATCTAAGGACAAGCAACTTTGTGATGATTTTGCCAAACTCATGACAAATAAGTTTGAAATGAGTATGATGGGAAATTGAATTATTTCCTATTGCAAGTCAAGCAACTCAAAGATGGAATATTCATAAATCAAGCAAAGTATGCGAAAGAAATGCTCATAAAGTTTAGGATCAAAGAGGATGAGAAACCTGAAAAGATCCCTATGAGTGTTGGTACCAAATTGGGCTATACTAAAGAGGACAAAAGTGTTGAAGAACACAAAGTATAGGAAGCTCATTGGTTCCTTGTTGTATTTAACAGCAAGTAGACCTGACATTCAGTATGCTGTTTGTGTGTGTGCAAGATTCCAATCTGATCCAAGAGAATCACACTACAAAAGGCAATCAAGATACTGAAATATGTTAAAGGTACAGTCAATGTTGGATTATGGTATCCTAAAGATTCTGGACTTGAATTGGTTGGTTATTCTGATGCTGATCATGAGGATCAACTCTTGATAGAAAAAGTACCTCTGGAACTTGTCAGTTTTTGGGTACTAGATTAATATCATGGTTCAGCAAGAAGCAAACCTGTGTTGCCAATTCATCTACTGAATCTGAATACATTGCAGCTGGTTGTTGCACAGCTCAAATCCTATGGATTCAGCAACAATTAAGAGATTATGGTATTTCTGCAAAGAAAACCCAATCTTTTGTGATAATACAAGTGCTATTGCAATCACGCAAAATCCTAAGTTTCACTCTAGGACTAAGCACATTGATATTAGACATCATTTCATTAGAGATCATGTGGAAAAAGGTGATATTGAGGTTGTGAAAGTAGCACTGATGATCAGCTTGCTGACATCTTTACCAAGCCCCTACCGATAATAGGTTCGCAATGCTAAGGTATAACCTTGGATTGATTGAACTACCTCAATAAAGGATACATTGGCAGAATGCTGAAACAGGTATTCAGCAAGCCAAAGTATTCCTGTCCAAAAGACCAACCGATTTCTTTTCTTCTAAGAAATGATAAGTCACTACATGATTGCTGAAACAGGCATTCAGCAAGTAATTCCTTCAAAACGGGTATTTGTTAGGAAACTTGATCATTTGCTGAGACAGGCACTCAGTAAGAGAAAGAACTTAAGATTGCTGAGACGGGTACTTCAGACAATCAAAAGATACTGAAACAGGTATTCAAGTATCAAAGGAATTTTTCTGAGAAGGGAACTCAGAAAAAGAGCAAAGCTCATCTCTCAGATTTTACCAAAGGATGTCTCAAGTACAAAAGAATTACTGATACGGGAAATCAGAAATATCTTTTAAACTTAGAAAATGAGATATCTAAGTAAGGGGGAACTTTCAGCAAGTATCTAGGTTGATAATTCAACTCGCTGAAAAGATTCTTGTCTATTTCAGCAAGCAATCTT
>CM051456.1:38903852-38941470 GCA_028274465.1 Plantago ovata | reverse complement strand
TCCTGATTACATCACTGATTAAAGATGATTCCTTAAGCGAGCGGTTCAGACTCCTGATTATCAATGATGATCATTTTGCTTCCAAAACTAAAAGTTCATTCCTTGACACCACATTTAGTGCCGTTCCCAAGAGTTGAGGAGTTTACTCCTAGAATTTTAGCACTAAAGGAAGTCATGATGCATGCAAAGCTGAAGATGAGGCATTGCTTGCTGAGAGCCCACTTGACTTTGGAAATATTTGCTACAGTGCTGAGACGCACTACTACTTTGAAATAGCTCAAAAAGACATCAGTCTTATCACAAGAGCTATGAAGAAGATGTAATTCAAGCGCTCAGGCTCGCAAGAATGCTCTCGTGAAGGCTCAGACTTCATGGATGAGAAGGCCGCAACAGAGAAAAGACATGAAGAGAACATGATGAGCATTCAAAAAGAGTTGTCAAAAATGACTCTGACCAGCAACAATCATCATGAAGTATAACAGCTTAAGCACTCTTGCTGAAAATTGCAATGAGTTCTATTCTCTGCACATCACTCCGATGTTGCAATCCATGTCTAAGGGGGGAAAGAAGAGTACCAGAAAAAGAAACGAAACCCCTCCTCCTGCTGTTGATGTGCCACTGCCCATAGAACCGCTTGCTGAAAGAGAGCAAAGTTCTAAAAGGCAGCAGAATCTGAGTTGAATTCAGCAAGTACCAAAAAGAGAAAAACCGCTGCTGAAACTCAAGATTTTTGCCATACTGAAAGTCTTCACAATCTGAATGAAGATGATGAAGATGATGATAATCAAACAATAGCTCAAGCCATAAGAGCTAGACCCTTAACAGCCTTGACTCCGTCTGGCCACTCAAAGCATTTCTCGTCTGACTCTTCAGCAAGAGATCAAGACAATGCTAAGACAAGAAGAAGAAGGCAAAGACAGGAAGAAAAGAGGCTGGCCAGCATTGCTATTGGCTCCGGCATTGAATACACAAAGACCAGCAATGAAGAAACCACTCAGAATGTAATCAGAAACATTCATGGTTGTTGGATCTTAAAGCTGGAAGACTTGCTGGTGAATGAGTTCTTTCCTACAGCCATATTGAATCAAATGTTCAAATGGATTGAACTCAAAGTCGAAAGAAATCAAAGGGAAGAATCCCTCCCAAGAAATATTGTTGGGAGATGGTTGAATCTTGAGGTCTCAGTAAGAAGAATCGCCATTGGTAAGACATATAAACAAGAACCAAATCTGATCAAACCACCTGGCATTGCTTACTACTCTGACCCAGTAACAAAGAAAACAAAGAAGAGACTTGGATTGATTCCTTATGAGTACTTCTATCTCACTGCTAAGGATCAAGAAGAAGATCTTCTCTCGCTAAGAAAGATTCATCCGAAAAGCATTTCAGATACACAGCTTCTCCATGCCAGCAATTGGGGCATGCATTTGTGGGTGACTAATTACATGGAAATGAATGCTGAAAAGTATCATCATACCGCCTGCAAAAACGCAAGAATTCTTCAACTACAAGTCCGTAGGCTTCTGGAAAACTACGAAAAGGACTGTGTTGAATTTACTGCACTTGTTGAGAAGAGTGTAAGAGAGATTTTGAGAAAATCATCTGGAAGAGCTTAACTCTCTGTAATAGTTTTTGTTAAAGTTTTGTTTGCTGATTCTGTTTTAAGTTATCTCTGCTATTTCATGTAAACTTCTGAAAGATAACTATCAGCAATGAAGCTTTTGACTCTTATTGGTTTTTGATTATGCAATTTACTTATGCTTACTGTTTAATTATTCAAGTATGCTTGCATTAATCAACTGATTTATTCAATATCAGAAACCTCTAAAAGGGTAACAATTAATTTAGCCATGGATTGCTAACATCAAAAAGGGGGAAATTTGTTAGGAAACTTGTAATTTTGATGAGCAATTAACCATGCTAAATTAAGGAAAGTCCAGTAACTAGTACTCTTAAGGTCCATAGGAATTTAGAATTTTAAGGACATTGTAAAAGAGGAACGTTTGCTGAAGACTTAGATTAGGTGCTAGATAGGTTGGTTTTTACCGTTTACGATGTATTTTATTTTCTGAAAATAAAATAACTTATTGAAGCTTTAGCTTATGATGTATCTTATTTTCTGAAAAGAAAATAACCTATTGAAGCATTTGCTGACGATGTACTTTGTTTTTACAAACAAACTATTGAAGCATTTAGAAACCGCTCAGAATCTTGAAGATTATCGAAGATCTGAAGACTTGAAGAATTCGAAGATCTGAAGACAAGAAGATTTCTGAATACTGGTATCTACAAAGGCACGTGTTGCTCATAAAGTGGAAACTTCAGCAACAGCATTGCATAAGTGAAAATCTGAAAGACAGAGTAGGTTGTGCTTGCTGAAACTGAGACTGACCACTTGCTGATGGAACATATGTGACCTCTTGCTGAAAGTACTTGTGTTTGCGCTCCAATGTTACTGTTTGAATTCTATTCAAATAAGCATTAAATGCAAAGCATGCACGCGAAGGACATGAAGACCAGAAGACAAACAAGGACGCTGCTGAAAGTACAAAAGCAAGATAGTGACATGTTAAGGAACAAAAGCCTTAGGATTTGAAATTCAAACGGCTCCTTACTTGCACTATAAATAGAGGTCATCCGGCGAAGAGTTGAAGTGTGTCAACAACGTGATCAAACTCTCACTTGTGCTTAAACTCACATACCTTCAAACTCTCTATACTGCCATTTATCCGTTCCAAGACTTAAAGCTTGAAAAAGCTACTTGTGAAGAAGTAGAACAAACTCGGCTAAGAAATTAGTTAAGTGTTCTTTCTTTCGAACAAGAACAAGTCTTGACACCAGAAACAATCAAACTTGTTTACTGCAAAGTATTCAAAATTGTGTTTCTTAGATTACTTGTTGTAACTGAATAAGTTATAATTAAGTTATCTCACCCCAAAACTCTCTAACTGAAAATACACCCTTTCAGGCGTGATATTCAGGGGGAACTTAATCAAGCATAGTTTTGCTGATTAAAAGTACCAAGTTTGGTGGAGAACAAGGTTGCGTTCTCTAGATTAGGTTGGAGACAAAGCAAGTGTGCTTTGGTTTTTGTTTGAATCGCTCTAGATAGGAGATTGTAAGGAACCTCAATCATATCTTAGTGGATTCAGTCCTAGAAAGGACAAAGTGGATTAGTTGAGAGATTACGCCACTCTCAGGTACCACTATAAAAGTGTTTGTGTGATTTACTTACTGTACTTAGTTTTCAGCAAATCATATCTGTTTGTACACAGTCACTCACATCACTTGCTGAAACCTTTACTTACTGAAAGAGCACTTATTGTATAAAAGACTTCCGCTCTCTGATTTTAAGTATCAGCAAACCTAGTTACTGAAAAGTAACTTACGCTTGCTGAGAAAGTTAAGTATCAGCAACTCATTACTGAAAAGTAATAAGCACTTGCTGAGAAAGTTTTAAACAACGAAAGTTTGAAAAGACTATTCACCCCCCCCCTCTAGTCTTTTCTTGTTGTTTAAAGGGACCAACACAAAGCAAGAGAACAAGCTTCTACTTCAACAAATAATTGCTTCTTCAGTAAGTTCTTGATTGGTATATACTTTGGATCTAGTCACTTGGCGTTTGTCAATATCACCAATCATATCCGTAGAGGGATGATCTCTAATCCATTTATTGACAGGTTTTGTGCTCTTTCGATCTGGATATGTTTGCGTTTCAGCATTTGACTCTTCAGCATGTACTTGTCCAGTACTACTGGTATATTGTTGTGTCTCTGTTGGAATTGGTTCATCAGCAACTGCTTGTTCAGCATTGCTGGTTTGAGATAACTCGTCAGCAGACACAAGAGGTTGCGTAGTTTCAGCAACATCGGGAGCAACTGCGTCCTTAGCCGGAAATTCTTTATCATGAACTACATTTATCTTGTCATGACTTGGAGTTGGAGTGTCATTGTCAGAATCATCATTAAGTTCAATGGATTTGACATTTCCAGCATTGGATTCAGTTCTTTGCTCGTGTATGAGTAATTTCTTCATACATTTTGATATTTCTTCTTCAGCAGGGACTCCTTGTGATTTTTCATAGAATACAACATGCACTGATTCTTCAATCTTTTGTGGCTTTTTGTTGTAAACTCTATAAGCTTTGCTATGCAAGGAGTAGCCAAGAAATATTGCTTCATCTTCCTTTGGTTGAAATGTTCTTAAGTATTCTCTACCATTGTTAAGATAAAAGCATTTGCAACCAAATAATCTTAGATGAGTGATGTTAGGAGGTCTTCCAACAAATAACTCATATGGAGTTTTGTTGTATTCCTTAGTTATCAAGCATCTATTTCGAGTATAGCAGGCGGTATTAATTGCTTCAACCCAATAAACTTCACTTATTTCAGTGTCAGCAAGCATTGTTCTAGTTGCTTCCTTAAGGGTACGATTCTTCCTTTCAGCAACACCATTTTGTTGAGGTGTCCTTACTGAGGATAACACCAATCTTTTGTGATAATACAAGTGTTATTGCTATCACGCAAAATCCTAAGTTCCACTCAAGGACAAAGCACATTGATATTAGACATCATTTCATTAGAGATCATGTGGAAAAAGGAGACATTGATGTTGTAAAAGTAGGTACTGATGATCAACTTGCTGACATCTTTACCAAGCCCCTTCCGGATAATAGGTTCTCAATGCTGAGTTATAACCTTGGATTGATTGAACTACCTCAATAAAAAGGGATACATTTGATTGGATTGCTGAAACGGGCATTCAGCAAGCCAATAGTTGCTTAAAGGTTTATTCATTCCTTGAAAAGTCCCTTTCCACTGACTCCTCTAAAAGAGATTATTGTACACGAAATGTTTGCTGAAACAGGCATTCAACAAGTAATTCCTTCAAACGGGTATTTGTTAGGAAACTTGATCACTTGCTGAAACGGGTACTCAGTAAGAAAATCCAAAGATTGTTGAAACGGGCATTCAGACAATTAAGGATACTGAAATAGGTATTCAAGTATCAAAAGATAAATCTGAGACGGGAACTCAGCAAAGAGCAAGATTGCTTCTCACTAAAAGAGAATTTACCTAAAAATATCTCAATATAAAAGGATTTACTGAGACGGGAACTCAGGAATACCTTTGACCCAAAGAAAAATAAGATATATGATTAAGGGGGAACTTTCAGCAACTGCAAGGCTTGTTACTTAAAAAGTAATTGCTAAAGTCAGAAGGATTAAAATTGCTGAGAATATTCTTTTATACTTCAGCAAGCTATTAGCCTTGAACTAAAAGAGATAAAATCTCGTGAATCAAGGTAAAATCAAATGTGACGTTAATCGTGGAACTGATAAACTCGCTGTAAATCATGGCATGAAATACAATCGTGGCCATTGATTTTAAAGCAGTTGATGATCCAACGGTTAATATTGATAGTGTATATGTCCTAGAGACAGTCCTTACTAAGGGCATAGTGCCCTTATAGAGGGCATATATGTACTATTACACAGGTCAACGTAATATAATATATGTTTGTTGCATTTTACTATTGAGTATCGCTTTCATATTTATATTACACCAGTCATGCAGCATGTCATATCTCTATTACTGTCTGTATTGATATTAAACATGTCCCCTCGGATAGATGACCGATCACATAGATAGTGGGAGCTATGTGAGTTATCATCTATCCCAAACTCCCCCTAGTCGAGGTTCATCTCGGATGTAGGGGTCTGAATGAACCAGACGAGACTAGTATGCGTGGAGGTTATACTTGTTGGAGCAAGTGTGAGCCGATCCCACGGCCACGGAACGGATTGTTGGACAATCGAGAAACGTTCCCATAAATGCGCATAGTTGTTCGAAGAAGGATTATCGAACAATGGAAGTACTCACCGGACACTCCCATCGATGTATATGATGAATGTGTATTTTACACTTTCATTTTAGTCTTTTTCACCTATTTTAGCTATCTTCTATGTTAATTTAGCTATATTTTAGTGCATTTTATTAGAATAGTGTCACGTTTCCCTTTAGATTTTATTTTACAGGTTTTGGTTGAAAATCGAGGATTTCCGGGCAATTATATTGAAGTTGACAAGGAATTGGTGTTCCAGAAGCCTATTTGGAGTATCTAAAGGTTTCCGGATAGAATTTGGAATCTAGGGGTCGAATCTGGAGGTTAGAAGGCCACTAGAAGACAGAAACCGAGTCCGAAAAGGGGAAGAAATCCAAAAACGCGTCGAAAATGCGGAATTCAGCGAAAAAGTCTCCGGGGCGAACCGCCCCAGACGTGGGGCGAACCGCCCGGTGTGTGGGGCGAACCGCCCCACACTTATTCGAGGCCTATATATAGTTGCTCAGATTTTCTCCGAAATTCATACTTTTCCAGACCTACTTTCTCACCTTTCTCAGTAGTTTTAGGTAGGGACTTCCCAGAGCCTGTTCTGGGGGTTCGTATCTTAGGGGACTCTTTTTCATAGCAGTTTGGAGCTTGTAGGATCGCAATTCTTCGGAGATTGACAACCTTCGGTAACATTGTATCTTACAGTTTATTCTACTTATTTTTTATATCTTTCAACATGTTTTCTTCTATGATTTCTGTTGATTGCATGCCTATTATGAGTAGCTAAACTTATCGTTGGTGGTAGTATGTGAATTCTTAGCGAAGGGAAGATAATCATGCTAATGGCTATATCGCGCATTATACTCCGTGTTATTGCTTTATTTCGTTGATCAGGCTCAGCCTAAATTCTCGTATGTTATATTAATTATTATGCACAATTGGACCCTCGTCGACCTATTCGCGAGTTTATCTTTGTAGTATTGAATAATTACGGAACACAATTGGACAATAGTGATTGACTTGTCAGTACCTTTATCTTCGTAGTGCTTAATAATTGCAACAGGACATTAGATTGATCAAAGATCTCCATGCAAGACCGAGGAATTTACGCATGATTATCGACCCGTTATGCTTTGAAGGATCATACTATCACCAATCTCCATTATCTGCTAGACACCCCTTTGCTATTACGTCTGCTGTTTTATATTCTCTAGTTAAATAGATAAAGCTAGTTATAGTCCTGAGACAACGACACTCGAGTCATTCTACTGCTACACTACGGTTTTCGTTGTAGTTGTGGATTGCCTTTGGCTAAATAACAAATTTATTTGCTGAATCGAGACCCGACAAATCTCCGTTCATCAAATTTGCACCGTTGCCGGGGAATATACTCCTTTTTTCTGTTTAATTTGTTTATATTTTCAGCTTTCGATTCCTAATTCTATTAGTTTTAGTTTTCCTTTTTAATCTCTCTCTGATACTGCTTTCCTAGTCTGTTACAGATAGTGTATGCCGCATACACGTTTTGCAGGAACACCGCTTGCTGATTCAATTGCTGAGATCGACAGAGTCTACCACCAAAGAAGGCGACTACTCGTAAGGCGCACACTAGAGGAAATAGAGGATACCGATTTCTCTGAATCTCTACACAGTCTTTTCAAGGAAATCGACGGAATGGCAGAAGCTAGACCATTGAAAGCATGGGTTCAACCCACCAAGGATCGTATGAGGGGATCGGCGTCTGCAACTCGAGATCTAGAAATCAAGAACCACGCATTCCAACAACTTCCGAGGTTCTATGGCTTATCAAGGGAAGATGTGATGGGGTACTTGCACGATATCGATGATTTCGTCAACCAACTCCCACGACCCGGAGCTGAAATAACAACGGATGAGTTGAGGATGAAGGTTTTTGCTATGGGACTTGGCGACAGAGCCAAGTCATGGTTGAGTTCTTTACCAGCAGGCTCGCTGGACACTTGGGAGAAGGTTTTTTCAGCTTTCATGGAGAAATACTTCCCTCACACCTTGACTACCGCGCTAAAGGCGCAGATCACTGGATTCAAGCAGGACTATGATGAGACCATCTACACCGCGTTTGAGAGATTTCAAGATCTCACGAACAAGTGCCGTCACCATGGTTTTGAACTTTCTGACCTAGTCCAACACTTCTACAATGGACTAACCTTCGAGAACCAACAAGTGGTGGATTTCCAATGCCGAGGCAATATTTGGGAGGAAACCGCAAAAGCCGTCTGGGCAGTTTTCGAAAGGCTTGCTAAGGGTTCCAGTTCAAGGACCCAAGAGCAATGGTTAGGAGACGTGGACCTGAAGCTCCACCGACTCAAGAAGCCCCTATGTATAGGGGGAATGGGGATCAATTCGAGTGCTTTACCAACGAATTGAAGCAAGTCCTCAAGAGCGCCACCGGAACAACTGTTTCGAACGATGTATGCCGAATATGCAAGAACTATGGGCATGGGGCTCATATGTGTAGATCGGAGCTTGCATATGATGATGGCAACTGGGCTCGAGGAGGCGAAGAAGAAGCCTTTGCTACGGAGTTTGGTACTCAAGAAGTTAGCTACGGACAAGACGATAGAAACCCTCGAGGTGGATTTTGGAGAAGAGGATTCCGAAACAATTAAGGATATGTACCGGCTAACCAAACTTATGGCCCTAACCAAGACCGTAGCAGGTTAAACTATGGTAATGATCACTGCAAAAACCCCGCTCCGAAAGAGCCACCGAAGTCGAAGTCGGCTCAACTGATGGAGAACTTGCAAAAGATGGTTGATCACACACAAAGTTTTCTCAAACGTTATGAAGAAGATTCCGAGAAGACTAGGGCAAGGCTCGATAGGTTGGAAGAGAGCACTAGGCTTGCCCATCAAAAGATGCAAGAGTTGATCGACCGAGGAGCAAGTAGGGAGCAAGGCAAGCTGCCTAGCAACACTGAGAAGTCGATGTCCATCACCTTGGTGGGTGATCTACCTGTTGAAATCACCATCAAGAAGGTTGGTAAGTGCGAGAGTTGCAAGAGGGAAATGCCCCCACCAGCCGAAGAAGAAGAGACGGACTTTGGTACTAACAAGGGTGAAGAGGAGCAAGAGGATCCCGAGCCACTCCCTCAAAGTTTCGATGTTAAGGTCGGGATTGGGGAGCTTGAAGATGTCCGAGCCACACTAGACACAGGATCCTACTCTAATGTGCTCCCTTTGAATGTTTTCGAGAAGAGTAACCTTGGAGAATTAACTGTGCATAAGGCTATTGTGCAACTAGCGGATGGATCCCTTGTGAAACCCGAAGGCGTTGTGAAGAATGTATTAGTCAAGATTGGTGAAGCTTCTGTCTACACCGATTTTGTAATTATGCCGGCGTAAGCACCAGGAACGGGGGATGTCATACTCTTAGGACGAACATTCTTGACTAAGCTACGCTCCGTGATGGACATCTACCAAAGAACTTGCACTATTGAAGTGGATGGCAAGCAACATGTGTTGCAAGCCATATCCGATCCACCTGATCCACCTGATACTTCTAACACTACAATGGTCTTAATGTCTATGTTCATTCTTATTCACAGGATCGAGACATGGGAAGGAGATTCGTGAGGGGAAGTCTAGTACCCTCAGAAAGAAAAGATAGGCGAAGACAGGAGTCGAGTCAGAGACTTTAAACAATGGCGCTATCCGGGAGGCAACCCGGGGTTTTTTATCGCTTTCTTTACCGCTTTATTGCATGCATTCATACTTGAACAATTTGCTTTTCATATGTGAATTTGTTCGTTTATGTGTCGTATGTGCTTATGTTGTGTTCGAGTGCGATTTTTCGAGTGATTTTTTGAGGAAAATGGTTTTCGGGGACTACAAACCGCATTTTAATTCGAAACGATCGTCTCCCCACCTCAGGAGGTGGGGGGCGAATCGCCCCACGTCCAGAGCGCGCGCGCGCTCCGGACGTGCGGGGCGGTTCACCCCAGGTGTGGGGCGAATCGCCCCACGGCCTGCAGAGTTGAAAAAACGGGGATTCTCCCCATTTTTCCTCATTTCTCTTCTCCTTCTTCACTTAAACTCAAAAAAATCCTCCATTTTCACAAAACCTTCAAACCTTCATAACTTCTTCATCTTTCCATCAATTTTTGTGTTCTTTAGCTTCAATCGAAGCCCGTTACGTGCTCTTTCTTTTCATCCGAACAAATCTCTTCCTAGTTCATTCAAACTCCGGATTTGAGGTATTATCACATGAACCCTAATTTTTCAAATTTGGGGTTTTTTTTTGATTTATGCTTCAATTAAGCTTGTATGATGTATGGGTTGATGTTTTATGTGATTAGATTCGTTATTCATTATCAATTGCATGTTCAATTAGGCTTGGTTTATTGATTTGAAATTTTTGCTATTAGATGATATATCTTGTTAGGGAATGTATCTCTTACTATCATTCCATGCTTAAACATGTGTTTGTTGATATGATAATGATGAATGTATTGGTAGAATTCATGATTTATGGAGTTGAAGATTTATGTTGGATTTTTTGATTATTATGGTATGGATTGAACCTTGTGATTCAAGGCATTTGTTGTTTAGCAAGAGCATAATGTGATATGTTATTGTAGTAGTTACATTGATATGTTGCGTAATGAAATAGCTAGACTAGACTTTGGGTTTTTGAGGAGTTGGATTTTTGAAAATATTGCTCGTTTGTTCGCTCGTCTATTTACGTATGCATAGGTCTGTTTTGCATCGTACAAGATACTAATTGCTGTTTGTAGGAATCATGGCACCGAGATCGAGGAGAGCCGGCACGAACAGAAAGGGGAAGGGAGTATCTTCAAGCTCCCAACCATCTCACCATATGTACGAGTTATCTGTAGCTGCGATAGAGGTGCGTCAAAGGGTAGAAGCGGAGCTGGCCGACGGGGGGAGATCGATCATCCCTGACAGGAGGATTGATATTCCAGAGTCAGCAGTTGATAAAGCGGGGTATACGACGCTATCACGATTGGGGTCACAAAGGAATTGGGTATGGTACAGTTCCAACAGGTTCAAGGGGTACGACGAGAGCCTCCTCCAAGAGTTCTACACTGGATACACAGATCTCGAGGAGAAGAATGGGGTACTAGTCCGAGGCCTGATAATACCGTGGACACCAGAGCACATTTCTTCATTCATCCATTTGGGGCATCAGGAATTCACAGGGAGCGACCATGCCTACCTGTATTCGAGGGCCTCTAGGGGGATCGGAAGACATATCACAGACGCGATCTGCAACAGGGAGTACCGATATCCAGAAATCGGGGGAGAACCTACACGGATCAGTCAGAGCGACCTTAGCATTGAAGCCAAGGTGATGATGAAATTATGCATCTCCAACTTGATCCCTAGGAAGAATGACTCGTGGATTCAGCCCTACTACGCCGAGCTCCTCTACTGCCTGATAGACAGGCATTAGATCGACATAGGGCACATTATGTGTAACGCCCCATATTTTTGTTATTTATTTATTTTAATTATTTAATTATCTGAATAATTTATTTTATTTGATAATTATTTAATTCTTTTCCCGCACAAACGAATTCGTCATTAGAGAGTTCACGTAGAACAAATCCGCTCCGTTCCGTTTTGGATCAGCTAGCAAGCTGATTTGAGAGTCCCAAATCGAATTGGTCTTGCTGGCCCAACCTTGTGGCCCAAGTCTCTTTTGCCCATCTGATGATCCATTACTCCAAAAACCCTAAACCTAATTAATTTCTCACCTTCCCTCTTCTCCTTCACTTCACGCCACCATCACGAGATAAGAAGAAAACTCTTCTTGCCAGCCAAAACCGTGACCTTGGTCACTTCATTTCATCATCAAACTTCAACATCACCTTATATCCTCATCTCTACAACCTCATCCATAATTATCCTCCACCATAATCATCACTCTTTATCATCATCATCAACCCATCTCATCATCCTTCTTTCTCGTCGGCCATCATTAGCAACCGACCACCATCATCGTACAACGTCATCAACCGGATCTTCTCCGGCTCCGTTCGTGCTTGCTCGCTGCTCCGATTCGGATCCCGTTTTCTCTCCGGTAAGCTCCGTACGACTCTAATTTCGTTTGTTGGTTCGAATCTCGGTTGAGATTTTTATTTTGGTTTTTAGGTTCGTTGATTTCTGTCCGTTACAGTGCCGACCCGCTCCGATCCGTACCGCTGCTCTGTCCCGTTTTGACTCCGCTCACTCGGCTCTGTTCCGTTTCCTTACGGTAAGTAGTATTCGTCTCTGTCCCGATTCCGGATTCAAGTAACGTTCGAATCTCGATTTAACTTCTCATATTTCTACTTTCGTTTTACAGTTCGAATCACTCCCTTCCTGACTGAAGGTATATTTTTGTACCCTTTCGTTTTTCTTTCTTCTTCTTTTTCGTTTCTATTTTGGACCGTTTTACCCCTGGCCGTTTTGAGAGTTGACCGTTATACCTTTGAATCGAACCTCGTTATGACAAGTTTTTACCCCTGGACGTCTTTGGGCTATTGACCGTTTTACCCTTTCGAATATTCTGGACAGTGTTGACCGCTTGACTTTGTTTACTGGATTGACTGTTGGATTGACTGTTGACCGTGGACCTAAGTTTCTAAAATTTCAGAATTGTCCCTGTTGACTGTGAATTGACGCTTTTGCCCTTGGACAGATTTTGGACTAGCTACTTAGGTTTGATTGTTGTCTGTTGACCTTTTTCCTTCCCATCTTGGGTTGTGAAACTGCGTAGTATTTACGTAATTATTAAACTGATTTTTGCGAAAATGATTGAGCTTTTAACCTTTCTATTTAATGAGCAACCGAACTGTTTTGAGTATTTTAGACGAACCGTTTCAAGTTTGTTGTTTTCTAAAAGTGACCTTCAAGTCATTCTCCTCAAAGTTTTGCTGCTAAGTGATTGACTGGCCTAGTTGGTTTAGTAAGGTTTAGTTTAACCTTAAGGTCTTGACTTGGAACCCCACCTTCGCAACCTTTTCTTCGACCTTTTAACTTTTACAGTTTCGACTTGCCTTTCGAATCCTAGATAGTAACTAGTCGTTTTCTATATAGGTGATCAGTCCGTTATTCCGTAATTCGTTGTTCTCTCCGTGGTTCTTGCTCGCACTATTTAAGGTGAGTGTTACTGTCGGTTTTCTAAAACTACAAGGAAGTTATGTGTTAATTGCCTACTATATTACTGTACTTACTGTTTGTTCCTATTTCATATGTATGCCTACACGCATGTTACTTTCATAAGTTTAATCGCACGTTTGAAATGCTATGCACGATTGTCTTAATTCACCGAACTTCCTTCATTGATTATTGCACTGTACTATTATATGATATTGTTTGCTGTCTTACTGACTCTTCAACTGACTACTGCCTTCTTAACTGACCATTGTTTTCTAATGCCTTTCTCTATTTCCGAGCATTGTTTTAATGTTAACTGTTGACCGGTCGATTAGGTTGATAAGTAGGTAGGCTTGGGTAGTGTTGACTATCAGGTTTATTTACGAGTCACCTAGTCTAATCCCTTAAGACGCGAGGCAGAAGAAGCTGAGGTCTATTTGGGTCGTAGGACTTCTCCTAAACGTACGCAGGACATTGTACTGGCTAGAATTGAATTCCTTCTAGACGGGGTGATAAGGGCTATTGGGAGTAGGAGCAATAAGGCGGGCTGCACCAACTGTTACTGAACTGTTTTCAAAACAACTGACTTACCGTTTTCTGACATCTTAAACGATTGATTTGCTTGTTTACTGAACTGATTGTTATCTGAATTTACTGCCTGTAATTTGCATGTCTTTAAACTGAAAGATCTTCTACAAAATTGCATGAAATCAACCTTGCATGAGCACCACTGAGATCCTTTATCTCACCACTCTTTTCAAAATACTTCCTTGTAGGTTCGTCTACCGATGAGCTCTAGTAGGCGTCTGGCGACTCGAGAGTGTGGGGGATTATTGGTTTTGGGTTGTTTTCAAATAAGAAGAAACTTTGTCTTCACTTGTTATTTTCCATTGAACTTCAGCATCTTTTAGCTTCCGCATTTATTTCTCTTGAATTGTAAGCTCGTTTGAGAGCCAAAACCTTTACTTACCGTATTTTTTTAAAAGACCGTTCGATTTTCCGATTTAAATATTATTTTCCGATTCAAATATTACTTTCAAAATTACCGTACCGTTACATTATGTATGAGGAGTACGAGCGCCATTGGGAAAAGAAGAGGAAGCCTTTCATCTTCCCAAGCTTCATCACAACCTACTGCAAATATCATGGGGTCGATGATATTGAGGAGGGGGATTGCGAGGTCGCTGCCCTTTCACCCTCGACCATTGAGGTGCAGCTGACTAGGTATCAGTTGAAGAACCCCACGGCTGCCGCTGCTGATGTAGGAGCACCTTTCCAGCCGAGTGATTCCGATCGTGAGGATGCTATGGAGGCCGATGTTGGCCAAGCCCCTATCCCAGATATCCCGTTTGTCCATAGAGCACCGCATGCTCCGCCTCGAGCACCACATGGGTCTAGAGGATTTGACTTCTCTGAATTCCGTACCTACCTCGACTGCCGTTTCGACAGAATTGATGCCAACAACGCGGCTATGCGACAGGACCTCGACAGGCACATTGTCCAGCACAACCGCGATTGGGAGATATTCGAGGAGCATCGCCGAGAGGATAGGCAACAAATGTGGGAGCAGCAACAGCTCATCCAGCAGCAGCAGGAGGCTCTACGTCAGTCCAATGAGCTCATGTCCGACATGTGGAGGGACTTTTATGGGGATTACCATCCCGATGATTAGTCCTTTCACATGACCACTCTCAGCCAACCGGGGCCAAACCGTTCGGTAACATCTAGTATCACTTCTTATTTCTCATTCTCTTTTGCTAGGGGCTAGCTTAAGAATCGTAAGGGGGATGGGATGTGAACCGTGATGTTAAGTATTGTTTGGTTTTGTGTTGATTAGTATCTTGTTCTTTGATCTTTGTTTGCATTTGCATTTTGCACGTTTACCGCTTTCTTAGATTTTTTAGGTTGCATTCACTACATTCATCCTAGGATAGTCTTGCATGTTTTATATGGAGTTTATTGCCGAATTTTTTGAACTTTTTTATTGGATTGATCAACTAACTATGCCATTAATCGTATGCTTCATCTCTATGAATTTGTTTGAGGTTTTTCTCGCTTGGCTTGTCACATTTATGTATTGCACTTAGTTAAGCTTGGTAGTCTCGACATCACTTAGCGGTGTTTTCTCTACTGCGATTCACGAAGGCCTTTATAATAGGATGATGCATGTTAGGGTCTTATGGTTGTTTTCCCGAGTAATTATGTACCTAAGAGGCGACAAGTCTTCACCATGCTTTGAGATTGCTAAATGCCTAGGAAGGAGGTAGTGTGATCCTTTGTTTATAACCTATTCTTCCGAATAGGTTCGGGGAGGGGGTTACACCATCGTTAGACTTGTTTTCGTTTTTCATTTCCGTATCGTGAGTTTATTTTTCCTTTTCGGTAAATTTTGTACTCCAACCTATTCTTTCGAATAGGTTTGGGGAAGTCGTGTGAGTCATTTTGTTTCTCTTTTTGTTATGCTACTGCTGGCTAGAAAAAATCGAAAAAAAAGAAAGAAAGAAAAATTCTAGAAAAAAAGAGGAAAAAGAAAAAAGAAAAAAAGAATCTGGAAAGAAAAAAAGAAAAAAAAAGAAAAGACCCTAAAAAAGCAAAGAAGGGTCCAAAAAAAGAAAGCCAAATAGCAGTTAGCAAAGTGTTGTGTCTCATCTTCCAATTCTTGTGCGTAATCGTGTTGTAATTTTCTATTTTTTGTCTTTTGTTTTTGAGTGTCATCTGTTCTAGACCACCCTCGTCCTGCCATTCAGGAAGTGGTGAGTAGCTTAAGACTTTACTTAAGAGATGGGTAGAATATGGGAGTGTTATCTTTTATAGGGAACCCTCCTTCGTTTGATGAGAGTCAGTACTGGTTCGACCTCTTTTGAGGAAAAGTCTTAACATGGTGGAACAGCAGTAAGTCCTCAGTTTCATAGGCATGGGACAACCATTCGTATCTTAGCATGCTTCATTACGTCGTCACTGACTAGGTCCAGGTAGAGAATGTTACGAGAGACTATCTTGTCTTGACATAAGTGCTTATGTGGATGTGTATAAGTCAATCGAGGTATTCTTCAACCTATATTCATGCTTTGATTTATATGGTTTTTGTTCATACGTTTTTTGGTAGATTCAGTAGATTAGTTCATTTTATTTGGCATGAGACTCCATTTTGTGTCTTGCATTGTTTTTTGCATTAGAGTCTAGCTTAGTTGCTTGAGGACAAGCAAAGGTTCGGTTTGGGGAGTTTGATGAATGTGTATTTTACACTTTCATTTGAGTCTTTTTCACCTATTTTAGCTATCCTCTATGTTAATTTAGCTATGTTTTAGTGCATTTTATTAGAATAGTGTCACGTTTCCCTTTAGATTTTATTTTACAGGTTTTGGTTGAAAATCAAGGATTTCCGGGCAATTATATTGAAGTTGACAAGGAATTGGTGTTCCAGAAGCCTATTTGGAGTATCTGAAGTTTTCCGGATAGGATTTGGAGTCTAGGGGTCGAATCTGGAGGTTAGAAGGCCACTAGAAGACAGAAACCGAGTCCGAAAAGGGGAAGAAATCCAAAAACGCGTCGAAAACGCGGAATTCCGCGAAAAAGTCTCCGGGGCGAACCGCCCCACACTTATTCGAGGCCTATATATAGTTGCTCAGATTTTCTCTGAAATTCATACTTTTCCAGACCTACTTTCTCACCTTTCTCTGTAGTTTCAAGTAGGGACTTCCCAGAGCCTGTTCTGGGGGTTCGTAGCTTAGGAGACTCTTTTTTATAGCAGTTTGGAGCTTGTAGGATCGCAATTCTTCGGAGATTGACAACCTTCGGTAACATTGTATCTTACAGTTTATTCTACTTATTTTTTATATCTTTCAACATGTTTTCTTCTATGATTTATGTTGATTGCATGCCTATTATGAGTAGCTAAACTTATCGTTGGTGGTAGTATGTGAATTCTTAGCGAAGGGAAGATAATCATGCTAATGGCTATATCGCGCATTATACTCCGTGTTATTGCTTTATTTCGTTGATCAGGCTCAGCCTAAATTCTCGTATGTTGTATTAATTATTATGCACAATTGGACCCTCGTCGACCTATTCGTGAGTTTATCTTCGTTGTGTTGAATAATTACGGAACACAATTGGACAATAGTGATTGACTTGTCAGTATCTTTATCTTCGTAGTGCTTAATAATTGCAACAGGACATTAGGAGATCTCCATGCAAGACCGAGGAATTTACGCATGATTATCGACCCGTTATGCTTTGAAGGATCATACTATCACCAATCTCCATTATCTGCTAGAAACCCCTTTGCTATTACATCTGCTGTTTTATATTCTCTAGTTAAATAGATAAAGCTAGTTATAGTCCTGAGAACGACGCTCGAGTCATTCTACGGCTACACTACGGTTTTTGTTGTAGTTGTGGATTGCATTTGGCTAAATAACAAATTTATTTGCTGAATCGAGACCCGACAAATCTCCGTTCATCAGTATACTCTACACCGAAGTGTCTATGGGAACCGGTAAGTTGTCGAAGTGATGCCAGTCGTCCTTTGTACTTACAGGACTTTATCATCACATTTGTTGCCCCATATCCTTGGTGGACCCGTCGATGTCAGCTCTGAATAAGCAGCTGACCTAAGACACGATCCAGGATTATGGCTACATACAAATGGGGATGATAAGTGATTCTGTGAAGGATTCATCTCTCAAGTGTAGCTCAGGAGAGCACTGCTCATAGTCTGCATAGTTGTGTTGGTAAAGTCACTGGCCAGTGCAAATGATATATTATGATGGCCATAAGTATATCTTAACCAAGCAACTCCCTGAGACGCCCGTGGATGTATTATTGGGATAGACACTTCATCGATCCTAGATACATTCGAGCAAGTCAGATGAAGGGACGTTACCATCGCCGCGTTAAGCGCAACAGGCTTCGCAACGAAAGGGTTAGCTTTGAGAAACCTCTCAAACGTCCTCACGTATTAATATTGCAAATGGAACCGTCTAGGAATTCCATGTTGCCTAGTCTAGGACTTTCTTAATACGATGAGGCCCTATGGGTCACACTATGTGGTGATTCAGCTTATCAGAATATCCTTGAAGATGGAATCGCAATTGATGGATTATAATTGATTTGAAATTAATTATAATATTTGGTGGCTCAATTAATGATTTGGAATTATTAATTGAATTGGCTAATTAATTGTATTTTATGTAAATACAATTAAAGATTATATTTTGGAAATATAATAGAGGTTTGATTAGAAAGGATATGTTAATTTAGAATTAACATATGCACTTGGGTAAAATCTACTTGGAGTTTGAATTGCCTTAGAAATATAAGTGGGTCCCAAAATTGGGACCCACCTCCCGTAGGACTGGGCGCGTGCGCGCTCATGGATAAGGTAGGGGAAGGAGTTCGACTCCTTCCTCTATTAGAAGTCCAAGGGATAAGTTAGATTTTCCTGATTGAGTTTTAATTTGATTGGGAATGAATCTAGACTTGATATTGGTTTCCTTGTGCGATAAGAATTAGATTCTTATTCCTTTACGAAGTCTAATTGCTTATGTTTTAGGCTTCTATTGACTACTATATATAGTAGACTATTAGAGAGCTTTGGATACAGTTTTGCACACAGTTATTCTACCCAGTTTTCTTAGAGAAAATAAAAGCTCTCCCCTCCTCTCTAAAGCCACACGCGCGCGCCACCTCTGCCGGAGGAATCGCCGCCCCGTCTTCTTGGTCACACAAAGAATATCCTTGCATTCTTCTGATAGGCTGTTCATCCGTGGATACCAAGGTTGAGGTTCTAGGAGCTGGAAACTAACTCTTATTGTCTTGCAGATATACAGAGTATTGCAGATATCTTCGACTTCGACGAAGGAGAAGAATAACCGGAATATTAAGAAGACTTGGAAGCTGCTTTGGAAGTAAGGTTAGTCTTGTAATTGACGTGTTTATATATATACGACATATGCATAATCAATTAACCTGTATGTTAAGAAATTTTTTGAAATTCCGCTGCGTACCCTAGGGGTAACTCTGACCATATTTTCTTACAGTGGTATCAGAGCCAGGTTAATTGATTACGTATATACGTATATATATATTGTATAATTTTGTAGATATGTGGATGCAATTGATTCTATGATTAATTCGATTTTCAAAAGTTTTGTTTTTTATATAAATTTAGAATTTATATTTTTCAAAAAAAAAAAAATATATTAAATATATATATTTTTGACCAGGCCGCCTGCGGTACCGCAGGCGCCGTGCCCGCGGCACGGGCGCTAGGCGCCCGGGTACCTGCCTGACGCAGGTACCCGCGGCCTGCGGACGCAGGCGCCCGGCGACCGGGGCGCCGGATGCCTGCACCCGCGACAACGGTACCTGCGTGCCGCGTGAGCCAGTCTCCCAGGACCGCGGCGCCGGTACCAGCGTGCCGCGGGCGCCGGGCGCCCGGGGCCGCGGGTACCATAGGGACGGGACTAGGTCCCGTCCCATATTTTAATAAATATATATATTTTTTCGGGTTGGACCCAAAATCGAATTTTGAAAGTTTTGAGGATTGAATTTTATATTTGGAAACTAAATATGATTTAATTGTAATTGTTTTTAAACTAGAGGGGTTAAATTTAATTAGTATAATGTTAAAGGGCTTATTTGTAATTTATCAATTTATTGTTTATTGCAAATTAGTCCTTCTACTTTTGAATTTTAGATTTAACACCTCCAAGGTTTTAAAAATTACAATTAAGTCCTTCGGGTTTTCGAAAATTGCTACTTGGTCAATAGAATTTTCGATTTTTCAATCTAGTCCAAATTTTCAATTATTTCATAGAGATTATAAGTATGGGATTATAATTTTCATAATGAAATTATGAAGTCATTTGTCATTCACATAGGCTACTTCTTTTTTCATATGCTCGATATGCTATTGTTTGACAATGCATGTTTAAATACCAAGTATTTTACATTCCATTCGACCGCTATGCATGTGAGGGTAGGCGGCGCCCTCTTATATGTCGGACCGCATATTTTATGTATGGGTAGGCGGCACCCATTATGTGCTTGACCGCGTTTAGAACTAGAATGGATAGGTGACATCCATTACGTGTAGACCGTTCATGCATGATGGGTAGGCGGCGCCCCTATTTGTTTGTAGATGACTGATAACAACCCTCAAGCTACAAGCCCCAACCAATATAAGTACAGAAATATATATATGTATGTATTTCTGAGATGCTTTCCATAGGGTGCTTTAATTCTGAACTTTCATTGCGTTTTCTTGTATTGGCGACCTCGTCTTACAGACTCGCAGTGATCGTCAGATTAGAGTAAGCCTATGGTTATGACTTACTGCATATTATATATAGTGACCTCGATAGGTACAGTATGCAGGGCATCGGGTTAAATTAGATTTAACAACCAAGAGTTGCGTGACGCAATTGGATAGTCCTACCGGTCATATTATGCTATGCGACCAGCCCCCGTTGGAGTATAGCATAGTATGGATTTGGATATTGGCCACTACGGTAACTTGTTGGACATTACCCGTATGTTTGTTGTGGGGGCAAGCATATGTGAAAATAGTGGGAGCTAAACAGCTAAAGGACCTTGTTGTTTAGTTATGTTGACTGTGTATTTAGAAATAATACTTCAATAGTTGATTTATTATTTTCGTTCTATATTATTTCTCCTTAGGATATTAGAAATGGTGAGTATCTCGCTCCGTGCTGTCTTAGAGAAGCAAATTTTGACCGGACCAAACTTCCTAGATTGGATCAGGAATATACGTTTGGTGCTGAGGTACGAAAAGATTGAGTACGTCTTGGACGAGGTCATTCCCGTGTGCCCCGAAAATCAGACTGTCGATCAGGTTGCTGCTTGGAATCAAGCCAACAAGGCAAAGTCTGATAAGCATCTTGAGGATGCTAGATCCGCGCAGTGTATTATGCTGGCGGCAATGAGCAATGAGCTGCAAAGGCAACATGAAAGCATGTTGCCGTATGAGATGCTGAAGCATCTAGAGTCGCTCTTTAAGACGACAGCTAGAAGTGTTGAATTTGATTTGATCAAAGAGATACACAGATGCAAGCTCAGTGAAGGAGGGAACATGTCTGAACATGTTCTCAAAATGATTGGTCTCTTTGAAAAGCTTGCCGATGCCGGCGTTAAGCTAGATAACAAGATCATGGTGATCTTTGTCCTTCAATCATTGCCGAGTTCATATTCGCAGTTCATCATTAATTACACGATGAATGCGAAGGACGTAACACTACCTGAACTTCATAATCTGCTGAAGACATATGATCAAACTCTTCCTAAGAAGGAAAAGTCGATCATGCTTGTTGGGCAATCGTCTAACCCAAACCCAAGAAACAAAGGTGCTAAGGGTAAGGGAAAGTCGGGAGTCTTTTCTGTAAGCAGAAAGGACATTGGAAGAAAGATTGCCCTAAGCTTAGGGCAGATCAAGCTAAGCAGCCATCGACTTCTGGCTCAGGTAGGTTTGTTATTGAAATGAACATGACTACTTTTGACTCCAATGGTTGGGTATTAGATACAGCCTGTGGCTCACACATTTGTAATAATGTGCAGGGGCTAATTGATCACAGGCTAGTCAAGCAAGGTGAAATCGACTTGCATGTTGGGAACGGCAATCCAGTTGAAGCCAAACGCGTTGGACGCAGCAAGATAGATTTACCTTCGTGATAATGTTTATTTTGTTCCATCCATTGTCAGAAATATTATTTCCATTCCATTGTTAGACAATATGGGTTTTTCCTTTCGATTTGCGAGTAATACTTGTTATTTTTCATTAAATGATCAGTATTGTGGAAAAGCTCGCTTGGTGAATGGTTTATATATTTTGCAAAGTAGTCAACCTTTATATCAAATACATAACAAACAACCGTCTTCAAGTAGGAAGAATAATCCATCTTATCTATGGCATTGTCGGCTAGGCCATATCAATGAAACACGGATTCAAAGACTAAGGAAGTTGGACTACTTAGAACCATTTGATTTTGAATCATATGGAACATGTGAATCTTGTGTTAAGGGTAAGATGACGAACAAACCTTTTGTTGGACAAGGTGTTCGTGCCACTCGCTGCTTAGAGCTCATACATACCGATGTATGTGGACCTTTTAAAGTCCATGCGCGTGGGGGTTATCCTTACTTCGTTACCTTTACGGACGATTTCTCAAGGTATGGATATATTTATCTTATGAAGAATAAATCCGAGACCTTTGGGAAATTCAAGGAGTTTAGGAATGAGGTCGAGAATGAATTGAACCTAAGGATAGTCACTCTTCGATCAGATCGAGGAGGTGAATACCTTAGTGAAGAATTTATCGACTACTTGAAGGAAAATGGAATTCAATCGCAATGGACTCCTCCTGGAACACCACCGTTAAATGGTGTGTCTGAGAGGAGGAATCGAACCCTGTTAGACATGGTAAGATCAATGATTGGATTCTCGACTCTTCCAAAGTATCTGTGGGGATATGCACTACAAACTTCAATCTTCATTCTGAACCGTGTACCATCTAAATCAGTGGAGAAAACTCCTTACGAGTTGTGGAAGGGAAAGAAGCCTTCACTAGGCTATCTTAGACCTTGGGGCTGTCCTGCGATAGTCAAACTGATGCTCACTGATAAGTTAGATGCCAAGGGTGTCAAAGTATATTTCATAGGCTATCCTCGTCAGACGAGAGGCTATGAATTCTATCATGCTGAAGATCACAAGGTGATCGTATCTAGAAACGTGAAGTTTTTAGAAGCTGAATACCTCGAAGAAGAGAGGTTAGATGACATGATAGAACTTGAAGAAATTCAAGACTTTGACACGCGCGAACATGAGGTCTCTAAATCTTCTGATTTGGAATCAAGTTCAGTGGAAGCTTTCGAAGCAGACAAGGGTGATGATATGACACTTTCTAGGCATGTCATAGTCAGTGGGAGTCCTGTGATTAGATCAACAGTTGAAACCACACCAATAGAACCCGTTGTCAACCAACCTGTGCAACAAGTTGCACAAGAGCAGCCTCCCGCAAGGGAACATGGTCGCGCCCAGCGACCAGCTGCATCAGTACCCACTGATAATGTTCGTGTTACACGAAGCCGGAAAAGAAAAGCACCAGAACAAGTCGAGCTCCGTAGGTCGAAGAGGATCCTAAAAGGACCTCAGAAGCAAAGCCTTATGATAGAAGACATCAGTGAACTTGATGTCGGTTTATCAGATCGGGAAGATCCCGAGACCTACAAAGAGGCAATAATTGATATTGACTCAGACAAATGGCAAGAGGCCATGGAATTAGAAATGGATTCAATGTACCAGAACCAAGTTTGGAACTTGGTAGACTTGCCCCAAGGGGTTAGACCTATTGGGTGCAAATGGGTCTTTAAACGAAAGACAGATGCCAATGGCAAGGTACAAACGCACAAAGCTAGGCTTGTGGCGAAAGGCTACACGCAAAGGTATGACATCGATTACGATGAAACCTTTTCACCGGTAGCAAAATTGAACTCCATTTGAATTCTACTTGCAATAGCTGCCTACTATGATTATGAAATCTGGCAGATGGATGTAAAGACTGCCTTCCTCAATGGCAACCTTGAGGAAGAGGTCTATATGGTACAACCGGAAGGTTTTATTAGTAAAACTAGGTCAACTGCTGTATGCAAATTACAAAGATCCATCTATGGGCTAAAGCAAGCGTCAAGGAGCTGGAATATCCGCTTTGATGAAGCTGTCAAATCGTTTGACTTCATCAGAAGCAAGGAAGATCCCTGTGTCTACGCTATACACAGCGACAAAGGAGTTGTTTTCATGATCATTTATGTAGATGACGTTTTGATCATGGGAAACAATGTCTCTATGCTAGAAGAGACTAAAGTTTGGTTATCAAGTACCTTCTCGATGAAGGACTTGGGTAAAGCGAACTACATCTAGGGATCAAGATCTTTAGAGATAGATCCAAGAGGATGTTAGGAATGACACAGTCCACCTACATCGACAAAATACTGAAGCGTTATAAGATGGACGACTCAAAGAGAGGCTTTCTCCCAGCTAGGCATGGGATTGTCTTATCAGTTAAGGATGGTCCTAAAACTGATGAAGAAAGAAATGCAATGAGTCGTGTGCCCTATGCTTCGGCAGTAGGGTCTATAATGTATGCAATGAATTGCAGAAGGCCCGATGTGGCATATGCGCTTAGTGTCACTTGTCGACACCAACAGAATCCAGGAGTACCTCACTGCACTGCTGTAAAGAACATTCTTAAGTACCTTCGACGGACTAAAGAGATGTTCTTGCTGTTTGGTGGAGAACCAGAATTAAAGATGTCTGGGTATGTCGACGCTGGATTTGAATCAGATCCTGATGACTTTAAGTCACAGACATGATACGTATTCAAATTGAACGGAGGAGCTGTCTGTTGGAAGAGTTCTAAGCAAGCCACGGTTGCTGACTCATCCACAGAAGCCGAGTACATTGCTGCATCACTGGCTCTAGTCCAAGTGGGAGATTGATAGTGTATATGTCCTAGTGACAGTCCTTACTAAGGGCATAGTGCCCTTATAGAGGGCATATATGTACTATTACACAGGTCAACGTAATATAATATATGTTTGTTGCATTTTACTATTGAGTATCGCTTTCATATTTATATTACACCAGGCATGCAGCATGTCATATCTCTATTACTGTCTGTATTGATATTAAACATGTCCCCTCGGATAGATGACCGGTCACACAGATAGTGGGAGCTATGTGAGTTATCATCTATCCCAAACTCTCCCTAGTCGAGGTTCATCTCGGATGTAGGGGTCTGAATGAACCAGACGAGACTAGTATGCGTGGAGGTTATACTTGTTGGAGCAAGTGTGAGCCGATCCCACGGCCACGGAACGGATTGTTGGACAATCGAGAAACGTTCCCATAACTGCGCATAGTTGTTCGAAGAAGGATTATCGAACAATGGAAGTACCCACCGGACACTCCCATCGATGTATACTCTACACCGAAGTGTCTATGGGAACCGGTAAGTTGTCGAAGTAATGCCAGTCGTCCTTTGTACTTACAGGACTTCATCATCACATTTGTTGCCCCATATCCTTGGTGGACCTGTCGATGTCAGCTCTGAATAAGCAGCTGACCTAAGACACGATCCAGGATTATGGCTACATACAAATGGGGATGATAAGTGATTCTGTGAAGGATTCATCTTTCAAGTGTAGCACAGGAGAGCACTGCTCATAGTCTGCATAGTTGTGTTGGTAAAGTCACTGGCCAGTGCAAATGATATATTATGATGGTCATAAGTATATCTTAACCAAGCAACTCCCTGAGACGCCCGTGGATGTATTATTGGGATAGACACTTCATCGATCCTAGATACATTCGATCAAGTCAGATGAAGGGACGTTACCATCGCCGCGTTGAGCGCAACAGGCTTCGCAACGAAAGGGTTAGCTTTGAGAAACCACTCAAACGTCCTCACGCATTAATATTGCAAATGGAACCGTCTAGGAATTCCATGTTGCCTAGTCTAGGACTTGCTTAATACGATGAGGCCCTACGGGTCACACTATGTGGTGATTCAGCTTATCAGAATATCCTTGAAGATGGAATCGCAATTAATTTGGAATTAATTGTGATTGATGGATTATAATTGATTTGGAATTAATTATAATATTTGGTGGCTCAATTAATGATTTGGAATTATTAATTGAATTGGCTAATTAATTGTATTTTATGTAAATACAATTAAAGATTATATTTTGGAAATATAATAGAGGTTTGATTAGAAAGGATATGTTAATTTAGAATTAACATATGCACTTGGGCAAAATCTACTTGGAGTTTGAATTGCCTTAGAAATATAAATTGGGACCCACCTCCCGTAGGACTGGGCGCGCGCGCGCATGGATAAGGTAGGGGAAGGAGTTCGACTCCTTCCTCTATTAGAAGTCCAAGGGATAAGTTAGATTTTCCTGATTGAGTTTTAATTTGATTGGGAATGAATCTAGACTTGATATTGGTTTCCTTGTGCGATAAGAATTAGATTCTTATTCCTTTACGAAGTCTAATTGCTTATGCTTTAGGCTTCTATTGACTACTATATATAGTAGACTATTAGAGAGCTTTGGATACAGTTTTGCACACAGTTATTCTACCCAGTTTTCTTAGAGAAAATAAAAGCTCTCCCCTCCTCTCTAAAGCCACACGCGCGCGCCACCTCTGCCGGAGGAATCGCCGCCCCGTCTTCTGGGTCACACAAAGAATATCCTAGCATTCTTCCAATAGGTTGTTCATCCGTGGATACCAAGGTTGAGGTTCTAGGAGCTGGAAACTAACTCTTATTGTCTTGCAGATATACAGAGTATTGCAGATATCTTCGACTTCGACGAAGGAGAAGATTCACCGGAATATTATGAAGACTTGGAAGCTGCTTTGGAAGTAAGGTTAGTCTTCTAATTGACGTGTTTATATATATAGGACATATGCATAATCAATTAACCTGTATGTTAAGAAAATTTTTGAAATTCCGCTGCGTACCCTAGGGGTAACTCTGACCATATTTTCTTACAAATATTACAAAGAGAAAGCATGCTCTGATGGTTTCGTGTTAGTGGACCACTACGCATTTAATGTAAAGGCTCCACTAACTCGTTGTATCTCTGTTTTACCCTTGCTGAGAGCTCAAAACCATTGAACTTCTCACATAACAGAGATACTATATAAATGAAGAGTTAGAGAAAGACAAAATTCTTTAACTCACATTTCCTTTCTCTGCAAAAATTCCCTATCCTGTGCTCTGAATTATTGTACCTCCGGTCAAAAAGAAAAGCATCTATTTTTCGTAGTCCCCCAATCTTACCTCCTATATAAAGATATGGCTCCCAAGAGACAAACCTCTAAGAACACCAAGTCCTCCAAGGCAGACAGTGCTGGAAAAAGCACTGCTCCTACTCCGGCATCAACTTCGGTGAAAATCGTGTTAAGAAACGACCGAATTACAGAGAGACCCATGCCTCCTGCATATCTCAACACTGAAAAGTGTGAGCAGATGATGCAATGGGGAGGTTTTGCAAAAGAGAAGTATATCCGATACTTCTATGAACAAGAATTAGATGAAGAAAACCTTGACGCATTGAACTACATAAATCAACAAGGACTACTTTTCTTCATCACTGCTCACCCCAAGAAAATGGTGAGTATGTTAGACACTATGGAGTTCTACAATAATGCAGAAATCCAGACCCTTGCTGATGGACAAGGAATCACTGAAAAAGTGATTTCTACAACAGTTCAGGGAAAGCAAATCATCCTGAAATGGATTGATTTAGCAAACATCTTTCAGATTCCAACTACTGGAACTAAAGATGACATCACTGCCACTGATGAAGAAATTGAAGCTTTCTACAGTGATGTCAGAAACGAAAGGATGAAAAACGAGAGATTGCTTCTGTGACTTGGAATAAGCACACAAAGAGGAAGCATCTCTGCCATTCACATGGTCTAGTAGCATTGCTACTAATCAAAGTTCTAGACTACCAAGTCGGAGGAATAGACCAAGTAGGCCTGAGAAGATGGTCGTTGCTGATGCATATCTATGAAAGCAAAACAGACATCAACTGGGCAAAGTACATTTTCAACAGACTTGTTGATTGTGTTACAAAGTTCAAGGTCAAGGTTGAAGACAACACTGTCCCACCTTTGTTCCCGGTGATGTATGGACTGAAAATGTGCTACATCCTTGAACATTACCAGATTTAGCTGAGAAAGCCATTGCCGATTAAGAAATCAGTATGCAACGTGGGAAGAGCTTTCTACAAGCTGAATGGACCCAAGGTTGCTGATAAACAGTCAAGGAAAGCAACAACTGCAAATGTTGTTGAGACTGCTGCTGACAAACAGTCCAAGAAAGCAACAACTGCAAATGTTGCTGAGACTGCTGTTGACAAACAGTCTAGAAAAGCAACAGCTGCAAATTTTGCTGAGACTGCTGTTGATACTGTTGCGGTTGCTGTCACTGTTAGGTAACTTGTAATTTTGATGAGCAATTAACCATGCTAAATTAAGAACAGTCCAATAACTAGTACTCTTAAGGTCCATAGGATTTTAGAATTTTAAGGACATTGTAAAAGAGGAACGTTTGCTGATGACTTAGATAGGTGTTAGATAAGTTATTTCTTTTGTGTATGACGTATTTTATTTTCTGAGAAGAAAATAATTTATTGACACTTTAGCGGATGATGTATTTTATTTTCTGAAAAGAAAATATCTTATTGATGCTTAGATTTAATGAATCTTATTTTCTGAAAAGAAAATGACCTATTGAAGCATTTGCTGAAGATGTATTTTGTTTATTACAAACAAATTATTGAAGCAAATAAGAAACCGGTCAGAATCTTGAAGACTTTTGAAGATCTGATGACTTGAAGACTTGAAGATTGCTGAAGACTGGTAAGGCACGTGTTGCTCAGAAAGTGAAATTTTCAGCAACAGCATTGCATAAGTGAAAATCTGAAAGACAGAGTAGGTTGTGCTTGCTGAAACTGAGAATGAACACTTGCTGATGAACATATGTGACCTCTTGCTGAATGTACGTGATTTTGCGCTCCAATGTTACTGTTTGAATTCTATTCAAATGTGCATTTAATGCAAAGCTTACACGCGAAGGACATGAAGACTAGAAGACAAACAAAGGTTGCTGCTGAAAGTACAAAAGCAAGATAGTGACATGTTAAGGAACAAAAGCCTTAGGATTTGAAATTCAAACGGCTCCTTACTTGCACTATAAATAGAGGTCATCCGGCAAAGAGTTGAAGTGTGTCAACAACGTGATCAAACTCTCACTTGTGCTTAAAAACTCACAAACCTTCAAACACTCTTACTGTCATTGATCCGTTCCAAGACTTAAAGCTTGAAAAAGCTACTTGTGAAGAAGTAGAACAAACTCGGCTAAGAAATTAGTTAAGTGTTCTTTCTTTCGAACAAGAACAAGTCTTGACACCAGAAACAATCAAACTTGTTTACTGCAAAGTATTCCAAGTTGTGTTTCTTAGATTACTTGTTGTTACTGAATAAGTTATAATTAAGTCATCTCACCCCAAAACTCTCTAACTGAAAATACACCCTTTCAGGCGTGATATTCAGGGGGAACTTAATCGAGCAAAGTTTTGCTGATTAAAAGTACCAAGTTTGGTGGAGAACAAGGTTGAAGTTCTCTAGTTTAGGTTGGAGACAAAGCAAGTGTGCTTTGGTTTCTGTTGAATCGCTTTAGATAGGAGATTGTAAGGAACCTCAATCATATCTTAGTGGATTCAGTCCTAGAAAGGACAAAGTGGATTAGTTGAGAGATTACGCCACTCTCAGATACCACTATAAAAGCGTTTGTGTGATTTACTTACTGCATTTAGCTTTCAGCAAATTATATCTGTTTGTACACAGTCACTCACTTCACTTGCTGAAACTCTTTACTTGCTGAAAAAGCACTTATTGTTTCAAAGACTTCCGCTCTCTGATTTAAGTACCAGCAAACCAAGTTACTGGAAAGTAACTTACGCTTGCTGAGAAAGTTAAGTATCAGCAATCTCTTTACTGAAAAGTAATAAGTACTTGCTGAGAAACTTTTTAAACGACAAAAGTTAGAAAAGACTATTCACCCCCCCTCTAGTCTTTTCTTGTTGTTTAAAGGGACCAACAAGTGGTATCAGAGCACGAGGTTCTTTAGCCTTCTGCACTGAACCTAGATCCCCTTAAGTGCTTTCCGTAAATCACTTTCACTTGATCAGTTTGGTAGTGCTTTGCTGACAGGATGTCTTTAGGAGATGCTCCCTTGCTGAAGCTGGAAAATTACGAGAAATGGCGAAACAACATGATGTTACATCTTGAGGCCATTAGTGATGAGATGGTCACCGTCATTAATGATGGACCTATCAAGATCACCAAGGTTGAAAGGAGTTTCCCTCATAGAACCACTGAAGCTGGAAAGGAAACTATCCAAGGCGAACCATCAGATACGGTTGTGCCAAAACCAAGAGAGGAATGGACTTCTGACGAAGCTAAGAGATTCCGTCTTGATGGCCAAGCAAGAAATATCATCATCAGATCAACTCCGGATACCATACAGTGCAAACTGTGGGGTGCTAAGACTGCTAAGGAGGCTTGGAAAATGGTTCAAGATCTTTGTGCTGGATCTGACAAGGAAAACAAACTTGAAGTACTTAAGCTGAAGTTTCAAAACTTTAAGCAAGGTGCTAACGAGTCACTGGAAGACTTGGACTTCAGATTCATAACTCTTGTTAGTGAAATGGCAGCGCTGGGTGTTGGAAATCTTTATTCAGATTCTGGGAAAGTGAAAACTATCATCAGAAGTTTGAATCAAGAATGGATCCATACTCAGAATTTCTATTATAATCAAGGAATGCCTGACATTACACCAACTGAGTTGTTCTCTCATCTTGCTACTGTCAATTATGAGACAAAGCAAAGAGAAAATGTGTTTGCTGAAAAATCGCAAAACATTGCTCTTGCTGCAAAGCCGTCATCTTCTGAAAAGAAGAATGATAAAGAGCCTGCTGATGAAAATGCTTTAGTTGTTAAAAACATGAAGAAATTCACCAGTAAGGAACTTGAAAGGCGAAAAGCAAAAGAGAATCTGAAAAAGCATCTTGGTAATAATTACCATAAGTACAAGAATGATACTAGCTCGCTGAACAAGCAAGCTCAGCAAGCTACATCATCAGAAGAACCAGCAGTTGGAAATGATCTATGTTTTTACTGCAAAAAGCCTGGACACTTCAAAGCTAATTGCCCTCTGCTGAAAAGAAGAAGAAGTTCAAAAGATCTTTCATTGCTGAAGAAAAGAAGAAGCTTCAAGCAAAAATCGATGCATTGTGCATTGAGACAAGCTCCGAAGACAGTGAGGGTGAAAGTTCAGACACCGACGATGAAGAAGCCACTCTAGACGTGGAGATTGGCAAAGAAGTGTGTGGAATAGCTATGGAAGCTTATCCAGATGTGTCGAACTATGAATTCTGCCTCATGGCCGGTCAGGTAAATAATTCTACCTCTGACTCAGATTCAGAAAGTGAAGACGAGATTGACCTTGACAAGATTCAAGGAGAAATTGAAAGATTTGAGAAAACTCTCAGCAAACAGCAAGAAAAACTTCAACTTGCTGAAACTCTGACCAAGCAAACTACTGAAAAGTATGTTTTGCTGAAAGAAGAAACAGAAGAAAAGGATGCTGAAATAAGGCGTCTTAAGAAGTTGATTGCTGAGGCTGCTGAGAAAAATTCTCAAATGGCATTAGAATTAGAAGAGTATCAGTCCTCAATTCTAAAGTTACTTGCTGAAATCCAAGAAATGAAAAAGATGAAAATCAATTTCAAATCCTATGTGGAAGCAAGTAATACGCTGACTGAACTAAACTCTTATTTGAGAGATCCATCTCAGAAAGAAGGTTTAGGAGCAACGTGTGAAGGTGATAACGTAGAAATCTTGAGAAAAGATAAATCACCTATCTCCTTTGTACGTGCTACAGATAGTAGTCCACCAGCAATCTATCAGTTTGGTCAAACTAAGGTTGCTGAAACATGCAATCAAGTACCTATGACCATAAAGCCCGCTGTTGCTACTCAAAGTAACAAGACTTTAAAAGGAAAACAGGTTGCTGAGAAGCAAACTGGAAAGAAAAAGAATGCCGTGAAGCATTCCGCCAAACAAATTGCTGAAAAGCAAGTTGTTAAGTCTAAAGGCAAGATTACCAAAAGTAATCAGAAGTCCTTTGCTGACAAACCTGAATCAAGTAAGGTTGCTGAAGCTAAAGCTCAGCATTCTCCAAAGAGCGGACTCGGTTTCAGAACCAAGCAAAGTCAACTCTTTCATGAGTATAAGCAAAGTCAGCAAAGATACTTCAAAGAGATGAAGAAAACCAAGCCTAAGAGTTCTGAAAAGACTCCTAATGCTAGGACTAGAAGGAACCTTGCTAGAAAAGAACTTACTGAAAAGTATGTTCAGCAAAAAGGTCAACAGAGCAAGACACCACATCAGAAAGTGGATTTGACCAGCACGAGTCAAAAGTCTTTCAGCTCAAAACCTCCTAGTTCCTCAGCAAGTAGAAAACAAGTCAAAGTTGAAAAACTTAAGACTTGGGTTTCCACTGGACGCATTCTTGAACATGTTAATGGACATCCATCATTGGATAATTAACTTGTTTGCTCTTGATTGTGCAGACTGCAGCCACGGAGACAAACGATGCAATCTGGCACTTTGATAGTGGTTGTGGAAAGCACATGACGGGCAACAAGAATAACCTTATAAACTATAGACGGTGGTCTAAAGGTCCAACAATAAGGTTTGCTGGTGGAGGCTCCGGATCTACAAAAGGCTATGGTGATGTGAAGTTGGGATGCATAACCATTTCTGGAGTTCTTTATGTCAAAAATCTTAAGTTTAACCTTTTCAGCATGAGTCAATTTGCTGACAAAGGATACTTCATCGAAATTAAAAGTGATGAATGTAAACTTGTAGATTTTGAGACTAAAAAGGTTATAATGATTGCAAGAAGATCAGGAGGCTTGTACACCGTTGATTGGTCTTCAGCAAACGTTGAAAAATGCCTTGTCTCAGATCATGATTGCCTTGCTGAAAAAGCATGGTTATGGCATAAACGAACAAGTCATCTAAACTTCAAGACGCTGAATAAGCTGTCTAAAAAGGCACTTGTAGTTGGATTACCTAGGGTTACTTTTAAGAAGGATGGTGTTTGCAATGCATGTCAGCAAGGAAAGCAAACCAAATCTTCTTTCAAGAACAAGGCAGTACCGTCAACTACAAAACCTTTACAACTCTTAGACATGGACTTGTTTGAATCTTCTTCAACAAGCTATGCTGATAAGAAGTATGGTCTAGTCGTGGTAGATGACTATTCAAGATTCACTTGGGTAGTATTCATCAAGCACAAATCTGAAACCAAGACTGAAATACCTAACTTGCTGAATAAGCTTGAAGTCATGAAAAAAGACAAGGTAAGAGTCATAAGGACAGACCATGGTACTGAGTTTGTAAACCAGTACATAACTGAATATTGTACCTCCAAAGGTATTCAACATCAGTTATCCTCAGTAAGGACACCACAGCAAAATGGTGTTGCTGAACGGAAGAATCGTACCTTGAAAGAAGCCGCAAGAACAATGCTTGCTGACACTGAGATAAGTGAGGCTTACTGGGTTGAAGCGATTAATACCGCCTGCTATACTCAGAATAGATGTTTGATTACTAAGGAATACAACAAAACTCCTTATGAATTGTTTGTTGGAAGACCTCCTAACATCACTCATCTAAGAGTATTTGGTTGCAAGTGTTTCGTTCTTAACAATGGTAGAGAATACCTAAGAACATTTCAACCAAAGGCAGACGAAGAGATATTTCTTGGCTACTCCTTGCATCGTAAAGCTTACAGAGTTTACAACAAAAAGGCACAAAAGATTGAAGAATCTGTGCATGTTGTATTCTACGAAAAGACACAAGGTGTGCCTGCTGAAGAAGAAATATCAGAATGTATGAAAAAGCTAATCATACATGAGCAAAGAACTGAATCTGATGCTAGGCAAATCAAATCAATTGATCTAAATGATGATTCTGACAATGATTCTCCTCCCCCGAGTCATGACAAGATAAATATAGTTCACGACAAAGAATTTCCAGCAAAAGATGCGGAAATTACGCAATCTCCAGTGCCTGCTGATGAAGTACCTCAACCCAGCAATGCTGAGCTAGCAGTTGTTGATGATCAAATCTCAGCAGAGACACAAACTCCCAGTAGTACTGAACAAGTACATACTGAAGAGTCACATGCTGATAAGCAAACATATCCTGATCCAACAAACAGGAAACCTGTTAATAAATGGATTAGAGATCATCCCTCTACGGATATGATTGGCGATATTAATAAACGCCAAGTGACTAGATCCAAAGCTACTCAAGGACTTGCTGAAGAAGCAACTGTCGTAGAAGTAGAATCTTTATTCTCTTGCTTTGTTTCAGAAATTGAACCTAAAACCATACAAGAAGCTTTGAAGCATTCTGAATGGATAAAGGCAATGCAAGAAGAATTGGATCAATTTGAAAGAAACAAAGTCTGGAAACTTGTGCCAATTGCTGAAAATAAGAAAGCTATTGGTACAAAGTGGGTGTTCAGAAACAAGCTGAGCGAGTCTGGTGAAGTAACAAGAAACAAAGCACGCTTCGTTGCTCAAGGTTACTGTCAGACTGAAGGATTGGACTATGATGAGTCTTACGCTCCAGTTGCAAGATTGGATGCAATTAGGCTTTTCTTGGCCTTTGCTGCTCACAATGACTTCATTGTTTACCAAATGGATGTTAAGAGTGCATTCTTAAATGGTGAACTTGCTGAAGAAGTCTACCTAGAACAACCCCCTGGCTTTGAACTTCCCTCAGAAACCAAGATGGTATATAAGCTTCAGAAAGCTGTATATGGTCTAAAGCAAGCACCAAGAGCATGGTATGATACCTTAGCTAAGTTCTTGCTGGAAAATGGTTTCAAGAAAGGTGAAGTTGACAAAACTCTTTTTACCATGAACCATGATGGTAAATTAATCTTAGTTCAAATTTATGTGGATGACATAATTTTTGGATCTAAGGACAAGCAACTTTGTGATAATTTTGTCAAACTCATGACAAATAAGTTTGAAATGAGTATGATGGGAAAATTGAATTATTTCCTAGGGTTGCAAGTCAAGCAACTCAAAGATGGAATATTCATAAATCAAGCAAAGTATGCGAAAGAAATGCTCATAAAGTTTAGGATCAAAGAGGATGAAAAACCTGAAAAGATCCCTATGAGTGTTGGTACCAAATTGGGCTATACTAAAGAGGACAAAAGTGTTGAAGAACACAAGTATAGGAAGCTCATTGGTTCCTTGTTGTATTTAACAGCAAGTAGACCTGACATTCAGTATGCTGTTTGTGTGTGTGCAATATTCCAATCGGATCCTAGAGAATCACACTACAAAAAGGCAATTAAAATACTGAAATATGTTAAAGGTACAGTCAATGTTGGATTATGGTATCCAAAAGATTCTGGACTTGAATTGGTTGGCTATTCTGATGCTGATCATGGTGGATCAACTCTTGATAGAAAAAGTACCTCTGGAACTTGTCTGTTTTTGGGTACTAGATTAATATCATGGTTCAGCAAGAAGCAAACTTGTGTCGCCAATTCATCTACTGAATCTGAATACATTGCAGCTGGTTGTTGCACAGCTCAAATCCTATGGATTCAGCAACAATTAAGAGATTATGGTATTTCTGCAAAGAAAACACCAATCTTTTGTGATAATACAAGTGCTATTGCAATTACGCAAAATCCTAAGTTTCACTCTTGGACCAAGCACATTGATATTAGATATCATTTCATTAGAGATCATGTGGAAAAAGGTGATATTGAGGTTGTGAAAGTAGGTACTGAAGATCAGCTTGCTGACATCTTTACCAAGCCCCTACCGGATAATAGGTTCGCAATGCTAAGGTATAACCTTGGATTGATTGAACTACCTCAATAAAGGATACACTTGGCAGAATGCTGAAACAGGTATTCAGCAAGTCAAAGTATTCCTGTCCAAAAGACCAAGTCACTAAGAAATGATAAGTCACAACATGATTGCTGAAACAGGCATTCAACAAGTAATTCCTTCAAAACAGGTATTTGTTAGGAAACTTGATCACTTGCTGAGACAGGAACTCAGTAAGTGGAAGAACTTAAGGATTGCTGAGACGAGTACTTAGACAATCAAAAGATACTGAAACAGGTATTCAAGTATCAAAGGAATTTTCTGAAACGGGAATTCAAAAAAAGAGCAAAATCTCATCTCTCAGATTTTACCAAAGGATGTCTCAAAGTGCAAAAAGAATTACTGATACGGGAAATCAGAAATATCTTTTAAACTTAGAAAATATGAGATATCTAAGTAAGGGGGAACTTTCAGCAAGTATCTAGATTGTTAATTCAAACTCGCTGAAAAGATTCTTGTCTATTTCAGCAAGCAATCTATCCCTTATTACTCGGTAAAATCAATTTGTGACGTTAAGCTGGCACAGATAAACTCGCAATAAATCATGACATGAAATTCAATCGTGGCCATTGATTAAAAGGAGTTATTAATCTAACGGCTAACAAAACAAAGAGAGAGAGTGCTCTGACGATTTTAGTTAGTGGGCCACTACGCATTCAATGCAAAGGCTCCACTATCTCCAGTGTTTCTCTGTTTTACCCTTGCTGAGAGCTCAAATCGATTGAGTTTCTCACACACCAGAGACACTATATAAAGGAGTTAGAGAAATGACAAAATTCTTTAACTCACATTTCCTTTCTCTGCAATTTCTAGCCTGAAACTACTGTACCTCCGGTCAAAAAGCAAACTATCTCTTTTCGTACAATTTCTTGCTCTATATAAGAAATGGCTCCCAAGAGACAGTCATCTAAGTCCTCAAAATCATCAAAGGTTGACAGTGCTGAAACACGCATTGCTCCGGTGACTTCTCTGACCCAAGACACAGCGAAAGTTGTGTTGAAAAACGACCGAATCACTGTAAAACCTATGCCTCCGTCATATCTTGACACTGCAAAGTGTGAGATGTTGATGCAATGGGGAGGGTTTGCAAAAGAAAAGTACATTAGGTACTTTTATGAACAAGAACTTGATGACCAAAATGAAGAGGCGCTTGAGTTCATCAAGCAGCAAGGCCTCATGAACTTTATCTCTGCTCGCACTAAGCAAGTGAGCATGATTGATACTATGGAATTCTACAACAATGCAGAAATCCAGTCCCTTACAGACAGTAATGGAGTCACTGAAAAAGTGATCCTTACTTATGTTCAGAACACGCAAATCGTCCTGAAATGGACTGATTTAGCGGAGATTTTTCAGATTCGAACCACTGGAACTGAAGATGACGTCACTGCTTCTGACGAAGAAATTGAAGCTTTCGACAGTGACGTCAGAAATGCAAGATGAAGAAAGGCGAGATAGCTCCCGTGACTTGGACAAAGCACGTTAAGAGAAAGCATCTCTGCCATTCACTTGGTCTAGTAGCTCTGCTACTGATTAAAGTTCTTGACTCCCAAGTTGGAGGAATTGACCAAGTAGGCCTGAGAAGATGGCCATTGCTGATGCATATCTATGAAAATAAATCGGAACTTAACTGGGCTAAGTACATTTTCAACAGGCTTGTTGATTGTGTTACTAAGTTTAAGGAAAGGTAGAAGACAACAAGGTCACCTTCCTTTCCAGTTATGTATGGAATCAAGATATGCTATATCCTTGAACATTTCAGGATTCAGCTAAGAAACCCATTGCCAATCAAGAAATCTGTGTGCAATGTGGGAAGATCTTTTCTAAAGCAGAATGTACCTAAAATTGCTGGTAGAAAACAAGAAGACAACAACTGCAAATGTTGTCAGCACAAGCCAGCAAGAAAGGTATACAACAGCTGCAGATGTTACCACTCAGCAACTTAGAGATGAAACTGCTGTTGGAGTGGTAACACAAATGAAACTGCTGTAGAAAATCACAAGGTACGTGTACAACAGCCGTGCTGAAAATGAACAATAGATGACTCTGGGAAA
>CM051456.1:38867547-38903752 GCA_028274465.1 Plantago ovata | reverse complement strand
TTGACAAATAAGTTTGAAATGAGTTAGATGGGAAAATTGAATATTTCCTAGGGTTTGCAAGTCAAGCAACTCAAAGATGGAATATTCATAAATCAAGCAAAGTATGCGAAAGAAATGCTCATAAAGTTTAGGATCAAAGAGGATGAAAAACCTGAAAAGATCCCTATGAGTGTTGGTCAAATTGGGCTATACTAAAGAGGACAAAAGTGTTGAAGAACACAAAGTATAGGAAACTCATTGGTTCCTTGTTGTATTTAACAGCAAGTAGACCTGACATTCAGTATGCTGTTTTGTGTGGGTGCAAGATTCCAATCGGATCCAAGAGAATCACACTACAAAAGGCAATTAAAATACTGAAATATGTTAAAGGTACAGTCAATGTTGGATTATGGTATCCAAAAGATTCTGGACTTGAATTGGTTGGCTATTCTGATGCTGATCATGGTGGATCAACTCTTGATAGAAAAAGTACCTCTGGAACTTGTCAGTTTTTGGGTACTAGATTAATATCATGGTTCAGCAAGAAGCAAACGTGTGTCGCCAATTCATCTACTGAATCTGAATACATTGCAGCTGGTTGTTGCACAGCTCAAATCCTATGGATTCAGCAACAATTAAGAGATTATGGTATTTCTGCAAAGAAAACACCAATCTTTTGTGATAATACAAGTGCTATTGCAATTACGCAAAATCCTAAGTTTCACTCTTGGACCAAGCACATTGATATTAGATATCATTTCATTAGAGATCATGTGGAAAAAGGTGATATTGAGGTTGTGAAAGTAGGTACTGAAGATCAGCTTGCTGACATCTTTACCAAGCCCCTACCGGATAATAGGTTCGCAATGCTAAGGTATAACCTTGGATTGATTGAACTACCTCAATAAAGGATACACTTGGCAGAATGCTGAAACAGGTATTCAGCAAGTCAAAGTATTCCTGTCCAAAAGACCAAGTCACTAAGAAATGATAAGTCACAACATGATTGCTGAAACAGGCATTCAACAAGTAATTCCTTCAAAACAGGTATTTGTTAGGAAACTTGATCACTTGCTGAGACAGGAACTCAGTAAGTGGAAGAACTTAAGGATTGCTGAGACGAGTACTTAGACAATCAAAAGATACTGAAACAGGTATTCAAGTATCAAAGGAATTTTCTGAAACGGGAATTCAAAAAAAGAGCAAAATCTCATCTCTCAGATTTTACCAAAGGATGTCTCAAAGTGCAAAAAGAATTTACTGATACGGGAAATCAGAAATATCTTTTAAACTTAGAAAATATGAGATATCTAAGTAAGGGGGAACTTTCAGCAAGTATCTAGATTGTTAATTCAAACTCGCTGAAAAGATTCTTGTCTATTTCAGCAAGCAATCTATCCCTTATTACTCGGTAAAATCAATTTGTGACGTTAAGCTGGCACAGATAAACTCGCAATAAATCATGACATGAAATTCAATCGTGGCCATTGATTAAAAGGAGTTATTAATCTAACGGCTAACAAAACAAAGAGAGAGAGTGCTCTGACGATTTTAGTTAGTGGGCCACTACGCATTCAATGCAAAGGCTCCACTATCTCCAGTGTTTCTCTGTTTTACCCTTGCTGAGAGCTCAAATCGATTGAGTTTCTCACACACCAGAGACACTATATAAAGGAGTTAGAGAAATGACAAAATTCTTTAACTCACATTTCCTTTCTCTGCAATTTCTAGCCTGAAACTACTGTACCTCCGGTCAAAAAGCAAACTATCTCTTTTCGTACAATTTCTTGCTCTATATAAGAAATGGCTCCCAAGAGACAGTCATCTAAGTCCTCAAAATCATTAAAGGTTGACAGTGCTGAAACACGCATTGCTCCGGTGACTTCTCTGACCCAAGACACAGCGAAAGTTGTGTTGAAAAACGACCGAATCACTGTAAAACCTATGCCTCCGTCATATCTTGACACTGCAAAGTGTGAGATGTTGATGCAATGGGGAGGGTTTGCAAAAGAAAAGTACATTAGGTACTTTTATGAACAAGAACTTGATGACCAAAATGAAGAGGCGCTTGAGTTCATCAAGCAGCAAGGCCTCATGAACTTTATCTCTGCTCGCACTAAGCAAGTGAGCATGATTGATACTATGGAATTCTACAACAATGCAGAAATCCAGTCCCTTACAGACAGTAATGGAGTCACTGAAAAAGTGATCCTTACTTATGTTCAGAACACGCAAATCGTCCTGAAATGGACTGATTTAGCGGAGATTTTTCAGATTCGAACCACTGGAACTGAAGATGACGTCACTGCTTCTGACGAAGAAATTGAAGCTTTCGACAGTGACGTCAGAAATGCAAAGATGAAGAAAGGCGAGATAGCTCCCGTGACTTGGACAAAGCACGTTAAGAGAAAGCATCTCTGCCATTCACTTGGTCTAGTAGCTCTGCTACTAATAAAAGTTCTTGACTCCCAAGTTGGAGGAATTGACCAAGTAGGCCTGAGAAGATGGCCATTGCTGATGAATATCTATGAAAATAAATCGGAACTTAACTGGGCTAAGTACATTTTCAACAGGCTTGTTGATTGTGTTACTAAGTTCAAGGTAAAGGTAGAAGACAACAAGGTCTCACCTTCCTTTCCAGTTATGTATGGAATCAAGATATGCTATATCCTTGAACATTTCAGGATTCAGCTAAGAAACCCATTGCCAATCAAGAAATCTGTGTGCAATGTGGGAAGATCTTTCTACAAGCAGAATGTACCTAAGATTGCTGGTAAGAAAACCAAGAAGACAACAACTGCAAATGTTGTCAGCACAAGCCAGCAAGAAAGGTATACAACAGCTGCAGATGTTACCACTCAGCAACTTAGAGATGAAACTGCTGTTGGAGGTGGTAACACAAATGAAACTGCTGTAGAAAATCAACAAGGTACGTGTACAACAGCCGTTGCTGAAAATGCAACCATAGATGACTCTGGGAAACTGGAGAAATCTAAAAAGAAAAATAGGAAAGCTGATGATGACACTCAGACTGCAGCGTCATCAGCAAATCCCGTACCTAAGAGGAAACGGACAAGTAACAAAAGAAAGAAGACACTGGCTTCTCAGTCAGTCCCCAATGTCCAAGACTCCTCAGTCAATTCCCAGACAAATGCTGAAACGCATTTGCCAGTAGATGTTGCTGAAATAATTAGTGAAACATACATCAGCAATGTTGAAGTGTTTGCGGAAGCCTTCAACAATCAACTTAACGTTGATAACTCTACTGAGAATAGACCACAAGGCAGTGGAAATGAAATTCCTGCCCAAGTTCTAGATATCTACATTGTAGATAATCTAGATGATCAAACCATGGAACCAGTAAGCGACATTGCTGCTGATCTGCAAAAAGCGGCACTTGCTGATGCTGCTGAACAGATGGTTGCTGAACAAGCAACTCATCAAGTTGCTGAAATCCAGCTTGCTGATGGACCAGTTGCTGAGATAGCAGTGGTTCCTGTTCCTGAAGTTGCTGAAACTCAAGAAGCATTATTCAAAGACGCATCTCTTAATGCTGAGAATACTGGCCCAAGTTCACCCAAGACTTCAATTGACAAAGTCCAGCTTGTACTGGAAGATTTAAGCAAACAAATGGAGTTGGAGATTGAAGAATCATCCAACAAGTCAATTGATCTCTTCATGACAAGCAGTGAGCTTAAAGGTCAAGATGCTTCTGCTCAACTTGTCAATTCAGAGACAAGGGAGATTGCTGAAACCGCACAGCTTTCTCAGTTAGAGCAAAACCAGAAGTCTGCTGAAGAAACAGTCCAAGAAGCTGAAGAAACCGTTAATGCTGAAAGGACTGAGCCACAACCTGTCCTTCCTCAGCAGACTTCTCAAGATACAAGTCAGAAGGTTGCTGAAGCCTCTGCACCAGAACCAACACTCCCTGCTCAGCAGGTAGTTAATAATTTTGGTATAAAAACTAAGTTTGACAGCTTAGTACTTGTGTCTAATTTTAATTTATTTCAGGATGAACAAATGGAGGATGCTACTCAAGCTCCTCATGGAATGGAAATTGTACTACATGAGCTTGCTGACTCTCAGCAGGTAAATCATGTTTCAGATTTAAACTCTAAAACAATTCTCCAAACCAATCCTAATCTAAATAAAATTCTTTTTCAGGCTCAAAAGGAGACCACTGAAGTGGTACTCATCACTGAAGATCAGCAAGTAAGTTCTGAAGAACTTTGCTTGAGCTTCAAGAGGACAACTTTGTCAAGAGTTGCTAAGTCCGTCAGCAACTGGCAAAGATATAGGAGAATGGACTTCTCAGATCTTCACCTTCATCTCTCAAATGAGAAAAGAGATCTTCACTACTGAAGCTCGAAACATTTGTCCACTCCATCCTTCCGGAAGAAATGACATATTCTCAGCAAATGAGTTCAAATCTGATTGCTCAAATCAGAGAGAATATGAAGGCCAAATTTAAGAGTGCCTCTCCAGCTGAACAAGCTGTGATGCTCAAAGGTCTTTTTGTCCCTGTGGTGGCTGATCCCCACAAATTAACTGAGGAAGAGGAAGTGACAAGTGTTGCTTTATACAAGCATGTTGAGCTAGTCATTCTGACAGATGATGAAGAAGAAGAAGAAGATGAGAACATTCCCACTGATCCCAGTGATGATGAAGGAAAAGATTTAAGGACAAGAAGGATGACGATGATGACAATCAAGGTCCAAGTCCTGGTGGATTAAAGTTAACAGCTGCTGAAACTAATCCCTCTAACAATCAGCAAGCTGAACAACAACAATCTCAGCAAGAATCTCAACCTCCTCCTGCTGATGCTGAAAATCAAGCACCTGTACAAGGTGCTGATACTGAAGAAGAATACGCCAGAAAAAGGGCTGCCTTGAAAATGGCAAGAGTCCAGTTTCTGATTCCAAGGTTACTGTAGAAAACCTTGAAGATGAGGATGAAGAAGATGAAGATTACCAACGAGCTCTACAAAATAGTCTCGTGATCCATGCAAGGCATACGCAGGATCTGGAGATTGGTGAATCTTCAAGACCAAAATCGAAGGAAGTTCCATCCCTTCCACTTACTACTGGCGCAACTCCAGTTATTGAGTCTCAAACGTTGCCTTCAGCAACTACTCAATTAAAACTAACTACTGGCGAAACTCCATTAATTGAGCCCCAAACTCAATTGAAACAACTATCTACTGGTGAAACTCCAGTCGTTGAGTCTGAAGTGTTGCCATCAGCAACCACTCAACAAAAAGGAAGTGAAGCTACTGACAAAGGCTCCAAAGTCGCTCAACATGATGAATCTGAGGATGATGACGACTTATCAGAAAATGATGATGATCAATCCAAGCGAGACCCAAAAGTCGTTCAGATTCCTCCTCCTGATTACATCATTGATTTAGACGATGGTCTAAGAGCCGAATTGCTGACGCGTGATGATCAGTTTGCTTCTGAAATTAAGGTTCATTCCTTAACACCGCATTTAGTGCCGTTCCCAAGAGTTGAGGAGTTTACTCCCAGAATTCTAGCACTAAAGCAAGTCCATGATGCCTGCAAAGCTGAAGATGAGGCATTGCTTGCTGAGAGCCCACTTGACATTGGAAAGATATTGGCTACAGTGCTGAGACGCACTACAACTTTGACAATAGCTCAAAGAGACATCAGTCTTTATCATAAGAGATATGAAGAAGATGTAAGTCAGGCGCTCAGGCTTGCAAAAACTGCTCTTGTCAAAGCTCAGAATATTATGGATGAGAAGGCCGCAACAGAGAAAAGACATGAAGAGAACATGATGAATATTCAAAAAGAGTTGGCAGCAATGAACTCTGACCAACAAGCAATCATCATGAAGTATAACAGTCTCTCCACTCTTGCTGAAAATTGCAATGAGTTTTATTCTCTGCACATCACTCCGATGTTGCAATCCATGTCTAAGGGGGAAAAGAAGAACACTAGAAAGAGAAATCAAACCCCTCCTACTCCTGCTGCTGATGTGCCACTTCCACTAGAACCTCTTGCTGAAAGAGAGCAAAGTTCTAAAAGACAAGCAGAAACTGAGTTAAATTCAGCAAGTACCAAAAAGAGAAAAACCGCTGCTGAAACTCAAGAGTTCTGTCACAATGAAAGTCATCACAATCTGAATGAAGATGATGAAGAAGATGATGACAATCAAACAATAGCTCAAGCCATAAGAGCTAGACCCTTAACAGCCATAACTCCGTCTGGCCACTCAAGGCATTTTTCGTTTGACTCTTCAGCAAGAGATCAAGACAATGCTAAAACAAGAAGAAGAAGGCAAAGACAGGAAGAGAAAAGGCTGGCCAGCATTGCTATTGGCTCCGGCATTGAATATACAAAGACCAGCAATGATGAAACCACTCAGAATGTGATCAGAAACATTCATGGTTGCTGGATCCTAAAGCTGGAAGACTTGCTGGTAAATGAGTTCTTTCCTACAGCCATTTTGAATCAGATGTTCAAATGGATTGAACTCAAGGTCCAAAGAAAGCAAAGGGAAGAATCCCTCCCAAGAAATATTGCTGGGAGATGGTTGAATCTTGAGGTCCATATAAGAAGAGTTGCCATTGGTAAGACATATAGACAAGAACCAGATTTGATAAAACCACCTGGCATCGCTTACTATGCTGACCCGGTAACAAAGAAACCTAAGAAGAAACTTGGATTGATTCCTTATGAGTACTTCTATCTCACTGCTAAGGATCAAGAAGAAGATCTTCTCTGGTTAAGGAAGATTCATCCGAGAAACATTTCAGATACACAGCTTCTCCATGCAAGCAATTGGGGCATGCATTTGTGGGTAATTAACTACATGGAAATGAATGCAGAAAAGCATCATCATACTGCCTGCAAAAATGCAAGAATTCTTCAACTACAAGTCCGTAGGCTTCTGGAAAACTACGAGAAGGATTGTGTTGAATTCACTGCTCTTGCTGAGAAGAGTGTAAGAGAGATTTTGAGAAAATCCTCTGAAAGAGTTTAAGTCCCTGCAATAGTTTTTTGTTAAAAGTTTTTGTTTTCTGATTCATTGTTATCTATGCTTTCTTGTAAACCTATGAATGATAACTTTCAGCAATGAATTCGTTTTGACTCTTATTGGTTTTTGATTATGCAACTTACTTATGCTTACTGTTTATTAATTCAAGTATGCTTGCATTAATCATCTGATTTATTCAACATCAGAAACCTCTAAAAGGGTAACAATTAATTTAGCCATGGATTGCTAACATCAAAAAGGGGGAAATTTGTTAGGTAACTTGTAATTTTGATGAGCAATTAACCATGCTAAATTAAGAACAGTCCAGTAACTAGTACTCTTAAGGTCCATAGGATTTTAGAATTTTAAGGACATTGTAAAAGAGGAACGTTTGCTGATGACTTAGATAGGTGTTAGATAAGTTATTTCTTTTGTGTATGACGTATTTTATTTTCTGAGAAGAAAATAATTTATTGACACTTTAGCGGATGATGTATTTTATTTTCTGAAAAGAAAATATCTTATTGATGCTTAGCTTTAATGAATCTTATTTTCTGAAAAGAAAATGACCTATTGAAGCATTTGCTGAAGATGTATTTTGTTTATTACAAACCAATTATTGAAGCAAATAAGAAACCGGTCAGAATCTTGAAGACTTTTGAAGATCTGAAGACTTGAAGACTTGAAGATTGCTGAAGACTGGTAAGGCACGTGTTGCTCAGAAAGTGAAATTTTCAGCAACAGCATTGCATAAGTGAAAATCTGAAAGACAGAGTAGGTTGTGCTTGCTGAAACTGAGAATGAACACTTGCTGATGAACATATGTGACCTCTTGCTGAATGTACGTGATTTTGCGCTCCAATGTTACTGTTTGAATTCTATTCAAATGTGCATTTAATGCAAAGCTTACACGCGAAGGACATGAAGACTAGAAGACAAACAAAGGTTGCTGCTGAAAGTACAAAAGCAAGATAGTGACATGTTAAGGAACAAAAGCCTTAGGATTTGAAATTCAAACGGCTCCTTACTTGCACTATAAATAGAGGTCATCCGGCAAAGAGTTGAAGTGTGTCAACAACGTGATCAAACTCTCACTTGTGCTTAAAATCTCACAAACCTTCAAACACTCTTACTGTCATTGATCCGTTCCAAGACTTAAAGCTTGAAAAAGCTACTTGTGAAGAAGTAGAACAAACTCGGCTAAGAAATTAGTGAAGTGTTCTTTCTTTCGAACAAGAACAAGTCTTGACACCAGAAACAATCAAACTTGTTTACTGCAAAGTATTCCAAGTTGTGTTTCTTAGATTACTTGTTGTTACTAGATAAGTTATAATTAAGTCATCTCACCCCAAAACTCTCTAACTGAAAATACACCCTTTCAGGCGTGATATTCAGGGGGAACTTAATCGAGCAAAGTTTTGCTGATTAAAAGTACCAAGTTTGGTGGAGAACAAGGTTGAAGTTCTCTAGTTTAGGTTGGAGACAAAGCAAGTGTGCTTTGGTTTCTGTTGAATCGCTTTAGATAGGAGATTGTAAGGAACCTCAATCATATCTTAGTGGATTCAGTCCTAGAAAGGACAAAGTGGATTAGTTGAGAGATTACGCCACTCTCAGATACCACTATAAAAGCGTTTGTGTGATTTACTTACTGCATTTAGCTTTCAACAAATTATATCTGTTTGTACACAGTCACTCACTTCACTTGCTGAAACTCTTTACTTGCTGATAAAGCACTTATTGTTTCAAAGACTTCCGCTCTCTGATTTAAGTACCAGCAAACCAAGTTACTGGAAAGTAACTTACGCTTGCTGAGAAAGTTAAGTATCAGCAATCTCTTTACTGAAAAGTAATAAGTACTTGCTGAGAAAGGTTTTGAACGACAAAAGTTAGAAAAGACTATTCACCCCCCCCCTCTAGTCTTTTCTTGTTGTTTAAAGGGACCAACAGTCACTAATGCACCCAACAAAAGATCTAAGAAAAAGAGGAAAGCTGATGATGATACTCAGACTGCAACTTCATCAACTGATCATGTTCCTAAGAAGGCAAGGACAAAGACCACCTTCCCAAGGAAGAAAACAACGGCAAACAAATTCGTGCCGGTCGTCCATGTCATTCCAGACGATGATACACCAGTGGTTGCTGAAAAGCAAACCACTGTAGTAGATGTTGCTGAAGTGCTTGCTTAAGCCTCTGCAAATCCAATAAACTTGGATCCATCTACTGAAGCAAGACCACAAGGCAGTGGAAATGAAAATCCTGCCTTAGAAAGATTCGAAGATGTCTACATTGTAGATAATCTGGATGATACAACTCTGGAACCAGCAGGTCACATTGCTGTAGACCTCAGAAAGGCCGCACTTGCTGAGAATGTTGCCAGCAAAGCAACAAAAGAACAAGAGACAGTTGCTGAAACAACAACTAGTCAAGACCAACAAGTTGTTGAAGCTGCAACTACTGAAGAACCAGTTGCTGAAACTGCAACGGTTCAAGTCCAAGAGTTTGCTGAAACTCAACAAGAAACATTATTCGACGACGCATCTCATGATGCTGGGAATATTAGACCAAGTTCACCAATCACATCTATTGACAAAGTCCAACTGGTGCTGACTGACCTAAGCCAACAAATGGATATGGAGATTGATGACAACTCCAACAAGTCAGTGGACCTATTTATGACTAGTAGTGAACTTAGAGGTCTAGATGTTTCTGCTCAACTTATCCATTCAGAGACAAGGGAGATTGGTGAAGCAGCACAGCTTTCTCAAATAGAGCAAGAAAAGAAGTCTGCTGAAGAACAATTCCCAGATATTGAAGAAGCTTTCAATGCTGAAAGGACTGAGTCACCACCTACCATTCTTCAGCAGGTAGTTAACTCAGTTATATGCAAAACTTCTCTATCTAAAACTTTATCTTTAGCTAACACAATTGTTTCTTTACAGACTTCTCAAGATACAAGTCAGAAGATTGTTGAAACTTCTGCACCAGAATCTACAACTCCTGTTCAGTAGGTAGATGAAAGTTTTGGTTATTTTACTAAGTTTAAAAACTTAGTGCTTGTATCTAACAAGGTGGTATTTCAGGATGAACAATTCAAGGATGCTGCTACAGCTCCTGAAGCAATGGAAATAGTTCCCGCACAACTCAGTGTGCAACATGAGCTTGCTGAGAATCAACAGGTAATTAATGTTACAGTTTTAGACTCTAAAACTATTTTCCAAAACCTTCCTGAAAATAACTTGGTGGTCCCTTTAAACAACAAGAAAAGACTAGAAGGGGGGGGGGTGAATAGTCTTTTCAAACTTTCGTCGTTTAAAAACTTTCTCAGCAAGTGCTTATTATTTTGCAGTAATGAGTTTGCTTATACTTAACTTTCTCAGCAAGCGCAAGTTACTTCTCAGTAACTAGGTTTGCTGATACTTAAATTAGAGAGCGAAAGTCTTTGATACAATAAGTGTTTTTTCAGTAAATGAAGGTTTCAGCAAGTGATGTGAGTGACTGTGTACAGATAGATATGATTTGCTGAAAACAAGTACAGAAAGTAAATCACACAAACACTTTTATAGTGGTATCTGAGAGTGGCGTAATCTCTCAACTAATCCACTTTGTCCTTTCAAGGACTGAATCCACTAAGATAAGATTGAGGTTCCTTACAACACCTATCTAGAGCGATTCAAACAGAAACCAAAGCACACTTGCTTCGTCTCCAACCTAACTAGAGAACGCAACCTTGTTCTCCACCAAACTTGGTACTTTTAATCAGCAACACTATGCTCGATTAAGTTCCCCCTGAATATCACGCCTGAAAGGGTGTATTTTCAGTTAGAGAGGTTTGGGATGAGATAACTTAATTATAACTTATTCAGTTACAACAAGTAATCTAAGAAACAAAACTTTGAATACTTTGCAGTAAACAAGTTAGATTGTTTCTGGTGTCAAGACTTGTTCTTGTTCGAAAGAAAGAAAGGGACACCTAACTAATTTCTTAGTCGTGTAAATTCTACTTCTTCACAAGTAGCTTTTTCAAGCTTTAAGTCTTGGAACGGATCAATGGCAGTAGAGAGTATTGAAGGGTATATGAGTTTAAGCACAACTCAGAGTATGATCACGTTGTTGATGAACGTGTATTTTACACTTCCATTCGAGTCTTGTCCACCTATTTTAGCTATCCTCTATGTTAATTTAGCTATATTTTAGTACATTTTATTAGAATAGTGTCACGTTTCCCTTTAGATTTTATTTTACAGGTTTTGGTTGAAATTCGGAGATTTACGGGCAATTATATTGAAGTCTACAAGGAATTGGTGTTCCAGAAGCCTATTTGGAGTATCTGAAGGTTTCCGGATAGGATTTGGAGTCTAGGGGCCGAATCTGGAGGTTAGAAGGCCATTAGAAGTCTGAAACCGAGTCCGAAAAGGTGAAGAAATCCAAATCCGCGTCGAAAAACGTGGAAATTCCGCGAAAAACTGGGGGGCGAACCGCCCCAGTGTATTTTCGGGCCTATATATAGTTGCGAGTTTTCTCTCCGAAATTCATATCTTTCCAAGCCTTCTTTCCCACCTCTCTCTATAGTTTTAGGGAGGAACTTCCCGGGGCCTGTCCTGGGAGTTCCGTAGTTTAGGGGATACTTTTTCATAGCAGATTGGAGCGCGTAGGATCACAATCATCCGGAGATTGACAACCTTCGGTAACTTTGTATCTTACAACTTTTATCTACTTATTTTATATATTCTTTCAATATGTTTTCTTCTATGATTGCTATTGATTGCATGCACATTATGAGTAGCTAAATTTATCGTTGGTGGTAGTATGTGAATTCTTAGCGAGGGAAGATAATCATGCTAATGGCTATATCGCGCATTATACTCCGTGTCATTGCTTTATTTCGTTGATGAGTTGAACACCAAAATTCTCGTATGTTGTATTGATCATTATGCACACTAGGACACTTGTCGGCTAATCAGACTTAATTATCTTCGTAGTGTTGAATGATTACGGAACACAATAGGACGTTAGTTGTTGACAGGTCAGACCCATACTATCTTCGTAGTGCACAATACTTACAACAGGACCCAAGATTCATTCAAAGATCTCTATGCAAGACCGAGGAATTTATGCATGATTATTGACCCATTATGTTAAGAAGGACCATACTATCACCAACCTCCATTATCTGCTTGAAAACCCCCTATCGTTTTTTATCTGTTGTTTTATATTTTCTTATTAAATAGATAAAGCTAGTTATAGTCCTGAGAGAACGGCACTCGAGTCATTCTGCTGCTACACTACGGTTTTCGTTGTAGTTGTGGATTGCCTTTGGCTAATTACAAATATTATTTGATTGAACCCTGACAACGTTCATCAGTTGTTGACACACTTCAATTCTTTGCCTGATGACCTCTATTTATAGTGAAATAAGGAGCCGTTTGAATTTTTAAATTCTAAGGCTTTTGTTCCTTAAAATGTCACTATCTTGCTTTTGTACTTTCAGCAGCATCCTTGTTTGTCTTCTAGTCTTCATGTCCTTTGCGTGCATGCTTTGCATTTAATGCTCATTTGAATGGAATTCAAACAATAACATTGGAGCGCAAATACAAGTACTTTCAGCAAGAGGTCACATATGTTCCATCAACAAGTGGTCAGTCTCAGTTTCAGCAAGCACAACCTACTCTGTCATATAGATTTTCACTTATGCAATGCTGTTGCTGGAGTTTCCACTTTCTGAGCAACATGTGCCTTTGTAGATACCAGTCTTCAGAAATCTTCTAGTCTTCAGTCTTCGAAATCTTCAAGATTCTGAGCGGTTCTGAATGCTTCAATAGTTTGTTTGTAAAAACAAAGTATATCATCAGCAAATGCTTCAATAGGTTGTATTTCTTTTCAGAAAAACAAGATACATCATAAGCGGTAAAACCAACCTATCTAGCACCTACTCTAAGTCTTCAGCAAACGTTCCTCTTGTACAATGTCCTTAAAATTCTAAATTCCTATGGACCTTAAGAGTACTAGTTACTGGACTTTCCTTAATTTAGCATGGTTAATTGCTCATCAAAATTACAAGTTTCCTAACAAATTTCCCCATTTTTGATGTTAGCAATCCATGGCTAAATTAATTGTTACCCTTTTAGAGGTTTCTGATGTCGAATAAATCAGTTGATTAATGCAAGCCTACTTGAATAATTAAACAGTAAGCATAAGTAAATTGCATAATCAAAAACCAATAAGAGTCAAAAGCTTCATTGCTGATAGTCATATTTCAGAAGTTTACAAGAAATAGCAGAGATAACTAAACAAAATCAGCAAACAAAACTTTAACAGAACTATTACAGAGAGTTAAGCTCTTCCAGAGGATTTTCTCAAAATCTCTCTTACACTCTTCTCAGCAAGTGCAGTAAATTCAATACAGTCCTTCTCGTAGTTCTCAAGCAGCCTATGGACTTGTAATTGAAGAATCCTGGCATTTCTGCAGGCAGTATGATGATGCTTTTCAGCATTCATTTCCATGTAATGAGTTACCGACAAATGCATGCCCCAATTGCTAGCATGGAGAAGCTGTGTATCTGAAATGCTTTTAGGATGAATCTTTCTTAGCCAGAGAAGCTCTTCTTGTTGATCCTTAGCAGTGAGATAGAAATACTCATAAGGAATCAATCCAAGTCTCTTCTTTGTTTTCTTGGTTACTGGGTCAGAGTAATAAGCAATGCCAACTGGTTTTATCAAATCTGGTTCTTGTCTTATAGACTTTCCAATGGCAGTTCTTCTTACTGAGACTTCAAGATTCAACCATCTCCCAGCAATATTTGTTGGAAGGGACTCAGCCCTTTCTTTCCTTTTTACCTTGAGTTCAATCCATTTGAACATTTGGTTCAATATGGCTGTAGGAAAGAACTCATTCACCAGCAAGTCTTCCAGCTTTAAGATCCAGCAACCATGAATGTTTCTGATCACATTCTGAGTGGTTTCATCATTGTTGGTCTTTGTATACTCGATGCCGGAGCCAATAGCAATGCTGGCCAACCTCTTTTCTTCCTGTCTTTGGCTTCTTCTTCTTGACTTTGCATTGTCTTGATCTCTTGCTGAAGATCTTGAGTCAGAAGAGAAATGCTTTGATTGGCCAGACGGAGTTAAGGCTGTAATTGGTCTAGCTCTTATGGCTTGAGCTATTGTCTGATTGTCATCATCATCATCATCTTCATTCAGATCTTGATGACTTTCAGTTTGGCAATAACCTTGAATTTAACTCAGATTCTGCTTGCCTTTTAGAACTTTGCTCTTTTTTCAGCAAGCGGTTCTATGGGCAATGGCTCATCAACAGTAGGAGGGGTTTGGGTTCTTTTTCTTGTACTTCTCTTTTCCCCCTTAGACATGGATTGCAACATCGGAGTGATGTGCAGAGAATAGAACTCATTGCAGTTTTCAGCAAGAGTACTTAAGCTGTTGTACTTCATGATGATTTGTTGCTGATCAGAAGTCATCTTTGACAACTCTTTTTGAATACTCACCATGTTTTCTTCATGTCTTTTCTCTGTTGCGGCCTTATCTTCCATGAAAGTCTGAGCCTTTACCAATGCGGTCTTTGCTAGCCGGAGTGCTTGACTTACATCTTCTTCATAGCTCTTGTGATAAAGACTGATGTCTTTCTAAGCTATTGTTAGCGTAGTAGTGCGTCTCCGCACTGTAGCCAATATTTTTCCAATATCAAGCGGGCTCTCAGCAAGCAGTGCCTCATCTTCTGCTTTGCAGGCATCATGGATTTTCTTCAGTGCCAAAATTCTAGGAGTAAACTCCTCAACTCGTGGGAACGACACTAGGTTTGGGGTCAAGGAATGAACTTTCAGTTCTGAAGCAAACTGATCATCTTTCATCAGCAATTCTCCTCTCAGATCATCGTCTATATCATTTATATAGTCAGGAGGAGGAATTTGAACCACTTTGGGGTCTCTTTTGGATTGTTCATCCTCGTTTGCTGATAGATCATCTTCATCCTCAGATTCATCAAGGTCAGCAACCTTGGAACCTAAGTCAGCAGCTTCATTTCCTTTTGGTTGAGTGGTTGCCGATGGCAACGCTTCAGACTCAACAACTTGAGTTTCACCAGTAGTTAGTTTTAATTGAGTAGTTGCTGAGGGCAACGTTTGAGACTCAATTACTGGAGTTTCGCCAGTAGTAAGTGGAAGGGAGGGGGCTTCCTTTGGTTTTACTCCTGAAGACTCACCAATTTCTAGATCCTGCGTATGCCTTGCATGGATCATGAGACTGTTCTGTAGAGCGCGTTGGTAATCTTCATCCATCTCATCTTCATCATCAAGGTTTGCATCAGTGACCTTGGCATCAGAAATTTGGCTCTTGCCATTTTTCAAGGCAGCCCGTTTTCTGGCATATTCTTCTTCAGTATCAGCACCTTGTACAGGTGCTTGATTTTCAGCATCAGCAGGAGCAGGTTGAGATTCATGCTGAGGTTGTGGTTGTTCAGCTTGCTGATTGTCTTGTTGATCATTTTCAGCAACTGTCAATTTTAAACCACCAGCATCAGGACTTGGACCTTGATTGTCATCATCGTCGTCCTTTTTATCCTTTGAATCTTTCCCTTCATCATCACTGGGATCAGTTGGAATGTTTTCATCTTCTTCCTCTTCATCATCATCAGTCAGAATTACTAGCTCGAGATGCTTGTATAAAGCAACACTCGTTACTTCCTCTTCCTCATTTATTTTGTGGGGATTAGCCACCACGGGTACAAGTAAACCCTTGAGCATCACAGCTTGTTCAGCTGGAGAGGCACTCTTGAATTTTGCCTTCATATTCTCTCTGATTTGAGCAATCAGATTTGAGCTCATTAGCTGAGAATATGACATGTCTTCAGGAAGTATGGAGTGGACAAACGTCTCGAGCTTCAGTAGAGAAGATCTCTTTTTCTCATTTGAGAGATGCAGATGGAGATCAGAAAAAACCATTCTTCTGTACCTTTGCCAGTTGCTGACAGATTTAGCAACTCTTGACAAAGTTGTTCTTTTGAAGTTCAAGTACAGTTCCTCAGAACTCACTTGTGGATCTTCAGTGATGAGCACCACTTCAGTTGTCTCCTCTAGAGCCTGAAAAAGAACAATATTTAGATTAGGAGAGTTTTGGATAAGTGCTTTAGAGTTCAAAGATGAAAAATGAATTACCTGCTGAGATTCAGCAAGCTCATGTTGTACAATTTCCATTCCTTGAGGAGCTTGAGTAGCATCCTCCATTTGTTCATCCTGAGATAAATTTGAGTTAGATACAAGTACTAAGCTATCAAACTTAGTTTTATTACCAAAAACTTTAACTACCTGCTGAGCAGGGAGTGTTGATTCTGGTGTAGAGGCTTCAGCAACCATCTGACTTGCATCTTGAGAAGTCTGTAGAGATAACATAATATTAGCAAAAGAATAAGTTTCAGAAAGTGAAGTTTTACTGATAGTCGAGTTATCTACCTGCTGAAGAAGGACAGGTTGGGGCTCAGTCCTTTCAGCATTAACAGTTTCTTCATTTTCTGGGCCTGTTTCTTCAGCAGACTTCTTGGCTTGCTCTGTTTGAGAAAGCTGCGCGGTTTCAGCAATCTCCCTTGTCTCTGAAATGACAAGTTGAGCAGAAGAATCTTGACCTTTAAGCTCACTTCTTGTCATAAAGACATCAATGGATTTGTTGGATGATTCTTCAATCTCCAACTCCATTTGTTGGCTTATAGCTTCCAGTACAAGCTGGACTTTGTCAATTGATGTCTTTGGTGAACTTGGGCCAGTATTCTCAGCATCACGAGATGCGTCGTTGAATAGTGCCTCTTGAGTTTCTTTAGCAACTTCTAGAACTTGAACCATTGTTGTCTCAGCAACTGGTTCTTCAGCAATTGTGGTTTCAGCAACTTGATGAGTTGCTTGTTCAGCAACCATCTTTTCAGCAGCATCAGCAAGTGCCGCAGTTCTTAGATCAGCAGCAATGTCACTTGCTGGTTCCAGAGTTTGATCATCTAAATTATCTACAATGTAGATATGTGGGACTTGGGCAGGAATTTCATTTCCACTGCCTTGTGGTCTGTTCTCCAACTCCATTTGTTGGCTTATAGCTTCCAGTACAAGCTGGACTTTGTCAATTGATGTCTTTGGTGAACTTGGGTCAGTATTCTCAGCATCACGAGATGCGTCGTTGAATAGTGCCTCTTGAGTTTCTTTAGCAACTTCTGGAACTTGAACCATTGTTGTCTCAGCAACTGGTTCTTCAGCAATTGTGGTTTCAGCAACTTGATGAGTTGCTTGTTCAGCAACCATCTTTTCAGCAGCATCAACAAGTGCCGCAGTTCTTAGATCAGCAGCAATGTCACTTGCTGGTTCCAGAGTTTGATCATCTAAATTATCTACAATGTAGATATCTGGGACTTGGGCAGGAATTTCATTTCCACTGCCTTGTGGTCTGTTCTCAGTAGAAGGATCAACATTGAGTCGATCATTGAAGGCTTCCGCAAACACTTCAATATTGCTGACATAGGCTTCAGTAACTACCTTGTCAACATCTACTGGAACTTGCGTTTCAGCAATTGTATGGGAATTGTTTGAGAGGTCATGGACAATAGGTACTGAATTGCGAGCCAGTGTTTTCTTCCTTGTGTTACTTGTCCTTTTCCTCTTGGGGACTGGGTTTGCTGATTACGCTGCAGTCTGAGTGTCATCATCAGCTTTCCTCTTTTTCTTGTTAGATTTCTTCAGTTTCCCAGCAGAGGCGTCAGTAGTTGCATTTTGAGTAACAGGAGTAGTGGTGTCTGCATGATCACCATCTAGAGCAGTTTCAGCTTTGTCACCACCATCTACAGCAGTTTCATCTCTAAGTTGTTGAGTGGTAACATTTGCAGCTGTTGTATACCTTTCTTGCTGACTTGTGCTGACAACATCTGCAACTGTTGTCTTCTTAGATTTTTCAAGTTTCTTGCCAGCAATCTTAGGTACATTCTGCTTGTAGAAGGATCTTCCCACATTGCATACACATTTCTTGATTGGCAATGGGTTTCTCAGCTGAATCCTGAAATGTTCAAGGATATAGCATATCTTTATTCCATGCATAACTGGAAAGGAAGGTGAGACCTTGTTGTCTTCCACCTTAACCTTGAACTTAGTGACACAATCAACAAGCCTGTTGAAAATGTACTTAGCCCAGTTAAGTTCCGTTTTATTTTCATAGATATGCATCAACAGCGGCCACCTTCTCAGGCCTACTTGGTCTATTCCTCCAACTTGGGAGTCCAAAACTTTAATCAGTAGCAGAGCTACTAGACCAAGTGAATGGCAGAGATGCTTCCTCTTAACGTGCTTTGTCCAAGTCACGGGAGCAATCTCTCCTTTCTTCATTTTCTCATTTCTGACGTCACTGTAGAAGGCTTCAATTTCTTCATCAGTTGCAGTGACGTCATCTTCAGTTCCAGTGGTTGGAATGTAAAAGATTTCCGCTAAATCAGTCCATTTCAGGACGATTTGCGTGTTCTGAACTGTAGTAAAGATCACTTTTTCAGTGACTCCTTTACTATCAGTTAGGGACTGGATTTCTGCATTATTGTAGAACTCCATAGTGTCCAACATGCTCACTTGCTTAGTGCGAGCATATATAAAGTGCATGAGGCCTTGCTGCTTGATAAATTCAAGCGCCTCTTCATTATCACCGTCAAGTTCTTGTTCATAGAAGTATCGAATATACTTCTCTTTTGCGAGTCCACCCCATTGCATCATCATCTCACACTTTGCAGTGTCAAGATATGAAGGAGGCATAGGTTTTTCTGAGATCCTATCGCTTTTCAACACAACTTTTATTGTGTTTGATGCCGGAGTAGTCACCGGAGCAGTGCGTTTCTCAGCACTGTCAACCTTAGACGACTTGGAGGACTTAGATGACTGTCTCTTTGGTGCCAATTCTTTTTATAGAGAAGATGTGTATGAAAAAGATAGTTTGCTTTTTGACCGGACGTACAGTAGATTCAGGCTAAAATTTGCAGAGAAAGGAAATGTGAGTTAAAGAATTTTGTCATTTCTCTAACTCCTTCTTTATATAGTGTCTCTGATGTGTGAGAAACTCAATCGATTTGATTTCTCAGCAAGGGTAAAACAGAGAAACAAAGGCGTTAGTGGAGCCTTTGCATTGAATGCGTAGTGGCCCACTAACTAAAACCGTCAGAGCATTCTCTCTCTTTGTTTTGTTAACCGTTAGATCAATAAATCCTTTTAATCAATGGCCACGATTGTATTTCATGTCATGATTATTACGAGTTTATCTGTGCCCGATTAACGTCACAAATTGATTTTACTGAGTTTTAAGGGATTAGATTGCTTGCTGAAATAGACAAGAATCTTTTCAGCGAGTTTGCATTAATAGCCTTGATACTTGCTGAAAGTTTCCCCTTAATTAGATATCTCCTATTTTCTTAAGTTTAAAAGATATTTCTGAGTTCCCGTATCAGTAAATTCTTTTGTACTTGAGATATCCTTTGGTAAAATCTGAGAAATGAGTTTTGCTCTTTTTCTGAGTTCTCGTCTCAGAAAATTCCCTTGATACTTGAATACCTGTTTCAGTATCTTTGATTGTCTGAATGCCCGTTTCAGCAATCCTTAAGGTTTTTCTCTTACTGAGTGCCTGTCTCAGCAAGTGATCAAGTTTCCTAACAAATACCCGTTTTGAAGGAATTACTGGCTGAATGCCTGTTTCAGCAATCATGTGTTGACCTATCATTTCTTAGAAGAAATTAGTGGACGGAGCTTTTAAGTAAGAATACTTTGGCATGCTGAATACCTGTTTCAGCATTCTGCCAAATGTATCCTTTATCGAGGTAGTTCAATCAATCCAAGGTTATACCTTAGCATTGCGAACCTATTATCTGGTAGGGGCTTGGTAAAGATGTCAGCAAGTTGATCATCAGTACCTACTTTCACAACCTCAATATCTCCTTTTTCCACATGATCTCTAATGAAATGATGTCGAATATCAATGTGCTTAGTCCTAGAGTGAAACTTAGGATTTTGCGTAATAGCAATAGCACTTGTATTATCACAAAAGATTGGTGTTTTCTTTGCAGAAATACCATAATCTCTTAATTGTTGCTGAATCCATAGGATTTGAGCTGTGCAACAACCAGCTGCAATGTATTCAGATTCAGTGGATGAATTGGCAACACAGGTTTGCTTCTTGCTGAACCATAATATTAATCTAGTACCCAAAAACTGACAAGTTCCAGAGGTACTTTTTCTATCAAGAGTTGATCCTCCATGATCAACATCAGAATAACCAACCAATTCTAGTCCAGAATCTTTAGGATACCATAATCCAACATTGACTGTACTTTTGACATATTTCAGTATCTTGATTGCCTTTTTGTAGTGTGATTCGCTTGGATGAGATTGGAATCTTGCACACACACAAATAGCATACTGAATGTCAGGTCTACTTGCTGTTAAATACAACAAGGAACCAATGAGCTTCCTATACTTGTGTTCTTCAACACTTTTATCTTCTTTAGTATAGCCCAATTTGGTACCAACACTCATAGGGATCTTTTCAGGTTTCTCTTCCTCTTTGATCCTAAACTTTATGAGCATTTCTTTCGCATACTTTGCTTGATTTATGAATATTCCATCTTTGAGTTGCTTGACTTGCAATCCTAGGAAATAATTCAATTTTCCCATCATACTCATTTCAAACTTGTTTGTCATGAGTTTGGCAAAATCATCACAAAGTTGGTTGTCCTTAGATCCAAAAATTATGTCATCCACATAAATTTGAACTAAGATTATTTTACCATCATGGTTCATGGTAAATAAGGTTTTGTCAACTTCACCTTTCTTGAAACCATTATCCAGCAAGAACTTAGCCAAGGTATCATACCATGCTCTTGGTGCTTGCTTTAGACCATATACAACTTTCTGAAGCTTGTATACCATCTTGGTTTCTGAGGGAAGTTCAAAGCTAGGGGGTTGTTCTAAGTAGACTTCTTCAGCAAGTTCACCATTCAAGAATGCACTTTTAACATCCATTTGGTAAACAATGAAGTCATTGTGAGCAACAAAGGCCAAGAAAAGCCTAATTGCATCCAATCTTGCAACTGGTGCATAAGACTCATCATAGTCCAATCCTTCAGTCTGACAGTAACCTTGAGCAACTAAACGTGCTTTATTTCTTGTTACTTCACCAGACTCACTCAGCTTGTTTCTGAACAGCCACTTTGTACCAATAGCTTTCTTGCCTTCAGCAAGTGGTACAAGTTTCCAAACTTTGTTCCTTTCGAATTGATCCAGTTCTTCTTGCATTGCCTTTATCCATTCAGAATGCTTTAAAGCTTCTTCTATAGTTTTAGGTTCAATTTCTGAAACAAAGCAAGAGAACAATGATTCTACTTCTACGACAGTTGCTTCTTCAGCAAGTCCATGAGTAGTAGATGCTTTGGATCTAGTCACTTGGCGTTTATTAATATCACCAATTATATCCGTAGAGGGATGATCTCTAATCCATTTATTAACAGGTTTTCTGCTTGTTGGATCTGGATATGTTTGCTCATCAGCATGTGACTCTTCAGTATGTACTTGTTCAGTACTACTGGGATTTTGTGTCTCTGCTGAGATTGGTTCATCAGCAACTGCTTGTTCAGCATTGCTTGATTGTGGTAGCTCATCAGCAGGCACTGGAGGTTGCATAGTTTCAGCAACTTCCGGAGCAACTGCGTCTTTTGCTGGAAATTCCTTGTCGTGAACTATATTTATCTTGTCATGACTTGGGGGAGGAGAGTCATTGTCAGAATCATCATTTAGTTCAATTGACTTGATTTGCCTAGCATTAGATTCAGTTCTTTGCTCATGTATGATTAACTATTTCATACATTCTGATATTTCTTCTTCAGTAGGCACTGTAAGAAAATATGGTCAGAGTTACCCCTAGGGTACGCAGCGGAATTTCAAAAATTTTCTTAACATACAGGTTAATTGATTATGTATATGCCGTATATATATAAACATGTCAATTAGAAGACTAACCTTACTTCCAAAGCAGCTTCCAAGTCTTCGTAATAATCCGGTGTATCTTCTCCTTCGCCGAAGTCGAAGATATCTTTAATACTCTGATTATCTGCAAGACAATAAGAGTTAGTTTCCAGCTCCTAGAACCTCAACCTTGGTATCCACGGATGAATAGCCTATTGGAAAAATGCTAGGATATTCTTTGTGTGACCAAGAAGACGGGGCGGCAATTCCTCCGGCAGAGGTGGCGCGCGCGTGTGGCTGTAGAGAGGAGGGGAGAGTTTTTTATTTTCTCTAAGAAAACTGGGTAGAATAACTGTATGTAAAACTGTATCCAAAGCTCTCTAATAGTCTACTATATATAGTAGTCAATAGAAACCTAAAGCATAAGCAATTAGACTTCGTAAAGGAATAAGAATCTAACTCTTATCGCACTAGAAAACCAATATCAAGTCTAGATTCATTCCCAATCAAATCAAAACTCAATCAGGAAAATCTAACTTATCCCTTGGACTTCTAATAGAGGAAGGAGTCGAACTCCTTCCCCTACTCAGCTCCTGCGCGCGCGCGCTCTCCCAGGGACAATAGGTGGGTCCCGATTTTGGGACCCACTTATAGTTCTAAGGCAATTCAAACTCCAAGTAGATTTTGCCCATGTGCATATGTTAATTCTAAATTAACATATCCTTTCAAATCAAACCTCTATTATATTTCCAAAATATAATCTTTAATTGTATTTACATAAAATACAATTAATTAGCCAATTCAATTCATAATTCCAAATCATTAATTGAGCCACCAAATATTATAACTAATTCAAAATCAATTATAATCCATCAATCACAATTAATTCTAAATTAATTGCGATTCAATCTTCAAGGATATTCTGATAGGCTGAATCACCACATAGTGTGACCCATAAGGCCTCATCGTATTAAGAAAGTCCTAGACTAGGCAACATGGAATTCCTAGACGGTTCCATTTGCAATATTAATACATGAGGACGTTTGAGAGGTTTCTCAAAGCTAACCCTTTCATTGCGAAGTCTGTTGCGCTCAACGCGGCGATGGTAACGTCCCTTCATCTGACTTGCTCGAATGCATCTAGGATCGATGAAGTGTCTATCCCAATAATACATCCACGGGCGTCTCAGGGAGTTGCTTGGTTACTAGATATACTTATGACCATCATAATATATCATTTGCACTGGCCAGTGACTTTACCAACATAACTATGCAGACTATGAGCAGTACTCTCTTGTGCTACACTTGAGAGATGAATCCTTCACAGAATCACTTATCATCCCCATTTGTATGTAGCCATAATCCTGGATCGTGTCTTAGGTCAACTGCTTATTCAGAGCTGACATCGACGGGTCCACCAAGGATATGGGGCAACAAATGTGATGATAAAGTCCTGTAAGTACAAAGGACGACTGGCATCACTTCGACAACTTACCGGTTCCCGTAGACACTTCGGTGTAGAGTATACATCGATGGGAGTGTCCGGTGGGTACTTCCATTGTTCGATAATCCTTCTTCGAACAACTATGCGCAGTTATGGGAACGTTTCTCGATTGTCCAACAATCCGTTCCGTGGCCGTGGGATCGGCTCACACTTGCTCCAACAAGTATAACCTCCACGCATACTAGTCTCGTCTGGTTCATTCAGACCCCTACATCCGAGATGAACCTCGACTCGGGAGAGTTTGGGTTAGATGATAACTCACATAGCTCCCACTATTTGTGTGATCGGTCATCTATCCGAGGGGACATGTTTAATATCAATACAGACAGTAATAGGGATATGACATGCTGCATGCCTGGTGTAATATAAATATGAACGCGATACTCAATAGTAAAAGCAACAAACATATATTATATTACGTTGACCTGTGTAATAGTACATATATGCCCTCTATAAGGGCTCTATGCCCTTAATAAGGACTGTCTCTAGGACATATACACTATCAATCTCCCACTTGGACTAGAGCCAGTCACCTTTATGCCTAATACCCAGATTAGCATAATGTCTTAATTGGACTTCCACTGATAAAACCTTCGTAAAAGAATCTGCCACGTTGTCCGTGGTAGAGACACGTTCTAAATTAACTTCTCCTCTATCTATAATCTCACATATAACGTGATATTTTCTAAGTACATGTTTGTTCTTGTTTGTAGATCTAGGCTCCCTAGCTTGAGCGACGGCGCATGTATTGTCACAATAAATCGTTATTGGACTGGGAGCAGGAACAACCCTCAATTCCTTCAAGAACTCTGAAATCCAGGCAGCTTCTTTCGATGCTTCTGATGCAGCAATGTACTTGGCCTCTGTGGACGAGTCAGCAACCGTGGCTTGCTTAGAACTATTCCAACAGACAGCTCCTCCGTTAAATTTGAATACGTATCCTGTCTGTGACTTAAAGTCATCAGGATCTGATTCAAATCCAGCGTCGACATACCTAGACATCTTTAATTCTGGTTATCCACCAAACACCAAGAACATCTCTTTAGTCCGTCTAAGGTACTTAAGAATGTTCTTTACAGCAGTCCAGTGAGGTACTCCTAGATTCTGTTGGTGTCGACAAGTGACACTAAGCGCATATGCCAGGCCTTGTGCAATTCATTGCATACATTATAGACCCTACTGCCGAAGCATAGGGCACACGACTCATTGCGTTTCTTTCTTCATCAGTTTTAGGACCATCCTTAACTGATAAGACAATCCCATGCCTATCTGGGAGAAAGCCTCTCTTTGAGTCGTCCATCTTATAACGCTTCAGTATTTTGTCGATGTAGGTGGACTGTGTCAATCCTAACATCCTCTTGGATCTATCTCTAAAGATCTTGATCCCTAGGATGTAGTTCGCTTCACCCAAGTCCTTCATCGAGAAGGTACTTGATAACCAAACTTTAGTCTCTTCTAGCATAGAGACATTGTTTCCCTTGATCAAAATGTCATCAACATAAATGATCATGAAAACGACTCCTTTGTCGCTGTGTCTAGCGTAGACACATGGATCTTCCTTGCTTCTGATGAAGTCAAACGATTTGACAGCTTCATCGAAGCGGATATTCCAGCTCCTTGACGCTTGCTTTAGCCCATAGATGGATCTTTGTAATTTGCATATAGCAGTTGGCCTGGTTTTACTAATAAAACCTTCCGGCTGTACCATATAGACCTCTTCCTCAAGGTTGCCATTGAGGAGGGAAGTCTTTACGGAAAGCACCTAAGGGGATCTAGGTTCAGTGTTGAAGGTTAAAGAACCTCCAGCTCTGATACCACTTGTTGGTCCCTTTAAACAACAAGAAAAGACTAGGACGGGGGTGAATAGTCTTTTCAAACTTTCGTCGTTTAAAAACTTTCTCAGCAAGTGCTTATTACTTTGCAGTAATGAGTTTGCTGATACTTAACTTTCTCAGCAAGCGCAAGTTACTTCTCAGTAACTAGGTTTGCTGATACTTAAACCAGAGAGCGGAAGTCTTTGATACAATAAGTGTTTTTTCAGTAAATGAAGGTTTCAGCATGTGATGTGAGTGACTGTGTACAGATAGATATGATTTGCTGAAAACAAGTACAGAAAGTAAATCACACAAACACTTTTATAGTGGTATCTGAGAGTGGCGTAATCTCTCAACTAATCCACTTTGTCCTTTCTAGGACTGAATCCACTAAGATAAGATTGAGGTTCCTTACAACACGTATCTAGAGCGATTCAAACAGAAACCAAAGCACACTTGCTTTGTCTCCAACCTAACTAGAGAACGCAACCTTGTTCTCCACCAACTGGTACTTTTAATCAGCAACACTATGCTCGATTAAGTTCCCCCTGAATATCACGCTTGAAAGGGTGTATTTTCAGTTAGAGAGGTTTGGGATGAGATAACTTAATTATAACTTATTCAGTTACAACAAGTAATCTAAGAAACAATACTTTGAATACTTTGCAGTAAACAAGTTTGATTGTTTCTGGTGTCAAGACTTGTTCTTGTTCGAAAGAAAGAAAGAACACTTAACTAATTTCTTATTCGTGTAAATTCTACTTCTTCACAAGTAGCTTTTTCAAGCTTTAAGTCTTGGAACGGATCAATGGCAGTAGAGAGTATTGAAGGGTATATGAGTTTAAGCACAAGTGAGAGTATGATCACGTTGTTGACACACTTCAATTCTTTCCCGACCTCTATTTATAGTGAAATAAGGAGCTGTTTGAATTTTAAATTCTAAGGCTTTTGTTCCTTAAAATGTCACTATCTTGCTTTTGTACTTTAAGCAGCATCCTTGTTTGTCTTCTAGTCTTCATGTCGTTCGCGTGCATGCTTTGCATTTAATGCTCATTTGAATGGAATTCAAACAGTAACATTGGAGCGCAAATACAAGTAATTTCAGCAAGAGGTCACATATGTTCCATCAGCAAGTGGTCAGTCTCAATTTCAGCAAGCACAACCTACTCTGTCATATAGATTTTCACTTATGCAATGTTGTTGCTGAAGTTTCCACTTTCTGAGCAACATGTGCCTTTGTACATACTAGTCTTCAGAAATCTTCTAGTCTTCAGTCTTCGAAATCTTCAAGATTCTGAGCGGTTCTAAATGCTTCAATAGTTTGTTTGTAAAAACAAAGTGTATCATCAGCAAATGCTTCAATAGGTTGTATTTCTTTTCAGAAAAACAAGATACATTATAAGCGGTAAAACCAACCTATCTAGCACCTACTCTAAGTCTTCAGCAAACGTTCCTCTTTTACAATGTTCTTAAAATTCTAAATTCCTATGGACCTTAAGTGTACTAGTTACTGGACTTTCCTTAATTTAGCATGGTTAATTGCTCATCAAAATTACAAGTTTCCTAACATAACTTTACTCTTATTCAGGCTCAAAAGGAGAATAATGAAGCGGTTCTCATCACAGAAGTCCATGAAGTTATTTCTGAAGAACTGTACTCCAACTTCAAGAGAAACACTTTGACCAGAGTTGCTAAGTCTGTCAGCAATTGGCAAAGGTACAAAAGGATGGACTTCTCAGACCTTCACATCCATCTCTGAAACGAAAAGAAGAGAAATTCTCTCTTCAAACTCGAGACATTTGTACACTCTATCCTTCCGGAAGAGCTGTCATATTCTCAGCAAATGAGTGCTAATCTGGTTGTCACAATCAGAGAGAATATGAAAGCTAAGTTCAAGAGTGCCTCTCCATCTGAACAAGTTGTGATGCTCAAGGGTTCCTTTGTACCCGTGGTGGCTGATCCCCACTATCAATGAGGAAGAAGAGGTTACAAGCGCTGCAAAATACAAACATCTCGAGTTGGTAATTCTAACAGATGATGATGAAGAAGAACAGGATGAAAATATCCTTAAAGACACAAGTGATGATGAATCCAAAGATTCTAAGGACAACAAGGATGATGATGATGACAATCAAGGTCCTAGTCCGGATGCTGGCGGAGAAAAGTTGTCAGTTGCTGATCGAGTAGATCAAGTAGATGCTGAAAATCAACAAGTTGAACAACCTCCCAGCCAGCAACAGGAATCTGCTCCAACTCCTGCTGAGAAAACCACTCCAGCAACTGAACAAGTTGCTAAGACAGAAGAATAGTACGCCAGAAAGCGGGCTGAAATGCCTAAAGGAACAGCTAAGCTTTCTGATGCCGAGTTAGCATTACTCGAAGCTAAGGTCACTGATTCAAACCTTGGAGAAAATGACGAAATTGATGAAGATTATCAACGAGTATTACAGAATAGTCTACAGATTCATGACAGACATACTCAGCCTCTCGACATTGCTCAATCTTCAAGAGTGAACAACAAGGAAGATTCCTCCCTTCCATTTACTACTCGTGAAACTCCAATTGTTGAGTCAAAAGAGTTGCCTTCAGCAACCACTCAACCAAAAGTGACTAAGGCAAAAGATTTAGGTGTCAAGGTTGCTAGCCTTGATAAACCTGATGAGGAAGAATTTCTCAGCAAATGAAGAAGAAAAGACCAAGAACAAAGCATTTGCAACCAAATACTCTTAGATGAGTGATGTTAGAAGGTCTTCCAACAAATAACTCATTGGGAGTTTTGTTGTATTCCTTAGTTATTAAACATCTATTTTGAGTATAGCAGGCGGTATTAATCGCTTCAACCCAATAAGCTTCACTTATTTCAGTGTCAGCAAGCATTGTTCTAGTTGCTTCCATAAGGGTACGATTCTTCCTTTCAGCAACACCATTTTGTTGAGGTGTCCTTATTGAGGATAACTGATGTTGTATGCCTTTGGAAGTGCAATACTCAGTTATGTACTGATTTACAAACTCAGTACCATGGTCTGTTCTGATGATTTTACCTTGTCATTTTTCATGACTTCGAGCTTATTCAACAAGTTAGGTATTTCGGTCCTTGTTTCAGACTTGTGTTTGATGAAAATTACCCAAGTGAATCTTGAATAATCATCTACCACCACCAGACCATACTTCTTTCCAGCATAGCTTGTTGAAGAAGATTCAAACAAGTCCATGTGCAAGAGTTGTAAAGGTTTTGTAGTTGACGGTACTGCCTTGTTCTTGAAAGAAGTTTTGGTTTGCTTACCTTGCTGACATGCAGTGCAAACACCATCCTTCTTAAAAGTAACCTTAGGTAATTCAACTACAAGTGCCTTTTTAGACAGCTTATTCAACGTCTTGAAGTTTTGGTGTCTTGTTCGTTTATGCCATAACCATGCTTTTTCAGCAAGGCAATCATGATCTGAGATAAGGCATTTTTCAACGATTGCTGAAGACCAATCTACGGTATAGAGACCTCCTGATCTTCTAGCAACCATGATTACCTTCTTTGTCTCAAAGTCAATAAGTTTACATTCATCACTTTTAATTTTGATGAAGTAACCTTTGTCAGCAAACTGACTCATGCTAAAAAGGTTAAACTTAAGATTTTTGACATAAAGAACTCCCGAAATAGTGATGCACCCTAACTTTACGTCGCCATAGCCTTTAGTAGAACCAAAGCCTCCACCAGCAAACCTTATTGTTGGACCTTTAGACCACCATCTATAGTTTATAAGGTTTTTCTAATTGCCCGTCATGTGCTTTCCGCAGCCACTGTCAAAGTGCCAAATTGCATTGTTTGTCTCGGTGGCTGAAGTCTGCACAATCAAGAGCAAACAAGTTAATTATCCAATATTGGATGTCCATTAACATGTTCAAGAAAACGTCCAGTGGAAACCCAAGTCTTGAGTTTTTCGATTTTGACTTGTTTTCTACTTGCTGAGGAACTAGATGGTTTAGAACCGAAAGACTTTTGATCATTGCTGATCAAGTCCACTTTCTGATGTGGTGTCTTGCTTGGTTGACCCTTTTGCTGAACATACTTTTCAGTAAGTTCTTTTCTAGCAAGGTTCCTTCTAGTCCTAGCATTTTGAGTATTGTCAGTACTCTTGGGCTTGGATTTTTTCAACTCTTTGAACTATCTTTGTTGACTTTGCTTATACTCATGAAATAGTTGACTTTGCTTGGTTTTGTACCCAAGTCCACTTTTTGGAGTATGCTGAGTTTTTGTCTCAGCAACCTTACTTGATTCAGGTTTGTCAGGAAAGGTCATCTGATTACTTTTAGTAATCTTGCCTTTTGGATTAACAAATTGCTTTTCAGTAACTTGTTTGGCGGAATGCTTTACAACATCCTTTATCTGAATAGTTTGCTTTTCAGCAACCTGTTTTCCTTTTGAAGTCTTGTTACTTTGAGTAGCAACAACGGGCTTCTTGGTCGTAGGTACTTGATTGCTTATTTCAGCAACCTTAGATTGACCAAATTGAGAGAGTTCTGGTTGACCACTATCAGTTGCACGAACAAAGGTAATTGGTGATTTGTCTTTACTCAAGAGTATTACATCATCACCTTCATACGTAGCACCTAAACCTTCTTTCTGAGATGGATCTCTCAGATAACAGTTTAGTTCAGTCAGCGTGTTACTAGCATCCGCATAAAATTTGAAATTGATTTTTATCTTTTTCATCTCTTGTATTTCAGCAAGTAACTTTAGAATTGAGGACTGATATTCTTCCAATTCTATTGCCATTTGAGCATCTTTCTCTGTAGCTTCAACAACTAACTTCTTGAGATGCAATATTTCAGCATCCTTCTTTTCTGACTCAACGCTCAGCAAGACGTACTTTTCAGAGTAGGTTGCATAGTCAGAAGTTCAGCATTCTGTAGTTTCTCTTGCTGTTTGCTCAGAGTTTTCTCAAATCTTTTAATTTCTACTTGAATTCTACCAAGGTCAATGTCATCTTCACTTTCTGAATCAGAGTCAGAGGTAGGACAATTTACCTGATCGGCCATGAGGCAGAACTCGTAGTTCGACACATCTGGATAAGCTTCCATTGCTATTCCACATACTTCTTTGTCTATCTCTACGTCCAGAGTGGCTTCCTCTTCTTCAGTGTCTGAACTTTCTACCACACTGTCTTCAGAGCTTGTTTCAATGCAAAGAGCATCGATTTTTGCTTGAAGTCTTTTCTTTTCTTCAGCAATTAAAGCCTTCTTGAACTTCTTCTTCTTCTCAGCAGATTTCCCTTTCAATAAGGGGCAATTTGCTTTGAAGTGTCCAGGCTTTTTGCAATAAAAGAAAATATCATTGCCTACTGCTGGTTCTTCAGAGGAGTTTGCTTGTTCAGCGAGCTAGCTTCATTTTTGTACTTATGGTAGTTGTTACCAAGATGCTTTTTCAGCTTCTGTTTTGCTTTTCGCCTTTCAAGTTCCTTAATGATGAATTTCTTCATGTTTCTAACTGCAAGAGTATTTTCATCAGCAGGCTCTTTATCATTCTTCTTTTCAGAAGATGACGGCTTGGGAGCAAGAGCAATGCTTTGCGATTTTTCAGCAAATACACTTTCTCTTTGCTTTGTCTCATAGTTGACAGTAGCAAGATGAGAGAACAACTCGGTTGGAGTGATATTTGGCATTCCTTGATTGTAGTAGAAATTCTAAGTGTGGATCCATTCTTGATCCAGACTTCTAATAATGGTTTTCACCTTTTCAAAATCTGAATAGAAGTTTCCAACACCTAAGGCAGCCATTTAACTCACAAGAGTTGTGAATCTGAAATCCAAGTCTTACAGTGACTCATTGGCACCTTGTTTGAAGTTTTGAAACTTCAACTTTAGCACTTCGAGTTTGTTTTCCTTGGTTTTGTCAGATCCAACACAAAGATCTTGAACCATTTTCCAAGCTTCCTGAGCAGTTTTTGCACCCCACAGTTTGCATTGTATAGTATCTGGAGTAGACCGTTTAATGTTGTTTCTTGCTTGGCCATCAAGACTGAATCTTTTGGCTTGATCTGAAGTCCATTCCTCTCTTGGTTTTGGAACGGCGGTGTCGACCGGTTCTCCTAAGATAGTTTCCTTTCCAGCAGGATCTGTGGTTTTGTGAGGAAAGCTTCTTTCAAGTTTAGTGATCTTGATTGGTCCATTGTTGGTCCCTTTAAACAACAAGAAAAGACTAGAGGGGGGGGGGGTGAATAGTCTTTTCAAACTTTCGTCGTTTAAAACTTTCTCAGCAAGTACTTATTACTTTTAAGTAATGAGTTTGCTGATACTTAACTTTCTCAGCAAGCGTAAGTTACTTTACAGTAGCTTGGTTTGCTGATACTTAAAATCAGAGAGCGGAAGTCTTTGAAACAATAAGTGCTTTTTCAGCAAGTAAAGGTTTCAGCAAGTGATGTGAGTGAATGTGTCCAAACAGATATAATTTGCTGAAAGCTAAATACAGTAAGTAAATCACACAAACAGTTTTATAGTGGTATCTGAGAGTGGCGTAATCTCTCAACTAATCCACTTCGTCCTTTCTAGGACTGAATCCACTAAGATATGATTGAGGTTCCTTACAATCTCCTATCTAAAGCGATTCAACAGAAACGAAAGCACACTTGCTTTGTCTCCAACCTAAACTAGAGAACTCAACCTTGTTCTCCACCAAACTTGGTACTTTTAATCAGCAAAACTATGCTCGATTAAGTTCCCCCTGAATATCACGCCTGAAAGGGTGTATTTTCAGTTAGAGAGTTTTGGGGTGAGATGACTTAATTATAACTTATTCAGTTACAACAAGTAATCTAAGAAACACAACTTGGAATACTTTGCAGTAAACAAGTTTGATTGTTTCTGGTGTCAAGACTTGTTCTTGTTTGAAAGAAAGAACACTTAACTAATTTCTTAGCCGAGTTTGTTCTACTTCTTCACAAGTAGCTTTTTCAATCTTTAAGTCTTGGAACGGATCAATGGCAGTAAGAGTGTTTGAAGGTTTGTGAGTTTTTAAGCACAAGTGAGAGTTTGATCACGTTGTTGACACACTTCAAATCTTTGCCGGATGACCTCTATTTATAGTGCAAGTAAGGAGCCGTTTGAATTTCAAATCCTAAGGCTTTTGTTCCTTAACATGTCACTATCTTGCTTTTTGTACTTTCAGCAGCGACTTTGTTTGTGTTCTAGTCTTCATGTCCTTCGTGTGTAAGCTTTGCATTAAATGCACATTTGAATAGAATTCAAACAGTAACATTGGAGCGCAAAAACACGTACATTCAGCAAGAGGTCACATGTGTTTATCAGCAAGTGGTCAGTCTCAGTTTCAGCAAGCACAACCTACTCTGTCTTTCAGATTTTCACTAATGCAATGCCGTTTGCTGAACATTTCACTTTCTGAATAACACGTGCCTTTGTAGATACCAGTCTTCAGCAATCTTCTAGTCTTCAGATCTTCAAATCTTCAAGTCTTCAGATCTTCAATGTCTTCAAGATTCTGAGCGATTTCTACTTGCTTAAGATAATTCGTTTGTAATAAACATAATATATCTTCAGCAAATGCTTCAATAGGTTATTTTCTTCTCAGAAAATAAGATACATCATAAGCTAAAGTGTCAATAAGATATTTTCTTTTCAGAAAATAAAATACGTCATACACAAAAGAAATACCTTATCTAGCACCTAACTAAGTCATCAGCAACGTTCCTCTTTTACAATGTCCTTAAAATTCTAAATTCCTATGGACCTTAAGAGTACTTGTTACTGGACTTTTCTTAATTTAGCATGGTAAATTGCTCATCAAAATTACAAGTAAGCATACTTGATGTTAGCAATTCCTATGATGTTAGCAATCCATGGCTAAATTAATTGTTACCCTTTTAGAGGTTTCTGATGTTGAATAAATCAGTTGATTAATGCAAGCATACTTGAATAATTAAACAGTAAGCATAAATAGATTGCATAATCAAAAACCAATAAGAGTCAAAAGAATTTATTGCTGATAGTTATCATTCAGATGTTTACATGAAAAAGCATAGATAACATAAGCAGGATCAGCAAACAAAAACTTTAACAAAAACTATTGCAGGGACTTAAGCTCTTTCAGAGGATTTTCTCAAAATCTCTCTTACACTCTTCTCAGCAAGTGCAGTGAATTCAACACAATCCTTTTCGTAATTTTCCAGAAGCCTACGGACTTGTAGTTGAAGAATTCTTGCGTTTTTGCAGGCAGTATGATGATGCTTTTCAGCATTCATTTCCATGTAATTAATTACCCACAAATGCATGCCCCAATTGCTGGCATGGAGAAGCTGTGTATCTGAAATGCTTTTCGGATTAATCTTTCTTAGCCAGAGAAGATCTTCTTCTTGATCCTTAGCAGTGAGATAGAAGTACTCATAAGGAATCAATCCAAGTTTCTTCTTAGGTTTCTTTGTTACCGGGTCTGTGTAGTAAGCAATGCCAGGTGGTTTGATCAGATTTGGTTCCTGTTTGTATGTCTTACCAATGGAAACTCTTCTTACATAGACCTCTAGAATCAACCATTTCCCAGCAACATTTCTTGGGAGGGATTCTTCCCTTTGATTTCTTTGGACTTTGAGTTCAATCCATTTGAACATTTGATTCAATATGGCTGTAGGAAAGAACTCATTCACCAGCAAGTCTTCCAGCTTTAAGATCCAGCAACCATGAATGTTTCTGATTACATTCTGAGTGGTTTCCTCATTGCTGGTCTTTGTATATTCAATGCCGGAGCCAATAGCAATGCTGGCCAGCCTTTTCTCTTCCTGTCTTTGCCTTCTTCTTCTTGTTTTGGCATTGTCTTGATCTCTTGCTGAAGAGTCAGACGAAAAATGCTTTGAGTGGCCAGACGGAGTTACGGCTGTTAAGGGTCTAGCTCTTATGGCTTGAGCTATTGTTTGATTGTCATCATCTTCATCATCATCTTCATTCAGATTGTGATGACTTTCAGTGTGACAGAAATCTTGAGTTTCAGCAGCAGTTTTTCTCTTTTTGGTACTTGCTGAATTTAACTCAGATTCTGCTTGCCTTTTAGAACTTTGCTCTTTTTCAGCAAGCGGTTCTATGGGCAAAGGCACATCAGCAACGGGAGGAGGAGGAGATTGGTTTCTCTTTCTGGATCTTTTCTTTTCTTCCCCCTTAGACATGGATTGCGACATCGGAGTGATGTGCAGAGAATAAAACTCATTGCGATTTTCAGCAAGAGTGTTGAGACTGTTATACTTCATGATGATTGCTTGTTGGTCAGAGTTCATTGTGGACAACTCTTTTGAATATTCATCATGTTCTCTTCATGTCTTTTCTCTGTTGCGGCCTTCTCATCCATAATATTCTGAGCCTTGACGAGAGCATTCTTTGCAAGCTTGAGCGCCTGACTTACATCTTGTTCATAGCTCTTGTAATAAAGACTGATGTCTTTCTGAGCTATTGTCAAAGTTGTAGTGCGTCTCAGCACTGTAGCCAATAGTTTTCCTATGTCAAGTGGGCTCTCAGCAAGCAATGCCTCATCCTCAGCTTTGCAGGCATCATGGACTTGCTTTAGTGCTAGAATTCTGGGAGTAAACTCCTCAACTCTTGGGAACGGCACTAAAAGAGGTGTTAAGGAATGAACCTTAATTTCTGAAGCAAACTGATCATCACGCATCAGCAATTCTGCTCTTAGACCATCGTCTAAATCATTGATGTAATCAGGAGGAGGAATCTGAATAACTTTTGGGTCTCGCTTGGATTGTTCATCTTCATTTTCTGACAAGTCGTCATCATCCTCAGATTCATCAAGTTGAGCGACTTTGAGCCTTTGTCAGTAGCTTCACTTCCTTTTTGTTGAGTGGTTGCTGATAGCAACGCTTCAGACTCAACGACTGGAGTTTCACCAGTAGTTAGTTGTTTCAATTGAGTTTGTGGCTCAATTACTGGAGTTTCTCCAGTAGTTAGTTTTAATTGAGTAGTTGCTGAAGGCAACATTTGAGACTCAATAACTGGAGTTTCGCCAGTAGTAAGTGGAAGGGATGGAACTTCCTTTGATTTTCGTCTTGAAGATTCACCAATTTCCAGATCCTGCGTATGCCTTGCATGGATCACGAGACTGTTTTGTAGAGCTCGTTGGTAATCTTCATCTTCTTCATCCTCTTCTTCAAGGTTTCTTCAGTAACCTTGGCATCAGAAACTGGACTTTGCCATTTTTCAAGGCAGCCCTTTTTCTGGCGTATTCTTCTTCAGTATCAGCACCTTGCACAGGTGCTTGATGTTCAGCATCAGCAGGAGGAGGTTGGGATTCTTGCTGAGATTGTTGTTGTTCAGCTTGTTGATTGTCAGTTGGAGTATTTTCAGCAACTGTTATCTTCAATCCACCAGCACCAGGACTTAGACCTTGATTGTCATCATCGTCGTCTTTCTTGTCCTTAGAATCTTTCCCTTCATCATCACTGGGATCAGTGGGAATGTTCTCATCTTCCTTCTTCTTCTTCATCATCTGTCAAAATGACTAGCTCAACGTGCTTGTACAAAAGCAACACTTGTCACTGTCATTCCTCAGTTTTTGTGGGGACAGCCCCACAGGACACAAAAGACATTTGCGCATCACAGATTGTTCAGCGGAGAGGCACTCTAAATTTGGCCTTCATATTCTCTCTGATTTGAGCCATCAGATTTGAACCATTTGCTGAGAAAATGTCATTTCTTCGGGAAGGAATGGAGTGGACAAATGTTTCGAGCTTTAATATAGAAGTTCTCTTGTTCTCGTTTGAGAGATGAAGGTGAAGATCTGAGAAGTCCATTCTCCTGTACCTTTGCCAGTTGCTGACCGAGTTCGCAACTCTGGAGAAGTCCTTGTCCTCTTGAAGATCAAGTAAAGTTCTTTGACTACTGCTGCTCTTCGTGATGATACCATCAGTGTCTTCCTTTTTGAGCCTGAAAAGAATTTTATTTAGATCCG
>CM051456.1:38706787-38867447 GCA_028274465.1 Plantago ovata | reverse complement strand
CTTCAGCTTCTTGGACTGTTTCTTCATAGACTTCTGGTTTTGCTCTATCTGAGAAAGCTGTGCGGTTTCAGCAATCTCCCTTGTCTCTGAATGACAAGTTGAGCAGAAGCATCTTGACCTTTAAGCTCACTGCTTGTCATGAAGAGAGCAATTGACTTGTTGGATGATTCTTCAATCTCCAACTCCATTTGTTTGCTTAAATCTTCCAGTACAAGCTGGACTTTGTCAATTGAAGTCTTTGGTGAACTTGGGCCAGTATTCTCAGCATCACGAGATGCGTCTTTGAATAATGCTTCTTGAGTTTCAGCAACTTCAGGAACTGGAACCATTGCTATTTCAGCAACTGGTTCATCAGCAAGCTGGGTTTCAGCAACTTGATGAGTTGCTTGTTCAGCAACCATCTTTTCAGCAGCATCAGCAAGTGCCGCTCTTGCAGATCATCAGCAATGTCACTTGCTGGTTCCATGGTTGGATCATTTGGAATATCTACAATGTAGATATCTGGGACTTGGGCAGGAATTTCATTTCCACTGCCTTGTGGTCTATTCTCAGTAGAGTTATCAACATTAAGTTGATTGTTGAAGGCTTCCGCAAACACTTCAACATTGCTGACATATGTTTCAGTAATTACTTCAGCAACATCTACTGGCAAATGCGTTTCAGCATTTGTCTGGGAATTGACTGAGGAGTCTTGGACATTAGGGACTGACTGAGAAGCCAGTGTCTTCTTTCTTTTGTTACTTGTCCGTTTCCTCTTAGGTACGGGATTTGCTGATGACGCTGCAGTCTGAGTGTCATCATCAGCTTTCCTCTTTTTCTTTTTAGATTTCTCCAGTTTCCCAGAGTCATCTATTGTTGCCTTTTCAGCAACAGGTGTTGTACACGTACTTGTTGATTTTCTACAGCAGTTTCATTTGTGTTACCACCATCCACAGCAGTTTCATCTCTAAGTTGCTGAGTGGTAACATCTGCAGCTGTTGTATACCTTTCTTGCTGGCTTGTGCTGACAACATTTGCAGTTGTTGTCTTCTTAGTTTTCTTTCCAGCAATCTTAGGTACATTCTGCTTGTAGAAAGATCTTCCCACATTGCACACAGATTTCTTGATTGGCAATGGGTTTCTTAGCTGAATCCTGAAATGTTCAAGGATATAGCATATCTTGATTCCATACATAACTGGAAAGGAAGGTGAGACCTTGTTGTCTTCTACCTTTACCTTGAACTTAGTGAACACAATCAACAAGCCTGTTGAAAATGTACTTAGCCCAGTTAAGTTCCGATTTATTTCATAGATATGCATCAGCAATGGCCATCTTCTCAGGCCTACTTGGTCAATTCCTCCAACTTGGGAGTCAAGAACTTTTATCAGTAGCAGAGCTACTAGACCAAGTGAATGGCAGAGATGCTTTCTCTTAACGTGCTTTGTCCAAGTCACGGGAGCTATCTCGCCTTTCTTCATTTTTGCATTTCTGACGTCACTGTAGAAAGCTTCAATTTCTTCGTCAGTAGCAGTGACGTCATCTTCAGTTCCAGTGGTTGGAATCTGAAAAATCTCCGCTAAATCAGTCCATTTCAGGACGATTTGCGTGTTCTGAACATAAGTAAGGATCACTTTTTCAGTGACTCCATTACTGTCTGTAAGGGACTGGATTTCTGCATTGTTGTAGAATTCCATAGTATCAATCATGCTCACTTGCTTAGAGCGAGCAGAGATAAAGTTCATGAGGCCTTGCTGCTTGATGAACTCAAGCGCCTCTTCATTTTGGTCATCAAGTTCGTGTTCATAAAAGTACCTAATGTACTTTTCTTTTGCAAACCCTCCCCATTGCATCAACATCTCCCACTTTGCAGTGTCAAGATATGACGGAGGCATAGGTTTAGCAGTGATTTGGTCGTTTTTCAACACAACTTTCGTTGTGTCTGGGGCCAGAGTAGTCACCGGAGCAGTGCGTGTTTCAGCACTATCAACCTTTGACGATTTTGAGGACTTAGATAACTGTCTCTTGGGAGCCATTTCTTATATAGAGAAAGAAAGATTGTACGAAAAGAGATAGTTTGCTTTTTGACCGAGGTACAGTAGATTCAGGCTAGAATTTGCAGAGAAAGGAAATGTGAGTTAAAGAATTTTGTCATTCTCTAACTCCTTCTGTATATAGTGTCTCTGGTGTGTGAGAAACTCAATCGATTTGAGCTCTCAACAAGGGTAAAACAGAGAAACACTGGAGATAGTGGAGCCTTTGCATTGAATGCGTAGTGGCCCACTAACTAAAACCGTCAGAGCACTCTCTCTCTTTGTTTTGTTAGCCGTTAGATTAGTAACTCCTTTTAATCAATGGCCACGATTGAATTTCATGTCATGATTATTGCGAGTTTATCTGTGCCAGCTTAACGTCACAAATTGATTTTACCGAGTAATAAGGGATAGATTGCTTGCTGAAATAGACAAGAATCTTTTCAGCGAGTTTGAATTAACAATTTAGATACTTGCTGAAAGTTCCCCCTCACTTAGATATCTCATATTTTCTTTAAGTTTAAAAGACATTTCTGATTTCCCGTATCAAAAAATTCTTTTGCACTTGAGACATCTTTTGGTAAATTCTGAGAGATGAGCTTTGCTCTTTTTCTGAGTTCCCGTTTCAGAAAATTCCTTTGATACTTGAATACATATTTCAGTATCTTTTGATTGTCTGAGTACCCGTCTCAGCAATCCATGTTTTCTTTCTCTTACTGAGTGTCTGTCTCAGCAAGTGGTCAAGTTTCCTAACAAATACCCGTTTTGAAGGAATTACTTGCTGAATGCCTGTTTCAGCAATCACGTAGTGACTTATCATTTCTTAGAAGAAATCAGTGACTTGGTCTTTTGGACAGGAATACTTTGGCTTGCTGAATACCTGTTTCAGCATTCTGCCAAGTGTATCCTTTATTGAGGTAGTTCAATCAATCCAAGGTTATACCTTAGCATTGCGAACCTATTATCCGGTAGGGGCTTGGTAAAGATATCAGCAAGCTGATCTTCAGTGCCTACTTTCACAACCTCAATATCACCTTTTTCCACATGATCTCTAATGAAATGATGTCTAATATCAATGTGCTTGGTCCTAGAGTGAAACTTAGGATTTTGCGTAATTGCAATAGCACTTGTATTATCACAAAAGATTGGTGTTTTCTTTGCAGAAATACCATAATCTCTTAATTGTTGCTGAATCCATAGGATTTGAGCTGTGCAACAACCAGCTGCAATGTATTCAGATTCAGTAGATGAATTGGCGACACAAGTTTGCTTCTTGCTGAACCATGATATTAATCTAGTACCCAAAGACTGACAAGTTCCAGAGGTACTTTTTCTATCAAGAGTTGATCCACCATGATCAGCATCAGAATAGCCAACCAATTCAAGTCCAGAATCTTTAGGATACCATAATCCAACATTGACTGTACCTTTAACATATGTCAGTATCTTGATTGCCTTTTTGTAGTGTGATTCTCTTGGATCAGATTGGAATCTTGCACACACACAAACAGCATACTGAATGTCAGGTCTACTTGCTGTTAAATACAACAAGGAACCAATGAGCTTCCTATACTTGTGTTCTTCAACACTTTTGTCCTCTTTAGTATAGCCCAATTTGGTGCCAACACTCATAGGGATCTTTTCAGGTTTTTCATCCTCTTTGATCCTAAACTTTATGAGCATTTCTTTCGCATACTTTGCTTGATTTATGAATATTCCATCTTTGAGTTGCTTGACTTGCAATCCTAGGAAATAATTCAATTTTCCCATCATACTCATTTCAAACTTATTTGTCATGAGTTTGGCAAAATCATCACAAAGTTGCTTGTCCTTAGATCCAAAAATTATTTCATCCACATAAATTTGAACTAAGATTATTTTACCATCATGGTTCATGGTAAATAATGTTTTGTCAACTTCACCTTTCTTGAAACCATTTTCCAGCAAGAACTTAGCCAAGGTATCATACCATGCTCTTGGTGCTTGCTTTAGACCATATACAGCTTTCTGAAGCTTATATACCATCTTGGTTTCTGAGGGAAGTTCAAAGCCAGGGGGTTGTTCTAGGTAGACCTCTTCAGCAAGTTCACCATTTAAGAATGCACTTTTAACATCCATTTGGTAAACAATGAAGTCATTGTGAGCAGCAAAGGCCAAGAAAAGCCTTATTGCATCCAATCTTGCAACTGGAGCGTAAGACTCATCATAGTCCAATCCTTCAGTCTGACAGTAACCTTGAGGAACTAAGCGTGCTTTATTTCTTGTTACTTCACCAGACTCGCTCAGCTTGTTTCTGAACACCCACTTTGTACCAATAGCTTTCTTATCTTCAGCAAGTGGCACAAGTTTCCAGACTTTGTTTCTTTCAAATTGATCCAATTCTTCTTGCATTGCCTTTATCCATTCAGAATGCTTCAAAGCTTCTTCTATGGTTTTAGGTTCAATTTCTGAAACAAAGCAAGAGAATAATGATTCTACTTCTACGACAGTTGCTTTTTCAGCAAGTCCTTGAGTAGCTTTGGATCTAGTCACTTGGCGTTTATGAATATCTCCAATCATATCCGTAGAGGGATGATCTCTAATCCATTTATTTATTAACAGGTTTCCTGTTTGTTGGATCAGGATATGTTTGCTCATCAGCATGTGACTCTTCAGTATGTACTTGTTCAGTACTACTGGGAATTTGTGTCTCTGCTGAGATTTGTTTGTCAGCAACTGCTTGTTCAGCATTGCTGGATTGAGGTAATTCATCAGCAGAACTGGTGATTGCGTAATTTCAGCAACTTTCGGAGCAACCGCATCTTTTGCTGGAAATTCTTTGTCGTGAACTATTTTTATCTTGTCATGACTTGGGGGAGGAGAGTCATTGTCAGAATCATCATTTAGTTCAATTGACTTGATTTGCCTAGCATCAGATTCAGTTCTTTGCTCGTGTATGATTAGCTTTTTCATACAATCTGATAATTCTTCTTCAGCAGGCACACCTTGTGCCTTTTTGTTGTAAACTCTATAAGCTTTACTGTGCAAGGAGTATCCAAGAAATATCGCTTCGTCTGCCTTTGGTTGAAATGTTCTAAGGTATTCTCTTCCATTGTTAAGAACGAAACACTTGCAACCAAATACTCTTAGATGAGTGATGTTAGGAGGTCTTCCAACAAACAATTCATAAGGAGTTTTGTTGTATTCCTTAGTAATCAGACATCTAAAGCGGTATTAATCGCTTCAACCCAATAAGCCTCACTTATTTCAGTGTCAGCAAGCATTGTTCTTGCGGCTTCTTTCAGGGTGCGATTCTTCCGTTCAGCAACACCATTTTGCTGTGGTGTTCTTACTGAGGATAACTGATGTTGAATACCTTTTAAGGTACAATATTCAATTATGTACTGGTTTACAAACTCAGTACCATGGTCTGTCCTTATGACTTTTACCTTGTCATTTTTCATGACTTCAAGCTTATTCAGCAAGTTAGGTATTTCAGTCTTGGTTTCAGATTTGTGCTTGATGAATACTACCCAAGTGAATCTTGAATAGTCATCTACCACGACTAGACCATACTTCTTACCAGCATAGCTTGTTGAAGAAGATTCAAACAAGTCCATGTGTAAGAGTTGTAAAGGTTTTGTAGTTGACGGTACTACCTTGTTCTTGAAAGAAGATTTGGTTTGCTTTCCTTGCTGACATGCATTGCAAACACCATCCTTCTTAAAAGTAACCCTAGGTAATCCAACTACAAGTGCCTTTTTAGACAGCTTATTCAGCGTTTTGAAGTTTAGATGACTTGTTCGTTTATGCCATAACCATGCTTTTTCAGCAAGGCAATCATGATCTGAGACAAGGCATTTTTCAACGTTTGCTGAAGACCAATCAACGGTGTACAAGCCTCCTGATCTTCTTGCAATCATTATAACCTTTTTAGTCTCAAAATCTACAAGTTTACATTCATCACTTTTAATTTCGATGAAGTATCCTTTGTCAGCAAATTGACTCATGCTGAAAAGGTTAAACTTAAGATTTTTGACATAAAGAACTCCAGAAATGGTTATGCATCCTAACTTCGCATCACCATAGCCTTTTGTAGATCCGGAGCCTCCACCAGCAAACCTTATTGTTGGACCTTTAGACCACCGTCTATAGTTTATAAGGTTATTCTTGTTGCCCGTCATGTGCTTTCCACAACCACTATCAAAGTGCCAGATTGCATCGTTTGCCTCCGTGGCTGCAGTCTGCACAGTCAAGAGCAAACAAGTTAATTATCCAATGATGGATGTCCATTAACATGTTCAAGAATGCGTCCAGTGGAAACCCAAGTCTGAAGTTTTTCAACTTTGACTTGTTTTCTACTTGCTGAGGAACTAGGAGGTTTTGAGCTGAAAGACTTTTGACTCGTGCTGGTCAAATCCACTTTCTGATGTGGTGTCTTGCTCTGTTGACCTTTTTGTTGAACATACTTTTCAGTAAGTTCTTTTCTAGCAAGGTTCCTTCTAGTCCTAGCATTGGGAGTCTTTTCAGAACTCTTAGGCTTGGTTTTCTTCATCTCTTTGAAGTATCTTTGCTGACTTTGCTTATACTCATGAAAGAGTTGACTTTGCTTGGTTTTGAAACCGAGTCCACTCTCTGGAGAATGCTGAGCTTTAGCTTCAGCAACCTTACTTGATTCAGGTTTGTCAGCAAAGGACTTCTGATTACTTTTAGTAATCTTGCATTTAGTCTTAACAACTTGCTTTCCAGCAACTTGTTTGGCGGAATGCTTCACAGCATTCTTCTTCTTTCCAGTTTGCTTTTCAGCAACCTGTTTTCCTTTTAAAGTCTTGTTACTTTGATTAGCAACAACGGGCTTTATGGTCATAGGTACTTGATTGCATGTTTCAGCAACCTTAGTTTGACCAAACTGATAGATTACTGGTGGACTACTATCAGTAGCACGTACAAAGGAGATTATGTGATTTATCTTTTCTCAAGATTTCTACGCTATCACCTTCACACGTTGCTCCTAAACCTTCTTTCTGAGATGGATCTCTCAAATAAGAGTTTAGTTCAGTCAGCGTATTACTTGCTTCCACGTAGGATTTGAAATTGACTTTCATCTTTTTCATTTCTTGGATTTCAGCAAGTAACTTTAGAATTGAGGACTGATGCTCTTCCAATTCTAATGCCATTTGAGAATTTTTCTCTGCAGCCTCAGCAATCAACTTCTTAAGACGCCTTATTTCAGCATCTTTTTCTTCTGTCTCTTCCTTCAGCAAAACGTACTTTTCAGTAGTCTGCTTGGTCAGAGTTTCAGCAAGTTGTAGTCTTTCTTGCTGTTTGCTGAGAGTATTCTCAAATCTTTCGATTTCTCCTTGAATCTTGTCAAGGTCAATCTCGTCTTCACTTTCTGAGTCTGAATCAGAGGTAGAGTTGTTTACCTGACCGACCATGAGGCAGAATTCGTAGTTAGACACATCTGGATAAGCTTCCATAGCTATTCCACAAACTTCCTTGCCAATCTCCACGTCTAGAGTGGCTTCTTCATCGTCGGTGTCTGAACTTTCATCCTCACTGTCTTCGGAGCTAGTATCAATGCATAATGCATCGATTTTTGGTTGAAGCTTCTTCTTTTCTTCAGCAATAAAAGCTCTTTTGAACTTCTTCTTCTTTTCAGCAGATTTGCCTTTCAGCAAAGGGCAATTAGCTTTGAAGTGTCCAGGCTTTTTGCAGTAAAAACATAGATCATTTCCAACTGCTGGCTCTTCTGATGAAGTAGCTTGCTGAGCTTGCTTGTTCAGCGAGCTAGTATCATTCTTGTACTTATGGTAGTTGTTACCAAGATGCTTTTTCAGCTTCTCTTTTGCTTTTCGCCTTTCAAGTTCCTTACTGATGAACTTCTTCATGTTTTTGACAACTAAAGCATTTTCATCAGCAGGCTATTTATCATTCTTCTTTTCAGAAGATGACGGCTTTGCAGCAAGAGCAATGTTTTGTGATTTTTCAGCAAATACATTTTCTCTTTGCTTTGTCTCATAATTGATAGTAGCAAGATGAGAGAACAATTTTGTTGGTGTGATGTCAGGCATTCCTTGATTATAATAGAAATTCTGAGTGTGGATCCATTCTTGATTCAAACTTCTGATGATAGTTTTCACTTTCTCAGAATCTGAGTAGAGGTTTCCAACACCCAGCGCTGCCATTTCACTAACAAGAGTTGTGAATCTGAAGTCCAAGTCATCCAGTGACTCGTTTGCACCTTGCTTAAAGTTTTGAAACATTAGCTTAAGTACTTCAAGTTTGTTTTCCTTGGTCTTGTCAGATCCAGCACAAAGATCTTGAACCATTTTCCAAGCCTCCTTAGCAGTCTTAGCACCCCACAGTTTGCACTGTATGGTATCCCGAGTTGATCTGATGATGATATTTCTTGCTTGGCCATCAAGACGGAATCTCTTAGCTTCGTCAGAAGTCCATTCCTCTCTTGGTTTTGGCACAACCGTATCTGATGGTTCGCCAAGGATGGTTTCCTTCCCAGCTTCAGTGGTCTTGTGAGGGAAACTCCTTTCAATCTTAGTGATCTTGATAGGTCCATCATTAATGACGGTGACCATCTCATCACTAATGGCCTCAAGATGTAGCATCATGTTGTTTCGCCATTTCTCGTAATTTTCCAGCTTCAGCAAGGGAGCATCTCCTAAAGACATCCTGTCAGCAAAGCACTACCAAACTGATCAAGTGAGAGTGATTTACGGAAAGCACTTAAGGGGATCTAGGTTCAGTGCAGAAGGCTAAAGAACCTCCTGCTCTGATACCACTTGTTGGTCCCTTTAAACAACAAGAAAAGACTAGAGGGGGGGGTGAATAGTCTTTTCAAACTTTCGTCGTTTAAAACTTTCTCACCAAGTACTTATTACTTTTTAGTAATGAGTTTGCTGATACTTAACTTTCTCAGCAAGCGTAAGTTACTTTACAGTAGCTTGGTTTGCTGATACTTAAAATCAGAGAGCGGAAGTCTTTGAAACAATAAGTGCTTTTTCAGCAAGTGATGTGAGTGACTGTGTCCAAACAGATATAATTTGCTGAAAGCTAAATACAGTAAGTAAATCACACAAACACTTTTATAGTGGTATCTGAGAGTGGCGTAATCTCTCAACTAATCCACTTCGTCCTTTCTAGGACTGAATCCACTAAGATATGATTGAGGTTCCTTACAATCTCCTATCTAAAGCGATTCAACAGAAACCAAAGCACACTTGCTTTGTCTCCAACCTAAACTAGAGAACTCAACCTTGTTCTCCACCAAACTTGGTACTTTTAATCAGCAAAACTATGCTCGATTAAGTTCCCCCTAAATATCACGCCTGAAAGGGTGTATTTTCAGTTAGAGAGTTTTGGGGTGAGATGACTTAATTATAACTTATTCAGTTACAATAAGTAATCTAAGAAACATAACTTGGAATACTTTGCAGTAAACAAGTTTGATTGTTTCTGGTGGCAAGACTTGTTCTTGTTTGAAAGAAAGAACACTTAATTAATTTCTTAGCCGAGTTTGTTCTACTTCTTCACAAGTAGCTTTTTCAAGCTTTAAGTCTTGGAACGGATCAATGGCAGTAAGAGTGTTTGAAGGTTTGAGAGTTTTTAAGCACAAGTGAGAGTTTGATCACGTTGTTGACAAACTTCAACTCTTTGCCGGATGACCTCTATTTATAGTGCAAGTAAGGAGCCGTTTGAATTTCAAATCCTAAGGCTTTTGTTCCTTAACATGTCACTATCTTGCTTTTTGTACTTTCAGCAGCGACTTTGTTTGTCTTCTAGTCTTCATGTCCTTCGTGTGTAAGCTTTGCATTAAATGCACATTTGAATAGAATTCAAACAGTAACATTGGAGCGCAAAAACACGTACATTCAGCAAGAGGTCACATGTGTTTATCAGCAAGTGGTCAGTCTCAGTTTCAGCAAGCACAACCTACTCTGTCTTTCAGATTTTCACTTATGCAATGCCGTTTGCTGAACATTTCACTTTCTGAATAACACGTGCCTTTGTAGATACCAGTCTTCAGCAATCTTCTAGTCTTCAGATCTTCAAATCTTCAAGTCTTCAGATCTTCAAAAAGTCTTCAAGATTCTGAGCGATTTCTACTTGCTTAATATAATTCGTTTGTAATAAACATAATATATCTTCAGCAAATGCTTCAATAGGTTATTTTCTTCTCAGAAAATAAGATACATCATAAGCTAAAGTGTCAATAAGATATTTTCTTTTCAGAAAATAAAATACGTCATACACAAAAGAAATACCTTATCTAGCACCTAACTAAGTCATCAGCAAACGTTCCTCTTTTACAATGTCCTTAAAATTCTAAATTCCTATGGACCTTAAGAGTACTAGTTACTGGACTTTTCTTAATTTAGCATGGTAAATTGCTCATCAAAATTACAAGTTTCCAAACATCCATCGTTTATGAAAAGTAACCATCTCATCACTAATGGCCTCAAGATGTAGCATCATGTTATTTCGTCATTTTTCATAGTTTTCCAGCTTCACCAAGGGAGCGTCTCCTAAAGACATCCTGTCAGCAAATGACTACCAAACTGATCAAGTGAAAGTGATTTATGGAAAGTACCTAAGGGGATCTAGGTTCAGTGCTGAAGGTTAAAGAACCTTGCTGAACGAGATTGTCAGACTCGAACAATCAAATAAATTTGTTTGAAAGCCAAAGGTCAACTCACAACTACACAAAACACGTAGTGCAGAGGTAAGATGACCTCGAGTGTCGATCTCTAGGGACTAAACTAGCTTTAACTAATTAACAAAATATAATTTCAGAAAACAAATTTATATTAACTCGACTTAACAATATATGGAGAGAGCTCGTGATAGTATGCTCGTTCTAAGCATCAAGTTCTAATTATGCATGAAAGTGCAACTCGTACTTTCTTAAAAGTAATTCGAATTAACAAACACCAAAGACAGATTTGTAGACGTGTATTTTGAAAGCTTCCTATCTATACTAATACTTGGCTAAGGTTGTCTGTCTTAGTTCAAGCAGTACTTGCAAATTATATATAATTGAATCGATGATCTTGAATTGTCCTAGTGTTTCTAACACTTTTCTACGAAGATATATGGCTTAGTCGGATCAAAGAATCGCATTAAGATAATTAAACAAGTAAAAGACTCAGAAACTCAATCATGCATAATACGAACCCTAGCTACGAATTAACATACTATCACCAACTAGATGCTTAGCTACTCATATCAATAACACAATTAACAATCATAATCGAAGCATTAATGAATGAAAACATGTTGAATTGAAAGATAAATAGCAGAATTGTGAGATACAAAGTTACCACCATAGGTTGTCAATCTCCGGTGAATTGCTAAACTCACAAAGATCTAGTAAGGTGAGATCAATTGATGTCCGAATCTCTCCTCTAGCTCCAAATTCGCTAAGATACAAAGGTCCTAAGAGAAAATATACCCAGAACAAGCTCTAGGGTTTAAGTCTGTAAAATAATGTTGAAAGATATGAGATTTTGGAAATATATATAGTTGCTGTCGGAGGCTCCTCGGCGGTCCGCCGCGCACGCGGCGATGCGCCTGGCACGGGCAGAAAGTTGCCCGAGCCAAATTCTTCCTCCGGATCTTCGATTTCGGCCCTTTGCGCGGTTTTGAGCTCCGAAACATGGTCTTTTGGCCTTGAAACTCGTCCCGGCACTCCTTGAGACACCACGGGTGATCTCGTTGCACCAAAACATCATTGTTTCGCTATGATTTATATCCAAAAACACGATTTTCACCTAAAACCTAAAAATAACAAAAGAAATGGAAATGTGACACTATTCTAACAAAATGCACTAAATGCACGCAAGAGGATAGCTAAATTGGTGAAAAAGACCCGAATGATAGTGTAAAAAACACTGTCATCAAACTCCCCAAACCGAACCTTTGCTTGTCCTCAAGCAACTAGCTAGACTCTATGCAACCTACATGCAACACAAAGAGGAGTCTCATGCCAAACAAGAAGAAATAATCGATTGTATCTACCAAATGCTTATGAACAAAGACCATACAAATCATAATATGGAAGTAGGTTGAAGAATGTCTCGATTGAACCTATACACATTCACCTATGCACTTTGTTAAACAAGGGAGTCTCTCGTAACATTCTCTACCTGGACCTAGTCAATGATGATGTAATGATGCATATCAAAATACAAATGGTTGCCCCTTGCCTATGAAACTGAGGACTTAATACTGTTCACCAAGTGATACTTTCCCTCAAGAGAGGTCGAACCAATACTGGCTCTCATCAAACGAAGGAGGGTTCCCTAAAAGACAACAATCCCTTATTCTACCCGACTCTTAAAGAAAAACTCTTTACCACTTTCTGAATGGCAGGACGAGGGTGGTCTAGAACAAGCCTTGGACTAGACGACACGAGAACACAAGGAAGAATTTACAACTCGATTACGAACTACTACAAAAGCTGAAAAATAATGCAACACTTTGCTAAAACTGCTTTTGGCTTGCTTGGACCCTTCTTTTGCTTTTTTGGGTCTTATTGTTTTTTTTCTTGTTTTTTTTCTTTTGTTTCCTTTTTCCAGATTCTGGAATTTTCCTCTTTTTTTTTCCTTTTTTCTTGTTTCATTTTTTTTTTTGTATATAGCCAGCAGTAGCACAATGGAAGTACAATGAAAGGAAATAACAATGACACTACAACGACCTCCCCAAACCTATTCGAAAGAATAGGTTGGAGCACAAACTCACAAGAAAAAAAATAAAAACAAACTCGACATGACTCAACAAGACGAGAAACAAGTAACCCCCTCCCCAAACCTATTCGTTAGAATAGGTTTCAAACAAAGGATCACACACCTCACTCTACCTCCTTCCTAGGCATTTAGCAGTTTCAAAAAGCAAGTTGAAGACTTGTTGCCTCTTACGTACATAATTACACGAGAATACAACCAAAGACTCTAACATGCCACATTTTATAAGGCCTTCGCGAACCGCAGTAGAGAAAACACCACATAGTGATGTTGAGACTACCAAGTTTAACTAGTGCACATACAAATATGACAAGCCAAGCAAGACAAACCTCAAACTATTCCATAGAGATGAAATGTATGGGCAATGGTCACAAACACTTAGTCTATACAATAAAAAATTTCAACAAATTTGGCAATAAACTCCACACAACATTATGCAAAAACTAGACTAAGGATGAATGCATACGAACAAACTTAATCCTATGAAAGTACTAAACGTGCAAACAAAGGTACAAGATACAATACTCAACGACATAAGTCACACAACACCCCCCCCCCCCCCACATGAAGCACACGCTAGTCCCTAGCAAAAGAGAATGAGGAATATAAAGTGATACTAGATATTACCGAATGCGTGGCCTCTGTTGGATGAGTATACCAGAATGGACATGTGAAAAGACTAGTAATCCGGGTCATAATCCCCGTAATAGTCATTCCACATGTCAGAGAAAAGATCCTGGGACTGCTGTAGGGTCTCCTACTGCCGGTCCAAGAGCATCTGCTGTTGCAAAATGAGCTGCCTATCATTCCGGCGATGCTCCTCCGCAAGCTCCCAATCACTGTTGCGCTGGGCAACATGTCCATCAAGTGTATGCTGCAAACCTTGTACAGTGGTGGTCAGGTTTGCAACATTGGCATCGAACCCACGGAATCTGTCATCGAGGTAGGTCCGGAGCTCAGTAAAATCAAATCCACGGGAACCACGTGTGGCTCGAGGTGGCTGTTGTGACCCACTAGGAGCGGCGGTGTCTGGAATAGGATCCGGAATAGGGTCTCGATCATCTGTCTCCATGTCATCCTCATCACTCGGTCAGGAAGGTGGTGAGTCATCGACGGCGGCAGCCGCAGGTATGGTCTGTCTGAACCTATGCTCCTGCTTAGTGATAGATGCTGGAGTCAAGGTCGAGATGACTGAGCCGGTCTCGTCAAAACCCTCTACCTCGTGGTATCTGCATTAGGCTGTGATCAGGCAGGGAAAGTCAAAGGGCTTCCTCTTTTTGTTCCAATGCCTCTCATACTCTTCATAGATGATGTTGCCGATGTCAATGTTATGCCGACCCAAAAGACAGTAGATAAGCTCTGCATACCATGGCTGAATCGAAGTATCATTGGTCCGAGGAATGAGATTGGCCATGATGAACTTCATAGCCGTCCTAGCCTCAAGGTTGAGGTCCTTCCTGTTCAGCCTCTCCGGTCTGTTGCCATATGGGTACACATAATCCCGGTGGCAGATCACCAGTGTAACACTGTCGTCAATCACCCAGGTTGCTCTCGAGTACCTATATGCGTGTGCACTCCCGGTGAACTCCCGTTCCCCTAAAGGGATGAAGTCTGAAATCGTTTGGGGGGTCCACGGCACAAGTGTGTCCCATACTGGGATACCTCCCATGTCCGCACGGTCTGTGTATCCTACGTAGAACTCTTGAAGTAGTGATACATCGTACACCTGGAACCGGTTGGAGGTGTACCACTTCCAGTTTCTTCTCCCCTCCAAGCTATAGAGCATTCGGCACGCCGGTGTGTTAGCATGGCTTGCTGGGATTTGGATTTTTCGGTCACGGACTATGGAACGGGGCTTACTTGAGGCAGCTTCCTCTTCAAGGTCCAGTCGAATGGAGATCGCTTGGAGTGATGGTTCATAGGCTCCGCTGGCTCGGGAGCTCGATGCTGCTCCCTTGCCCTTCTTGCTCTTGGATGAACCTGCTTTCTTCTTATCACGAACCATGGTACCTGAAACACAACAATTAGTATCTTGTACACAACAAAAACAATATGCTAGTGCAAATGCAATGTGTGCAAGTAAACGAGTGTCAACTTCGATCAACTCTACTCCCTTACCTCATGTGCTAGTCTAGCTACCTATGCTAAGAACAATCATGCAATTCATCACAATCATGTACTATATCATAATCAAAGCTCATGCTAGACAATGAATAACCTCAAATTCATAAGGCAACATGCATACCATAGTATCAAAAATCACCAAAAATCTCACAATCTACCCAATCAAGTGTTCTACCCAATAATCTGTAGTCATCGTATCAAGTTTCTCGTATTTAAATAGGCATGAATGAATCAAAACAATGCAATCAAGACTTAGAAATCTTAATTGAGCAAAAGCCCCAATTCAACCATCTCAACGAAATTGAGCATGCAATTGATAGAGAAATCATGTAATAATCACACAAACAAGTAATCCATACATCATATAAGCTCAATTGAAGCAAAAATCAAGAAACCCCCAATTTCGAAAATTAGGGTTCTTGAGGGGTTACCTCAGATCTGGAAATGGATGAAGTATAAAGAGACTTGTTCGGATGAAGATGAAGAGCACGTAATGGGCTTCGATTCAAGCTAAAGAACACAAAATTTGGTGGAGAATTGAAAGAATTATGGAAGAGTGAAGATTTTTGGGGAATTTTCGATTTTGGGAGTAAAAGCGAGAGGAAGGATGAAGAATGACGGGAAAAGGGAGCAAATCCCGTTTTTGAGATTTCTGGGCATGTCCCCCAAAGAGCCAGCGGCTCTCTAGAGCTGTGGGGCGCACCGCCGCCCGGTGCCCGGTGCGCCCCACAGATCCAGAGAGCCGCTGGCTCTCTGGAAGTGGGGGGCAGACCGCCCCCCATGGGAGGCGGTGCGCCACCCACTTACAGAGGCTGGGGGCCGAATTTTTTCGGCCCCTCTCACAAAATTTTCTCTCCAAAATATTTTCCTCACTGAAACACTCGAAAAATTTCACTTAAACACATACAATAAGCACAAAACAACACACAAACCACAAAAAACATATCAAAAAACAACTGTTCGATGTATGTATGCAATGCAAGAAAGCAATAAAAACTCCGGGTTGCCTCCCGGAAAGCGCCATTGTTTAAAAAGTCTCTGACTCGACTTCTTCTCGCTCTTTAATTAGTTCTTGTCCTTACGGGTACTAGACTTCCCCTTTATCGATCTCTTCCTCATACCTAGTACCTGAGAATGAGAAATAACATACGTAGCTGGACCAAAAAAGTTAATAGCATGAGAAGCATTAAAGCGAGGACTAGGATCAGATACGGCTTGCAACACATGTTGCTTGCCATCCACTGATGAACGCGGGTGTCGTGCTCCGAATTCAAGCAAATAAATTTGTAATTAGCCAAAGGCAATCCACAACTACAACGAAAACCGTAGTGTAGCAGTAGAATGACTCGAGTGTCGTTCTCTCAGGACTATAACTAGCTTTATCTATTTAACAAGAGAATATAAAACAACAAATAGATAGCAAAAGGGGGTTTCTAGCAGATAATGGAGATTGGTGATAGTATGGTCCTTCTTAACATAACGGGTCGATAATCATGCATAAATTCCTCGGTCTTGCATAGAGATCTTTGAATCAATCTAGTGTCCTGTTGCAAATATTAAGCACTACGAAGATAATTGGTCTGACAAGTCAATCACGATTGTCTTAATGTGTTCCGTAATTATTCAACACTACGAAGATAATTGGTCTGATGGTCGACAAGTGTCCAATTGTGCATAATAATTAAGACAACATACGAGAATTTTGGTTACAACTGATCAACGAAATAAAGCAATGACACGGAGTATAATGCGCGATATAGCCATTAGCATGATTATCTTCCCTTCGTTAAGAATTCACATACTACCACCAACGATAAGTTTAGCTACTCATAATAGGCATGCAATCGACAGAAATCATAGAAGAAAACATGTTGAAAGAATATAATAAAATAAGTAGAATAACACTGTAAGATACAAAGTTACCGAAGGTTGTCAATCTCTGGATGATTGCGGTCCTACGAGCTCCAAACTGCTATGAAAAAGTATCCCCTAAGCTACAGAACTCCCAGGACAGGCCCCGGGAAGTTCCTTCCTAAAACTATAGAGAGAGGTGAGAAAGTAGGTCTGGAAAGATATGATTTTCGGAGAAAAACTGAGCACTATATATAGGCCCCGAAAAACTACGGGGCGGTTCGCCCCAGCATGCGGCGGTTCGCCCCAGACTTTTTCTCGCGGAATTCCGCATTTTCGACGCGTTTCTAGATTTCTTCACCTTTTCGAACTCGGTTTCTGACTTCTAGTAGCCTTCTAACCTCCAGATTCGGCCCCTAGACTTCAAATCCTATCCGGAAACCTTCAGATACTCCAAATAGGCTTCTGGAACACCAATTCCTTGTCAACTTTAATATAATTGCACGGAAATCTTCGAATTTCAACCAAAACCTGTAAAATAAAATCTAAAGGGAAACGTGACACTATTCTAATAAAATGTACTAAAATATAGCTAAATTAATCATAGAGGATAGCTAAAATAGGTGAAAAAGACTCGAATGAAAGTGTAAAATACACATTCATCAAACTTCCCAAACCGAACCTTTGCTTGTCCTCAAGCAACTAAGCTAGACTCTAATACAAAAAACATGCAAGACACAAAAATGGAGTTTCATGCCAAATAAAATGAACTAATCCACTGAATGAACCAAAAAACGTATGAACAAAAACCATATAAATCAAAGCATGAATATAGGTTGAAGAATACGTCGATTGACTTATACACATCCACATAAGCACTTATGTCAAGACAAGATAGTCTCTCGTAACATTCTCTACCTGGACCTAGTCAGTGACGACGTAATGATGCATGCTAAGATACGAATGGTTGCCCCGTGTATATGAAACTGAGGACTTACTGCTGTTCCACCATGTTAAGACTTTTCCTCAAAAGAGGTCGAACCAGTACTGGCTCTCATCAAACGACGGAGGGTTCCCTATAAAAGATAACACTCCCCTATTCTACCCATCTCTCAAGTAAAGTCTTAAGCTATTCACCACTTCCTGAATGGCAGGACGAGGGTGGTCTAGAACAGATGACACTCAAGGCAAAAAAGATAAAAACACGATTACGAACATTACAAAAATGGAAAAGACTCAACACTTTGCTAAACTGCTATTTGGCTTTCTTTTTTGGACCCTTCTTTGCTTTTTTGGGGTCTTTTCTTTTTTTCTTTTTTTCTTTCGAGATTCTTTCTTTTTTTTCGATTTTTTTTCCTAGCCAGCAGTAGCATAACAAAGAGAGAAACAAAATGACTCACACGTCTTCCCCAAACATATTCGAAAGAATAGGTTGGAGTACAAAATTTACGGAAAAGGAAAATAACTCACGATACGAAAATGAAAAACAGAAACAAGTCTAATGATGGTGTAACCCCCTCCCCAAACCGTTTCGGAAGAATAGGTTATAAACAAAGGATCACACAACCTCACACTACCTCCTTCCTAGACATTTAGCAATCTCAAAGCATGGTGAAGACTTGTTGCCTCTTAGGTACATAATTACTCGGGAAAACAACCATAAGACCCTAACATGCATTATCCTATTATAAAGGCCTTCGTGAACCGCAGTAGAGAAAACACCACTAAGTGATGCCGAGACTACCATGCTTAACTAAGTGCAATACATAAATGTGACAAGCCAAGCGAGAAAAACCTCAAACAAATTCATAGAGATGAAGCATACGATTAATGGCATAGCTAGTTGATCTACCCAATAAAAAAGTTCAAAAAATTCGGCAAATAAACTCCATATAAAACATGCAAGACTATCCTAGGATGAATGTAGTGAATGCAACCTAAAAAATCTAAGAAAGCGGTAAACGTGCAAATGCAAATGCAGACGGATAAAGCATGCGAGGTACTATACTCATCCTACCAATACCAAGCTCCAAACTAACAACATCAGATCACTTAAATCCCATCCCCCCTCATGAAATTAACGCTAGTCCCTAGCAGTAAGAAAATGAGGAATTAAGATGTGATACTAGATGTTACCCCATGGTTTTGCCTCGGTCGGCTGAGTATGCTGCTTGTGATTTATTGGGCCTCCTCTATGAGCTTTATAGGGTGTCATCAGGTCTTCAGGTAGGTGCGGTAGTTCCATTTATAGGCTGGACAGGAACAACTCCTCTATTAGAATCATCATTGCCCGTATGGCCTTCATTGTCACTACTGTCACGCACATCCTCACTAGTAGAGTTGTAGTGGCAGGTAGAATTCTCAAGAGTAGCCGTCGCTGTTATGGAATCCTCCATCCTGGAGCCCTCCAATAGGATGTGAACTGTTGAAGGGGAAAGGGCAGTGGTATCAGGACCTCCCCCTCCAACGTTTTACACCACGAGAAGGTTTCAGTAAGCTGCTTGGATACTCAGTAGTCTTCTACCTTTTTCTCCAACTTTGTCCACATTCTCTACGGTGGATCCGACCGATGTCTATATGATGCTCACTTTAGAGGCAGGCAAGGGGCACCCCAACAAGGTGCTAGGCACCCATGTCATTATGTTTTGGAACCAAGCTAGCGCTTCGGAACCTTCTAGCAACTGCGAACTCAAGATTGAATCCATCGCGGCGAGAATGTCCTGGTGCCTTCTTGTTCACTCGAACTCTGCAGTCCTCGTGATGGAGTGATGACGTAATAATGGTTTCTGTCCCTTCGGTGGTGCATGAATAGGCATAGGAGTCCTTACTCCAGGTGTACTCTAGCTCCTCCTCTTGGATAACCCACGACGTTGTTGTAAAACTCCTTGGCTCGAACGCACATCTAACGAGATCACCTTCCTTAACATGGTTCTTCACAGCAATCATACGGGAATGCTCCTTTCTCTTGGTATGGTTCCTACAAACAGCAGTTAGTACCTCGTATGACACAAAACTGACTCAACTATATGCTAGTGTAAAAGCGAAACACACAAGTGATAAAATCAACAATCGAGCTCCCCAAACTGTAATGTCTAGCCTTGCTACTTCATCATGCAACATACTTATGTAACTACTACATGCAATACATCACATTATGCTCTTACTAGACAACCAATATCCTTGATAACAAGGCTCAATTCATACCATAGTAGCGAAAAAAATTCTACCAGCATAAATCCTCATACTCAACAATTAAGCATTCTATTGTCAAATCTACCAACATTACATCAATAAACACAACCATATGCAAGAAATCAAAAATAAAGACATAATGCATAACAAAATATATCATCTAGTAGCAAAATACCCAAATCAACAATTCAAGCAAAATTGAGCATGCAATTGATAGTAAATAACATGTCTAATCATACAAACAACATCCCCATGCATCAAATAAGCATAATTGAAGCTCAAATTAGAAAACCCCAAATTCAAAAATTAGGGTTCTAAGGATGATACCTCAGATCTGAAAATCTAACGCATAAGGATGAAATCTGTTCGGATGGGATGATAGATCATGTAATAGGCTTCGATTTAAGCTAAAGAACACTAAATTTGGTCAAGAATTGAAGAAGTTATGAAGATTTGAATGTAAAATCGCGTTTTTCGGGTTTTTTGGGAGAAGGAATGAAGATGAATGAAGAAAATGAGGCTTAGGGGAAGAAATCCGCGTTTTTGAACCTCTGGAGCCGTGGGGCGGTTCACCCCGCACGGGGAGGTTCGCCCCGTGCTCCCCGATGCGGGGAGACGGCTTCCGTCGACAGAAAATGCGGTTTTAATCCCCGAAACCAATTTTGTTTTTCAAAAAACCACTCGAAAAATCTCACTCAAACAAAAGCACATACGACACAGACAAGAACAAATTCGCATATGAGAAGCAAATAGTTCAAGAATGAATGCATGCAGAAAAGCAGTAAGAAAGCGATAAAAATTCCGGGTTGCCTCCCGGATAGCGTCATTGTTTAAAGTCTTTGACTCGACTCCTGTCTGCGCCTATCTCCTCTTTTTGCGGGTACTAGGCTTCCATTCATTGATCTCCTCTCCATGCCACGAACCTGTGAATAAGAAAGAATATAGGATGCAAGACCACAATAGTGAGTAGTAATATCAGGCGGTTTAGGTGGATCTGGTATGGCTCGCAACACGTGTTGCTTGCCATCTACTTCGATGGTGCAAGTTCTTTGGTAGATGTCCATCACGGAGCGTAGTTTAGTCAAGAACGTTTGCCCTAAGAGTATGACATCCCCCGTTCCAGGTGCAGACGCCGGCATAACTACAAAATTGGTGTATATAGATGCTTCACCAATCTTAACCAACACATTTTCACCACGCCCTCGGGTCTCATAAAGGATCCATCCGCCAGTTGTACAATAGCCATTTGATCAGATAGTTTTCCAAGGTTGCTCTTTTCAAACACATTCAAAGGGATTATGTTTGAGTAGGATCCCGTGTCTAGTGTGGCACGGACATCTTCAAGCTCACCAATCCCTACCTTAACATCGAAACCTTTAGGGAGTGGTTCGGGATCCTCTTGCTCCTCATCACTTGTGTCAGAACCAAGGTCCTTCTCTTCTTACTCAGCCTGTAGAAGTTCTTCCTTCATGCAACACTCGCACCTAACAACCTTCCTGATGGTGATTTCGTCAGGTACATCACCAGCCAATGTAATGGCATTCGACTTCACAGTGCTGCTAGGCAGTTTGCCTTGTTCCCTACTTGCTCCTTGGTCGATCAACTCTTGCATCTTTTGATGGGCAAGCCTAGTGCTCTCTTCCAACCTATCAAGCCTTGCCCTAGTCTTCTCAGAATCTTCTTCATAACGTTTGAGAAAACTTTGTGTGTGATCGACCATCTTTTGCAAGTTCTCCATTAGTTGAGCCGACTTCGACTTCGGTGGCTCTTTCGGAGCGGGGTTTTCGCAGTGGTCATTACCGTAGTTTAGCCTACTACGGTCTTTGTTAGGTCCATAAGTTTGGTTAGCCGGTGCATATCCTTGATTGTTACGGTATCCTCTTCTCCAAAATCCACCTCGAGGATTCCTACCGTCTTGTCCGTAGCTAACTTCTTGAGTGCCAACCTCCGTAGCAAAGGCTTCTTCTTCCCCTCCTCGAGCCCAGTTGCCATCATCGTATGCCAGCTCCGATCTACACATATGAGCACCGTGCCCATAGTTCTTGCATATTCGGCATACTTCGTTCGAAACAGTTGTTCCGGTGGCGCTCTTGAGGGCTTGCTTCAATTCGTTGGTAAAGCACTCGAATTGATCCCCATTCCCCCTGTACATAGGGGCTTCTTGAGTTGGTGGAGCTTCAGGTCCATGTCTCCTAACCATTGTTCTTGGGTCCTTGAACTGCGAACCCTTAGCAAGCCTTTCGAAAACTGCCCAGACGGCTTCTGCGGTTTCCTCCCAAATATTGCCTCGGCATTGGAAATCCACCACTTGATGGTTCTCGAAGGTTAGTCCATTGTAGAAGTGTTGGACTAGGTCGGAAAGTTCGAAACCATGGTGAGGGCACTTGTTTGTGAGATCTTGGAACCTCTCAAACGCGGTGTAGATGGTCTCATCATAGTCCTGCTTGAATCCATTGATCTGCGCCTTTAGCGCGGTAGTCAAGGTGTGAGGGAAGTATTTCTCCATGAAAGCTGAAAAAACCTTTTCCCAAGTGTCCAGCGAGCCGGCTGGTAGAGAACTCAGCCATGACTTGGCTCTGTCGCCAAGTCCCATAGCAAAAACCTTCATCCTCAACTCATCCGTTGTTATGTCAGCTCCAGTTCGTGGGACTTGGTTGACGAAATCATCGATATCGTGCAAGTATCCCGTCACATCTTCCCTTGATAAGCCATAGAATATCGGAAGTTGTTGGAATGCGTGGTTCTTGATCTCCAGATCTCGGGTTGCAGACGAAAGAACAATCGCCGGTCCCCTCATACGATCCTTGGTGGGTTGATCCCATGCCTTCAGTGGTCTAGCTTCTGCCATTCCGTCGATTTCCTTGAAGAGACTGAGTGGAGATTCAGAGAAATCGGTTTCCTCTATTTCCTCTAGTGCGCGCCTTTCAAGTAGTCGCCTTCTCTGGTGGTAGACTCTGTCGATCACAGCAATTGAATCAGCAAGTGGTGTTCCTGCAGAACGTGTATGCGGCATACACTATCTGTAACAGACTAGGAAAGGTGATTAGAAACAGACTAGGAAAGCAGTATCAGAGAGAGAGATTAAAAGGAAAACTAAAACTAGTAGAATTAGGAATCTAAAGCTGTAAATATAAACAAATTAAACAGAAAAAAGGAGTATAGTCCCCGGCAACAACGCCAATTTGATGAATGCGGATGTCGTGCTCCGAATTCAAGCAAATGAATTTGTAATTAGCCAAAGGCAATCCACAACTACAACGAAAACCGTAGTGTAGCAGTAGAATGACTCGAGTGTCGTTCTCTCAGGACTATAACTAACTTTATCTATTTAACAAGAGAATATAAAACAACAAATAGATAGCAAAAGGGGGTTTCTAGCAGATAATGGAGATTGGTGATAGTATGGTCCTTCTTAACATAACGGGTCGATAATCATGCATAAATTCCTCGGTCTTGCATAGAGATCTTTGAATCAATCTAGTGTCCTGTTGCAAATATTAAGCACTACGAAGATAATTGGTCTGACAAGTCAATCACGATTGTCCTAATGTGTTCCGTAATTATTCAACACTACGAAGATAATTGGTCTGATGGTCGACAAGTGTCCAATTGTGCATAATAATTAATACAACATACGAGAATTTTGGTTCCAACTGATCAACGAAATAAAGCAATGACACGGAGTATAATGCGCGATATAGCCATTGGCATGATTATCTTTCCTACGCTAAGAATTCACATACTACCACCAACGATAAGTTTAGCTACTCATAATAGGCATGCAATCAACAGAAATCATAGAAGAAAACATGTTGAAAGAATATAATAAAATAAGTAGAATAAAACTGTAAGATACAAAGTTACCGAAGGTTGTCAATCTTCGGATGATTGCGGTCCTACGAGCTCCAAACTGCTATGAAAAAGTATCCCCTAAGCTACAGAACTCCCAGGACAGGCCCCGGGAAGTTCCTACCTAAAACTATAGAGAGAGGTGAGAAAGTAGGTCTGGAAAGATATGATTTTCGGAGAAAAACTGAGCACTATATATAGGCCCCGAAAAACTACGGGGCGGTTCGCCCCAGCATGCGGCGGTTCGCCCCAGACTTTTTCTCGCGGAATTCTGCGTTTTCGACGCGTTTTTGGATTTCTTCACCTTTTCGGACTCGGTTTCTGACTTCTAGTAGCCTTCTAACCTCCAGATTCGACCCCTAGACTTCAAATCCTATCCGGAAACCTTCAGATACTCCAAATAGGCTTCTGGAACACCAATTCCTTGTCAACTTTAATATAATTTCCCGGAAATCTTCGAATTTCGACCAAAACCTGTAAAATAAAATCTAAAGGGAAACGTGACACTATTCTAATAAAATGTACTAAAATATAGCTAAATTAATCATAGAGGATAGCTAAAATAGGTGAAAAAGACTCGAATAAAAGTGTAAAATACACATTCATCATCCACCTCAATGGTGCAAGTTCTCCTGTAAATGTCGATTACGGAGCGTAATTTGGTCAAGAATGTTCGCCCCAAGAGAACAACATCACTTATCCCAGATGTAGACGTCGGCATCACAACGAAATTGGTGTACACAGAAGCTTCACCAATCTTGACCAATACATTCTTAACAATGCCCTCCGGTCGTACAAAGGATCCATCTGCGAGTTGTACAATGGCCTTGTGTCTCGCAAGCTCTCCTAGGCCACTCTTTTCAAACACATTCATGGGGAGTACATTATAGTAAGATCCCGTATCTAGTGTAGCACGGACATCATCGAGACTACCAACCCCAATCTTAACATCGAAGCTATCAGGAATTGGCCCAGGATCCTCTTGCTCCTCATCACTCACATCAAAACAAAGTCCCTTATCTTCCTCCTTAGCAAGTGGAGGCTCACCGTTTTCGCAACACTTGCACGCTACAACCTTCTTAATAGTAATCTCCACAGGGAGATCTCCTACCAAAGTGATGGACATCGACTTCTCAGTATTGCTAGGCAACTTCCCCTGCTCTCTACTCGCTCCACGGTCTATTAGCTCTTGCATCTTTTGGTGAGCAAGCCTAGTACTTGCCTCCAATTAATCGAGCCTACTCCTCGTCTTCTCCGAATCTTCCTCATACCTCTTCATAAACCCCTGAATATTATCAACCATCTTCTGCAAAGTGTCTAAGAGAGCAGCTGACTTGGACTTAGGTGCTTCGGTTCTAGGGGGAGGGTTCTCACAATGATCATTACCGTAGTTGAGATTACTACGGTTTTGGTTAGGTCCATAGGTCTGGTTTTGAGGTGCATAGCCTTGGTTGCTTCGGAGCCCCTTCTTCCAATATCCACCACGAGGATTCCTACCATCTTGCCCATAGCTAGCCTCCCCAAGTTCAGCAACAAACACCTCTTCTTCTCCTGCTTCCACCCAATAAACACCATCATTGGCCAAATCAGACCTACACATATGAGCCCCATGCCCATAGTTCTTGCACACCCTACAAACTTCATTGGAAAGAGGCTGCCCCATCGAGCTCTTAAGAGCCTGCCTCATCTCATGGGCGAAGCCATCAAACCTATCCCCACTCACACCGTTCAACTGCACCTCGGGTTTCGTTGGAGCTTCAACGAAACGCCTCATGTTCATACCCCTTGGATCCTTGAACTGAGATCCCTTCGTGAGCCTTTCAAAACACGCCCACACATCTTCGGCGATTTCCTCCCAGATATTTCCTCGGCATTGGAAATCCACAACCTGTTGGCTCTCATATGTGAGCCCATTGTAGAAGTGTTGGACAAGGTCAAAGAGTTCCATCCCATGGTGTGGGCACTTGTTCATGAGGTCCTTGTACCTCTCGAGAGCAGTATAGATGGTCTCATCGTAGTCTTGCTTGAAACCACTGATTTGCGCCTTCAGCACGGTAGTAAGAGTATGGGGAAAATATTTCTCCATAAAAGCAGAAAACACCTTACCCCAGGTGTCAAGTGAACCGGCTTCCAGAGAGCCTAACCATGCCTTTGCCTTATCTCCAAGACCCATAGCAAAGACCTTCATCCTCAGCTCATCATCCGTAATCCCAGCTCCAGGCCTTGGAAGATTGTTGATGAAATCCTCAATGTCACTCAAGTATCCCATAACATCCTCCCTAGCCAACCCATAGAACCTCGGGAGTTGCTGGAACATGTGATTCTTAATCTCCAAATCACGAGTTGCAGCAGAAAGAACAATAGCCAGACCTCTCATCCGTTCCTGGTTGGGTTGAACCCATGATTTCAAGAGTGGGCAAGCCATCACAAAACCTTCCCAAGAATCCGGTTGCTTAAAAATGTCCTGCAGAGAATCAGAGAAATCTTCCTCCACTACCTGAACTCTAGCACTCACTCTCTTCCTTTGATGATATACCCTATCTATCTCCGCAATAGGTTCAATAAGAGGAATTCCACTAGATATCGTGCTCCGCATAAACTACCTGAAACGAATCAAGTGAGTATCAATAGGGAAACAAATTTATATTAACTCGACTTTACAATATATGGAGAGAGCTGGTGATAGTATGCTCGTTCTAAGCATCAAGTTCTAATTATGCATGAAAGTGCAACTCGTACTGCCTTAAAAGTAATTCGAATTAACAAACACCAAAGACAGATTTGTAGACGTGTATTTTGAAAGCTTCCTATCTATACTAACACTTGGCTAAGGTTGTCAGTCTTAGTTCAAGCAGTACTTGCAAATTATATATAATTGAATCAATGATCTTGAATTGTCCTAGTGTTTCTCACACTTTTCTACGAAGATATATGGCTTAGTCGGATCAAAGAATCGAATTAAGATTATTAAACAAGTAAAAGACTCAGAAACTCAATCATGCATAATACGAACCCTAGCTACGAATTCACATACTATCACCAACTAGATGCTTAGCTACTCATATCAATAACACAATCAACAATCATAATCGAAGCATTAATGAATGAAAACATGTTGAATAGAAAGATAAATAGCATAATTGTGAGATAAAAAGTTACCACCAAAGGTTGTCAATCTCCGGTGAATTTCTAAGCTCACAAAGATCGAGCAAGGTGAGATCAATTGATGTCCGAATCTCCCCTCTAGCTCCAAATTCGCTAAGATACAAAGGTTCTAAGAGAAAATATACCCAGAACAAGCTCTAGGGTTTAAGTCTGTAAAATAATGATGAAAGATATGAAAATTCGCAGATTTTGGAAATATATATAGTTTCTGTCGGAGGCTCCCCGGCGGTCCGCCCCGTACGCGTCGGTGCGCCTGGCACGGGCAGAAAGTTACTCGTGCCAAATTCTTCCTCTGGATCTTCGATTTCGGCCCCTTGCGCGGTTTTGAGCTCCGAAACTTGGTCTTTTGGCCTTGAAAGTCGTCCCGACACTCCTTGACACACCACGGGTGATCTCGTTGCACCAAAACATCATTGTTTCGCTATGATTTATATCCAAAAACACGATTTTCACCTAAAACCTGAAAATAACAAAAGAAATGGAAACATGACACTATTCTAACAAAATCCCTAAAATGCACGCAAGAGGATAGCTAAATTGGTGAGAAAGACCCGAATGATAGTGTAAAAAACACTGTCATCAAACCTCCAGCTCTGATACCACTTGTTGGTCCCTTTAAACAACAAGAAAAGACTAGGGGTGGGGGGTGAATAGTCTTTGCAAACTTTTCGTCGTTTAAAACTTTCTCAGCAGGTACTTATTACTTTTCAGTAATGAGTTTGCTGATACTTAAAAAAAGAGTGCGGAAGTCTTTTACAATAAGTGCTTTTATAAGAGAACTAGTTTCAGCAAGTGAGCAAAGTGACAGTGTACAATAATAGTAACTTGCTGAAAACTAAGTGTAGTAAAGTAAATCACACAACACTTTTATAGTGGTATCTGAGAGTGGCGTAATCTCTCAACTAGTCCACTTTGTCCTTTCTAGGACTGAATTCACTATGATAAGATGTGAGGTTCTGTAACGACCCGACCAATCCGGCCGGCATGGTTACTCCTGGACGGACCCACACGCGTCTCAACAGTATGATATTGTCCTCTTTGGATCTGAGCCCGCACGGATATTCTTTTGGAATCACCCAAAAGGCCTCATACCATGTGAGAGTGGTGGTCTAACATATATACCCTTTATTCCACTCACTCTTAAGCGATGTGGGATGCGGGGTATTACAAACTACCCCCTTAAAGCCTCGACGTCCTCGTCGAGCGCCTTAAGTGGTGGGGGTGACAAACTGACAATAACCTTCACCAACCGTCCACCCGGTGCGGGCTTTGGGTTGGTCTAGGCTCTGATACCATTTGTAACGAACCGACCAATCCGGCCGGCGTGGTTACTCCTGGACGGACCCACACACGTCTCAACAGTATGATATTGTACGCTTTGGGCCTGAGCCCGCACGGATTTGCTTTTGGAATCACCCAAAAGGCCTCATACCATGTGAGAGTGGTGGTCTAACATATATACCCTTTATTCCACTCACTCTTAAGCGATGTGGGATGCGGGGTATTACAGGTTCCTTACAAATCCTATCACAAATGATTCTCAGAAACCAAAGCACACTTGCCTTGTTTCCAATCTATACTAGAGAACTGTAACCTTGTTCTCCACCAAACTTGGGAATATAATCAGCAACACTATGCTTGATTAATTCCCCCTGAATTTCACGCCTGTAAAGGGTGTTTATCAGTTAGAGAGGTTTGGGATGAGAGGACTTGAATATAACTTTGCATCTATGACAAGTTATCTAAAGAAACACAACTTGTAATACTTTGCAGTAAGCAAGTGTATTGTTTCTGGTGTCAAGACTTGTTCTTGTTTAAAAGAAAGAACACTTAACTAATTTCTTAGCTTTCATTGTTCTACTTCTTAACAAGTAGCTTTTGTTTCAAGCTTAAGTCTTGGAACGGATCAAAAAGGCAGTAAAGAGTAGAAAAGGATTTGAGTGTTTAAAGCACAAGTGAGAGTTTGATCACGTTGTTGACACACCTTCTACTCTTCCCTGATGACCTCTATTTATAGTGTCTCAACGGAGCCGTTTGAATTTCAAATTCTAAGGCTTTGTACCTTAAGATGTCACTATCTTGCTTTTGTACTTTCAGCAGCGTTCTTCATTTGTCTTCTTGTCTTCATGTTCTTCGCGTGCTTACTTTTCATTTAATGTTCTTTTGAATCAAATTCATATTTGAACGTTGGAGCCAAAATGCAAGTACTCTTCAGCAAGGATGTCACATATGTTGTCAGCAAGTGATCAGTCTCAGTTTCAGCAAACACAACCTACTCTATCATATAGATTTTCACTTATGCAAGTTGTTGCTGGAATTCTCACTTTCTGAAGCAACATGTGCCTTTGTAGATACCTTTCTCATAATTCTTCTAAGTCTTTAGTCTTCAAATATTCAACTTTCTGAGCGGTTCTAGGTATTCAATAGTTCGTTTGTAAAAACAAAGTACATCATCAACAAACAAAAGAACCTAACTAGTACATACACTAAGTCTTTCAGCAAACGTTCCTCTTTTACAATGTCCTTAAAATTCTAAATTCCTATGGACCTTAAGAGTACTAGTTACTGGACTTAATTTAGCATGGCTAATTTCTCATCAAAATTACAAGTTTCCTAACAACGCCACTCTTTCCATAGCGGAGCTATCCGTCTCCACCATGGCCGGTCGAAACTATGCTTTGCCAGCTGCATCCTGTTAGGAAATTTGTGTAATTTTGATGAGCAATTAACCAAGCTAAATTAGGTTAAGTCCAGTAACTAGTACTACTCTTAAGGTCCATAGAAATTTAGATTTTAAAGGAAATTGTAAAAGAGGAACGTTTGCTGAAGACTTAGTGTAGATACTAGTTTAGGTTCTTAAGCTTGCTAATGATGTATTTTGTTAAAAACAATTTATTGAAGACCTAGAACCACTTAGAAGAAGAAAACTACAAGAGTTGAAGACTTAGAAGATTCTGAGACTTGGTATCTACAAAGGCACATTATGGTCAGAAAGCATATTAACTCTGCAACCAGTTTGCTTAAGTGAAAATCTATAGGGCAAATTACATTTGATACCACTGCTATTTTCTGCTATTACAGATTAGTCCATCTATATTTTTTATTACATAATCATCCCCTGCTATATAAACCTAATTACATATTAACCCACGACTTTGACTTTCGGCGCTCTAAGCCTTGAAAATGACCTTTTCGTCCCTGCCGGAATTTCTAATTCTGAATTAATCCAAACAACATGAAGTTTCATTTATTACACATTAGCCAAATGTTTTAATGTTTATAATATTGACACAAAATATTTCGAAATTAACACACATAATTTAACTATAATTCAAAATGTTCCACAAAACTATTTCTAAACAGCCCTTAGAAAAAGTGAAATCAAATTTAGTCCCAGCCCGCAAATTATTCTGAATAAAAAAATGAGAAAACAATAAAACAAAATGAAAAAAAACTAAAACAAAAAAAAAATTAATTAAAAAAAAATTCACAGCTGCTCTGATTTGCTGAGATCGGAGCAGAGCAATCGGAAAATCGGAGAAGCTCTGCTCTGCTCCGATTCTCCGATCAAAATCAGAGCAGAGCTCTGCTCCAATTTGCAAATCGGAACAGAGCTGCTCTGATCAAAATCGGAGCTGAACTCTGCTCCGATATGCAAAGCTCCAGATCGGAGCAGCTGTAGAGCTCTGCTCTGTTCAAGATTGGAGCAGCTGTCTGCTCCAATCTGCAAATCGGAGCAGACACTTTGCTCCGTTCAAGATCGGAGCAGAGCTCTGCACCGAGCTGCACTGCTGCAGATCGGAGCAGCTGTCTGCTCCGATTTGCGGAGCAGAGCACTGCACTGCTGCAGATCGGAGCAGTTGTCTGCTCCGATTTCCAGATCGGAGTGGAGCTCTGCTCCGATCTGCACTGCTGCAGATCTCCGCCGTGGGAAGAGCCACTTCCTTCTTGCTTGGGGTTAATAGAGAAGGCAAAGAAAAGATGTGATAGTCGAGGAAGTGCTTGTTCTTTTCCAGGAGTCTTCTTCTTTACGATTGCCTACATTCTTCATTTACGGAATTTAGGAAGATCCTCTGCTCCGATCTGCAAATCGGGGCAGAGTGTCTTCTCCGATCTGCAAATCGGAGGAGAGAAAAATGGTGATGGTAAAAAGGAAAAAGAAAAATAGAAAAAAGAAAAAAGAAAGAGGAAAAGACAAAAACAGTAATTTAGACATAAGGGCGTGTTTGGGTGTTAAGTTTTGAGGAGAGAGAGGGCGCCAGAGTCAATATCGGACGGTGACCTGGGTTTATTTGTAATTTTCCGCGATAGTTGGGTTAGGATGCAAAGTCGCTGTTTAGTGGGGGTGCCAAACGTAATTATGTCAAATCTATATGACAGAGTAGGTTAAGCTTGTTGAACTGAGACTACTTGCTGACTGCCATCACACGCATGTGACGTCCTTGCTGAAACACTAGCATTTTTGCTCCAAGTATCAAGTTTGAATTCCAAGAGCATTAAATGCACAACATGCCATTTCAGAGACTGGAGAAAAGAAGCCACGCTGATGATAGTGATAACACAACAAGATAGTGACATCTCATGTACAAGTCCGAGAATTTAAATTCAAACGGAACTAGTGATACACTATAAATAGAGGTCCTTAAGCTCTGAAGAAAGGTGTGTCAACAACGTGATCAAACCTTCACTTGTGCTTCCAAACCTTCAAATCCTTTTCCATACTTACGAGTTTAAAGATCCGTTCTAAGACATAAACTGAAACAGAAGCTACTTTTGAAGAAGTAGAATACTAACCTTAGTAATCTGGTTAAGTGTTCTTTCCTCTAAACAAGGAATAGTTTTGACACAATAAACAATATACTTGCTTACTAAGAAGTATAACCAAGCCGAGTTTCTTAGATTACTTGACTTACCTGATAAGTTAATCTCTGTAATCTCTTCCCAAACATCTCTAACTGATAAAAACCACCTTCCAGGCGTGTTTTTTAGGGAGAACTACTAACAAGTTGTGTTAAGGTAGTGTCCCATGTTTGGTTGAGAACAAGGTAGTAAAAGTTCTCTTGTTTAGATAGAAACAAAGCTAGTTTGCTTTGGTTCCTGGAATTCTAGTTGATTAGGAGTTGTAAGGAACCTCATCTCTTATCATAGTGAATTCAGTCCAGGATTGGACAAAGTGGATTAGTTGAGGGATTATGCCACCCTCGGATACCACTATAAAAGTGTTTGTGTGATTTACTTTCTGCAACTTTACTTTCAGCAAGCCATATTTGTTTTACTTGTGTTTTTTAAACTGTTTACTGATAGACTGTTTTTTTCTATGCACTTAATTGTAAAAGTCTTCCGCACTCTGACAGCTAAGTATCACCAAACATTACTTACTAAAAAGTAGGAACTGCTTGCTGAGAAAGTTTTTAGACACGAAAAAGTTTTATTGACTATTCACCCCCTCCCCCCCTCTAGTCGTTACTTGTTGTCTAAAGGGACCAACAAGTGGTATCAGGGCAGCAGGTTCTCAACCTTCTTCACTGAACCTAGGTCCCTTTTAAGTGCTTTCTGTAAATCACTTTTACACTTAATTGATCTGTTTGGTAGTTGTTTTGCTGACAGGATGTCCTTGGGAGATGCTCTCTTGCTGAAGTTGGAAAACTATGAGAAATGGCACAACAACATGATGCTGCACTTGGAATCCATTAGTGATGAGATGGTTACTGTCATTAAAGATGGTCTTATCCAAATCAATATGACAGTAGTCAGCTATCCAATCACTACAACGGATAAAGATGGCAAAGAAGTGGTTTCTGGTGAAAAGGTTGAAACCATAAAACCAAAACCAAGAGATAAATGGACTACTGACGAGGCCAACAGATTTTGTCGTGATGGCCAAGCCAGAAACATCATCATTAGGTCTACACCTGACACAATTCAGTGCAAATTGTGGTGTGCTAAGACAACAAAGGATGCATAGAAGATGGTTCAAGATCTGTCTGCTGGATTTGACAAAACCAAGGAAAACACACTCGAAGTGCTGAAGTTGAAGTTTCAGAACTTCAAACAAGGTGCTAATGGGTCACTGAAAGACTTGGATTTCAGATTCACAACACTCATGAGTGAAATGGATGCCTTGGGTGATGAAAATTTTTATCGTGACGCTGAAAAGGTCAAAATAATCATTTGAAGTCTGAACCAAAACTGGATTCACACTCAGAACTTCTACTATAACCAAGGAATGCCTAACACCACTCCTACTAAGTTGTTTTCACATCATGCTACTATCAACTATGAGACAAAGCAATGAGAAAGTGTGCCTGCTGAAAAATCGCAGAACATTGCTCTTGCTGCTAAGCCTTCATCTTCTGAAAAGAATGATGAAAAACAACCTACCGATGAAATGTTGTAGCTGTCAGAAACATGAGAAAATTCATCAGTAATGGACTTGAAAGGCGAAAGCCAAAAGAGAAGCGGAAAAAACATCTTGGCAACAACTATCACAAGTACAAGCCTGAAGCTAGCTCGCTGAACAAGCAAGCTCAGCAAGCTACATCTTCTGAAAAACCAGCAGTTGGCAATGATCTCTGTTTCTATTGCAAAAAGCCTGGTCACTTCACAACCAATTGCCCCTTACTGAATGGTAAGTCTGCTTACAAAAGGAAGAAGTTCAAGAAGGCTATGATTGCTTAATAGAAGAAAAGCTTCAAGCTAAGATCGATGCACTATGCATTGAGACTAGTTTAGAAGACCGAGACTGAAGACTCAGATGTTGAAGAATCAACAGTGGACGTTGAATTTGGCAAGGAAGTCTGTGGGATTGCTATGGAAGCATTTCCATATGTCTTAAATGTTGAGTTTTGTCTAATGATCGATAAGGTAATTTCTCCTACCTCTGATTCAGAAAGTAAAGATGATATTGATCTTGATAGAATCCAAGGAGAAATTGAAAGTTTTGAGAAAACTATGAGCAAACAACAAGAGAAGGTTTAGAATGCTAAACTCATTGATGAACGTGTATTTTACACCTTCATTCGAGTCTTTTTTCACCTATTTTTGCTATCCTCTATGTTAATTTAGCTATATTATAGTGCATTTTATTAGAATAGTGTCACGTTTCCCTTTAGTTTGTATTTTACAGGTTTTAGGTTAAAAACGTGGTTTTCCGGGCAATTATATTGAAGAGAACGAAGAATCATTGTTCCGAGGACATTTTTGGAGTATCTAGAAGATTCCGGATGGGATTTGAAGTCTAGGGGTCGAGTTTGAAGGCTTAAAGGTCACTAGAAGGCAAAAACCGAGTCCGAAAAGGAAAAGAAATCCAAAAACGCGTCTCTCGCCGACTGGAGCTCCCGGGCGATTCGCCCGGGATGTGGGGCGGTTCGCCCCACACCAGGCGGTTCGCCAGGTGTGTGGGGCGACTCGCCCCGCGCTTGCCGAACTCCTATATATAGTTGCTGTTTCTCTATGTTTTTTCATACTTTCTCAGACCGTTTTTCATACCTTTCTCATTAGTTTTAGGTAGGAATTCTCCAGAGCCTGTTCTGGGAATTCTTATCATAGGAGACAATTTTTCTTATCAATTTGGAGCTTGTGAGATCGCGATTCTTCGGAGATTGACAACCTTCGGTAACATTGTATCTCACGATTTTTCTATTTATATTCATATATCTTTCAACATGTTTTCATTCAATCTTGCTAGGATTTCTGTTGATTGCATGACATCTATGAGTAGCTAAATCTATCGTTGGTGATAGTATGTGATTTCTTAGCGAAGGGTTATTAATTATGCATGATGGCGGTAATGCGAATCAGACTTTGAGTTATTGCTTTATTTCTTTGATCTATCTAAGCCTCTATCTTCCTAGTGTTGAATTGAACGGAACACATTGGACAATTCATGATCTTAGATCTCTATGCAAAACGATCGGGTACTTCATGCATGATTATTAACCTGCTATGCTTTGAATGATCATACTATCACTAACTTCCATTATCTTGATAAGAAAAACCTGTGCTAAGTCGTCTGTTGATTTTATAGTTTAAGGTAAATTAGATAAAGCTAGTTATAGTCCTTAGAGATCGACACTCGATGTTATTTTACTGCTACACTACGGCTTTCGTTGTAGTTGTGAATTGCCTTTGGCTAAAAACAAATTTATTTGATTAATTTGAATCTGACAAATTCCAGTTCATCAAATTGGCGCCGTTGCCGGGGACTATACTCCTTTTTTCTGTTTAGCTTTTATATATTTTCAGCATTCAATTCCTAGTTTTAGTAGTTTTTATTTTTTCTATTTGATCTCTCTGATACTCCTTTCTTAGCTTGTTACAGATAGTGTATGCGAAGTACACGATCTAGGGGAACACCGCTTGCTGAACCAATCGTTGAAATCGACACAGTCTACCACCAAATAAGGCGACTACTTCGACGACGTGAACTAGAGGAAATAGAGGATACCGATTTCTCTGAATCTCTACACAGTCTTTTTAAGGAAATCGTCGGAATGGCAGAAGCTAGACCACTGAAAGCATGGGTTCAACCCACCAAGGATCGTATGAGGGGACCGGCGATTGTTCTTTCGCCTGCAACTCAAGATCTGGAAATCAAAAACCACGCGTTCCAACAACTTCCGAGGTTCTATGGCTTAGCAAGGCAGGATGTGATGGGGTACTTGCACGATATTGATGATTTCTTCAACCAACTCCCACGACCCGGAGCTGAAATAACAACGAATGAGTTGAGAATGAAGGTTTTTGCTATGGGGCTTGACGACAGGGCCAAGTCATGGTTGAGTTCTCTACCGGCGGGTTCGCTGGACACTTGGGAAAAGGTTTTTTCAGCATTCATGGAGAAATACTTCCCTCACACCTTGACTACCGCGCTTAAGGCGCAAATCACTTGGTTCAAACAAGACTATGATGAGACCATCTACACCGCGTTTGAGAGGTTCCAAAACCTCATGAACAAGTGCCCTCACCATGGTTTTGAGCTTTCGGATCCTGTCCAACACTTCTACAATGGACTGACCTTTGAGAACCAACAACTGGTGGATTTCCAATGCCGTGGCAATATTTGGGAGGAAACCGCGGAAGCCGTCTGGGCGGTTTTCGAAAGGCTTGCTAAGGGTTCTCAATTCAAGGATCCAAGAGCAATGGTTAGGAGACGTGGACCTGAAGCTCGACCGACTCAGGAAGGCCCCTATGTATGGGGGAATGGGGATCGATTCGAGTGCTTTACCAATGAGTTGAAGCAAGTCCTCAAGAGCGCCACTGGAACATCTGTGTCAAATGAAGTTTGCCGAATATGCAAGAACTATGGGCATGGAGCTCTTATGTGTAGATCGGAGCTTGCATATGATGATGGCAATTGGGTTCAAGGAGGCGAAGAGGAAGCCTTTGCTGCGGAATTTGGTACTCAAGAAGCTAGCTACGGATAAGATGGTAGAAATCCTCGACGTGGATTTTGGAGAAGAGGGTTCCGGAACAATCAAGGATATGCATCGGCTAGCCAAAATTATGGCCCTAACCAAGACCGTAGTAGGCTTAACTATGGTAATGATCACTGCGAAAATTCCGCTCCCAAAGAGCAACCGAAGTCGAAGACAGCTCTATTGATGGAAAACTTGCCGAAAATGGTTGATCACACCCAAAGTTTTCTTAAGCGTTATGAAGAAGATTCTGAGAAGACTAGGGCGAGGCTTGATCGTTTGGAAGAGAGAACTAGGCTTGCCCATCAAAAGATGAAAGAGTTGATTGACCGTGGAGCAAGTAGGGAGCAAGGGAAGTTTCCTAGCAACACTGAGAAGTCGATGTCCATTACCTTGGTGGGTGATCTTCCTGTTGAAATCACCATCAAGAAGGTTGCTAAATGTGAGCGTTGCAAGGATGAAGAACCCCCACTAGCCAAGGAAGAAGAGAAGGACCTTGGTTCTGATTAGAGTGAAGAGGAGCAAGAGGATCCCGAGCCAATCCCTCAGAGTTTCGATGTTAAAGTCGGGATTGGTGAACTTGAATGTGTTCGTGCTACACTAGACACGGGATCTTACTCTAATGTGCTCCCAATGAATGTGTTTGAGAAGAGTAGCCTTGGAAAACTATCTGAGCATAAGGCTATTGTGCAATTGGCGGATGGATCCTTTGTGAGACCCGAAGGCGTTGTGAAGAACGTATTGGTTAAGATTGGTGAAGCTTCTGTGTACACCAACTTTATAGTTATGCCGGCGTCTACACCTGGGATGGGGGATGTTGTTCTCTTGGGGCAAACGTTCTTGACTAAGCTACGCTCCGTGATAGACATCTACCGAAGAACTTGCACCATTGAGGTGGATGGCAAGAGACATGTGTTGCGAGCCATATCTGATCCAACTATTCACTTCAATGCTTCTCACACAATTAACTACTTTGGTCTTGCTGTCTATGTTCATTCTCATTCACAGGTTCGTGGCATGAAGAGGAGATCCATGAAGGGTAAGTCTAGTACCCTCAAGAAGAAGAACTAGAGCAAGAAGAAGTCGAGTCAAAGACTATATACAATGGCGCTATCCGGGAGGCAACCCGGAGTTTTTATCGCTTTTTTACCGCTTTATTGCATTGCATGCATTCATACATTGAACAATTTACCTCTCTTTCTGTGAATTTGTTCGTTTATGTGTCGTTTTATGCTTATGTTTATGTTTGAGTGAACTTTTACGAGTGTTTTTATGAGGAGAATGGTTTTCGGGGATAAAAAACCGAGTTTTTCAAAAACAATTCGTCTCCCCACCTCTGGGGGTGGGGGGAGAATCGCCCCACAGAGCCAGAGAGTTTGAAACTCTCTGGAAGTGCGCCCCACTCACGGGGCAAATCGCCCCACGCCATCAGACTTATTCAAAACGGGAGACTCTCCCTTTTACCTCATTTTCTCATCCCTTTCACTCTCTTACTCCCAAAATACCCAAAAACTCTAAAATTCTTCAATCTTTCATAAAATCTTCAATACTCCATCAAATTTTGTGTTCTTTAGCTTCAATCGAAGCCCATTACGTGCTCTTTCTTTTCATCTGAATAAATTTCTTCCTAGATCATTCATTCGTCGGATCTGAGGTAATCTCATATGAACCCTAATTTTTCAAATTTGGGGGTTTTTTGATTTATGTTTCAATTAAGCTTATATGATGTACGGGTTGATGGTTTGTATGATTAGAAACGTTATTCACTATCAATTGCATGTTCAATTATGTTTGGTTTGTTGGTTTGAGAATTTTGCCTACTAGATGTCTATGTCTTAAGGTGCATTGTTTCTTTCCTTCCATTCCATGTTTAAGGTTGTGTTTGTTGATGTGATAATGATGGGCATGATGGTAGAATGCATGATTGATGAGTTTGAGGATTTATGATGATAGATTTTTGCTTCTATGGTATGAATTGAGCCTTATGATTTAAGGCTATTGGTTGTCTAGCACGAGCATAATGTGATATGTACATTTCGAAGTTATTTTGGTGTGTTGCATGTTAGTTCTAAAAGTAGCTAGACTAGACATGGAGGTTTTGAGGAGTTCGATTGTTGTTGTTATCACTCGTGTGTTTCACTCTTTCATTTGCATATGCATAAATCTGTTTTGTGTCGTACGAGGTACTAATGGATGTTTGTAGGAACCATGCCACAAAGGGAGAGGAGCACTTCCGTTTGGCTACAATGAGGATGCCATGATTACTGATGGAGGAGTTGGTCCTATTCGATCTATTAGTGGAACTACCATCACCACCACGAGCTCCGATGATCACCAACAAGGGCCCTCGAGCAATCTCAATACCTTACATCTAGTATACTCAGTCGACCGAAGTAAAACCACGCGGTAACATCTAATATCACATCTTATTACCTCATTCTCTTATTGCTAGAGAGTAGCTTTAAATTCATGAGGGGGCATGGGATTTAAGTGAACTAGTGTTGTTAGTTTGAAGCTTGACATTGGTGGTTTGGAGCTTGGCGTTGGTAGGATAAGTACAGTACCTTGCATGTTTTATCTGTTTGCATTTGCATTTGCACGTTTACCGCTTTCTTAGTATTTAGTTGCATACCCTACATTCATCCTAGGATAGTCTTGCATGTTTTGTGTGGAGTTTATTGCCAAATTTTTTGAACTTTTTTATTGGGTAGATTAACTAATTATGACATTAATCATATGCTTCATCTCTATGAATTTGTTTGAGGTTTTTCTCGCTTGGCTTGTCACATTTATGTTTGCACTTAGTTAAGCTTCGTAGTCTCAACATCACTTAGTGGTGTTTTCTCTACTGCGGTTCACGAAGGCCTTTATAATAGGATGATGAATGTTAGGATCTTATGGTTGTTTTCCCGAGTAATTATGTACCTAAGAGGCAACAAGTCTTCACCTTGCTTTGAGATTGCTAAATGCCTAGGAAGGAGGTAGTGTGAGATTGTGCGATCCTTTGTTTGCAACCTATTCTTTCGAATAGGTTTGGGGAGGGGGTTACGCTATCATAGACTTGTTTTTCGATTTTTGAGTGTGTGTTGTGAGTTTGTTTTCCTTTTTTCGTAAAGTTTGTACTCCAACCTATTCTTTCGAATAGGTTTGGGGAGGTCGTTTGTGTGTCATTATTTCTTTTTCGTTGTGTTACTGCTGGCTAGAAAAAAATTGAAAAAAAAGAAAAGAAAAAATTCCAGGAAAAAGAAAAAAATCTGGAAAAGAAAAAAAAAGAAAAAAAGAAAGACCCCAAGAAAGCAAAGAAGGGTCCAAAAAAAGAAGCCAAAAAGCAGTTTAGAAAAGTGTTTGTCTCATTTTTCAATTCTTGTAATGTTCGTAATCGAGTTGTAATTTTTGTCTTTTGTTTGTTTGAGTGTCATCTATTCTAGACCACCCTCGTCCTGCCATTCAGGAAGTGGTGAATAGTGTAAGGCTTTGCATCAGAGATGGGTAGAATAGGGGAGTGTTATCTTTTTTAGGGAACCCTCCTTCGTTTGATGAGAGCCAGTATTGGTTCGACCTCTTTCTGGAAAAGTCTTTAACTTGGTGAACAGCAGTAAGTCCTCAGTTTCATAGGCACGGGACAACCATTCGTATTTTAACATGTTTCATCACTGACTAGGTCCAGGTAGAGAATGTTACGAGAGACTATCTTTTTTGACATAAGTGCATATGTGAATGTGTATGAGTCAATCGAGGCATTCTTCAACCAATATCCATGTTATGATTTGTATGGTTTTTGTTCATATGTTTTTTGATAGATTCAATAGATTAGTTCATTTCATTTGGCATGAGACTCCATTTTTTGTGTTGCATTGTTTTTTGCATTAGAGTCTAGCTTAGTTGCTTGAGGACAAGCAAAGGTTCGGTTTGGGGAGTTTGATGAACGTGTATTTTACACCTTCATTCGAGTCTTTTTTCACCTATTTTTCCTATCCTCTATGTTAATTTTGTAAGAAAATATGGTCAGAGTTACCCCTAGTGTACGCAACGGAATTTCAAAATTTTCATAACATGCAGGTTAATTGATCATGCATATAACGTATATAGTATATCAAACACATTAATCAGAAGACTTACAATACTCCAATAGCAAGAACAGGTATCAAGTCTTCGTAATAGTCCGGTGAGTCTTCTCCTTCGTCGAAGTCGAAGATATCTGCAATACTTTGATTATCTGCAAGACAATAAAAGTTAGTTTCCAGCTCCTTGAACCTCAACCTTGGTATCCACGAATGAACAGCTTATCGGAAAGAATGTTAGGTGATGAAACGGTTTGTCAAACTCAATTAATCAAATAAATTTGTATTTAGCCAAATGCAATTCACAACTACAATGAAAACCGTAGTATAGCAGTAGAATAACCTCGAGTGTCGATCTCTAAGGACTATAACTAGATTTATCTAATCTAACTTAAGAATATAAAACAGCAGACGACTTAGCGAAGGGTTTTCTTAACAGATAATGGAGATTGGTGATAGTATGGTCATTCAAAGCATAACAGGTTAATAATCATGCGTAAATTCCTCGGTCTTGCATGGAGATCTTTGATCAATGAATTGTCCACTTGTTTTCCGTAATTATTCAACACTAAGAAGATATAGATCTAGATAGATCAAAGAAATAAAGCAATAACTCAGAGTATAATGCGCGATATAGCCATTAGCATAATTATCAACCCTTCGCTAAGAAATCACATACTATCACCAACGAGAAGTTTAGCTACTCATAGTTGTCATGCAATCAACAGAAATCATACCACGAATGAATGAAAACATGATGAAAGATATATAAAAATAAGTAGAAAAACCGTAAGATACAATGTTACCGAAGGTTGTCAATCTCCGAAAAATCACGATCTTACAAGTTCCAAACTGCTAAGAAAAAGTATCTCCTACGCTAAGAACCCCTAGAACAGGATCTGGGAAATTCCTACCTAAAACTACAGAGAAAGGTGAGAGAAAAGGTCTGGAAAAGTATGAAAAATGGAGAAAACTGAGCAACTATATATAGGCTTTAGAATTGTGTGGGGCGAAGGGCCCCACACACCGAGCGATTCGCCTGGTGTGGGGCGATTCGCCCCACGTCCCGGGCGACTCGCCCGGGAGTGTTTTTCGGCCCAAACCGCGTTTTCGACACATTTTTGGATTTCTTCCCCTTTTCGAACTCGGTTTCTGCCTTCTAGTGACCTTCTAGCCTCCAGATTTGGCCCCTAGACTTCAAATCCTATCTGGAATCTTTCAGATACTCCAATTAGGCTTCTGGAACACCAATTCCTAGTCTACTTCAATATAATTGCCCGGAAAACCTCGTTTTTCAACCAAAACCTGTAAAATAAAAATTAAAGGGAAACGTGACACTATTCTAATAAAACGCACTAAAATATAGCTAAATTAACATAGAGGATAGCTAAAATAGGTGAAAAAGACCCAAATGAAAGTGTAAAATACACATTCATCAAACTCCCCAAACCGAACCTTTGCTTGTCTTCAAGCAACTAAGCTAGACTCTAATGCAAAAAACAATGCAACACACAAAATGGAGTCTCATGCCAAATGAAATGAACTAATCTACTGAATCTATCAAAAAACATATGAACAAGAACCATATATATCAAAACATGAATATAGGTTGAAGAATGCCTCGATTGACTCATACACATCCACATAAGCACTTATGTTAAGACAAGATAGTCTCTCGTAACATTCTCTACCTGGACCTAGTCAGTGACGACGTAATGAAACATGTTAAGATACGAATGGTTGTCCCGTGCCTATGAAACTTAGGTCTTACTGCTGTTCACCAAGTTAAGACTTTTCCTCAAAGAGGTCGAACCAGTACTGACTCTCATCAAACGAAGGAGGGTTCCCTATAAAAGATAACACTCCCCTATTCTACCCATCTCTCAAGCAAAGCCTTAAGCTATTCACTACTTCCTGAATGGCAGGACGAGGGTGGTCTAGAACAGATGACACTAAAAAACAAAAGACAAAAAATTACAACACGATTACGAACATTACAAGAATTGGAAAATGAGACACAACACTTTGCTAAACTGCTATTTGGCTTTCTTTTTTTTGGACCCTTCTTTGCTTTTTTGGGGTCTTTTCTCTTTTTTTTCTTTTTTTTTTCTTTTTTCTTTTCCAGTTTTTTTCATTTTCCTGTAATTTTTTCCTTTTCTTTTTTTTTCGAATTTTTTTTAGCCAGCAGTAGCATAACGAAAAACAAAATGACTCACAAACGACTTCCCCAAACCTATTCGAAAGAATAGGTTGGAGTACAAAATTTACGAGAAATGAAAAATAAACTCACAACACAGAATTGAAAAACAAAAAACGAGTCTAATGATAGTGTAACCCCCTCCCCAAACCTATTCGAAAGAATAGGTTGCAAACAAAGGATCACACAACCTCACACTACCTCCTTCCTAGGCATTTAGCAATCTCAAAGCATGGTGAAGACTCGTTGCCTCTTAGGTACATAATTACTCGGGAAAACAACCATAAGACCCTAACCTGCATCATCCTATTATAAAGGCCTTCGTGAACCGCATTAGAGAAAACACCACTAAGTGATGTTGAGACTACCAAGCTTAACTAAGTGCAATACATAAAGGTGACAAGCCAAGCGAGAAAAACCTCAAACAAATTCATAGAGACGAAGCATATGATTAATGGCATAATTAGTTAATCTACCCAATAAAAAAGTTCAAAAAATTTTGCAATAAACTCCATGCAAGACTATTCTAGGATGAATGTAGTGAATGCAACCTAAAAACTAAGAAAGCAGTAGACGTGCAAATGCAAATGCAAACAAAAAACAAGACAAAAAACAAGATACCAATCAACACAAAGCCAAACAATACTTAACATCGCGGTTCCATCCCATCCCCCTTATGATACTTAAGATAGTCCCTAGCAAAAGAGAATGAGTAATAAGAAGTGATACTAGATGTTACCGAACGGTTTGGCCTCGGTTGGCTGAGAGTGGACATGTGAAAAGACTAGTCATCGGGATTGTAATCCCCATAATAGTCCCTCCACATGTCAGACAGGAGATCATTGGACCGCTGTAGAGCCTCCTATTGCTGCTGAATGAGTTGTTGTTTCTCCCACCTTTCTTGCCTATCCTCTCGGCGATGCTCCTCAAATATCTCCCAATCGCGGTTGTGCTGGGCAATGTGCTTGTCGAGGTCTTGCCGCAGTCCTTGGACAGAAGTGGTCAAGGCTGCAGTACTAGCATCAACTCTATCGAAACGGTCGTCGAGGTAGGCCCGGAATTCAGAGAAGTCAATACCTCTAGACCCATGTGGTGCTCGAGGCGGTGCATTCGGTGCCCTATGGACAAAGGGAATATCCGGGATAGGGGCTTGGCCATCATCAGCTTCCATCGCATCCTCATAATCATTCTCATTATCTGAATCGCTCGGTTGGAAGGACGCTTCCACATCAGCAGCGGCAGCCGTGGGGTTCTTCATTTGATACCTAGCAAGCTGTACATCAATAGTCGAGGGTGAAAGGGCAGCGACCTCGCAATCCCCCTCATCAATTTCCTCGACCCCATGATATTTGCAGTAGGCAGTGATGAAGCTTGGAAAGATGAAGGGCTTCTTCTACTTTTCCCAGTGGCGCTCATACTCTTCATACATGATGTGACCGATGTCGATTCGATGTTTGTCTATCAAGCAGTAGAGGAGCTCGGCGTAATTTGGCTGTATCCAAGTGTCATTCTTTCTAGGGATCAAGTTGAAGATGCAGAATTTCATCATCACCTTAGCCTCGATACTAAGGTCGCTCTGACGGATCCGTGCAGGTTCTGCTCCGATTTCTGGATACCTGTATTCCCTGTTGCAGATCAGTTACGTAATGTATCTTCCTATCCCCCTAGAAGCCCTCGAATATTGGTAGGCATGGTTGCTCCCTGTGAACTCCCATTGCCCAAAATGGATGAATGAAGAAATTGATTCTGGTGTCCATGGTACAATTAGGCCTCGAACTAGTACCCCCTCCTTCTCCTCGAGATCAGTGAACCCAGCGTAGAACTCTTGGAGGAGGCTCATGTCGTACCCCTTTAATCTGTTTGAACTATACCAGACCCAATTCCTTTTTGCTGCCAATCGGGAGAGCGTCATGTACCCTGCCGTTTGAGCTACATCCTCAGGAATATCAATCCGTTTGTATGGTATGATCGATCTCCCACCTTGGGCTAGCTCCGCTTCGAGCCTTTGTCGGACATCTATCGTAGCTAGAGACAACTCGAACACGTCGTGAGAAGGTTGGGAGCTTGATGCTACCCCCTTTCCCTTCTTGCTCGACCCAGCCTTCTTTGATCCTCTTGGAGCCATGATTCCTACAAACAACAATTAGTATCTTGTATGACACAAAACAGACTTATACATATGCAAATGTACGAGCGAACAAATGAGCGATATCTACAACAATCGAACTCCTCAAAAACCCAATGTGTAGTCTAGCTACTTCATCATGCAACATATCAATGTAACTACTACAATCACATATCACATTATGCTCTTGCTAGACAACAAATGCCTTGAATCGCAAGGCTCAATTCATACAAAAGTAACAAAAATCTAACATCATAAATCCTCAAGTTCATCAATCATGCATTTGTACCATTACACCCATCATTATCATATCAACAAACACAAGTTTAAACAGGAATGAAAGTAAACGATACATTGCCTAACAAGATATATCATCTAATAGCAAAAATCTCAAACCAACAAACCAAGCCTAATTGAACATGCAATTGATAGTGAATAACGTTTCTAATCACACAAATCATCAACCCATACATCATACGAGTTTAATTGAAGCATAAATCAAAAAACCCCCAAATTTGAAAATTAGGGTTCATGTGAGATTACCTCAAATCCGAAGATTGAATGAACTAGGAAGAAATTTGTTCGGTTGAAAAGAAAAAGAGCACGTAACGGGATTCGATTGAAGCTAAAGAACACACAAATTTATGGAATAATGAAGAAGTTATGAAGGATTGAAGATATTTTGAAAATTGGGGAATTTTTTGGAGTAAGATGAAGAAGATGAAGTAAAATGAGAGAAATGGGGGGAGACCCCCGTTTTTCTTCTCAGCAGTGACGTGATGATGCACGAATTTGTCAGACTCCATTAATCAAATAAATTTGTTATTTAGCCAAAGGCGATTCACAACTACAACGAAAATCGTAGTGTAGCAGTAGAATAACCTCGAGTGTCGATCTCTAAGGACTATAACTAGCTTTATCTAATCTAATTTAGAATATAAAACAGCAGACGGTTTAGCAAAGGTTTTTCTTAACAGATAATGGAGATTGGCGATAGTATGGTCCTTCAAAGCATAACGGGTTAATAATCATGCATAAATTCCTCGGTTTTGCATGGAGATCTTTTATCAATGAATTGTCCAGTTGTAATTATCAAACACTACGAAGATATAGATTTAGATAGGTGAAAGACCAATGAATTGTCCAATTGTGTTCAATAATTAATCAACAATACGAAGATAGAGATTTAGATAGATCAAAGAAATAAAGCAATAACACGGAGTATAATGCGCGATATAGCCATTAGCATAATTATTAACCCTTCGCTAAGAATTCACATACTATCATCAACGAGAAGTTTAGCTACTCATAGTTGTCATGCAATCAACAGAAATCATAGAAGAAAACATGTTGAAAGATATATAAAAATAAGTAGAAAAACTGTAAGATACAATGTTACCGAAGGTTGTCAATCTCCGAAGAATCGCGATCTTACAAGCTCCAAACTGCTAAGAAAAAGTATCTCCTAAGCTATGAACCCCCAGAACAGGCTCTGGGAAGTTCCTACCTAAAACTACAGAGAAAGATGAGAGAAAAGGTCTGGAAAAGTATGAAAAACAGAGAAAAACTGAGCAACTGTATATAGGCTACGAATTATGTGGGGCGAAGGGCCCCACACACCGGGCGACTCGCCTGGTGTGGGGCGATTAGCCCCACATCCCGGGCGATTCGCCCGGGAGTAAAATTCGGCCAGATACGCGTTTTCGACGCGTTTTTAGATTTCTTCCCCTTTTCGGACTCGGTTTCTGACTTCTAGTGGCCTTCTAGCCTCCAGATTCGACCCCTAGACTTTAAATCCTATCCTGAATCTTTCAGATACTCCAAATAGGCTTCTGGAACACCAATTCCTTGTCTACTTCAATATAATTGCCCGGAAAACCTCGTTTTTGAACCAAAACCTGTAAAATAAAGACTAAAGGGAAATGTAACACTATTCTAATAAAATGCACTAAAATATAGCTAAATTAACAAATAGGATAGCTAAAATTGGTGAAAAAGACTTAAATGAAAGTGTAATATACACATTCATCAAACTCCCCAAACTGAACCTTTGCTTTTCCTCAAGCAACTAAGCTAGACTCTAATGCAAAAAACAATGCAACATATAAAATGGAGTCTCTTGCCAAATAAAATGAACTAATCTACTGAATCTATCAAAAAACATATGAACAAAAACCATATAAATCAAAACATGAATATAGGTTGAAGAATGCCTCGATTGACTCATACACATCCACATAAGCACTTATGTTAAGATAAGATAGCCTCTCGTAACATTCTCTACCTGGACCTAGTCAGTGACGACGTAATGAAACATGTTAAGATACGAATGGTTGTCCCGTGCCTATGAAACTTAGGTCTTACTGCTGTTCACCAAGTTAAGACTTTTCCTCAAAGAGGTCGAACCAGTACTGGCTCTCATCAAACGAAGGAGGGTTCCCTATAAAAGATAACACTCCCCTATTCTACCCATCTCTCAAACAAAGCCTTAAGATTTTCACCACTTCCTGAATGGCAGGACGAGGGTGGTCTAGAACAGATGACACTAAAAAACAAAAGACAAAAAATAGAAAATTACAACACGATTACGAACATTACAAGAATTGGAAAATGAGACACAACACTTTGCTAAACTGCTATTTGGCTTTCTTTTTTGGACCCTTCTTTGCTTTTTTGGGGTCTTTTCTCTTTTTTTTCTTTTTTTTCTTTCCAGTTTCATTTTTTCTTTATTTCCTGGAATTTTTCTTTCTTTTTTTTCGATTTTTAGGTTGGAGTACAAAATTTACGAGAAAGGAAAAATAAACTCACAACACAGAAATGGAAAACGAAAAACAAGTCTAATGATGGTGTAACCCCCTACCCAAACCTATTCGGAAGAATAGATTATAAACAAAGGATCACACAACCTCACACTACCTCCTTCCTAGGCATTTAGCAATCTCAAAGCATGGTGAAGACTTGTTGCCTCTTAGGTACATAATTACTCGGGAAAACAACCATAAGACCCTAACATGCATCATCCTATTATAAAGGTCTTCGTGAACCGCAGTAGAGAATACACCACTAAGTGATGTCGAGACTACCAAGCTTAACTAAGTGCAATACATAAATGTGACAAGCCAAGCGAGAAAAACCTCAAACAAATTCATAGAGATGAAGCATATGATTAATGGCATAGTTAGTTAATCTACCCAATAAAAAAGTTCAAAAAATTCGGCAATAAACTCCATATAAAACATGCAAGACTATCCTAGGATGAATGAAGTGAGTGCAACCTAAAAAACTAAGAAAGCGGTAAACGTGCAAATGCAAATGCAAAAAAAAAAACAAGATACCAATCAACACAAAGCCAAACAATACTTAACATCGCGGTTCACATCCCATCCCCCTTATCATACTTAAGCTAGCCCCTAGCAAAAGAGAATGAGTAATAAGAAGTGATACTAGATGTTACCGAACGGTTTGGCCTCGGTTGGCTGAGAGTGGACATGTGAAAAGACTAATCATCGGGATTGTAATCCCCATAAAAGTCCCTCCACATGTCAGACAGGAGATCATTGGACCGCTGTAGAGCCTCCTGTTGCTGCTGAATGAGCTGTTGCTGCTCCCACCTTTCTTGCCTGTCCTCTCGGCGATGCTCCTCGAATATCTCCCAATCGCGGTTGCGCTGGGCAATGTGCCCGTCGAGGTCTTGTCGCAGTCCTTGGACAGAAGTGGTCAAGGCATCGACTCTATCGAAACGGTCGTCGAGGTAGGCCCGGAATTCAGAGAAGTCAATACCTCTAGACCCATGTGGTGCTCGAGGCGGTGCATGTGGTGCTCTATGGACAAAAGGGATATCCGGGATGGGGGCTTGGCCATCATCAGCTTCCATAGCATCCTCATAATCATTATCATTATCTGAATCGCTCGGCTGGAAGGGTGCTTCCACATCAGCAGCGGCAGCCGTGGGGTTCTTCATCTGATACCTAGCAAGCTGTACATCAATAGTCGAGGGTGAAAGGGCAGCGACCTCGCAATCCCCCTCGTCAATGTCCTCGACCCTGTAATATTTGCAGTAGGCAGTGATGAAGCTCGGAAAGATGAAGGGCTTCTTCTTCAGTGGCACTCATACTCTTCATACATGATGTGACCGATGTCGATTTGATGCTTGTCGATCAAGCAGTAGAGGAGCTCGGCGTAATTTTGCTGTATCCAAGTGTCATTCTTCCTAGGGATCAGTTGAAGATGCAGAATTTCATCATGACCTTAGCCTCAATGCTAAGGTCGCTCTAACGGATCCATGCAGGTTCTGCTCCGATTTCTGGATATCTGTAATCCCTGTTGCAGATCACGTCCGTAATGTGTCTTCCTATCCCCCTAGAGGCCCTCGATTATTCGTAGGCATGGTTGCTCCCTGTGAACTCCTGTTGCCCAAAATGGATGAATGAAGAAATTGTTTCTGGCGTCCATGGTATTATTAGGCCTCGAACTAGTACCCCATTATTCTCCTCGAGATCAGTGAATCCAGTGTAGAACTCTTGGAGGAGGCTCACGTCGTACCCCTTGAACCTGGTGGAACTATACCAAACCCAATTCCTTTTTGATGCCAATCGGTAGAGCATCCTATACCCCGCCGTTTGAGCTACTGCCTCCTGAATATCAATCCTCCTGTCCGGTAAGATCGATCTCCCACTTTGGGCTAGCTCCGCTTCGAGCCTTTGTCGGACATCTATCGCAGCTAGAGATAACTCGTACAAGTCGTGAGAAGGTTGGGAGCTTGATGCTACTCCCTTTCCCTTCTTGCTCGAGCCACCTCTCCTTGATCCTCTTGGAGCCATGATTCCTACAAACAACAATTAGTATCTTGTATGACACAAAACAGACTTATGCATATGTAAATGTACGAGCGAACAAATGAGCGATATCTACAACAATCGAACTCCTCAAAAACCCAATGTCTAGTCTAGCTACTTCATCACGCAATATATCAATGTAACTACTACAATAACATATCACATTATGCTCTTGCTAGGCAACAAATGCCTTGAATCACAAGGCTCAATTCATACCATAGTAACAAAAATCTAACATCATAAATCCTCAATTTCATCAATCATGCATTCAACCACTACATCCATCATTATCATATCAACTAACACATGTTTAAACAAGGAATGAAAGTAAAAGATTCATTGCATAATAAGATATAGTCATCTAATAGCAAAAATCTCAAATCAACAAACCAAGCCTAATTAAACATGCAATTGATAGTGAATAACGTTTCTAATTACACAAATCATCAACCCATACATCAAACAAGCTTAATTGAAGCATAAATCAAAAAACTCCCAAATTTGAAAAATTAGGGTTCATGTGAGATTACCTCAAATCCGAAGATTGAATGAACTAGGAAGAGATTTGTTCGGATGAAAAGAAAGAGCACGTAACGGGCTTCGATTGAAGCTAAAGAACACACAATTTGATGGTAATATGAAGAAGTTATGAAGGATTGAAGATATTTTGAAAATTGAGGAATTTTTTGGAGTAAGATGAAGAAGATGGAGAAAAATGGGAGAAATGGGGGGCAACCCCGTTTTTATTTCTGCAGGGTCGTGGGGCGAATCGCCCCGTGCGTCCAGAGGCGGGGAGACGAACTTTTCGAAAAAATGCGGTTTTTAAGTCCCAGAAAACCATTTTTCTCATAAAACCACTCGAAAAATCTCACTCAAACATAACATAAGCACATATGACACAGAGACTCGCCCGGGAGTGTTTTTTCTTCCCCTTTTCGGACTCGGTTTCTGCCTTCTAGTGACCTTATAGCCTCCAGATTCGGCCCCTAGACTTCAAATCCTATCCGGAATCTTTCAGATACTCCAATTAGGCTTCTGGAACACCAATTCCTAGTCTACTTCAATATAATTGCCCGGAAAACCTCATTTGTCAACCAAAACCTGTAAAATAAAAACTAAAGGGAAACGTGACACTATTCTAATAAAACGCACTAAAATATAGCTAAATTAACATAGAGGATAGCTAAAATAGGTGAAAAAAACCCAAATGAAAGTGTAAAATACACATTCATCACTAGGATATTCTTTATGTGGTCAAGAAGATGGAGCGGCGTTTTCCTCCGGTAGGGTGGCGCGCGCGTGGCTAAAGGAGAGGTAGGGGAGAGCTTTTATTTTCTCTAAGAAAATTGGTAGAAAGAATGATCTTGAATCAACTGTGTTCAACCTTAAATCAACCATGACAAAAGCCCTCTAATAGTCTACTATATATAGTAGTCAATAGAAGCCTAAAGAATAATCAATTAGACTTCATAAAGGAATAATAATCTAATTCTTATCGCACTAGGAAACCAATTCAAGTCTAGATTCATTCCCAATCAAATTAAAACTCAATCAGGAAAATCTAACTTATCCCTTGACTTCTAATAGAGGAAGGAGTCGAACTCCTTCCCCTACTACTACTGCTGGTCGCGCGCGCAAGGGTGTTTCAGGTGGGTACCGATTTTGGGACCCACTTATAATTTTAAGGCAATTCAAACTCCAAGTAGATTTTGCCCATGGGCATATATTAATTCTAAATTAACATATCCTTTCAAATCAAACCTCTATTATATTTCTAAAATATAATCTTTAATTGTATTTACGTAAAATACAATTAATCAGCCAATTCAATTAATAATTCCAAATTATTAATTGAGCCACAAATTATTATAATTAATTCCAAATCAATTATAATTCATCAATCACATTTAATTCTAAATTAATTGCGATTCCATCTTCAAGGATATTCGGATAAGCTGAATCACCACATAGTGTGACCCATAGGGCCTCATTGTACTAAGCAAGTCCTAGACTAGGCAAAATGGAATTCCTAGACGGTTCCATTTGCAATATTAATACATGAGGACGTTTGAGAGGTTTCTCACAGCAAACCCTTTCGTTGTGAAGTCTGTTGCGCTCAACGCGGCGATGGTAACCTCCCTTCATCTGACTGACTCGAATGCATATAGGATCGATGAAGTGTCTTTCCCAATAATACATCCACGGGCGTCTTCAGTGAGTTGCTTGGTGAATCCAATATGTATTATGACTATCATAATAATATTGATACGCTGGCCAGCGGTTTTACCAATCACAACTATGAACGACTATGAGCAGTGCTCTCCTGTGCTACACATGAGAGATGAATCCTTCACAGAATCACTTATCATCCCCATTTGTATGTAGCCATAATCCTGGATCGTGTCTTGGGTCAACTGCTTATTCAGAGCTGACATCGACGGGTCCACCAAGGTTATGGGGCAACAAATGTGATGATAAAGTCATGTAAGTCCAAAGGACGACTGGCATCACTTCAACAACTTTCCGATTCCCATAGACACTTCGGTGTAGAGTATACATCAATGGGAGTTTTCGGTGGGTACTTCCATTGTTCGGTAATCACCCTTCGAACAACTATGCGGAGTTATGGGAACATTTCTTGATTGTCCAACAATCCGTTTCGTGGTCGTTGGATCGGCTCACACTTGCTCTAACAAGTATAACCTCCACGCATACTAGTCTCAGTTGGTTCATTCAGACCCCTACATCCGAGATGAACCTCGACTAGGGAGAGTTTGGGATAGATGATAACTCACATAGCTCCCACTATCTGTATGATCGGTCATCTATCCGAGGGAACATGTTTGATAGCAATACAGACAGGAATAGAGATATGACATGTTGTACGCCTGGTGTAATATAAATATGAAAGCGATACTCAATAGTCAAACAACAAACATATATTATATTACGTTGACCTGTGTAATAGTACATGATGAATGTGTATTTTACACTTTCATTTGAGTCTTTTTCACCTATTTTAGCTATCCTCTATGTTAATTTAGCTATATTTTAGTGCATTTTATTAGAATAGTGTCACATTTCCCTTTAGATTTTATTTTACAGGTTTTGGTTGAAAAACGAGGATTTACGGGGCAATTATATTGAAGTTGACAAGGAATTGGTGTTCCAGAAGCCTATTTGGAGTATCTGAAGGTTTCCGCATAGGATTTGGAGTCTAGGGGTCGAATCTGGAGGTTAGAAGGCCACTAGAAGTCCGAAACGGAGTCCGAAAAGGGGAAGAAATCCAAAAACGCGTCGAAAACGCGGAATTCCGCGAAATTTACTCCCGGACGAATCGTCCGGGACGTGGGGCGAATCGCCCCACACCGGGCGAATCGCCCGGTGTGTGGGGCGTATTTCGAAGCCTATATATAGTTGCTCAGTTTTTCTCCGAAATTCATACTTTTCCAGACCTATTTTCTCACCTTTCTCTATAGTTTTAGGTAGGAACTTCCCAGAGCCTGTTCTGGGGGTTCGTAGCTTAGGAGGTACTTTTTCATAGCAGTTTGGAGCTTGTAAGATCGCGATTCTTCGGAGACTGACAACCTTCGGTAACATTGTATCTTACAGTTTATTCTACTTATTTTTATATATCTTTCAACATGTTTTCTTCTATGATTTCTGTTGATTGCATGACAACTATGAGTAGCTAAATTTATCGTTGGTGGTAGTATGTGAATTCTTAGGAAGGGTAGATAATCATGGTAATGGCTATATCGCGCATTACACTCCGTGTTATTGCTTTATTTCGTTGATCAGGCTCAGCCTATATCCTCGTATGTTGTATTAATTATTATGCACAATTGGACCCTCGTCGACCTATGCATATCTTTATCTTCGTAGTGTTGAATAATTACGGAACACAATTGGACAATAGCGCTTGACTTGTCAATATCTTTATCTTCGTAGTGCTTAATAATTACAACAGGACATTCGATTGATCAAAGATCTCCATGCAAAACCGAGGAATTTACGCATGATTATTAACCCGTTATGCTTTGAAGGATCATATTATCACCAATCTCCATTATCTGTTAGAAAAACCTTTGCTTTTCCGTCTGCTGTTTTTATATTCTAAATTAGATTTGATAAAGCTAGTTATAGTCCTTAGAGAACGACACTCGAGGTCATTCTACTGTTACACTACGGTTTTCGTTGTAGTTGTGAATTGCCTTTGGCTAAATAACAAATTTATTTGATTCGTTCGCGTTGGAACACGACACCAGAGCGTTCATCAAATTGGCGCCGTTGCCGGGGAGTATACTCCTTTTTTCTGTTTAATTTGTTTATATTTACAGCATTCAATTCCTAATTCTATTAGTTTTAGTTTTCCTTTTTAATCTCACTCTGATACTGCTTTCCTAGTCTGTTACAGATAGTGTATGCCGCATACACGATCTAAGGGAACACCGCTTGCTGCTTCAATTGCTGAGATCGACAGAGTCTACCACCAAAGAAGGCGACTACTTCAAAGGCGTGCACTAGAGGAAATAGAGGATACCGATTTCTCTGAATCTCTACACAGTCTTTTCAAGGAAATCGACGGAATGGCAGAAGCTAGACCATTGAAAGCATGGGTTCAACCCACCAAGGATCGTATGAGGGGACCGGCAATTGTTCTTTCGTCTGCAACTCGAGATCTGGAAATCAAGAACCACGCGTTCCAACAACTTCCGAGGTTCTATGGCTTATCAAGGGAAGATGTGATGGGGTACTTGCACGATATCGATGATTTCGTCAACCAACTCCACGACCCAGAGCTGAAATAACAACGGATGAGTTAAGAATGAAGGTTTTTGCTATGGGACTTGGCGACAGAGCCAAGTCATGGTTGACTGCTCTACCAGCAGGCTCGCTGGACACTTGGGAGAAGGTTTTTTCAGCTTTCATGGAAAAATACTTCCCTCACACCTTCACTACTGCGCTAACGGCGCAAATCACTGGATTCAAGCAGGACTATGATGAGACCATCTACACCGCGTTTGAGAGATTCCAAGATCTCACGAACAAGTGCCCTCACCATGGTTTTGAACTTTCTGACCTAGTCCAACACTTCTACAATGGACTAACCTTCGAGAACCAACAAGTGGTGGATTTCCAATGCCGAGGCAATATTTGGGAGGAAACCGCAGAAGCCGTCTAGGCAGTTTTCGAAAGGCTTGCTAAGGGTTCGCAGTTCAAGGACCCAAGAGCAATGGTTAGGAGACGTGGACCTAAAGCTCCACCGACTCAAGAAGCCCCTATGTATAGGGGAAATGGGGATCAATTTGAGTGCTTTACTAACGAATTGAAGCAAGTCCTCAAGAGCGCCACTGCAACAACTGTTTCGAACGAAGTATGCCGAATATGCAAGAACTATGGGCATGGGGCTCATATGTGTAGATCGGAGCTTGCGTATGATGATGGCAACTGGGCTCGAGGAGGCGAAGAGGAAGCCTTTGCTACAGAGTTTGGTACTCAAGAAGTTAGCTACGGACAAGACGGTAGGAATCCTCGAGGTGGATTTTGGAGAAGAGGATTCTGAAACAATCAAGGATATGCACCGGTTAACCAAACTTATGGCCCTAACCAGGACCATAGTAGGCTAAACTATGGTAATGATCACTGCGAAAACCCCGCTCTGAAAGAGCCACCGAAGTCGAAGTCGGCTCAACTGATGGAGAACTTGCAAAAGATGGTTGATCACACCCAAAGTTTTCTCAAACATTATGAAGAAGATTCTGAGAAGACTAGGGCGAGGCTTGATAGGTTGGAAGAGAGCACTAGGCTTGCCCATCAAAAGATGCAAGAGTTGATCGACCGAGGAGCAAGTAGGGAGCAAGGCAAGCTGCCTAGCAACACTGAGAAGTCGATGTCCATTACCTTGGTGGGTGATCTACCTGTTGAAGTCACCATCAAGAAGGTTGCTAAGTGTGAGAGCTGCAAGGGGTAAATTCCCCCACAGGCCGAGGAAGAAGAGAAGGACCTTAGTACTGACGAGAATGAAGAGGAGCAAGAGGATCCCGAGCCACTCCCTCAAAGTTTCTATGTCAAGATCGGGATTGGGAAACTTGAAGATGTTCGTGCCACACTAGACACGGGATCCTACTCTAATGTGCTCCCTTTGAATGTTTTCGAGAAGAGTAACCTTGGAAAACTATTTGTGCATAAGGCTTTTGTGCAACTGGCGGATGGATCCTTTGCGAAACCCGAAGGCGTTGTGAAGAATGTATTAGTCAAGATTGGTGAAGCTTCTGTATACAACGATTTTGTAGTGATGCCGGCGTCTACACCTAGGATAGGGGATGTCATTCTCTTGGGGCGAACGTTCTTGACTAAGCTACGCTCCGTGATGGACATCTACCAAAGAACTTGCACTATTGAAGTCTGTTGCACTCAACGCGGCGATGGTAACGTCCCTTCATCTGACTGACTCGAATGCATCTAGGATCGATGAAGTGTCTTTCCCAATAATACATCCACGGGCGTCTTCAGTGAGTTGCTTGGTGAATCCAATATCTATTATGACTATCATAATAATATTGATACGCTGGCCAGCGGTTTTACCAATCACAACTATGAACGACTATGAACAGTGCTCTCCTGCGCTACACATGAGAGATGAATCCTTCACAGAATCACTTATCATCCCCATTTGTATGTAGCCATAATCCTGGATCGTGTCTTGGGTCAACTGCTTATTCAGAGCTGATATCGACGGGTCCACCAAGGTTATGGGGCAACAAATGTGATGATAAAGTCATGTAAATCCAAAGGACGACTGGCATCACTTCGACAACTTTCCGATTCCCATAGACACTTCGGTGTAGAGTATACATCGATGGGAGTTTTCGGTGGGTACTTCCATTGTTCGGTAATCACCATTCGAACAACTATGCGGAGTTATGGGAATGTTTCTTGATTGTCCAACAATCCGTTCCGTGGTCGTGGGATCGGCTCACACTTGCTCTAACAAGTATAACCTCCATGCATACTAGTCTCAGTTGGTTCATTCAGACCCCTACATCCGAGATGAACCTCGACTAGAGGGAGAGTTTGGGATAGATGATAACTCACATAGCTCCCACTATCTGTGTGATCGGTCATCTATCCGAGGGGACATGTTTGATAGCAATACAGACAGGAATAGAGATATGACATGTTGTACGCCTGGTGTAATATAAATATGAAAGCGATACTCAATAGTCAAACAACAAACATATATTATATTACGTTGACCTGTGTAATAGTACATATATGCCCTTAATAAGGGCTGCATGCCCTTAATAAAGACTGTCTCTAGGACATCTACACTATCAAATTTAGCTATATTATAGTGCATTTTATTAGAATAGTGTCACGTTTCCCTTTAGTTTGTATTTTACAGGTTTTAGGTGAAAAACGTGGTTTTTCGGGCAATTATATTGAAGAGAACGAAGAATCAATGTTCCTAGGACATTTTTGGAGTATCTAGAAGATTTCGGATGGTATTTGAAGTCTAGGGGTCGATTTTGAAGGGTTAAAGGTCACTAGAAGGCAAAAACAGAGTCCGAAAAGGAAAATAAATCCAAAAACGCGTCAAAAACGCGTCTCTCGCCGACTGGAGCTCCTGGACGATTCGCCCGGGATGTGGGGCGGTTCGCCCCACACCAGGCGGTTCACCCGGTGTGTGGGGCGACTCGCCCCACGCTTGTCGAACTCCTATATATAGTTGTTGTTTCTCTACGTTTTTTCATACTTTCTCATACCTTTTTTCTACCTTTCTCATTAGTTTTAGGTAGGAATTCTCCAGAGCCTGTTATGGGAATTCTTAGCATAGGAGACAATTTTTCTTACCAATTTGGAGGTTGTGAGATCGCGATTCTTTGGAGATTGACAACCTTCGGTAACATTGTATCTCATGATTTTTCTATTTATATTTATATGTCTTTCAACATGTTTTCATTCAATCTTGCTATGGTTTCTGTTGATTGCATGACATCTATGAGTAGCTAAATCTATCGTTGGTTATAGTATGTGATTTCTTAGCGAAGGGTTATTAATTATGCATGATGGCGGTAATGCGAATCAGACTTTGAGTTATTGCTTTATTTCTTTGATCTATCTAAGCCCTCTATCTTCGTAGTGTTGAATTGAACGGAACACATTGGACAATTCATGATCTTAGATCTCTATGCAAAACGATCGGGTACTTCATGCATGATTATTAACCTGCTATGCTTTGAATGATCATACTATCACTAACTTCCATTATCTTGATAAGAAAAACCTGTGCTAAGTCGTCTGTTGATTTTATAGTTTAAGTTAAATTAGATAAAGCTAGTTATAGTCCTTAGAGATCGACACTCGAGGTTATTTTACTGCTACACTAAGGTTTTCGTTGTAGTTGTGAATTACCTTTGGCTAAAAACAAATTTATTTGATTAATTTGAATCTGACAAATTTCAGTTCATCACTCATCACAAAGCAGACTGTTGAAAAGTATATCGTGCTGAGTGCAAAGTCTGAAAGAAAGGATGTTCAAATATTGCATCTATAGAATCTCCGGTGCTGAAGGTCCAGTTTCTTGTAGAAAACGGATTCAAAATTCAAATTGGCTATTTTGTAACTATAAATAGAAGGATAACTTGAATAAGACACCATTCACCAACAATCGAACAAGATCTCATTCCTATCTTCTAATCTTCAAGTTCAAGCTCTTAGAAAGTCTACTACAGTTGCGACCAGAGCAACTCTCATGTCTAAGTTCTTGGTGTCAAATTTGACTAACACTTTGGGTGGAGGATGATGGGAAATATAGTTTGGAGATGTTAACTTGAGGTTACATGCATTGAGTGGGTTATCTTTATTTATGACTACATGTTAAACTAATTGCCACTTGGCCATTGTGGGAATAGGGTGAAGGGGGTGTAGCAAAACTCTAACTTATCCTCGATTGGAATTGATGGTTTACTTGCAATTGATGGGTTTTGGGCTTACATATTGCTGAGGTGGGTTATCTTTGTCTATGACTACATCTTAAATTACTTGCTATTTGTCCCTGGTGGACATAGAGTCGAAGGGTGTAACGAAATAGATAAATCTAGCATATCCTTGCTTTGAATTGATTGTTATGTTGGTGTTTAATGGATATGGAAGAAGTGTCGGTGAAACTGTTGAAAATTACAAGATGAAGTATTCTTTTATGTTTGGTTCGTGTGAGCTGGAATTGTAACCTAGCCTTTTCTATTGTTTGATGAAAACTATACAATGCTCACTTTATAGTTTATGGTTGGATGTATACAACATAATATCAAATTGAATTCCCTGTATTTATTTCAAAACGCCAAAGTTTTAATAAAATAATTCAAAAATTACAGATAGTATAAGAAATACTATTAATACAAAAGAAGCGATAAATTATTTTCTTTTTGTTGTTGTTAACAAAAATTATGCTGAGGGGTTCAACTTGTTGTATTTGTTCGCGATCTAACTGGTTGACTCATCATCTTTTCCCGTGTGATAATTGCCTATATTTCCATATTTCTTCAATTATATTGATTGTGTTATTGCATATATGGGACCTAATGTTCAAGGCACACATGTATTTCAAAAAAAAAAAAAAATGTTCAAGGCACACATGGCCAACAACACCGTGTGTAACCATATCCTTTTAACTTCACTAAAAACTCAAACCACAGGGCCAATGGTAAATCCTCTTGATGGATACGATTTGGTTCCATCATGGAATCCATTGTGTGTGCCCAAATCATATTTGGCCATGTTGTCGATGAAGCCAAATGGTGGAGGTGAAATACCGGTTCCATCATTGTATGTAGAGTATTGATCCAAACCAGTGGTCGAGTACGTCATATACTCAGTTGTTGGAAGTGGATGTTGGAAAGTCGAGGAAATGTTACTCCCGTTTGCCATATCGAACATTGTACCGGTAGCCTCCAAAGATGGATTCAGGACACCCTGATTGTTTGGGACGTGAGTTTCATACCAACTATCATTAAAATCCACCAGATTCACCATGTGGTCATATTTTGGGTTATTGACTGCCCCATGTTTTCCACAGTGAGCAAAACCTACTGAGAAATCATAAAAATTGGGTTCAACCGGCAAACGATTAAAGTTGGGATAAATAGTGAATGAATAACCAGGGTACAAGATACTCCATCCGTTCCATCTGAAACTTCATATTTACTATTGCCAAAACAATTTCAATAAATCAATTAAAACTAGAAAAGAACTTCAAAATGAAGTTTGTGAAGGTCAGAAATTTAAGCTTCAAGTCATTATTCACATAAAATCGCCATCCATAAATTCTTCTAAACTATTTTCTACTTTTAATTATTTTAAAAAAAAATTACTATGGCAATAGAAAACGAGAAGCTTTAGAAGGAACGGAGTGAGTATGGATCAGAGTTGTGATCAAATACTAAAAATTCATACCTCAATAGAACAATGAAGGAGAATGAGAAGGAGTTGAAATTTGATCAGCACCACGAATCATACCTGTATTTGGTTCTCCATTAAAATGTTCTTCAAAATTCTTGATACATTCCTTGTAAAGTAGGAGTTCCTCGAGACTGAAGTCTTCAAGCGAGGGTGGATACCATACGTCGATCTGCCCTTGTGTTTTGTAGGATTCCATATCTTCTGCTTTCTTTCTTTCTTGAGAAAGTATGGCCTCAGCATGTGTCAGGTGTAGGTTAAGTTCACATATGTTGGAGTTACGGTGAGCATCAATAATATGCTCTACCGTACCAAGATATGGGGAAGGAGAGATACTGAAGATGTACTTATCAAATACTTGGTTCATAGTTGGGTGACCAAAACTATAAACCTTTTTCCCTCTAGGACACGTCACAATAACGGCGACTTCTGCTCCACAAAGCGTAACAAGCTCACTAGCTTTCTTTGTCACTCCGGACCGGCGCTTGCTGAAGGTAACATGAAGGTTACTCTCATTTTGCATCTTCTCGATTTTTACTTTCTTGCGGCCTGTGTTTGTTCTTGATTTAGCTTTGTTTGATGAGCTCATTATATGTTTGTATTGATAGTTTGTCGGACTCTGGAACTGAAAATATATTGATTATGGTTTTCTGTGTTGATGCTTTAAGAGCATTATTTTATAGCAATGAAACATTATATTCAGGATCTTGTAATTTCCCGCTGTTGTTGCCATTAATTATTTCCAAATCATTAGGCCTCATTAATTAGACTATGCAAATTCAAACCAGTTCACTGTATCATGACACTGATGAATTGTATAAGTAATGAAGCAATTAAATTGCTCCCCGAAGTTTCTAATTTTGACAGAGTAAATTTCAAATTTTAAAATCTCAATTAATGCTAACGATTTTTTTTTTTCAATTTCAATGTATATGGATCCATTAGAACTAATCAATCATGTTGAGAAAGCAATTTTGTTTCCAATTTCATGGGAAAAGAAATTGCGCTTTCTAAAATTTACAAATTAGACACCATAAAATTATATTGTGTTGCTAACTCAAATTTTCAAATTAATTCCACCCCTAATTGGTAAGAAAATTTAATTTGAGTCATTTCATGGAGTAACAAATTATATTCTTAATGCATCATTTTCTTAACATCTACACGGATGGTTCACGATGTAATAATTTCGTGGTTTTCCAAAAACTACCATTTTTCATTTGTTGCGTTGTTTTTTTCTTTTCTTTTCTTTTTACTTATATGATGGGTTCAGCCGCCTGGCTTGGTTAGTATTACATATAGTTCTAGGCAGAACAATTAAGATTAAAGATGAAATTAGTGGTAATATTTGTTGTATCATTTGGCCCTAAATTCATGAGTATGAACTTTAACAAAAAAACAGAAACATTTTAGGTGACATTTTTATTGAGATAGATATAAATGGAGACATTTGATGTGGAGTCTGCCATTTGAATTCACAGAACCAGGATAGATTTTATTGCTTTTGTTAAGCTTCGTCGTTTTTTTATTTTCTTTGTTACAGTACTGTTTTTGTGGTAGCTTTACTCTGTAACGTACTGTTGAGCTTTGGCTCCTTTTGGTTTCTATACAACCTAAAAAAAAAAGACATTTGATGTGGAGTGCAGCTAGGAAGCACAACTTGTCGTTTTCCCATGCAATCTATTTCTTAAATTCACATTTTTCTTTTCCGTTTGTATATCGGTGCATTTTTTTTGGAACGAAGATCACGTTTGTATTTCATCCAAAAACAATTTCAAAACAATGCCGATCTGTAGATCCAGGCCTCTCGACATATAACTCACAAAACACCTCACCAACCACACAAGACACAATAAACAATTAAAGCTAGCTTGTAAACAAACACATGAAGCAGTAGCATCACGTCATAGCAGCAGCAGTAAGTTCCTCAGGCTAGCCGTCTTCTGTATAAGCTCTCAATCCAACCGAATTCCCTTCAGTTTGGGCATCACATCACATCTCAACTTGATCACACTTTTTATGTGCTCTGTGACAGTAGGATCAGCAGGTGCCGATTGGAAAATCATCGCATTCCGCAATCGCCACAGTTCATATATTGTTTCCGTCACAGCAATCTTAATCAACCGTGTTTGCGCCCCATTTCCATTTGATTTAGATATCAACCAGCCTAGCTCACGCCCCCAGTCAGAAGGCTGGTGTTGGATACGTATCCACAACAGTACTCCTTTCCAGACCTGCCGAGTAAACGGACACTCAAAGAATAGGTGCTTCACTGATTCCTGACCTTGGCAAAAACAGCACAACCCACCATTAGGCAATCCAAATCGCGTCAATCTATCTTTCGTATACAATCTTTCTTGGGCACACAACCAAAGAATAAACAAGGCTCTCGGTCTCGCACCATTCATGAAGAATAATTTACGCCAAGGCACCACTTGTTTTTCTCCACGAATTTCACAATATGCAGCTCGAGTGGGGAATTTGTCACCATCTGTTATCCCACTCCACACAGAGCTGTTGGCCACATAATTCCGCATTTTCAACATACCCCGGAGTATCCAGGAAAGGTTTGGCTTCAAAGGGAACATCATGGTCCCCGTATCCTTTATGTAATATGCGTGAACCCACCTCACCCAAAATTTATCAGCTTTAGAGCACAAATTCCAGAGAAGCTTCATCATATTCGCCCTATTCCAACACTGTAAATCAATGACATTAAGGCCACCGGCGTTTTTTGGATCGCACACTTTTTCCCATGCTACAGGTGCCTTCTTTGTAATTTCCTCTGTACCACTCCATAAATAACTTCTACACAACGCTTCAATATGTTTTAGAACCTTCTGAGGTAAAGGGAAAACCTGCAACCAATAATTTGTGATGGAAAACAGTACACTTTTAATTAATTGGAGGCGCCCAGCATAGCTCAGAAGTTTCGAAGACCAGTGCTTGATACGAGCAACTATTTTCTCTATCAGTGGTTGACACATATGCACCGTGAGTTTGCGGGAGGCTAACGGTACACCTAAGTATTTGAAAGGTAGTGTCCCCAGTTCAAATTCCGTTGCGTTCAGTATGGCATCCTGCCCCTCACGACTGATCCCCCCAAGGTAGATGTTACACTTAGCCATATTTGCTTTGAGACCCGTGGAATCCGAGAACTCATGGAACTGCCTCATCATTAAATTAATAGATCCTTCATCCCCTCGACAGAACAGGAGTAAATCATCAGCAAAACATAGATTAGTGAGGTCCACCTTTTCGCACTTGGGGTGGAAGTTGAAGTCCGGTATATGTTTCAACTTTTGGAGTTTACGATGCAGATACTCCATAATAAGCACAAATAGCAAGGGTGAGATGGGATCACCTTGCCGAATCCCTCGTTTCGCCATTAGCAATCTGCTGGGATTACCATTCACCATATAGCGATATTACACCGATCGCACACAAATCATAACCCAGCGCACAAACTGAGAAGGAAAATTCAATTCCACCAGTATTTCTTCCAAAGCATCCCAGTCAACAGTATCATAGGCCTTCTGGAGGTCCATTTGGATCATACAGCGAGGCGATACATTTCTCCTCGTATATCCTCGGATGAGTTCATGTGCAATTAGGATATTGTCATGAATAACCTTTCTTGGGAGAAACGCCGATTGGCTGTCATCCACCACAGAGTTGATCACTGCACTAAGACGTTTTGTAAGAATCTTAGAGATGATCTTATAGACTGTAGTACAGCAGGAGATGGGTCTCATGGCCTTCATTGTTCTTGCATCTTTAGTTTTAGGGATGAGAGTCACCAATGTACAGTTGAAAGCACTATACAATCGTTCGTTAAGGAAAAAATCCTTAACTGCAGCAGAGACGTCATTCTTAATGATAGGCCAGCAAGATTTAAAAAACTTAGCACCATATCCATCAATCCCAGGGGACTTTGCATCATCAATGTCCTATACGGCTTGCCAAATATCAAGATCAGTAACAGGAGCTGTAAGATCTTGCCCTTGGGCATATGTAAGCTATTTCCCTCGACGCAAAGCTTCAATATCAATACTCAATCGGTTAGTCAAGGATGTGCCAACTAAATTTTCATAAAAACGCAATACCTCATTTTCAATAGCATCATCAGACGTAAGGATGTGTCCTTGGTCATTGATTAGGCTGCTGATACCCACTTGCATCTGCTTATCTCTTACCATGGCATGAAAATAAGCGTTATTGCCATCGCCAAGCTTCAACCAATTTACTTTCGCCCGTTGTTGGAGGAGTTGCTCCTCTTGCGTACGGAGTAATAAAAGTTGAGCTGTTCCCTTTTTCTCATTAAGGATGAGCGCCGAGTTAGTTGGATCTTGCTTTAACGCCATCTGTATATCGGTGCATTAAGCCATGCATATATGGATCTATTAGAACTAAGCAATTATGTTGAGAAAGCAATTTTGTTTCGAATTTCATAGGAAACGAAATTGCAGAAATTGCACTTTCTCAAATTTACAATTAGACACCATAAAATTGTGTTGCTAAATGCTAACTCAAAATTCAAATTAATCCCACCCCTAATTGGCGAATAAGAAAATTTAATTTGAGTAATTTCATGGAGTAACAAGTTATATTCTTAGATACATGCGAATTTCTATTCTCAGGTCAGCTTCGTACCGACCTGAACACGCGTCTCCGGTAAATGATTGCCATGTGACACTGATACAATATTATATATTTAAGTTTAATTTATCAAATTTTAACATGAAAATGTAAATTTACAGCTATACCCATATTTTAAAAAATTAAATTAAAAATTAAAACTTACATTAACTACATTTAAGATTAACCAATATATATCAAATTTCAACCATATATAATTCAATCCATTGTTCGTAAAGCACAATAACAAACTCAATATAAGGCTCATAAGCTTCAATCGGCCGGTACGTTTTGAGTTATTATTTAGAAGAATCGATGATGTATGTTTAATTAAGGATAAATTATTTGTGAATAATTAACTTTAGGTTTAGGTTCGTGACGATTAAAATTTATTAATAAGAGTTGCGTATGTAATTCTATAAAACTGAAAATAGGGGCATTATAGTTAATTTTTATATTTTTTGAGACTTTTATTATTTAAAAAATTTAATTATAATCCATCGTACCAAAAATTAGAAGTAAAATGACTTCGGACCAAAATGAATGGATGAGATTAAATTCAGCGTCACATGGAAACTATATAATGAAGATCTGTGTTTAGGTCGGTACGAAACCGACATGAGAATAGAAATCCCTACATACAATGCATCATTTTCTTAAAATCTACACGGATGGTGCACTATGTAATAATTTCGTGGTTTTCCAAAAACTACCAATTTCCATTTGTTTTTTTTTCTTTTCATTGTACTTTTTTTTTTTTTAAAAGACAAATGTTACAACTACTCCTATACTACTACTATACAACATCATAATTAAACCACATTATATCTCCACACCTAAACCGCCTTATAACTCCGCTGGGAATCGAACCATGCACCACTCCTTTCACCACCTCAACTCCCTTCCACTGGACCACATTATAACTCCTCTTTTCTTTTTACTTTTATGATGGATTCTGCCGTTTGCGGCTAGGGTAGTGTAACATATAGTTCTAGGCAGAAAAATTAAGATAAAAGATGAAATGAGTGGTAATAAATTAAATTTGTTGTATCATGTGGCCCTAAATTCGTTAGCATTGTTAATGTTGGAATATGTCCAATTCATTGTACGAATTAAGAGACGATCTAACATTACAAGGTCCGACTTGTTGGTCATTAGAGTCCGGCACTCATACCCTAGTTAGACCTATGTCCTTCCTTTGTAAGTCATATAGTCAGAAGTACGCGGTCCGACCTACAACCCACAACGGTCCGACTACCCTTGTTCTGAGTTGTATGTTACTAAAGGACCATAGAACAAACTGGGCAATATATACTAAGATATATGGTCCGAGACATAGGCATGTCGGGCATAGCTTGGTACCTGAGGAACCTTATTAAGGTTGTAAGTCAGAACTAGATACAGTAGGGGTCCGAGTTAAGTATTGCTCGGACCATTACAAAAGGGAAACATCAGAAAAGGCTTAAAGGCTAGGTAACTCACTCGGGTGTTCATGTCGGTCGTTGCACTCGGAACCTTATAAAATGCAGAATGAGCAATAGATCCCTAGAACGTTCTTGAAAGTAAAGTTACCATCTTAGCCTGAACTAAACCCTAATCTGGAGATGTGGCCCAGGCCCATTGGGCCACTAATGAGCTTTAATACCTTGAGATGCAATCGTAGCCTTACACTTGGCACGATCTCATGAGTCTTACCTTACTTTGGGAAACACTATAAATAGACATTACTATTCATGCCCAAGGTAATCAATCTTGCACCTTACATTCTATCTTATTTACTAGAGGAGCATTCAACCCTTTACTCGTGAAGTCGACCCTCCGGTTTGATCATTAGACAAATCGGGAAATCGGTACTAACCCCCCCCCCCCACACACACTCTAGTTTTTTCAGGACCTGTTGATAGGTAATTAGTGCTTTCCTCTAGAGCGTCGTAGGACGAAGGTTCTTGAGCGTCCTTCGCACTTCAGGTGCCTTCCGTACTGTACCTAGGACCTGAGGTATAACTTAGCAAGAGGGGGGGGGGGTTAGTGGCACAAGCCCCGTTTGTCAACGATCAAGCCGGAGGGACGACTTTACGTGTAGGGAGTTGGTAGGCTTCCCTATTACATGTAGAGTGAGAAAGTAGTGTGATGGTATATCTTGATGATTGAATCTTTTAATACCTTGATTTGAGTGAGCCCATATTTATACTAGTAATAGAATATTGCTTGAGTCCTTAGGATCATGACAAGTGTCCGACCAAGATTGAGTCTCTCATGGGCTTAGGCCCATTTGAAGTGACCCCATGGGCCTTGGCCAAGATCTTCTACTGAGGTTGGCTAGGATAAAATGGTCTTCCTTGGTACCAAATTGCTCCTAGGGCGGGTGTCGCCCTAGTACCGTCCGAGGACGGGGTAGTAGGGCAACTACCGAGCTTCTAAGGTCCGAGGACCACCTTTTCCTTAGAACATGTTAATTCTTCCTTGACGTAAGGAGTTATGTCCGGCCACCTGTGGTAGTAGGGCGGAAGGACACCCGTCCGACCACCAGTGCTAGTAGGGCACCAATCTTGTTCCTCTCGGCGTGCTACTAGGGCGACCCTATGTAGCCGGAGGTCGTGGTGTAGCCCGAGGAGTTCTTTGCTGGGCTTGCCTTTCTCTTAGCTGGTGGCTACTAGGACTTTGTCCTGCTAGTAGCGTGTCACCACGCTAGTAGGGCAACTCAGTGGCTAGTAGAGCAGTTGTACTTTTAGGTCGAACATAAGGACTTAGGCTAATTTGCCTAGTCTTTTGTCTGGTCGGACCATGGTGAAAGGTGATCGGACTCTTCTATCATGGTCAGTCGATGACGCCCTAGTACGCTCTAAGACGCCCTTAGGGGTTGGACATATTCCGACACCAACATACGTCCCCCTAGTTTCCAAGTATCTTAGTGGAAGATAGTTGTGGAACTATTAAGTTCAAGTTGGCCTTCCCTTCAATCTTCAAGTATGGTCCGATGTATAATTGTAAAAAGTTTTTCCTTGCGACCCGATGGTTTTCATAATCTTTCCCTCCTCCTATCTCTCCCTCCCCCCTTTTTTTATTGTTCGAGTAGACGGTACTCGGACGACCAAAAAAGGGTATTTGTATGAAAGAGATGGATCCAGGTAAGGTCATGGAACTTCACAAGGTCGAGGAGTAGTTTTTTCTTCCTTCGGAGCACGTGTTTGGAGATGTTCCGAGGTTCTTCAAGTTTTTTTTTTTTTTTTTGCTCGAGGAGCCTACCTGGTAGGGCGAGCCCTAACTCGCGTACGCTCCGGATGATTTTTCTTAAGTCGGGGCGCTCTAAGTGCAAAATCGTCTTTTCATGACGTGGCTCAATCTGGGCCTTCTGTATCATCGCGCGTGTGGCCTAGATTCGTCGCCACGTATCTGACGGTTCGCTTTCCCGTACTACCCTCTTATATAGGGGTACTTAGATTAATTTCCAACATTTTGGCCCAAATTCACTCAGAGCAATTTGAACTGTCCGAGTAGCAATTGTAAAGAGCGAGGAGCAGACGTAGTCGAGCAGCGTTGTCGAGCAAGCCACTTTTCCGTTTCATCGAATCAAGTAAGTTCAACCACTTCTTTGTTTTCTTTGATCTTTGCCTTTTTACGCGCCATTGCTATATTTCTCGTACTTGTGCTCGCTCTTTTTATGTAGTAATCGCTCCCCTTTTTAAATTTCTCATTGGCCCCTTTCCTCCCTATGTGGTAGTCGCACATTTATTATTTCCTCGTCTTCGGGCGTCTCAGCTTTGAGACTTGGGCTTAAAATATACTTAAACGGACCTCTCGAACTTTGCATAACCAAAGTTGATTGATGTTTTTCCTCTTCCTTTGTTTAGGATGTCCGAGAGGAGTGATAGCGAGAACATGTCCGAGGGGCGTGGGTACGCGGACAACATCAGTTCTTTATCCGCGAGTTTTCTGGATAGCGAGCTGCTTGTGGTTGAGGTGCCCGAGGATGAAGAGGAGGTTGTGAGTACTCCTCCCGAGGATAGGCTAGTTGCTCGATCTCGGGGGCCCAGGAATGAGTATGATTTGGACGACTCATTTATCAATGATGAGGTCGAGGAGGGTGCCGCTCATAGCGTACCGCCCGAGGTGATGAATGTCGTTGTTGGGGTTCTCGGGCATGATTATCGGGCAGGTGGTCGGCCGGACTTTTTAGAACCTCGGGTCATCATTTTGGGAGATGATGCACCTGTCTTAAAAAATTCTGAGGTTCTTCCCATTGATGGGAAATCTTCTTCCAAGAACACTGGGAGTCCGAGTCCTGTGAGGTATTTACCTCAGGGCTACTATAAGAGGGTGGTGACTCTCTCATCCGACGACGAGATTCGTCGACCGCCTTCAAATTTTGACGAGGCCGGTCCGAGTAGAAGTAAGCCCACCCCTTATGCGCATAACGAGAGTAGTGATTCTATCTTTGGGGATGACGATATTTCTCCCGATGTGTCCGAGGGACACTCTAAGAGGAGTCGAGACCAGGAGGATATGCCGCTCGAGACTGAAGAGGGCGAGCAAGATGAAGGGCGCGAGGACGCTAATCAGGTGTCCGCGTCCGAGGACGTAGGGACTACACGTTCTGCGCCGAGGAGGAAGAAGAGAAGAAAAGGAGAGCCAATCCCTCCTAAATTTGCTAAGGATGGTCGTCCGAGGGGTGCTGCTTCCTCGGACGCAAAATTTACTCGACTCGTTTCGGAGTGTCATCATTCTGATCCGAATGGAGAGTTGAACGAGGACGGCGCGATTTGTACCGTGGCGACTACTATTTACCAGGAAGAGATTCCTCACCTTACATGTCAGTTCATACTATGTCCTTTGAGCGAGGATGGTGGATGCCTTTTTGTGATGCCTTCCGTGGCCTCTTCAATGACTTAGGCCTCGCTCCGGCTCAAATAATTTCGAGCTCACTCGGTAATTTAGGTTGCTTTGGGGTTTTCTGTCACATCCGAGAGATCCCGGTAAATTACTCGACCTTTATACAGCTTTTCCGGGTGTCGGTTAGCCCGGGGAACCCACACTTTTACTTCTTCTCGACCAGGCCTGGTTTTGCTTTCTTAAAGGAGGCTCCATCGTCAATCGGGTGTCGGTGGTGGTCGCGCTACTTCTACATCCGCAAGGTGCGACAACCCGGTATGACCGACGAGCTATTGGATTGGGGCGTCCCAAAAACGTTCTTCCGAGGGACTTGGGTTGGTAAGTCGCCCGTGATGAATGTGTATTTTACACTTTCATTCGAGTCTTTTTCACCTATTTTAGCTATCCTCTATGTTAATTTAGCTATATTTTAGTACATTTTATTAGAATAGTGTCACGTTTCCCTTTAGATTTTATTTTACAGGTTTTGGTTGAAATTCGGGGATTTCCGAGCAATTATATTGAAGTTGACAAGGAATTGGTGTTCCACAAGCCTATTTGGAGTATCTGAAGGTTTCCGGATAGGATTTGGAGTCTAGGGGTCGAATCTGGAGGTTAGAAGGCCACTAGAAGTCAGAAACCGAGTCTGAAAAGGTGAAGAAATCCAAAACCGCGTCGGAAAACGCGGAATTCCGCGAAAAAGCCGGGGGGCGAACCGCCCCGGAGTTTTTTCGGGGCCTATATATAGTGCTCAGTTTTCTCTCCGAAAATCATATCTTTCCAGACCTTCTCTCTCACCTCTCTCTATAGTTTTAGGTAGGAACTTCCCGGGGCCTGTCCTGGGAGTTCTGTAGCTTAGGGGATACTTTTTCATAGCAGTTTGGAGCTCGTAGGACCGCAATCATCCGGAGATTGACAACCTTCGGCAACTTTGTATCTTACAGTTTTATTCTACTTATTTTATATTCTTTCAACATGTTTTCTTCTATGATTTCTGTTGATTGCATGCCTATTATGAGTAGCTAAACTTATCGTTGGTGGTAGTATGTGAATTCTTAGCGAAGGGAAGATAATCATGCTAATGGCTATATCGCGCATTATACTCCGTGTCATTGCTTTATTTCGTTGATCAGTTGTAACCAAAATTCTCGTATGTTGTACTGATTATTATGCACAATTGGACACTAGTCGACCATCAGACCAATTATCTTCGTAGTGTTGAATAATTACGGAACACATTAGGACAATCGTGATTGACTAGTCAGACCAAATTATCTTCGTAGTGCTTAATACTTGCAACAGGACACTAGATTGATTCAAAGATCTCTATGCAAGACCGAGGAATTTATGCATGATTAACGACCCGTTATGTTAAGAAGGACCATACTATCACCAATCTCCATTATCTGCTAGAAACCCCTCTGCTATCTGTTTGCTGTTTTTATATTCTAAGTTAGATTTGATAAAGCTAGTTATAGTCCGGAGAGAACGACACTCGAGTCATTCTGCTACTACACTACGGTTTTCGTTGTAGTTGTGGATTGCCTTTGGCTAAATACAAATTTATTTGACTGAATTCGGAACTGACAAATCCGTGTTCATCAAATTGGCGTCGTTGCCGGGGATTATACTCCTTTTTTCTGTTTAATTTGTTTATATTTACAACTTTAGATTCCTAATTCTATTAGTTTTAGTTTTCCTTTTTAATCTCTCTCTGATACTGCTTTCCTAGTCTATTTCTAATCACCTTTCCTAGTCTGTTACAGATAGTGTATGCCGCATACACGTTATGCAGGAACACCGCTTGCTGATTCAATTGCTGAGATCGACAGAGTCTACCACCAGAGAAGGCGACTACTGATGAACGTTGTCAAGGTCAATCAAATAAATTTGTAATTAGCCAAAGGCAATCCACAACTACAACGAAAACGTAGTGTAGTAGCAGAATGACTCGAGTGTCGTTCTCTCAGGACTATAACTAGCTTTATCAAATCTAATTTAGAATAAAAACAGGAAACAGATAGCAGAGGGGTTTCTAGCAGATAATGGAGATTGGTGATAGTATGGTCCTTCTTAGCATAATGGGTCGATAATCATGCATAAATTCCTCGGTCTTGCATAGAGATCTTTAAATCAATCTAGTGTCCTGTTGCAAGTATTAAGCACTACGAAGATAATCTGGTCTGACTAGTCAATCACGGTTGTCTTAATGTGTTCCGTAATTATTCAACACTACGAAGATAATTGGTCTGATGGTCGACTAGTGTCCAATTGTGCATAATGATCAATACAACATACGAGAATTTTGGTTACAACTGATCAACGAAATAAAGCAATGACACGGAGTATAATGCGCGATATAGACATTAGCATGATTATCTTCCCTCGCTAAGAATTCACATACTACCACCAATGATAAGTTTAGCTACTCATATTATGCATGCAATCAACAGAAATCATAGAAGAAAACATATTGAAAGATAAATAAAATGAGTAGAATAAAACTGTAAGATACAAAGTTACCGAAGGTTGTCAATCTCCGGATGATTGCGATCCTATGAGCTCCAAACTGCTATGAAAAAGTATCCCCTAAGCTATGGAACTCCCAGGACAGGCCCCGGGAAGTTCCTACCTAAAACTATAGAGAGAGGTGAGAAAGTAGGCTTGGAAAGATATGATTTTCAGAGAGAAAATTTAGCACTATATATAGGCCCCGAATAATCTCTGGGGCGGTTCGCCGCAGGCTGGGGCGGTTCGCCCCCCGTCTTTTTCGCGGAATTTCGCATTTTTCGACGCGGATTTGGATTTCTTCACCTTTTCGGACTCGGTTTCTGACTTCTAGTGGCCTTCTAACCTCCAGATTCGACCCCTAGACTCCAAATCCTATCCGGAAACCTTCAGATACTCCAAATAGGCTTCTGGAACACCAATTCCTTGTCAACTTCAATATAATTGCTCAGAAATCCCCGAATTTCAACCAAAACCTGTAAAATAAAATCTAAAGGGAAACGTGACACTATTCTAATAAAATGTACTAAAATATAGCTAAATTAACATAGAGGATAGCTAAAATAGGTGAAAAGGACTCGAATGAAAGTGTAAAATACACATTCATCAACTACTTGAAAGGCGCACACTAGAGGAAATAGAGGAAACCGATTTCTCTGAATCTCTACTTTGTCTTTTCAAGGAAATCGACAGAATGGCAGAAGCTAGACCACTGAAGGTATGGGTTCAACCCACCAAAGATCGTATGAGGGGACCAGCGATTGTTCTTTCGTCTGGAACCCGAGATCTGGAGATCAAGAACCACGCATTCCAACAACTTCCGAGGTTCTATGGCTTATCAAGGGAAGATGTGATGGGGTACTTGCACGATATCGATGATTTCGTCAACCAACTCCCACGACCCGGAGCTGACATAACAACGGATGAGTTGAGGATGAAGGTTTTTGCTATGGGACTTGGCGACAGAGCCAAGTCATGGCTGAGTTCTCTACCAGCCCGCTCGCTGGACACTTGGGAAAAGGTTTTTTCAGCTTTCATGGAGAAATACTTCCCTCACACCTTGACTACCGCGCTAAAGTCGCAAATTACTGGATTCAGACAGGACTATGATGAGACCATCTACACCGCGTTTGAGAGGTTCCAAGATCTCACGAACAAGTGCCCTCACCATGGTTTTGAACTTTCCGACTTAGTCCAACACTTCTACAATGGACTAACCTTCGAGAACCAACAAGTGGTGGATTTCCAATGCCGAGGCAATATTTGGGAGGAAACCGCAGAAGCCGTGTAACGACCCGACCCACTAACGGGCCGAGACCCGGCCCAACGGGCCGACGAGGTTACTCATGGGCGCTCTTCAGGGTGGTATGCTGGCCTCATAGACCAACACGGGTTCTAATCCGCGCACTTTGTCCTCACTCGTGCGCGCACCGGGAACTTCCCAGTGGGTCACCCATCCTATAATTGCTCCAGAGCAAGCACGCTTAACTCTGAAGTTCTTATAGGTGGATTCCCGAAAGAAAGGTGCACCTTGTTGGTATGAGTAGCGTTCTCAACCCTTTTAAGCTTCTGAAATCTGGGGCGTTACAATCACCCCCTCTTAAATTGCGCAACGTCCTCGTTGCGCGCTGTCCCGAGACCAACCATCCGTGTAGGATTCTAGAGGTGGCCCCTCCAGGCTCAAGAGGTGGCTCCCACCGTCGATACGGTGTAGCACTTTGCCCCGGATGGCACTTAGTTCCTGCAGTTCCGGATAGTCCCGCTCTGATACCACCTGTAACGACCCGACCCACTAACGGGCCGAGACCCGGCCCAACGGGCCGGCGAGGTTACTCATGGGCGCTCTCCAGGGTGATATGCTGGCCTCACAGACCAACACGGGTTCTAATCCGCGCACTTTGTCCTCACTCGTGCGCGCACCGGGAACTTCCCAGTGGGTCACCCATCCTATAATTGTTCCAGAGCAAGCACGCTTAACTCTGAAGTTCTTATAGGTGGATTCCCGAAAAGAAAGGTGCACCTTGTTGGTATGAGTAGCGTTCTCAACCCTTTTAAGCTTCTGAAATCTGGGGCGTTACAAGCCGTCTGGGCTGTTTTCGAAAGGCTTGCTAAGGGTTCGCAGTTCAAGGACCTGAGAGCAATGGTTAGGAGACGTGGACCTGAAGCTCCACCGACTCAAGAAGCCCCTATGTACAGGGGGAATGGGGATCAATTCGAGTGCTTTACCAACGAATTGAAGCAAGTCCTCAAGAGCGCCACCGGAACAACTGTTTCGAACGAAGTATGCCGAATATGCAGGAACTATGGGCACGGGGCCCATATGTGTAGATCGGAGCTGGCATATGATGATGGCAACTGGGCTCGAGGAGGCGAAGAAGAAGCCTTTGCTACGGAGTTTGGTACTCAAGAAGTTAGCTACGGACAAGACAGTAGGAATCCTCGAGGTGGATTCTGGAGAAGAGGATACCACAACAATCAAGGATATGCACCGGCTAACCAAACTTATGGACCTAACCAAGACCGTAGTAGGATGAACTATGGTAATGATCACTGCGAAAACCCCGCTCCGAAAGAGCCACCGAAGTCGAAGTCGGCTCAACTGATGGAGAACTTGCAGAAGATGGTTGAACACACACAAAGTTTTCTCAAACGTTATGAAGAAGACTCCGAGAAGACTAGGGCGAGGCTTGATAAGTTGGAAGAGAGCACTAGGCTTGCCCATCAAATGATGCAAGAGTTGATCGACCGAGGAGCAAGTAGGGAGCAAGGCAAACTGCCTAGCAACACTGAGAAGTCGTTGTCCATTAACTTAGTGGGTGATCTACCTGTTGAAATCACCATCAAGAAGATTGCTAAGTGCGAGAGTTGCAAGAGGGAACTACCCCCACAAGCCGAAGAAGAAGAAAAGGACCTTGGTACTAACGAGAGTGAAGAGGAGAAAGAGGATCCCGAGCCACTCCCTCAAAGTTTCGATGTTAAGGTCGGGATTGGGGAGCTTGAAGATGTCCGAGCCACACTAGACACAGGATCCTACTCTAATGTGCTCCCTTTGAATGTTTTCGAAAAGAGTAACCTTGGAGAACTAACTGTGCATAAGGCTATTGTGCAACTGGCGGATGGATCCCTTGTGAAACCCGAAGGCGTTGTGAAGAATGTATTAGTCAAAATTGGTGAAGCCTCTGTCTACACCGATTTTGTAATTATGCCAGCATCAGCACCAGGAACGGGGGATGTCATACTCTTAGGACGAACATTCTTGACTAAGCTACGCTCCGTAATGGACATCTACCAAAGGACTTGCACTATCGAAGTGGATGGCAAGCAACATGTGTTGCAAGCCATATCTGATCCACCTGATCCACCCGATACTTCTAACACTATTGATTACAGTGGTCTTAACGTCTATGTTCACTCTTATTCACAGGATCAAAGCACGGGAAAGAGACTCATGAAGGGGAAGTTTAGTACCCTCAGAAGGAGGAGATAGGCGCAGACAGGAGTCGAGTCAAAGACTTTAAACAATGACGCTATCCGGGAGGCAACCCGGAATTTTTATCGCTTTCTTTACTGCTTTTCTGCATGCATTCATTCTTGAACTATTTGCTTCTCGTATGCGAATTTGTTCATGTGTGTGTCGTATGTGCTTTTTTTTTAGTGAGATTTTTCGAGTGATTTTTTGAAAAAATTGATTTCGGGGATTAAACCGCATTTTCTGACGTCGGGAACCGTCTCCCCGCATTGGGGAGCACGGGGCGAACCGCCCCGCACGAGGGGCGAACCGCCCCACGGTCCCAAAACTTCAAAAACGCGGATTTCTTCCCCAAAACCTCATTTTCTTCATTCTTCTTCATTCATTCTCCCAAAAAACCCGAAAAATGTGATTTCATCTTTAAATCTTCATAACTTGTTCATTTCTTGACCAAATTGAGTGTTCTTTAGCTTAATTCGAAGCCTATTACATGATCTATCATCCTATCCGATCAGATTTCATCCTTATGCGTTAGATTTACATATCTGAGGTATCATCCTTAGAACCCTAATTTTCGAATTTGAGGGTTTTCTAATTTGAGCTTCAATTATGCTTGTTTGATGCATGGGTATGTTGTTTGTGTGATTACACATGTTATTTACTATCAATTGCATGCTCAATTTTGCTTGAATTGTTGATTTGGGTATTTTGCTATTAGATGATATATCTTGTTATGCATTATGTCTTTATCTTTGATTTCTAGCATATGGATGTGTTTATTGATGTAATGTTGGTAGATTTGACGATAGAATGCTTAATTGTTAAGTATGAAGATTTATGATGATTGGATTTTTCGCTGCTATGGTATGAATTGAGCCTTGTTATCAAGGATATTGGTTGTCTAGTAAGAGCATGATGTGATGTATTGCATGAAGTAGTTTCGTTGGTATGTTGCATGGTGAAGAAGCTAGGCTAGACATTGCTGTTTGGGGAGTTCGATTGTCGATTTTATCACTTGTGTGTTTCACTTTTACACTAGTATGTATTTGAGTCAGTTTTGTGTCATACGAGGTGCTAACCGCTGTTTGTAGGTACCGTACCAAGGGGAAGGAGCATTCCCGTATGATTGCTGTGAAGAACTATGTCAAGGAAGGTGACCTCGCTAGATGTGCGTTCGAGCCAAGGGGTTTTGCAACAACGTCGTGGATTATCCAAGAGGAGGAGCTAGAGTGCACCCGGAGTAAGGACTCCTATGCCTATTCATGCACCACCGAAGGGACAGAAACCACTATTACGTCAACACTCCATCACAAGGACTGCAAAGTTCGTGTGAACTGGAAGGCACCGGGACATTCTCGTCGCGATGGATTCAATCTTGAGTTCGCAGTTGCTAGAAGGTTCCGAAGCGCTAGCTTGGTTCCAAAACGTAATGACATAGGTACACAGTCCCTCGTTGGGGCGCCCCTTGCCTGCCTCTAAAAGGAGCATAACATTGATATTGGGAGCATCAACTGTAGAGAATGTGGTCAACATTGGAAAACATGGAAGACAACCTCTGAATACCCGAGCAGCTTGTTGTAACCTCCGTGGGGTGTAAAACGCTGGAGGGGGAGGACCTGATACCACTTGCCTTTCCCCTTCAGCAGTTCACAAGCTATTGGAGAAATACCGAGTAGAAGATTACATAACAGAGGCAGCGAATCTTCAAAATTCCCTTCGACACCGCAACTCTACCAGTGACGATGTGCGTGACAGTAGTGACAATGAAGACAATAGGGACAATGATGATACAGATGGATGAATTGGTCCTATCCGATCTACTAATGAAACTACTGCCGCTACCACAAGTCCCGATGATCATGTATGAGGCTCCCAGAGCAGGCCCAATAAATCACAAGCAGCATACTCAGCCGACCGAAGCGAAACCATGGGGTAACATCTAGTATCACATCTTAATTCCTCATTTTCTTACTGCTAGGGACTAGCGTTAATTTCATGAGGCGGGATGGGATTTAAGTGATCTGATGTTGTTAGTTTGGAGCTTGGAATTGGTAGGATGAGTATAGTACCTCGCATGCTTTATCCGTCTGCAGTTGCACGTTTACTGCTTTCTTAGATTTTTTAGGTTGCATTCACTACATTCATCTTAGGATAGTCTTGCATGTTTTATATGGAGTTTATTGCCGAATTTTTTTGAACTTTTTTATTGGGTAGACCAACTAACTATGCCATTAATCGTATGCTTCATCTCTATGAATTTGTTTGAGGTCTGTCTCGCTTGGCTTGTCACATTTATGTATTGCACTTAGTTAAGCTTGGTAGTCTCGACATCACTAGTGGTGTTTTCTCTACTGCGGTTCACGAAGGCCTTTATAATAGGATGATGCATGTTAGGGTCTTATGGTTGTTTTCTCGAGTAATTATGTACCTAAGAGGCAACAAGTCTTCACCATGCTTTGAGATTGCTAAATGCCTAGGAAGGAGGTAGTGTGAGGTTGTGTGATCCTTTGTTTATAACCTATTGTTCTGAATAGGTTTGGGGAGGGGGTTACACCATCATTAGACTTGTTTCTGTTTTTCATTTTCGTATCGTGAGTTTATTTTCCTTTTCCGTAAATTTTGTACTCCAACCTATTCTTTCGAATAGGTTTGGGGAAGTCGTGTGAGTCTTTTTGTTTCTCTCTTTGTTATGCTACTGCTGGCTAGAAAAAAATCGAAAAAAAAAAAAAGAAAAATTCCAGAAAAAAGAAAAAAAAAGAAGAAAAAAAGAATCTGGAAAGAAAAAAGAAAAAAGAAAAGACCCCAAAAAAGCAAAGAAGGGTCCAAAAAAAGAAAGCCAAATAGCAGTTTAGCAAAGTGTTGAGTCTTTTCCATTTTTTGTAATGTTCGTAATCGTGTTTTTATCTTTTATCTTTTTTGTCTTGAGTGTCATCTGTTCTAGACCACCCTCGTCCTGCCATTCAGGAAGTGGTGAATAGTTTAAGACTTTACTTGAGAGATGGGTAGAATAGGGGAGAGTTATCTTTTATAGGGAACCCTCCTTCGTTTGATGAGAGCCAGTACTGGTTCGACCTCTTTTGAGGAAAAGTCTTAACATGGTGGAACAACAGTAAGTCCTCAGTTTCATAGGCACGGGGCAACCATTCGTATCTTAGCATGCATCATTACGTCGTCACTGACTAGGTCCATGTAGAGAATGTTACGAGAGACTATCTTGTCTTGACATAAGTGCTTATGTGGATGTGTATAAGTCAATCGAGGTATTCTTCAACCTATATTCATGCTTTGATTCGTACGGTTTTGTTCATATGTTTTTTGGTAGATTCAGTAGATTAGTTCATTTTATTTGGCATGAAACTCCATTTTGTGTCTTGCATGTTTTTTGTATTAGAGTTTAGCTTAGTTGCTTGAGGACAAGCAAAGGTTCGGTTTGGGGAGTTTGATGAATGTGTATTTTACACTTTCATTCGAGTCTTTTTCACCTATTTTAGCTATCCTCTATGTTAATTTAGCTATATTTTAGTACATTTTATTAGAATAGTGTCACGCTTCCCTTTAGATTTTATTTAACAGGTTTTGGTTGAAATTCGGGGATTTCCGGGCAATTATATTGAAGTTGACAAGGAATTGGTGTTCCAGAAGCCTATTTGGAGTATCTGAAGGTTTCCGGATAGGATTTGGAGTCTAGGGATCGAATCTGGAGGTTAGAAGGCCACTAGAAGTCAGAAACCGAGTCCGAAAAGGTGAAGAAATCCAAAACCGCGTCGAAAAACGCGGAATTCCGCGAAAAAGCCGGGGGGCGAACCGCCCCGGAGTTTTTTCGGGGCCTATATATAGTGCTCAGTTTTCTCTCCGAAAATAATATCTTTCCAGACCTTCTCTCTCACCTCTCTCTATAGTTTTAGGTAGGAACTTCCCGGGGCCTGTCCTGGGAGTTCTGTAGCTTAGGGGATACTTTTTCATAGCAGTTTGGAGCTCGTAGGACCGCAATCATCCGGAGATTGACAACCTTCGGTAACTTTGTATCTTACAGTTTTATTCTACTTATTTTATATTCTTTCAACATGTTTTCTTCTATGATTTCTGTTGATTGCATGCCTATTATGAGTAGCTAAACTTATCGTTGGTGGTAGTATGTGAATTCTTAGCGAAGGGAAGATAATCATGCTAATGGCTATATCGCGCATTATACTCCGTGTCATTGCTTTATTTCGTTGATCAGTTGTAACCAAAATTCTTGTATGTTGTACTGATTATTATGCACAATTGGACACTAGTCGACCATCATACCAATTATCTTCGTAGTGTTGAATAATTACGGAACACATTAGGACAATCGTGATTGACTAGTCAGACCAAATTATCTTCGTAGTGCTTAATACTTGCAACAGGACACTAGATTGATTCAAAGATCTCTATGCAAGACCGAGAAATTTATGCATGATTATCGACCCGTTATGTTAAGAAGGACCATACTATCACCAATCTCCATTATCTGCTAGAAACCCCTTTGCTATCTGTTTGCTATTTTTATATTCTAAGTTAGATTTGATAAAGCTAGTTATAGTCCTGAGAGAACGACACTTGAGTCATTCTGCTACTACACTACGGTTTTCGTTGTAGTTGTGGATTGCCTTTGGCTAAATACAAATTTATTTGACTGAATTCGGAACTGACAAATCCGCGTTCATCAGCCCGCGGACGAGATGGCTCCTTGGGTTGTCCGATACCAAAGAGAGAATTTGCTTCTGGACCCCAAGAGATATTTCTACTGGGCGTTGAATCTTCAACCTTTGCCTTACTTGGAAAATTTAACTGAGCCTGTATATTGTGGTTTCAAAAAGGATTTCGGTAAGTGTACCCCTTTCTGCTCGAGTAGGTTGCTTGTAGATACTTCTCCATACTTAGTCTATTTTATCATCTTTTGCTCGTCGCTCCTTTATGTTTTCATTTGGTCCTCGGACCTTTGTATATTTGTGTACTAACTCCCTTTCTTCCTTTGCAGACTATTGGCTTAAGTGGATCATTTCTGAGACGCTCGAGGCCGGGAGAAGACAGCGCGCCGCTCAGCGCAAGCTCGTCCAACAGCAGAAATTGGACAAAGTGATGAACTCGCCTTCGCAACTTCCTTCCGACCCTCCTCACAACGCTGTTGTGCATAAGGACGAGATGGCTCGTCGGGAACGGGAAGGTGAGCCTCCTCTGGAGATGGCTCTTCCCCAGCTCAAGAAAGCCGATGACAAGGCTAAGGACGATAAGAAGTCCAAGAAAAGTTAAAGAAGCTCCGACGACGAGGGTGGTCGAGCGGGTAAGAAGGCCCGCAAGGGCAAGGAGATCACAACTGACGAGGATCTCTCGGACGAGGTCAATCGTATCATGGTGCTCGACGAGCTTGATCAGGCGCATGAGCTGAGTCAGGTGTCACGCAAGGTAATGTTTTTAAATATCTCGTTTCTAACTCAAAACTTCTAAGTATTGCTTCTCGCGCCTTGCTAATTTCATCGGTCCTCAGGCCTATCCTTTTGTTCTTTGCAGCTCGCCGCCATAGTTGGCGCCATTGGAAACCTTACAGCCGACAAGGGTGCTCCGGAGGAAGTTGCTAACTTGCACCCCCAGTTTCAGGAAGCTAACACCCATACTCGGGCGCTTGAGGAGGAGCTGCAGGTCGAGAAGGCCAAGTTTGCACGCTTGGAGGCCGACAGTGCTAAGGTGCAGAGGTAGATGAAAGCTTGGAAGGATGCGTGGAATGACCTTTCCATCAAAATGGCCCGTTTCAAGGATGCCGTCCTCGGGTACCTCAAAGATACTCGGTACAAGGGGGCCAAGGCTTTCTATGAGTCCACCTCGTACCGTTTGAAGATGCGGAGACAAAGGAGGTGGGGCGCGAGGAGGGCTTCTACTCGGCTCTCGACCAGTTGAAGGCCAAGGGTCTCTTGCCCGCGGACTTTGACAGCGACGCCGCCGGCTTGATGGAGAACAAAAATGGTGATCTGGTCGACTACCCCGATCAGCTGGTGTCCGACGCTGAGCACAAGGCTTGTGAGTTTGGTGCCTTGGTGGCTAACCCTGAAGTGCCTTATCTTGCCAAGGTCGGCCTGCTTCTTTCTTGGGTTCCCGAGGTTCTGCGCGTTGGGATACTCGAGCCGTTCAACAAGTGTGGTCATCGCAACACTAGGTGGCTAGCTCTCCCTGGTCCCGTCCTCGGCCGTGATTATACTTTGGAGGAGCCCGAGGTTATCAAGTTTCGGGAGACTCTTGAGGCAGAGAGGCACGCTACGGGCTAAGGAGTTAGTCGAGCTGAGGGGGCAAATCAAGCTTCCGGGGGCGGTAGTCGGTCCGGGGAAGGGCAAGACATTCACAGATCTCCTCCCAAGTCGCCCAAGCAATCTCGCAGTCGTTCTGGTTGAAGGCCGACTATGCTTGGTAAAACTTGTAACAAATGAACAAGTCTTTTATTTTGCTAGTCGAACAATTACATTTCTCCTTTAACTTATTCGTCCCTTTGTGGCGTGCTCGGGAGAGCTCTTTTTGATGCCCCACTCATTTGGGTGCATATCCTTTTGTAAATAAACTATGCTCCTCCTTTTGCCCGACGAGGCCTTATACTAATCGCTCGTTTATTTCACTTCTTTCTTGCACTTCTCGTCTTTAGTTTTGGCATGTCGCAAAGCATTATGCGAGTTTTCATAAGATGCTTCTGCAGGTACTTGTTTCTCATTCATTGTACTTAGAAAAAATTCTAAGTATGAGTCATCGGACGTTTGCAATGTCACTTATGCTTCACGTACTTGGATCGACTTAGTGGTTAGTCGGTCCTTTAGGCTTCATGCGTAGTCGGACCAACTTAGCACTTTACGTTCTTCACGACGCTTAGAGGCTTGTCGTAGCCTCTTCTTCATTTTTGATAAATTTCCTAAGTATAGAAATTTTCCAGTCGGGCGCCTTGTTGGTCGATCACCTTTGCTAGTCGGGCGCCTAAGTATGGAGTCACGCTACTCGGGCGCATCAATCCCTTGATGCCTTCGGACACTTTTGAACGCATGCTAGTCGGCCCTTAGGTAATTAAGTGTGTCGTCGAGCACACTTTTTTCTCCCTTACAATTGTTCTCCAAAAAATCCAAGGAAAAGACTTCTTGTGGTCGTCGGACTAGTTATGGTCCTCGGACCACTTTAAGGTTGGCCGAGGAAAGGATCGTTGGACCATTGTGTGTCCGGGGACCTCCGACTCAAAAACTCCTCGAAAAGTTTCCCGAGACATCTTTTTCTTATTTTAAAAAATTGAGAAGATTAGAATTTTTTGCCTTTCGACCATTATTTCTTTCCTTCGGAGCCCCTTATCTAGTTTCGCATTTTTGTGTTGCCTTCGTGATCTTATATCTGCCTTTTGCCTAAGTAAGACAATATTTCAAACTGAAAGAGTTGCATTGATTTGACGGAAATTCAATTACAATGGTGGGCTTCGAGGCCATGCCAAAGGGCGAAACAAAAACTGAACTAGAAATCATAAACTAGCGAAAGGGGGCCTTCCACAGGAGCTCATCAAAACATTGCATAATTCTCCAATGCCTTCTAGGCATAAAACCTCTGGAGATTGGTGGTGTTCCAAGTGTTCTTCAACTCATTTCCTTCGGCGTCTTCCAAGCGGTAACTTCCATTGGAGTTGGCTGCCACTATCTTGTAAGGTCCTTCCCACTTGGGTTCCATCTTGTGTGGATTTCCTAGGATATCCGCCTTGCGGAGTACCAAGTCTCCAACTTGAAAGTCTCTGTCCTTGACATGCTTGTTGTAGGCCTTAGCGATGATGGCTTGATAATGCAAGATGTTTGCCAATGTTGTGGTCCTTGACTCTTCAAGCATTTCTAGATCGAACATCCTTGCTTCATGGTTGTCCTCTGGTTGGTATACTTGAATTCTCAATGTCTCTTGCACAATTTCGGCCGAGATAACTGCCTCCGAACCATAGACAAGGGAGAATGGAGTTTCTCTTGTAGCTGTCTTTGAAGTGGTGCGGTAGGCCTAGAGGACTCCATCAAGTTGCTCGACCCAACTTCCTTGGTACACTGAAAACCTTTTCTTCAAGCTCCTCACGAGCGTCTTGTTGGTGGACTTGGTTTGGCCATTAGCTTGGGGATATCCCACTGAAGTAAAGCGCCTTTCGATCTTCATCCTTTCGCACCATGCGTTGAACTTGGCTCCGGAGAACTGAGAACCGTTGTCGGACACAAGGACCCTTGGTAAGACAAAGTGACACACAATATTCCTCCAGACAAAATCCATGACCTTCTTCTCGCTGATCACTGAAACCGCTTCCGCCTCTGCCCATTTGCTGAAATATTCTACTACGACAATGATGAACTTCTTTTGTCTGGTTCCTTTGGGCAATGGTCCGACTAAGTCTATTCCCCATGTGTCAAAGGGGCATGTTATCTTGGAGGGAATAAGCGGTCTTGAGGGCGCATGATCGGGGGTCGCAAAGTATTGACATTCTTTACACTTGTGCACAAATTGCGCAGCGTCCTCTCGCACCGTTGGCCAATAAAATCCTTGGCAAATAATCTTCTGAGCTAAGGATCTTCCTCCCGAGTGGTTTCCACAACTCCCTTGGTGCATTTTTTCTAAGATTGCTTGGACTTCGTTGTTGCTAACACACCTAAGGTGTGTGCCTCTAAAGGATCTCTTGTAAAGATATGTCCCTTGGACAAAGTATCTTACTGCTCTTCCCTTGACCCTCATTGCTTCCGCACGGTCCCTCGGGAGGATTCCATGCATCAAATAGGCCGCGATAGGTTGCATCCAACTTGGGGTTGTATCGATAGTGAACATGCCTTGCGCACTTTTTGAGAACTTACGATGGACGAAAGCTCCATCTTCAGAAGTATCACATTCCAAGTGTCTACGCCTCCGGACGCAGATGCATATTTGGACAAGGCATTCGCCTTACCGTTGAGTTCTCTGGCAAATTCTCTACTTGGCATTCTTCAAAGTGTGCCATTTCTTCTTTGATAGCGTCCTTGTACTCTAGCAAGGAGCTCTTCTTTGCTTTGAATGCTCCGGCCAACTGCCTCTCGGCCAATTGTGAGTCGGTAAAAAGTTTGATTTTCTTTACTTGATGTGCTTTGGCCATTCGGAGACCGATCAGAATCATTTCATATTCAGCTTCATTGTTTGAGACCGAAAAGCCTAAAGTCACAGCATATTCCAACTCGGCTCCTCCGGGACTCCTGAGGTAGATTCCAATTCCTCCGAACCTCCCGCACGAAGAACCATCAACTTGCAAAATCCAAACATCTCCATGATCTTTTGGATCTTTTGGTTCGGGAAGCATTATTTCTCGGACTGGTTCCTTCGGATCTTTTTCTGTTTCCTCTGGACCTTTTTTTGTTTCCTCCGGAACCTCCGCTCCTGATTTTGTTCCTTGGACGATGATATGATAATTTGCTTCTTCCATGGCCCCATCGTTGAGAAGGAACATGTGACTGGGGGTGTACTCTTTCCTTTGGTCATTGGTCTCAGGGCGATAAAGCATGGCGTCTTCGGCATTGGACATATCAATCTCTCTACTAGCTTGGGCTAGTTCCGTGATTCCCCTCAATGCCGCTTCTAGAGCCTTGAAATGTTCACTGACTTGTGGTCCTTGGGAGTCGATCATCATAGCTGAATCAGATTGTACTTCCATTGGGTCGACGTCCATAGGGTCCTTGGCGGGATACTCGCCCAGAAATCCGCTTGGACTTGAGCTTTTTTGGCTAATGGAGCTTGGTAGTCGATGTCGAACTCACTAAGCTTGATCGCCCATCTTGCTAGTCTTTCGCTCATTTCAGGTCGCCCTAGGACTTGCTTGAGAGGTTGGCTTGTTAAGACAATCACTTTATGTGCACCAAAGTATGGTTTGAGCCTCCTTGCGGTGTAAACCAAGGCGAACGACAATCTCTCAATGTCCAAGTTCCTCGTCTCCGCACCTGTGAGTGCCTTGCTCAAATAATAAATCGGCATATAATCATTCCCTTGGATCTGTACTAGGACGGAACTTATTGCCTCCGGAGTGGTCGCAAGGTAGAGGTATAATGGTTCTCCGTCCACCGACTTGGATAGCAAAGGTGGCAGCAACAAATATTGCTTCAGTTTCTCAAAAGCTTCTTCACATTCCTTTATCCATTCGAACTAATTACTGTTCCTTAGGACCTTGAAGAAGGGCAGATTGTTCTCGGATTAAGTTTCATGCCATATTTCCTCAGGACCGCGAAGCACTTATTAAGGTGTTCGACGTGTTGGTTTTCCTTCTTGCTTTTCACTAGCATGTCGTCGACATAAACTTCCATGGTTTTGCCTATTTCGTCTTTGAACATCTTGTTCGCTAGGCGTTGATAGTGTATATGTCCTAGAGACAGTCCTTATTAAGGGCATGGAGCCCTTATAGAGAGCATATATGTACTATTACACAGGTCAATGTAATATAATATATGTTTGTTGCTTTTACTATTGAGTATCGCTTTCATATTTATATTACACCAGGCATGCATTAATATTGCAAATGGAACCGTCTAGGAATTCCATGTTGCCTTGTCTAGGATTTGCTTAATACGATGAGGCCCTATGGGTCACACTATGTGGTGATTCAGCTTATCAGAATATCCTTGAAGATGGAATCGCAATTAATTTGGAATTAATTGTGATTGATGGATTATAATTGATTTGAAATTAATTATAATATTTGGTGGCTCAATTAATGATTTGGAATTATTAATTGAATTGGCTAATTAATTGTATTTTATGTAAATACAATTAAAGATTATATTTTGGAAATATAATAGAGGTTTGATTTGAAAGGATATGTTAATTTAGAATTAACATATGCACATGGGCAAAATCTACTTGGAGTTTGAATTGCCTTAGAACTATAAGTGGGTCCCAAAATCGGGACCCACCTATTGTCCCTGGGAGAGCGCGCGCGCGCGCAGGAGTTGAGTAGGGGAAGGAGTTCGACTCCTTCCTCTATTAGAAGTCCAAGGGATAAGTTAGATTTTTCTGATTGAGTTTTAATTTGATTGGGAATGAATCTAGACTTGATATTGGTTTCCTAGTGCGATAAGAATTAGATTCTTATTCCTTTACGAAGTCTAATTGCTTATGCTTTAGGCTTCTATTGACTACTATGTATAGTAGACTATTAGAGAGCTTTGGATATAGTTTTACACACAGTTCACTACCCAGTTTTCTTAGAGAAAATAAAAGCTCTCCCCTCCTCTATATAGCCTCCATGCGCGCGCCACCTCTTCCGGAGGAATCGCCGCCCCGTCTTCTTGGTCACACAAAGAATATCCTAGCATTCTTCCGATAGGTTGTTCATCCGTGGATACCAAGGTTGAGGTTCTAGGAGCTGGAATCTAACTCTTATTGTCTTGTAGATAATCAGAGTATTGCAGATATCTTCGACTTCGACGAAGGAGAAGATACACAGGACTATTACGAAGACTTGGAAGCTGCTTTTGAAATTCCGCTGCGTACCCTAGGGGTAACTCTTACCGTATTTTCTTACAGTGGTATCAGAGCGAGGTTAATTGATTACGTATATACGTATATATATTGTATGATCTTATAGATATGTGGATGCAATTGATTTTATGATTAATTTTATTTTCAAAAGTTTTGTTTTTATATAAATTTAGAATTTATATTTTTCAAAAAAAAATTTTATATATATATTTATTTTGACAGGGCCGCCTGCGCGACGCAGGCGCCCAGTGCCTGCGCCGTGCCCGCGGCACAGGCGCTACGCGGGCACCCGGACGCAGGCACCCACGCCTGGGGCGCCGGGCGCCTACGCCCGCGGCATCCGTGCCTGCGTGCCGCGGGCGCCGGGCGCCCGGGGCCTGATGAACGTATTTTTGACGCGTTCATCTTGTCTTTTTTACCTTCTTTTGCTATCTTTTAGCCTTGTTTTTTGGTTAGTTTTGTAGAATAGTGTCACGTTTATTGTTTTCTGCATTTTCAGGCACTTAGGTACGAAATGGCGCTTTTGGAGCTAAAAACGAGCTTTTTTGATAGAAAATTGGCCCGTTGAAGTTCCTTGATCTCCACGGCTTGTTCGTGAGTGTTTGAGCATCAATAAGCATCGAGAAGGATGAGTCCAAGGCACCCGAGGGCCGTACGAGGGCAAAACGATTGAGTTGGAAGACAAAAATCTGCCTAGGAGCCAAGCTAAGCGCCTGGAATAGTTAAGCGCTCCGCTTCATTTTCCAGGAGCTTTGGCACAGCAGCCAAGCGAAGCGCTTGGAGGGCCCAAGCGCTCCGCTTGGCCTCTCCAGGCGGTCCGCTTGGCAGCAGTTATGTTTTCGGATTTTCCTTCTTAGATCTGATCTTCTGTTACTTTTTTGGAGACTTTTGAACTTTGGCTTCGTTTTGGAGAGCGGCTAAGCCCCAAAACTCAGAGAAAAACTCAGATTACATTGTATTCTAGATTGGATTAAAGGTTTTGGCATAGGATTGCATCCATTGTTTCATCTACGGAGAGGTTTTCATCAATACCCACCGATTAGTGACAGCTTGGTGGTAACATTGTATCATTATCTCTTGTCTAGTAGTTTGATTTGATGTATTCTATTTACAATTCATATGATTTGATGTCTATGTTGATGAATATGAGTAGCTAAATCCTTTGTGCTGGTGGTAGAATGTAGAATATGCATGCTATGGGTTATGTTTATGTTTACATGAGATTGTGATTCAATCTTGCTGCAAATTCCTTCATATGATTCTTAGTTGCCTATAAAATATATTCGAATTGAGTATAGTGACAAACTCTTGGTCAATGAAAGCTATAGGATTGTATGTTAGAGATTTGCAGCATGCTAGATAAATGGTGTTAGTGACAAGCACCTCTAAAGTATTGATAGTGGTCTTTTATGATGTGTGTCTTGAAAGTTACCTAGACGAGTTGCTTAGCAGACTTGATCGAAGGTTTTACGCACTGAACTTGTGAGCATATTCGTAACCCATGCATGTGTGTTTGATTTCTACCACCAACCGTTTTCCAAACATGATTACAACAATCTGATTTCTCGTTGCTTTGTTCTAAGAAAACAATTCCACAAACATTTGAACTCGTTGTCTGAAATAACTAGCAAAAACCACAAACAAAGCCACGTTAGGTCCCGAGAGAACGACACTCGGGGAAAACTTGCCATTGCACTCTAGTTTGTGTAGTGATAAGTGTTCTTAGGCTTTTAAACAAATTTAATTGGTGAAAAACAACATCATCAATTTGGCGCCGTTGTCGGGGACTTAACTCCTTTGGTTGGTGTTTTTGTTTTGGTTTTTCAGCCAACATCACTTTTTCACCTCATTTCTGTCCCCCTATCTTTTTCAGAAAATTTATCTAATCTGCTCTTGGTTACCTTGCGTGCTTGCGCTCTTTGTATATATTATTAGATTAGAGGATTTTTTTCCTTGCAAGTTCTTTTTTTAATTCTTTTGTGGATTCTGCTCCTTGGTTTCTTGTTTCCTCATGTGCAGAAACTAGTTCCTTGTAATGATGAGTATGCGAGCTTCCTTGACAAGGTATGTGAAACCTCGAGGGCCTTGCATAACATTGGACGAAGATTGCAAGGATTATGACTTTGATCCTTCGTACTACTCCATTGTTTCCACGTTTTCGAGTGGTGATGATCCAAGAGGGTTCTTAGACACGTTCGAGGAAGGTGTGTTGAGGATACCTCGTGAGAATGTGGAGGGGGTTATTTTATCACATGAGCAGCTTTGTATGAGGGGATTTATGGGAGCCTTGAGAGGGAGCGCTCGTGAGTGGCTCAGAATCCCGCTGGAAAGATCATTGCACACTTGGGATGAAATAACCAACAAGTTTCTGGAACATTGGGATTGGGACTCACCTCCCGGTTCAAAGACATGGACGTCTCGCTTTGCTAGTCCGTCACCAGAAATCGACATAGCCAATGTAGCGGAATGTTGTGAAGAATCTATTGACGAAGCCTCTTCAGTGCTTAGCTTGGATTCCACGTCCTTAACTGAGGATGTCAAGACTGTTGGTAAAGAAGAAATCGTGGAGGAGGTGATGACTGAATCCATTGCTTCACCTGAGTCAGACAGTGTTGTCTTGAGTTGTGTTGAGATCGAGGAGCTACTCTCTGAAGATTTTGGTGTCTCTGAATCGACATGTTTGGATTCTATTGCTACAGACACTCTTGATCTTGACTCCTATGTTCTGGTCCATGCACCCACCTATGAGCTTCAAGGGAGTTTTGATCCACTTTTTTCTTTTTATTTTCCCTCTGATTCCTTTAGTTATTTCTTAGATTTTGATTTTGTTAATTTAGTTGATTTTTATTTTCAGGGAATCATGGATTTGCTTGAGGACTTGAGGAGAGGAGCCAAAGATGGTTCCAGAGATGCAAGGAGTAATGGAACGAATGCACGAGATTCGTTCCCATTTGATAATGGATAACCTTTGTGGTATTTATTTGCATGTAGTTTAGTTTTTCTTTTTATTGCTTTTGTAGTTGTGGCCTGTGTGCCTTTTGTCGTGATTCGTTTAGTCTAGTGTTTGTCTTGGTGCCTTAGGTGATTAAGATAGGAAAAAACATCGAAAATCTGGAAACAGACCAAGCGAAGCGCTTGTCAAGCCCAAGCGGAGCGCCTGGAGCCTCCCAAGCGGAGCGCTTGACAAGCGGACCGCTTGGATCCCGCCAAGCGGTCCGCCTGGACCCTGTACCCAAACTTTCCTCGTTTTTTTCCATTCTTCTCACCTTTGTGCACCCGTTTTCACATGCTTCTTGAGTCCTTTCAGATACTACTCATATATAGGAGATTGGACACGAACCTTTATCTCAGGGAAGTGTACTTTCAATCCAATTTTTCCTTTTCATTCAACTTTTCTTTGCTCGAGGACGAGCAAAAGTTTAGGTTTGGGGAGGGGGTATTGGATTTTCAGTACTATATGCTTGTGTGGTTCGTGCATGTAACGGTACCGGTTTTGAAAACAAAATAATTTCTTGAAAAGAAAATCCAAAATACTTTAATAGCAACGGTCGGCATTTAATGCCAAAATAATCTTTGACGCTGACAGAAATAAACAAATATCCAATGACAACTCAAGTTCAAATGAAACAGCGAATGAAGATGGTAAAAGTTTATCTTCTTATTTTGCAAAAGAAACCCATGACACCCCAGACCCTTCTCTCAGTCGCTGGCATCCTAGTCACGCACATCCTCAGCAGCATCTGGAAGGAAGGAATTTTGAAAACAAAAGAGTGTGAGATAAAGGATCTCAGTGAGGTTCTAAGTTAAAACAGAAAGCAAACAGTTTAAAATCAAAATCCTTTTCAGAAAAACGAGCAAACAGAACATAACACATATAACAGATTGGCAGAACAGATACGTTGTAGACCGTTGGTGCAGCCCGCCTTATTGCTCCTACTCCCAGAATGCCCTTATAACTCCCTCCAGAGGGTGCACAACTCCGGACAGAAACAGAAACCCCCGTGTACTTTGGGGAAACAGATCCTACGACCCTAATAGACCTCAGCGACTTCTGCCTCGCGCCTAAAAGGGAATAGACTAGGCCACAATCAAGCAAACCCGATAGTCCTCTACTACCCAATCCTACCTAATCATAACCTAATCGACCGGTCACACAGAAACAGAGCAGATACAGAACAACAGATACAGATAGTTAACACCGAGAGGTGTTCCTGCAGAAAGGTCAGTCCAGAACAGAGTAGCAATAAACAGAAATGTAAAAAGTCATACTTAGGACTTATACTTTTACGCGGAAGCATACAGTAAACAGTATATAGTAATAGGTACAAACAGTCACATAGCCTTCCAGTTTTTCGCAAATAATAGGTTTAGGGGTGAACACTCACCTTAACTTGCGAGCAAAGACCTTCAACGAGTAACAAGCTTTTACGGGTTAACGAACAAAGGAGAACCTAACAAGAAAGTACTAAACATACTTTAGAAGTCGAACGGACGGAAGGAAAAAGGTTGATAAAAGAATGGTAAAGACGGGGTTCGAACTCGGGACCTCTAAATTAGTCAAGCAAGAACCTAACCAACTAGGCTAGCAAGTCAAGTCAATACTAACTTACAAAAACAGAAACTAGGTTTGAAACATTTTCAGAAACTCTTTCGGTTTTCAGATTCTGGAAATTAGCAAAATACCCTCAGTGGTACATTTCAAAATAACCTTTTTTCAAAAACAGACAGTACAAACAGACCAGAAGTTTTCCAAACATACTTAACAGTCCTCACAGAATAAAAAGGTTTACGAGAAAAGCTTTCTGTCAGTCAACTACAGTCAAAGGTAAAATTGCAAAATGGTCCTTTAGGTTTTCAAATTTCCCAAATCAGTCCACAAAGTTCAAATCAATAGCAACAATGTCCAAAACAGTCCTTTCGAGGTCAACAGAAAACCAAGGTCAACATACGAGGTCAAAACACAAGTCCAACAACCGCAACAACAATTCTAACAATCCTAAGTCCCGGTTCTCAGTTCGAATCAAATAACAAGGTCAGAACAAACAAGCGTAAATCGGTCCAGGGGTAAAAACGTCCGAAGCAGAATACTAATCTCGAATTGAAAGAACAGTAAAGGAATCGAGATTTACCTTCGAAAGGGAATAAAGTTAATCTGCAAATCGAAAGAATAAGAAAAGAAAATCAATCAAGCTTCGAATCGAACCGAAATCGAAATTGAAATCCAAACCGGTCAAGGGGAGGAATGGCTTACCGAGTTTCGAGTCGGAACAGAACGGACCGGCAAGATCGAATCGGCGGATTGGATCGGCGGATCGGATCGGTCGATTTGGAATCGACGCGGCGCGAAAACGGACGGCGGCGCATGCAGATAGGCGAATCGATCCGGGCGCCAAGAACAACGCGGCGGCGGCGCGGTTTGAATCGAATAACACGGCGGACGAGGCGGCGTGCGGCACGGGCTGACGGCGCGGCTCAGAAACGGCCGACTGGAACGGCGACGCGGCGAGCCGAATGGAAGACCGCGGCGAGCCGAACCGAACGGAGACTGGATCGATCGATCAACGCGGCACGACGGCGCAGCGAGGTTGGACGGCGGCGGAGCAGCCAGGCGGCGGCGGCGGCGGACTCCCGAGACCGGAACGGACAGCAGCTGCAGAGATCTTCTTTTTCTTTCTCTTCCTCTCCTCTCTTTCTTTCTTTTCTTTCTTCTTCTAACTCGATTTGTTGACGGCTAAGAATGAGAGAAGGGAGGAAGCTGACTAGGGTTAGGGTTAAGTTATTAATGGGCCGGTCAATGGGTCTTTGACTGGGCTCAAGAATGGGCCAAAAAGAGGTCAGAACGGTCCAGGCTTCCAGATCGATCCAAACGAAACGAAACGAACTAGCTCACGCAAAATTAATTAAATAATTATCGAATAGATAATTTACTCTGATAATTAATTAATTAAAATAAATAATTAAATAATAAATAATAATTAAATAAATAATTAAATTAAAAAAAACGGGGTGTTACACTCCACCACCCTTACAAGAAGTTTCGTCCTCGAAACTTAACTCGCGTAGAATTAACGAACGTGGAACGGGTAAACGAAAGTCTTCAAACTTCAAATGCCGGGTCAACGAACACGTTCGCAAGCCAAAGGCTAAGAGAATTCGTAAATAACCTAAGGAAGTTAAAGCTTGCCTCTTCAACCAGATCGTCCAACTCTTACTCCTCAACCAAAAAGTCGATAATTGAACTTCAAGTGAATCTATCCTAGCGAAAGAAAAACAGCACGGTAACGGGGAAAGAAAAGACTTAGAATAAGTTTGTCCACGTGAGCGTACCGTTAGCCACACTCGTCGAGGGAGTCTCACGTCCAACCATGCTAGACTCTTGGTTTGGCCTTCGCACTACTTCCTTGATTCCTTGAAGCGGTGCCTCCAGATCTTCCTTCTTCCATCAGGGAGTTGCGTCGCGGACAATCATTGATCTTATGCTCCTTGCTTCCACATGCCAGGCATACACCTTGCTTCCTCCAACAGTTCTTCTCCTCATGAGTTGTGCCTCGGCAGAAATTGCAATTTCTTCGAGGTGGTTGTTCAGCACTTTCGGCCACATGACGAGATCGACTTTTCTGCTCGGTGCGAGAATACTTGGATGGAGAATGACGATCCTTGCTACTTCTGTGATCAGAAGTCCTCTTTCGAGACCGTCGGGGTTCATAGTTCTCGAGTTCTCCCAGACCACTCTCTACCTCAGCGGCTAACTCCACTGCTTTAATGTAGGTGGGCATGTCGGTCCCGAACAGGCTGTAACGGATCTCCGAGTTCAGACCCTTCACAAAATGGCGCACCTTCTCCCTCTCGTTGTTTTGAAAGTGCGGTACGTACTTCAACAGTCGAGTGAACTCGGAGTCATATTCGGCGACATTCATATTTCCTTGCACCAAGGCTTGGAACTCATCTCTCCTGTTCTCGCGAACTAGGCGAGGCACGAACTTATCCATGAACTCCTTCTCAAAGTTCTCCCAAGTGCGGACAACTGCTGCTTGTCTCCACCTTGCATCTACGGTCCTCCACCAATTTCTTGCTGCTCCTTCAAACTGGAAAGTCGCGAGCTCAATCCTCCTTTCATCAGGGTAGTGCAAGATCGATAACAGATTCTCCATGCTCTCCAGCCAAAGCTCAGCTTTGCGGGCATTGGGTGCCCCATCGAACCTGTCGGGATGGAAACGAGCGAAACGTTCCGCAGCCTGATCGATTATTTGAGTCGGTGGCGGTGGCGGCGGAGCTGGCTGAACAGGTGGTAGCTCAACGTTGCGTACGCTCTCAATGAAGTTTCCCAAAGCTGCAATGATCCGCTCCACTTGGTCCTGATTGCCAGCATTGTTGTTGTTGCCATTGTTGTTGTGGTTGTCGTTGTCATTGGTGTTGCCATTGCCATTGCCGTTGCGGGTGGTGTTCCTTGGAGCCATCCTATCGAAATTAGTCTGAGGTCAGTAACGTAATTAACCATCTTGAGTGAGTCGATCTTCAGGCGTAGACGTAATCTAAGGCACTATCTTAAGTCATCCTAGTGAACGAGCAAGAGACGCGAAAAAGATAACCAAAAATGCTAAGGTCAAAATCAAATCAGGGAGTCAAAAGGAAAATAGCAACTAATCACTAAGTAAATCCTCGAGTGTGTCTAACCTAGCATGCAAGGCAGGCATAAATTGAAGAAGCAATGATAAAAGCATAAGTAGCAGATTCATATGTCGTAGAAAAGATTCGTAAACATAACGCATGCAATAAGAGCGTTCTCTCATAAAGTGATCAGTCATTTGACCTCGGTTAACATGAATCACATAAACAGTCGGCCGCCTGCCAGTGATTTATGTCGACTTTGGTTAAGCGATAGATCGAAATATGACAGAACCTAGCAAGAGCATATATCAACCTCAAGAAGTAAACAAATGCATGCAACAAATGACATTATAGTAAATACATGCTTTTAAACCAATACTAACGCAATTAATAAAAATATATAATCGCCTTAAAGAAATTAACAAAGTGACAATAGTAGCTTGTGAACTTAGAGAAGTTAAACAGAATGAACAAGAAAGTTTCGAAAGATGGAAGACAGAATAGTAAGACAGTTGACAGACGAACATAACGGTTCAGAGTTAATGCGGAAGACCAAACTTTAGAAGAGACAGAACGAAGAATACACAATCAAATCCAGCGACTTGGACCCTCACACGCACCCCAAAGGCCAGAAGACCCTATCCTAGCAAGCTCGAGTTTGAACTCAAGCTCTGATACCAACTGTAACGGTACCGGTTTTGAAAACAAAATAATTTCTTGAAAAGAAAATCCAAAATACTTTAATAGCAACGGTCGGCATTTAATGCCAAAATAATCTTTGACGCTGACAGAAATAAACAAATATCCAATGACAACTCAAGTTCAAATGAAACAACAAATGAAGACGGTAAAAGTTTATCTTCTTATTTTGCAAAAGAAACCCATGACACCCCAGACCCTTCTCTCAGTCGCTGGCATCCTAGTCACGCACATCCTCAGCAGCATCTGGAAGGAAGGAATTTTGAAAATAAAAGAGTGTGAGATAAAGGATCTCAGTGAGGTTCTAAGTTAAAACAGAAAGCAAACAGTTTAAAATCAAAATCCTTTTCAGAAAAACGAGCAAACAGAACATAACACATATAACAGATTGGCAGAACAGATACGTTGTAGACCGTTGGTGCAGCCCGCCTTATTGCTCCTACTCCCAGAATGCCCTTATAACTCCCTCCAGAGGGTGCACAACTCCGGACAGAAATAGAAACCCCCGTGTACTTTGGGGAAACAGATCCTACGACCCTAATAGACCTCAGCGACTTCTGCCTCGCGCCTAAAAGGGAATAGACTAGGCCACAATCAAGCAAACCCGATAGTCCTCTACTACCCAAGCCTACCTAATCATAACCTAATCGACCGGTCACACAGAAACAGAGCAGATACAGAACAACAGATACAGATAGTTAACACCGAGAGGTGTTCCTGCAGAAAGGTCAGTCCTGAACAGAGTAGCAATAAACAGAAATGTAAAAAGTCATACTTAGGACTTATACTTTTACGCGGAAGCATACAGTAAACATTATATAGTAATAGGTACAAACAATCACATAGCCTTCCAGTTTTTCGCAAATAATAGGTTTAGGGGTGAACACTCACCTTAACTTGCGAGCAAAGACCTTCAACGAGTAACAAGATTTTACGGGTTAACGAACAAAGGAGAACCTAACAAGAAAGTACTAAACATACTTTAGAAGTCGAACGGACGGAAGGAAAAAGGTTGAAAAAAGAATGGTAAAGACGGGGTTCGAACTCGGGACCTCTAAATTAGTCAACCAAGAACCTAACCAACTAGGCTAGCAAGTCAAGTCAATACTAACTTACAAAAACAGAAACTAGGTTTGAAACATTTTCAGAAACTCTTTCGGTTTTCAGATTCTGGAAATTACCAAAATACCCTCAGTGGTAAATTGCAAATAACCTTTTTTCAAAAACAGACAGTACAAACAGACCAGAAGTTTTCCAAACATACTTAACAGTCCTCATAGAATAAAAAGGTTTACGAGAAAAGCTTTCTGTCAGTGAACTACAGTCAAAGGTAAAATTGCAAAATGGTCCTTTAGGTTTTCAAATTTCCCAAATCAGTCCACAAAGTTCAAATCAATAGCAAAAATGTCCAAAACAGTCCTTTCGAGGTCAACAGAAAACCAAGGTCAACATACGAGGTCAAAACACAAGTCCAACAACCGCAACAACAATTCTAACAATCCTAAGTCCCGGTTCTCAGTTCGAATCAAATAACAAGGTCAGAACAAACAAGGGTAAATCGGTCCAGGGGTAAAAACGTCCGAAGCAGAATACTAATCTCGAATCGAAAGAACAGTAAAGGAATCGAGATTTACCTTCGAAAGGGAATAAAGGTAATCTGCAAATTGAAAGAATAAGAAAAGAAAATCAATCAAGCTTCGAATCGAACCGAAATCGAAATTGAAATCCAAACCGGTCAAGGGGAGGAATGGCTTACCGAGTTTCGAATCGGAACAGAACGGACCGGCAAGATCGAATCGGCGGATTGGGTCGGCAGATCGGATCGCCGGCTTGGATCGGCGGATCGGATCGGTCGATTTGGAATCGACGCGGCGCGAAAACGGACGGCGGCGCATGCAGACAGGCGAATCGATCCGGGCGCCAAGAACAACGCGGCGGCGGCGCGGTTTGTATTGAATAACACGGCGGACGAGGCGGCGTGCGGCACGGGCTGACGGCGCGGCTCAGAAACGGCCGACTAGAACGGCGACGCGGCGAGCCGAATGGAAGACCGCGGTGAGCCGAACCGAACGGAGACTGGATCGATCGATCAACGCGGCACGACGGCGCAGCGAGGTTGGACGGCGGCGGAGCAGCCAGGCGGCGGCGGCGGCGGACTCCCGAGACCGGAACGGACAGCAGCTGCAGAGATCTTCTTTTTCTTTCTCTTCCTCTCCTCTCTTTCTTTCTTTTCTTTCTTCTTCTAACTCGATTTGTTGACGGCTAAGAATGAGAGAAGGGAGGAAGCTGACTAGGGTTAGGGTTAAGTTATTAATGGGCCGGTCAATGGGTCTTTGACTGGGCTCAAGAATGGGCCAAAAAGAGGTCAGAACGGTCCAGACTTCCAGATCGATCCAAACGAAACGAAACGAACTAGCTCATGCAAAATTAATTAAATAATTATCGAATAGATAATTTACTCTGATAATTAATTAATTAAAATAAATAATTAAATAATAAAATAATAATTAAATAAATAATTAAATTAAAAAAAACAGGGTGTTACAGTGCATGCCTGATTTTACTCAAGTTCATGTGATTTTTCGTGTTTTTTCAAATTTTTGCATGCATATCATCCCTAGATTAGTTGCTGCACGTTGTTGTGTGTGGAGCTTATTGCCAAGTCTTTTGAAATTTTTTATTGAGTAGACTAAGTGTTTATGATCATTGATCATATGTTGCATCACTTTGCAAGTAGTTTGAGGCTTGTCTCGCTTGGTTTGTCACATTCGCATGTGCACTGGTTAAGCTTAGTAGTCTCGACATCACCTTGAGTGGTGTTTCTTCTGCTGCGGTTCACGATGGCCTTATGAAATGATGCACGTTTGAGTCTATGGTTGTAACCCGTGTAATTATGTACGTAAGAGGCGACAAGTTCTTCACCTCGATTAGAGATTGCCAAATGCCTAGGAAGGAGGTAGTGTGAGGTGTGCGATTCCTTGTATTAAACCTATTCTATCGAATAGGTTTGGGGAGGGGGTTGCCTTATTGATCTTGTCTTTCGTCTTTGAGTCGTTGTAAAGTTTCCTTTTTCTTTTTCCTTTTGTTTTGTGTCCCAACATATTCTTTCGAATAGGTTTGGGGAGGTGTATTTGTAAAGGAGTCTTTCCTTTTTCTTTTTCGTCTTTGTGCCCAAACCTATTCTTTCGAATAGGTTTGGGGAGGTGTTTTTGGTGCCCCTATATATAAAAAAGAAAAAAAAAGAGAAAAAGGAAAGAAGAAAAAAAACAGAAACGAAAAAGAGAAAATAAAAAAAAAAGAAGAAGAAAGAAAATAAAGAATAAGACCCAAAAGCAAAAGAAGGGTCGTTGCAAGCCAAAAGCAGTCTAGTAAAGTGTCAAGTGTCATGTAAATATTTGTTATTGTGAAGTTATCGAGTTGTAAATTCTATCTTTCGTTTCGTGTCGCCTTTGTCCAAGGCCTATTCTCGACCACCCTCGTCTTGCTATTCAAGAAGTGGTTGAAAGAGGCTCATTCTTGAGAGTCTGGGTAGAATAGGGGAGTGTTATCTTACTAAGGGAACCCTCCTTCGTTTGATGAGAGCCAGTATTGGTTCGCCCTCTCTTGAGGAAAAGTCTCGCTTGGTGAACAGTAGTAAGCCCTCGGCTTCATAGGCACGGGGCAATTGTAGTATGATAACATGCATCATTGTGTCGTCACTGACCAGGTCCAGGTAGAAGATGTTACGAGAGACTCCTTTGTTTAACCAAGTGCACATGAGAATGTGTATATTCGCAATCGAGGCATTCTTCAACCTACTTGCATGTCATGCTCATTTGGTTTTGTTCATAAGCATTTGGTAGATTCAATAGATTAGTTCACTTTACTTGGCATGAGACTCCTTTTGTGTTGCATTTAGGATAGTTTGTTGCTTGAGGACAAGCAAAGGTTTGGTTTGGGGAGTTTGATGAACGTATTTTTGACACGTTCATCTTGTCTTTTTTACCTTCTTTTGCTATCTTTTAGCCTTGTTTTTTTGTTAGTTTTGTAGAATAGTGTCACGTTTATTGTTTTCTGCATTTTCAGGCACTTAGGTACGAAATGGCGTTTTTGGAGCTAAAAACGAGCTTTTTTGATAGAAAATGGCCCCGTTGAAGTTCCTTGATCTCCACGGCTTGTTCGTGAGTGTTTGAGCATCAATAAGCATCGAGAAGGATGAGTCCAAGGCACCCGAGGGCCGTACGAGGGCAAAAAGATTGAGTTGGAAGACAAAAATCTGCCCAGGAGCCAAGCTAAGCGCCTGGAATAGTGAAGCGCTCCGCTTCATTTTCCAGGAGCTTTGGCACAGCAGCCAAGCGAAGCGCTTGGAGGGCCCCAGCGCTTCGCTTGCCAAGCGCTCCGCTTGGCGTCTCCAGGCGGTCTGCTTGGCAGCAGTTACGTTTTCGGATTTTCCTTCTTAGAACTGATCTTCTGTTACTTTTTTGGAGACTTTTGAACTTTGGCTTCGTTTTGGAGAGCGGCTAAGCCCCAAAACTCAGAGAAAAACTCAGATTACATTGTATACTAGAATATGCATGCTATGGGTTATGTTTATGTTTACATGAGATTGTGATTCAATCTTGCTGCAAATTCCTTCATATGATTCTTAGTTGCCTATAAAATATATTCGAATTGAGTATAGTGACAAACTCTTGGTCAATGAAAGCTATAGGATTGTATGTTAGAGATTTTCAGCATGCTAGATAAATGGTGTTAGTGACAAGAACCTCTAAAGTATTGATAGTGGTCTTTTATGATGTGTGTCTTGAAAGTTACCTAGACGAGTTGCTTAGCAGACTTGATCGAAGGTTCTACGCACTGAACTTGTGAGCATATTCGTAACCCATGCATGTGTATTTGATTTCTACCACCAACCGTTTTCCAAACTTGATTACAACAATCTGATTTCTCGTTGCTTTGTTCTAAGAAAACAATTCCACAAACATTTGAACTCGTTGTCTGAAATAACTAGCAAAAACCACAAACAAAGCCACGTTAGGTCCCGAGAGAACGACACTCGGGGACAACTTGCCATTGCACTCTAGTTTGTGTAGTGATAAGTGTTCTTAGGCTTTTAAACAAATTTAATTGGTGAAAAACGACATCATCAATTTGGCGCTGTTGCCGGGGACTTAACTCCTTTGGTTGGTGTTTTTGTTTTGGTTTTTCAGCCAACATCACTTTCTCACCTCATTTCTTTCCCCCTATCTTTTTCAGAAAATTTATCTAATCTGCTTTTGGTTACCTTGCGTGCTTGCGCTCTTTGTATATATTATTAGATTAGAGGATTTTTTTCCTTGCAAGTTTTTTTTTAATTCTTTTGTGGATTCTGCTCCTTGGTTTCTTGTTTCCTCATGTGCAGAAACTAGTTCCTTGTAAGGATGAGTATGCGAGCTTCTTTGACAAGGTATGTGAAACCTCGAGGGCCTTGCATAACATTGGACGAAGATTGCAAGGATTATGACTTTGATCCTTCGTACTACTCCATTGTTTCCACGTTCTCGAGTGGTGATGATCCAAGAGGGTTCTTAGACACGTTCGAGGAAGGTGTGTTGAGGATACCTCGTGAGAATGTGGAGGGGGTTATTTTATCACATGAGCAGCTTTGTATAAGGGGATTTATGGGAGCCTTGAGAGGGAGCGCTCGTGAGTGGCTCAGAATCCCGCCGGAAAGATCATTGCACACTTGGGATGAAATAACCAACAAGTTTCTGGAACATTGGGATTGGGAATCACCTCCCGGTTCAAAGACATGGACGTCTCGCTTTGCTAGTCCGCCACCAGAAATCGACATAGACAATGTAGCGGAATGTTGTGAAGAATCTATTGACGAAGCCTCTTCAGTGCTTAGCTTGGATTCCACGTCCTTAACTGAGGATGTCAAGACTGTTGGTAAAGAAGAAGTCGTGGAGGAGGTGATGACTGAATCCATTGCTTCACCTGAGTCAGACAGTGTTGTCTTGAGTTGTGTTGAGATCGAGGAGCTACTCTCTGAAGATTTTGGTGTCTCTGAATCGACATGTTTGGATTCTATTGCTACAGACACTCTTGATCTTGACTCCTATGTTCTGGTCCATGCACCCACCTATGAGCTTCAAGGGAGTTTTGATCCACTTTTTTCTTTTTATTTTCCCTCTTATTCGTTTAGTTATTTCTTAGATTTTGATTTTGTTAATTTAGTTGATTTTTATTTTCAGGGAATCATGGATTTGCTTGAGGACTTGAGGAGAGGAGCCAAAGATGGTTCCCAAGATGCAAGGAGTAATGGAACGAATGCACGAGATTCGTTCCCATTTGATAATGGATAACCTTTGTGGTATTTCTTTGCATGTAGTTTAGTTTTTCTTTATATTGCTTTTGTAGTTGTGGCCTGTGTGCCTTTTGTCGTGATTCGTTTAGTCTAGTGTTTGTCTTGGTGCCTTAGGTGATTAAGATAGGAAAAAACATCGAAAATCTGGAAACAGAGCCAAGCGAAGCGCTTGTCAAGCCCAAGCGGTCCGCTTGGAATTCCTGTAAGAATTTCATTCTTACTGGAATTTCAAGCGGAGCGCCTGGAGCCTCCCAAGCGCTCCGCTTGACAAGCGGACCGCTTGGATCCCGCCAAGCGGTCCGCCTGGACCCTGTACCCAGATTTTCCTCGTTTTTTTCCATTCTTCTCACCTTTGTGCATCCGTTTTCACATGCTTCTTGAGTCCTTTCAGGTACTACTCATATATAGGAGATTGGACACGAACCTTTATCTCAGGGAAGTGTACTTTCAATCCAATTTTTCCTTTTCATTCAACTTTTCTTTGCTCGAGGACGAGCAAAAGTTTAGGTTTGGAGAGGGGGTATTGGATTTTCAGTACTATATGCTTGTGTGGTTCGTGCATGCCTGATTTTACTCAAGTTCATGTGATTTGTCGTGTTTTTTCAAATTTTTGCATGCATATCATCCCTAGATTAGTTGTTGCACGTTGTTGTGTGTGGAGTTTATTGCCAATTCTTTTGAACTTTTTTATTGAGTAGACTAAGTGTTTATGACCATTGATCATATGTTGCATCACTTTGCAACTAGTTTGAGGCTTGTCTCGCTTGGTTTGTCACATTCGCATGTGCACTGGTTAAGCTTAGTAGTCTCGACATCACCTTGAGTGGTGTTTCTTCTACTGCGGTTCACGATGGCCTTATGAAATGATGCACGTTTGAGTCTATGGTTGTAACCCGTGTAATTATGTACGTAAGAGGCGACAAGTTCTTCACCTCGATTAGAGATTGCCAAATGCCTAGGAAGGAGGTAGTGTGAGGTGTGCGATTCCTTGTATCAAACCTATTCTATCGAATAGGTTTGGGGAGGGGGTTGCCTTATTGATCTTGTCTTTCGTCTTTGAGTCGTTGTAAAGTTTCCTTTTTCTTTTTCCTTTTGTTTTGTGTCCCAACCTATTCTTTCGAATAGGTTTGGGGAGGTGTCTTTGTAAAGGAGTCTTTCCTTTTTCTTTTTCGTCTTTGTGCTCAAACCTATTCTTTCGAATAGGTTTGGGGAGGTGTTTTTTACACTTAGTACTGCTACTTGCCCCTATATAAAAAAAAAATGAAAGAGAAAAAGAAAAGAAGAAAAAAAACAGAAAAGAAAAAGAGAAAATAAAAAAAAATAAGAAGAAGAAAGAAAATAAAGAATAAGACCCAAAAGCAAAAGAAGGGTCGTTGCAAGCCAAAAGCAGTCTAGTAAAGTGTCAAGTGTCATGTAAATATTTGTTATTGTGAAGTTATCGAGTTGTAAATTCTATCTTTCGTTTCGTGTCGCCTTTGTCCAAGGCCTATTCTCGACCACCCTCGTCTTGCTATTCAAGAAGTGGTTGAAAGAGGCTCATTCTTGAGAGTCTGGGTAGAATAGGGGAGTGTTATCTTACTAAGGGAACCCTCCTTCGTTTGATGAGAGCCAGTATTGGTTCGCCCTCTCTTGGGAAATTGTAGTATGATAACATGCATCATTGTGTCGTCACTGACCAGGTCCAGGTAGAAGATGTTACGAGAGACTCCTTTGTTTAACCAAGTGCACATGAGAATGTGTATATTCGCAATCGAGGCATTCTTCAACCTACTTGCATGTCATGCTCATTTGGTTTTGTTCATAAGCATTTGGTAGATTCAATAGAATAGTTCACTTTACTTGGCATGAGACTCCTTTTGTGCTGCATTTAGGATAGTTTGTTGCTTGAGGACAAGCAAAGGTTTGGTTTGGGGAGTTTGATGAACGTATTTTTGACGCGTTCATCTTGTCTTTTTTACCTTCTTTTGCTATCTTTTAGCCTTGTTTTTTGGTTAGTTTTGTAGAATAGTGTCACGTTTATTGTTTTCTGCATTTTCAGGCACTTAGGTACGAAATGGCGTTTTTGGAGCTAAAACGAGCTTTTTTGATAGAAAATGGCCCCATTGAAGTTCCTTGATCTCCACGGCTTGTTCGTGAGTGTTTGAGCATCAATAAGCATCGAGAAGGATGAGTCCAAGGCACCCGAGGGCCGTACGAGGGCAAAAAGATTGAGTTGGAAGACAAAAATCTGCCCAGGAGCCAAGCTAAGCGCCTGGAATAGTGAAGCGCTCCGCTTCATTTTCCAGGAGCTTTGGCACAGCAGCCAAGCGAAGCGCTTGGAGGGCCCAAGCGCTTCGCTTGCCAAGCGCTCCGCTTGGCCTCTCCAGGCGGTCCGCTTGGCAGCAGTTACGTTTTCGGATTTTCCTTCTTAGATCTGATCTTCTGTTACTTTTTTGGAGACTTTTGAACTTTGGCTTCGTTTTGGAGAGCGGCTAAGCCCCAAAACTCAGAGAAAAACTCAGATTACATTGTATTCTAGATTGGATTAAAGGTTTTGGCATATAATTGCATCCATTGTTTCATCTACGGAGAGATTTTCATCAATACCCACCGATTAGTGACAGCTTGGTGGTAACATTGTATCATTATCTCTTGTCTAGTAGTTTGATTTGATGTATTCTATTTACAATTCATATGATTTGATGTCTATGTTGATGAATATGAGTAGCTAAATCATTTGTGTTGGTGGTAGAATGTAGAATATGCATGCTATGGGTTATGTTTATGTTTACATGAGATTGTGATTCAATCTTGCTGCAAATTCCTTCATATGATTCTTAGTTGCCTATAAAATATATTCGAATTGAGTATAGTGACAAACTCTTGGTCAATGAAAGCTATAGGATTGTATGTTAGAGATTTGCAGCATGCTAGATAAATGGTGTTAGTGACAAGCACCTCTAAAGTATTGATAGTGGTCTTTTATGATGTGTGTCTTGAAAGTTACCTAGACGAGTTGCTTAGCAGACTTGATCGAAGGTTTCACGCACTGAACTTGTGAGCATATTCGTAACCCATGCATGTGTATTTGATTTCTACCACCAACCGTTTTACAAACTTGATTACAACAATCTGATTTCTCGTTGCTTTGTTCTAAGAAAACAATTCCACAAACATTTGAACTCGTTGTCTGAAATAACTAGCGAAAACCACAAAAAAAGCCACGTTAGGTCCCGAGAGAACGACACTCGGGGACAACTTGCTATTGCACTCTAGTTTGTGTAGTGATAAGTGTTCTTAGGCTTTTAAACAAATTTAATTGGTGAAAAACGACATCATCAGGGCCGCAGGCACCGTGGGAATGGGACTAGGTCCAGTCCCATGTTTTAATAAATATATATATTTTCCGGGTTGGACCCAAAATCGAATTTTGAAAATTTTGAGGATTGAATTTTATATTTGGAATATAAATATGATTTAATTGTAATTGTTTTTAACTAGAGGGGTTAAATTTAATTAGTATAAAGTTAAAGGGCTTATTTGTAATTTATCAATTTATTGTTTATTGCAAATTAGTCCTTCTACTTTTGAATTTTAGATTTAACACCTCCAAGGTTTCAAAAATTACAATTAAGTCCTTCGGGTTTTCGAAAATCTCTACTTGGTCAATAGAATTTTCGATTTTCAATCTAGTCCAAATTTTCAATTATTTCATAGAGATTATAAGTATGGGATTATAATTTTCATAATGAAATTATGAAGTCATTTGTCATCCACATAGGCTACTACTTGTTTCATATGCTCGATATGCTATTGTTTGACAATGCATGTTTAAATACCAAGTATTTTACTTTCCGTTCAACCGCTATGCATGCGAGGGTAGGCGGCGCCCTCTTATATGTCGGAACGCATATTTTGTGTATGGGTAGGCGGCACCCGTTATGTGCTTGACCGCGTTTAGAACTAGAATGGATAGGCGGCATCCATTACGTGTAGACCGCTCATGCATGATGGATAGGCGGCGCCCTTATTTGTTTGTAGATGACTGATAACAACCCTCAAGCGACAAGCCCCAACCAATATAAGTACAGAAATATATATATGTATATATTTCTGAGATGCTTTCCATAGGGTGCTTTAATTCTGAACTTTCATTGCGTTTTCTTGTATTGGCGACCTCGTCTTACAGACTCGCAGTGATCGTCAGATTAGAGTAAGCCTATGGTTATGACTTACTGCATATTGTATCTAGCAACCTCGATAGATACAATATGTAGGGCATCGGGTTAAATTAGATTTAACAACCAAGAGTTGCGTGACGCAATTGGATAGTCCGACCGGTCATATTATGCTATGCGACCAGCCCCCGTTGGAGTATAGCATAGTATGGATTTGGATCTTGGCCACTACGGTAACTTGTTGGACATTACCCGTATGTTTGTTGTGGGGTGATGAATGTGTATTTTACACTTTCATTTGAGTCTTTTTCACCTATTTTAGCTATCCTCTATGTTAATTTAGCTATATTTTAGTGCATTTTATTAGAATAGTGTCACGTTTCCCTTTAGTTTTTATTTTACAGGTTTTGGTTGAAAAACGAGGTTTTCCGGCAATTATATTGAAGTTGACAAGGAATTGGTGTTCCAGAAGCCTAATTGGAGTATCTGAAGGTTTCCGGATAGGATTTGAAGTCTAGGGGTCGAATCTTGAGGTTAGAAGGCCACTAGAAGTCAGAAACCGAGTCCGAAAAGGGGAAGAAATCCAAAAACGCGTCGAAAACGCGTAAATTCCCGAAAATTACTCCCGGGCGAATCACCCCACACCAGGCGACTCGCCCGGTGTGTGGGGCCCTTCGCCCCACACTATTTCGAGGCCTATATATAGTTGCTCAGTTTTTCTCCGATTTTTATACTTTTCCAAACCTATTCTCTCACCTTTCTCTGTAGTTTTAGGTAGCTTAGGAGATACTTTTTCATAGCAGTTTGGAGCTTGTAAGATCGCGATTCTTCGGAGACTGACAACCTTCGGTAACATTGTATCTTACAGTTTTTCTACTTATTTTTATATATCTTTCATCATGTTTTCATTCATTCGTGGTATGATTTCTGTTGATTGCATGACAACTATGAGAAGCTAAACTTCTCGTTGGTGATAGTATGTGAATCCTTAGCGAAGGGTTGATAATTATGCTAATGGCTATATCGCGCATTATACTCCGTGTTATTGCTTTATTTCTTTGATCTATCGAAATCTCTATCTTCGTATTGTTTATTAATTATTGCACACAATTTGACAATTTAATAGTCTTTGACCTATCTAAATCTATATCCTCGTAGTGTTGAATAATTACGGAACACAATTGGACAATTTAATAGTCTTTGACCTATCAAAATCTATATCTTCGTAGTGTTTGACAATTACAACAGGACAATTTATTGATCAAAGATCTCCATGCAAAACCGAGGAATTTACGCATGATTATTAACCCGTTATGCTTTGAAGGACCATACTATCACCAATCTCCATTATCTGTTAAGAAAAACCTTTGCTAAACCGTCTGCTGTTTTTATATTCCAAATTAGATTTGATAAAGCTAGTTATAGTCCGTAGAGATCGACACTCGAGGTTATTCTACTGCTACACTACGGTTTTCGTTGTAGTTGTGAATTGTCTTTGGCTAAATAACAAATTTATTCTATTAATCGAGTCTGACAAATTCGTGATCATAAAATTGGCGCCGCTGCCGGGGACTATACTCCTTTTTTCTGTTTAATTTGGTTTATATTTTCAGCATTCGGTTCCCTACAGAAGAACAGGCTCTGGGGGTTTGCTCTCAGGAAATCTCACTTTCTTACCCTATTTCTTCCCCCCTATCTTTTCAGATTATTCATCTAATCTGATCTCGGTTACCTTACGTGCTTGCGCTCTCGTAGTTCTCGGTTACATTGTGTTTGTTTGCACTCTTTGTGCTTTTCTTTGCAAGTTTTTGTTTTTCTTTTGTGGATTCTGCTCCTTGGTTTCTTGTTTCCTCCTGTGCAGAAACTAGTTATATGAAGGATGGGTCAACCACCGTTGCCCCGGTATGTGATGCCTCGAGGGCCTTGCATAACATTGGATGACGATTGCAGGAATTATGACTTTGATCCCACGTACTACTCCATTCTTAGACACATACGAGGAAGGTGTGTTGAGGATACCTCGTGAGAATGAGGAGGGGGTTATTTTATCACATGAGCAACTTTGTATGAGAGGATTTATGGGAGCCTTGGAAGGGTACGCTCGAAGATGGCTCAGAATCCCGTCGGAAAAATCGTTGCGCACTTGGGGTGAAGTAACCAGCAAGTTTCTGGAACATTGGGATAGGGACTCACCTCTCGGGTTAGGGGCATGGACGTCTCGCTTCAGTAGTCTGCCACCAGAAATCGACATTGCCGATGAAGAGGAATGTGGATAAGAATCCATTGATGAAGTCTCCTCAGTGCTTAGCTTGGATTCCACGTCCTTACTTGCGGATGTCGAGGTTGTTGGTCAAAAGGAAGTTGTGGAGGAGGTGATAACTGAATCCATTGCTTCACTTGAGTCAGAGAGTGAAGGCGTCAGTTGTGTTGAGGTCGAGGAGCCAATCTCCGAAGATTTTGGTGTCTCTGAATCAAATGCTGCAGATACTCTTGATCTTGACTCCTACGTTCTGGTCCATGCGCCCACCTATGAGTTCCAAGGGAGTTTTGATCCTCTTTACTCTTTTTATTTTCCATCTGATTCCCTTAGTTATTTTTTAGATTTTGTTTTTCTTGGTTTTGTTAATTTTAGTTTTCAGGGAATCGTGGATTTGCTTGAGCTGATACGGAGAGGAGCCAAGGATGGTTCCCAAGATGCGAGGAGTAATAGAACGGATGCACAAGATTCGTTTCCATTTGATAATGGATAACATTAGTGGTAATGATCCCCTGTCCGACATGTGGAGGGACTATTATGGGGATTTCAATCCCGATAACTAGTCTTTTCACATGTCCGCTCTCAGCCGACCGAGGCCAAACTGTTCGGTAACATCTAGTATCACTTTTTATTTACTCATTCTCTTTTGCTAGGGACTAGCTTAAGTTTTATGAGAGGGATGGGATGTGAACCATGATGTTAAGTATTGTTTGGCTTTGTGATGTTGAGTATGGTATCTTGATTTTGTTTTGCATTTGCATCTGCAAGTTTACTACTTTCCTAGGATAGTCTTGCATGTTTTATATGGAGTTTATTGCCGGATTTTTTTGAACTTTTTTTATTGGGTAGATCAACTAACTATGCCATTAATCATATGCTTCATCTCTATGAATTTGTTTGAGGTTTTCCTCGCTTGGCTCGTCACATTTATGTATTGCACTTAGTTAAGCTTGGTAGTCTCGACATCACTTAGTGGTGTTTTCTCTACTGCGGTTCACGAAGGCCTTTATAATAGGATGATGCATGTTAGGGTCTTATGGTTGTTTTCCCGAGTAATTATGTACCTAAGAGGCAACAAGTCTTCACCATGCTTTGAGATTGCTAAATGCCTAGGAAGGAGGTAGTGTGAGGTTGTGTGATCCTTTGTTTATAACCTATTCTTCCGAATAGGTTTGGGAAGGGGGTTACGCTATCATTAGACTTGTTTTTCGTTTTTTCATTTCTGTGTTGTGAGTTTAGTTTTCCTTTTCCGTAAATCTTGTACTCCAACCTATTCTTTCGAATAGGTTTGGGGAATTCGTTGTGAGTCATTTTGTTTCTCTTTTCGTTATGCTACTGCTGGCTAAAAAAAATTGAAAAAAAAAAGAAAACAATTCCAGGAAAAAAAAAGAAAAAAAAAAGGAAAAAAGAAACTGAAAAGAAAAAAAGGAAAAAGAAAAGACCCCAAAACAGCAAAGAAGGGTCCAAAAAAAAAAAGAAATCCAAATAGCAGTTTAGCAAAGTGTTGTGTCTCATTTTCCAATTCTTGTAATGTTCGTAATCGTGTTGTAATTTTCTATCTTTTCTTTTGTTTTTGAGTGTCATCTGTTCTAGACCACCCTCGTCCTGCCATTCAGGAAGTGGTGAAAATCTTAAGGCTTTGCTTGAGAGATGGGTAGAATAGGGGAGTGTTATCTTTTATAGGGAACCCTCCTTCGTTTGATGAGAGCCAGTACTGGTTCGACCTCTTTGAGGAAAAGTCTTAAATTGGTGAACAGCAGTAAGTCCTCAGTTTCATAGGCACGGGACAACCATTCGTGTCTTAACATGTTTCATTACGTCGTCACTGACTAGGTCCAGGTAGAGAATGTTACGAGAGACTATCGTGTTTTAACATAAGTGCTTATGTGGATGTGTATGAGTCAATCGAGGCATTCTTCAACCTATATTCATGTTTTGATTTATATGGTTTTTGTTCATATGTTTTTTGATAGATTCAGTAGATTAGTTCATTTTATTTGGCATGGAACTCCATTTTATGTGTTGCATTGTTTTTTGCATTAGAGTCTAGCTTAGTTGCTTGAGGACAAGCAAAGGTTCGGTTTGGGGAGTTTGATGAATGTGTATTTTACACTTTCATTTGAGTCTTTTTCACCTATTTTAGCTATCCTCTATGTTAATTTAGCTATATTTTAGTGCATTTTATTAGAATAGTGTCACGTTTCCCTTTAGTTTTTATTTTACAGGTTTTGGTTGAAAATCGAGGTTTTCCGGGCAATTATATTGAAGTTGACAAGGAATTGGTGTTCCAGAAGCCTAATTGGAGTATCTGAAGGTTTCCGGATAGGATTTGAAGTCTAGGGGTCGAATCTGGAGGTTAGAAGGCCACTAGAAGTCAGAAACCGAGTCCGAAAAGGGGAAGAAATCTAAAAACGCGTCGAAAACGCGTAAATTCCCGAAAATTACTCCCGGGCGAATCGCCCGGGATGTGGGGCGAATCGCCCCACACCAGGCGACTCGCCCGGTGTGTGGGGCCCTTCGCCCCACACTATTTCGAGGCCTATATATAGTTGCTCAGTTTTTCTTCGATTTTCATACTTTTCCAGACCTATTCTCTCACCTTTCTCTGTAGTTTTAGGTAGGAACTTCCCAGAGCCTGTTCTGGGGGTTCGTAGCTTAGGAGATATTTTTCATAGCAGTTTGGAGCTTGTAAGATCGCGATTTTTCGGAGACTGACAACCTTCGGTAACATTGTATCTTACAGTTTTTCTACTTATTTTTATATATCTGTCATCATGTTTTCATTCATTCGTGGTATGATTTTTGTTGATTGCATGACAACTATGAGTAGCTAAACTTCTCGTTGGTGATAGTATGTGAATTCTTAGCGAAGGATTGATAATTATGCTAATGGCTATATCGCGCATTATACTCCGTGTTATTGCTTTATTTCTTTGATCTATCGAAATCTCTATCTTCGTATTGTTGATTAATTATTGCACACAATTGGACAACTTAATAGTCTTTGACCTATCTAAATCTATATCCTCGTAGTGTTGAATAATTACGGAACACAATTGGACAATTTAATAGTCTTTGACCTATCAAAATATAAATCTTCGTAGTGTTTGATAATTACAACAGGACAATTTATTGATAAAAGATCTCCATGCAAAACCGAGGAATTTACGCATGATTATTAACCCGTTATGCTTTGAAGGGCTATACTATCAACAATCTCCATTATCTGTTAAGAAAAACCTTTGCTAAGCCGTCTGCTATTTTTATATTCTAAATTAGATTTGATAAAGCTAGTTATAGTCCTTAGAGATCGACACTTGAGGTTATTCTACTGCTACACTACGGTTTTCGTTGTAGTTGTGAATTGCCTTTGGCTAAATAACAAATTTATTTGATTAATCGAGTCTGACAAATTCGTGATCATCATGGGGGCAAGCACATGTAAAAATAGTGGGAGCTAAACAACTAAAGGACCTTGTTGTTTAGTTATGTTGACTGTGTATTTAGAAATAATATTTAAATAGTTGATTTATTATTTTCGTTCTATATTATTTCTGCTTAGGATATTAGAAATGGCGAGTATCTTGCTCCGTGCTGTCTTGGAGAAGCAAATTTTGACCGGACCAAACTTCCTAGATTGGATCCGGAATATACGTTTGGTGCTGAGGTACGAAAAGATTGTACGTCTTGGACGAGGTCATTCCCGTGTGCCCCGAAAATCAGACTGCCGATCAGGTTGCTGCTTGGAATCAAGCCAACAAGGCAAGGTCTGATAAGCATCTTGAGGATGCTAGATCCACGCAGTGTATTATGCTGGCATCAATGAGCAATGAGCTGCAGAGGCAACATGAAAGCATGTTGCCGTATGAGATGCTGAAGCATCTTGAGTCGCTCTTTAAGACGACAGCTACAAGTGTTGAATTTGATTTGATCAAAGAGATACACAGATGCAAGATCAGTGAAGGAGGGAACATGTCTGAGCATGTTCTAAAAATGATTGGTCTCTTTGAAAAGCTTGCCGATGCCGGCGTTAAGCTAGAGAACAAGATCATGGTGATCTTTGTCCTTCAATCAATGCCGAGTTCGTATTCGCAGTTCATCATTAATTACACGATGAATGCGAAGGACGTAACACTGCCTGAACTTCATAATCTGCTGAAGACATATGATCAAACTCTTCCTAAGAAGGAAAAGTCGATCATGCTTGTTGGGAAACCGTCTAACCCAAACCCGAGAAACAAAGGTGCTAAGGGTAAGGGAAAGTCGGCAGCCAAGGCTAACACTTGGAGTGATAAGCCTAAGCGTCCGAACCAGAAAAGGAAGTTCAAGAGAAGCGGAACGGTACGCACAGATGAATGTCTTTTCTGTAAGCAGAAAGGACAATGGAAGAAAGATTACCCAAAGCTTAGGGCAGATCAAGCTAAGAAGCCGCCGACTTCTAGCTCAGGTATGTTTGTTATTGAAATGAACATGACTACTTTTGACTCCAATGGTTGGGTATTAGATACAGCCTGTGGCTCACACATTTGTAATAATGTGCAGGGGCTAATTGAACACAGGCTAGACAAGCAAGGTGAAATAGACTTGCATGTTGGGAACGACAATCCAGTTGAAGCCAAACGCGTTGGACGCAGCAGGATAGATTTACCTTCGGGACAATGTTTAGAACTTGATAATGTTTATTTTGTTCCATCCATTGTCAGAAATATTATTTCCATTCCATTGTTAGACAATATGGGTTTTTCCTTTCGATTTGCGAATAATACTTGTTATTTTTCATTAAATGGTCAGTATTATGGAAAAGCTCGCTTGGTGAATGGTTTATATATTTTGCAAAGTAGTCTACCTTTATTTCAAATACATAACAAACAACCGTCTTCAAGTAGTAAGAATAATCCATCTTATCTATGGCATTGTCGACTAGGCCATATCAATGAAACACGGATTCAAAGACTAAGGAAGTTGGACTACTTAGAACCATTTGATTTTGAATCATATGGTACATGCGAATCGTGTGTTAAGGGTAAGATGACGAACAAACCTTTTGTTGGACAAGGTGTTCGTGCCACTCGCTGCTTAGAGCTCATACATACCGATGTATGTGGACCTTTTAAAGTCCATGCGCGTGAGGGTTATCCTTACTTCGTTACCTTTACTGACGATTTCTCAAGGTATGGATATATTTATCTTATGAAGAATAAATCCGAGACCTTTGGGAAATTCAAGGAGTTTAGGAATGAGGTCGAGAATGAATTGAACCTAAGGATAGTCACTCTTCCATCAGATCGAGGAGGTGAGTACCTTAGTGAAGAATTTATCGACTACTTGAAGGAAAATGGAATTCAATCGCAATGGACTCCTCCTGGAACACCACAGTTAAATGGTGTGTCTGAAAGGAGGAATCGAACCCTGTTAGACATGGTAAGATCAATGATTGGATTCTCGACTCTTCCAAAATATCTGTGGGGATATGCACTACAAACTGCAATCTACATTCTGAACCGTGTACCATCTAAATCAGTGGAGAAAACTCCTTATGAGTTCTGGAAGGGAAAGAAGCCCTCACTAGGCTATCTTAGACCTTGGGGCTGTCCTGCGATAGTCAAACTGATGCTCACTGATAAGTTAGATGCCAAGGGTGTCAAAGTATATTTCATAGGCTATCCTCGTCACACGAGAGGCTATGAATTCTATCATGTTGAAGATCACAAGGTGATCGTATCTAGAAACGTCAAGTTTTTAGAAGCTAAATACCTCGAAGAAGAGAGGTTAGATGACATGATAGAACTTGAAGAAACTCAAGACTTTGACACGCGCGAACATGAGGTCTCTAAATCTTCCGATTTGGACTCAAGTTCAGTGGGAGCTTTCGAAGCAGACAAGGGTAATGATATGACACTTGCTAGGCATGTCATAGTCAGTGGGAGTCCTGTGATTAGATCAACAGTAGAAACCACACAAATAGAACCCGTTGTCAACCAACCTGTGCAACAAGTTGCACAAGAGCAGCCTCCCGCAAGGGAACAGGGTCGCGCCCCGTGGCCAGCTGCATCAGTACCCACTGATAATGTTCGTGTTACACGAAGCCAGAAAAGAAAAGCACCAGAACCAGTCGATCTCCGTAGGTCGAAGAGGATCCTCAAAGGACCTCAGAAGCAAAGCCTTATGATAGAAGACATCAGTGAACTTGATGTCGGCTTATCAAATCGGGAAGATCCCGAGACCTACAAAGAAGCAATAATTGATATTGACTTAGACAAATGGCAAGAGGCCATGGAATTGGATATGGACTCCATGTACCAGAACCAAGTTTGGAACTTGCTAGACTTTCCCCAAGGGGTTAGACCTATTGGGTGCAAATGGGTCTTTAAACGAAAGACAGATGCCGATGGCAAGGTACAAACGCACAAAGTTAGGCTTGTGGCGAAAGGCTACACGCAAAGGTATGGCATCGATTACGATGAAACCTTTTCACCGGTAGCAAAATTGAAGTTCATTCGAATTCTACTTCCGATAGCTGCCTACTATGATTATGAGATCTGGCAGATGGATGTAAAGACTGCCCTCCTCAATGGAAACCTTGAGGAAGAGGTCTATATGGTACAGCCGGAAGGTTTTATTAGTAAAACCAGGCCAACTGTTGTATGCAAATTACAAAGATCCATCTATGGGCTAAAGCAAGCGTCAAGGAGCTGGAATATCCGCTTTGATGAAGCTGTCAAATCGTTTGACTTCATCAGAAGCAAGGAAGATCCCTGTGTCTACGCTAGACACAGCGACAAGGGAGTCGTTTTCATGATCATTTATGTTGATGACATTTTGATCATGGGAAACAATGTCTCTATGCTAGAAGAGACTAAATTTTGGTTATCAAGTACCTTCTCGATGAAGGACTTGGGTGAAGCGAACTACATCCTAGGGATCAAGATCTTTAGAGATAGATCCAAGAGGATGTTAGGAATGACACAGTCCACCTACATCGACAAACTACTGAAGCGTTATAAGATGGACGACTCAAATAGAGGCTTTCTCCCAGTTAGGCATGGGATTGTCTTATCAGTTAAGGATGGTCCAAAAACTGATGAAGAAAGAAATGCAATGAGTCGTGTGCCCTATGCTTCGGCAGTAGGGTCTATAATGTATGCAATGAATTGCACAAGGCCCGAAGTGGCATATGCGCTTAGTGTCACTTGTCAACACCAACAGAATCCAGGAGTACCTCACTAGATGATGAATGTGTATTTTACACTTTCATTCGAGTCTTTTTCACCTATTTTAGCTATCCTCTATGTTAATTTAGCTATATTTTAGTACATTTTATTAGAATAGTGTCACGTTTCCCTTTAGATTTTATTTTACAGGTTTTGGTTGAAATTCGGGGATTTCCGAGCAATTCTATTGAAGTTGACAAGGAATTGGTGTTCCAGAAGCATATTTGGAGTATCTGAAGGTTTCCGGATAGGATTTGAAGTCTAGGGGCCGAATCTGGAGGTTAGAAGGCTAATAGAAGTCAGAAACCGAGTCCGAAAAGGTGAAGAAATCCAAAAACACGTCGAAAACGCGGAAATTCCGCGAAAAAGCCGTGGGGCGAACCGCCCCGGAGTTTTTTCGGGCCTATATATAGTGCTCAGTTTTCTCTCCGAAAATCATATCTTTCCAGACCTACTTTCTCACCTCTCTCTATAGTTTTAGGTAGGAACTTCCCGGGGCCTGTCCTGGGAGTTCCATAGCTTAGGGGATACTTTTTCATAGCAGTTTGGAGCTCGTAGGATCGCAATCATCCAGAGATTGACAACCTTCGGTAACTTTGTATCTTACAGTTTTATTTTACTTATTTTATTTATCTTTCAATATGTTTTCTTCTATGATTTCTATTGATTGCATGCATAATATGAGTAGCTAAACTTATCATTGGTGGTAGTATGTGAATTCTTAGCGTAGGGAAGATAATCATGCTAATGGCTATATCGCGCATTATACTCCGTGTCATTGCTTTATTTCGTTGATCAGTTGTAACCAAAATTCTCGTATGTTGTCTTGACTATTATGCACAATTGGACACTAGTCGACCATCAGACTAATTATCTTCGTAGTGTTGAATAATTACGGAACACATTAGGACAACCGTGATTGACTAGTCAGACCAGATTATCTTCGTAGTGCTTAATACTTGCAACAGGACACTAGATTGATTCAAAGATCTCTATGCAAGACCGAGGAATTTATGCATGATTATCGACCCGTTATATTAAGAAGGACCATACTATCACCAATCTCCATTATCTGCTAGAAACCCCTCTGCTATCTGATTGTTGTTTTTATATTCTAAATTAGATTTGATAAAGCTAGTTATAGTCCTGAGAGAACGACACTCGAGTCATTCTACTGCTACACTACGGTTTTCGTTGTAGTTGTGGATTGCCTTTGGCTAAATAACAAATTTATTTGATTGACCTTGACACGTTCATCAAATTGGCGCCGCTGCCGGGACTATACTCCTTTTTTCTGTTTAATTTGTTTATATTTACAGCCTTAGATTCCTAAATCTACTAGTTTTAGTTTTCCTTTTAATCTCTCTCTAATACTGCTTTCCTAGTCTGTTTCTAATCACCTTCCCTAGTCTGTTACAGATTGTGTATGCCGCATACACGTTCTGCAGGAACACCGCTTGCTGATTCAATTGCTGAGATCGACAGAGTCTATCACCAAAGAAGGCGACTACTTGAAAGGCGCGCACTAGAGGAAATAGAGGAAACCGATTTCTCTGAATCTCTACTTAGTCTTTTCAAGGAAATCGACGGAATGGCAGAAGCTAGACCACTGAAGGCATGGGTTCAACCCACCAAGGATCGTATGAGGGGACCGACGATTGTTCTTTCGTCTGCAACCCGAGATCTGGAAATCAAGAACCACGCATTCCAACAACTTCCGAGGTTCTATGGCTTATCAAGGGAAGATGTGATGGGGTACTTGCACGATATCGATGATTTCGTCAACCAACTCCCACGACCCGGAGCTGACATAACAACGGATAAGTTGAGGATGAAGGTTTTTGCTATGGGACTTGGCGACAGAGCCAAGTCATGGCTGAGTTCTCTACCATCCGGCTCGCTGGACACATGGAAAAAGGTTTTTTCAGCTTTCATGGAGAAATACTTCCCTCACACCTTGACTACCGCGCTTAAGGCGCAGATCACTGGATTCAAGCAGGACTATGATGAGACCATCTACACCGTGTTCGAGAGGTTCCAAGATCTCACGAACAAGTGCCCTCACCATGGTTTTGAACTTTCCGACCTAGTCCAACACTTCTACAATGGACTAACCTTCGAGAACCAACAAGTGGTGGATTTCCAATGACGAGGCAATATTTGGGAGGAAACCGCAGAAGCCGTCTGGGTTGTTTTCGAAAGGCTTGCTAAGGGTTCGTAGTTCAAGGACCCAAGAGCAATGGTTAGGAGACGTGGACCTAAAGCTCCACCGACTCAAGAAGCCCCTATGTACAGGGGGAATGGGGATCAATTCGAGTGTTTTACCAACGAATTGAAGCAAGTCCTCAAAAGCGCCACCGGAACAACTGTTTCGAACGAAGTATGCCGAATATGCAAGAACTATGGGCATGGGGCTCATATGTGTAGAATATAAAAACAGCAATCAAATAGTAGAGGGGTTTCTAGCAGATAATGGAGATTGGTGATAGTATGGTCCTTCTTAACATAACGGGTCGATAATCATGCATAAATTCCTCGGTCTTGCATAGAGATCTTTGAATCAATCTAGTGTCCTGTTGCAAGTATTAAGCACTACGAAGATAATCTGGTCTGACTAGTCAATCACGGATGTCCTAATGTGTTCCGTAATTATTCAACACTACGAAGATAATTGGTCTAATGGTCGACTAGTGTCCAATTGTGCATAATAGTCAAGACAACATACGAGAATTTTGGTTACAACTGATCAACGAAATAAAGCAATGACACGGAGTATAATGCGCGATATAGCCATTAGCACGATTATCTTCCCTTCGGTATGAATTCACATACTACCACCAATGATAAGTTTAGCTACTCATATTATGCATGCAATCAACAGAAATCATAGAAGAAAACATATTGAAAGATAAATAAAATAAGTAGAATAAAACTGTAAGATACAAAGTTACCAAAGGTTGTCAATCTCTGGATGATTGCGATCCTACGAGCTCCAAACTGCTATGAAAAAGTATCCCCTAAGCTATGGAACTCCCAGGACAGGCCCCGGGAAGTTCCTACCTAAAACTATAGAGAGAGGTGAGAAAGTAGGTCTGGAAAGATATGATTTTCGGAGAGAAATCTGAGCACTATATATAGGCCCGAAAAAACTCCGGGGCGGTTCGCCCCACGGCTTTTTCGCGGAATTTCCGCGTTTTCGACGCGTTTTTGGATTTCTTCACCTTTTCGGACTCGATTTCTGACTTCTAGTAGCCTTCTAACCTCCAGATTCGGCCCCTAGACTTCAAATCTTATCCGGAAACCTTCAGATACTCCAAATAGGCTTCTGGAACACCAATTCCTTGTCAACTTCAATATAATTTCCCGGAAATCCCCGAATTTCAACCAAAACCTATAAAATAAAATCTAAAGGGAAACGTGACACTATTCTAATAAAATGTACTAAAATATAGCTAAATTAACATAGAGGATAGCTAAAATAGGTGAAAAAGACTCGAATGAAAGTGTAAAATACACATTCATCAAACTCCCCAAATCGAACCTTTGCTTGTCCTCAAGCAACTAAGCTAGACTCTAATACAAAAAACATGCAAGACACAAAATGGAGTTACATGCCAAATAAAATGAACTAATCTACTGAATCTACCAAAAAACATAAGAACAAAAACCATACGAATCAAAGCACGAATATAGGTTGAAGAATACCTCGATTGACTTATACACATCCACATAAGCACTTATGTCAAGACAAGATAGTCTCTCGTAACATTCTCTACCTGGACCTAGTCAGTGACGACGTAATGATGCATGCTAAGATATGAATGGTTGCCCCGTGCCTATGAAACTGAGGACTTACTGCTGTTCCACCATGTTAAGACTTTCCCTCAAAAGAGGTCGAACCAGTACTGGCTCTCATCAAACAAAGGAGGGTTCCCTATAAAAGATAACTCACCCCTATTCTACCCATCTCTCAAGTAAAGTTTTAAGCTATTCACCACTTCCTGAATGGCAGGACGAGGGTGGTCTAGAACAGATGACACTCAAAAAAGATAAAAAATAGAAAAACACAATTACGAACATTACAAAAATGGAAAAGACTCAAACTTTGCTAAACTGCTATTTGGATTTCTTTTTTGGACCCTTCTTTGCTTTTTTGGGTCTTTTCTTTTTTTTTCTTCTTGTTTTTTCTTTCCAGATTCTTTTTTCTTTTTCTTTTCCTCTTTTTTCTCTGGAATTTTTCTTTCTTTTTTTTTCGATTTTTTCTAGCCAACAGTAGCATATAAAAAACAAAATGACACGACTTCCCCAAACCTATTCGAAAGAATAGGTTGGAGTACAAAATTTACGAAAAGGGAAAAATAAACTCACAATACGAAAATGAAAAACAGAAACAAGTCTAATGATGGTGTAACCCCCTCCCCAAACCTATTCGGAAGAATAGGTTATAAACAAAGGATCACACAACCTCACACTACCTCCTTCCTAGGAATTTAGCAATCTCAAAGCATGGTGAAGACTTGTTGCCTCTTAGGTACATAATTACTCGGGAAAACAACCATAAGACCCTAACATGCATCATCCTACTATAAAGGCCTTCGTGAACCGCAGTAGAGAAAACACCACTAAGTGATGTCGAGACTACCTAGTTCAACTAAGTGCAATACATAAATGTGACAAGCCAAGCGAGAAATACCTCAAACAAATTCATAGAAATGAAGCATACGATTAATGGCATAGGTAGTTGATCTACCCAATAAAAAAGTTCAAATAATTCGGCAATAAACTCCATATAAAACATGCAAGACTATCCTAGGATGAATGTAGTGAAATGCAACCTAAAAAATCTAAGAAAGCAGTAAACGTGCAAATGCAAATGCAGACGGATAAAGCATGCGAGGTACTATACTCATCCTACCAATACCAAGCTCCAAACTAACAACATCAGATCACTTAAATCCCATCCCCCCTCATGAAATTAACGCTAGTCCCTAGCAGTAAGATAATGAGGAATTAAGATGTGATACTAGATGTTACCCCATGGTTTGGCCTCGGTCGGCTGAGTATGCTGCTTGTGATTTATTGGGCCTGCTCTGGGAACCTCATATATGATCATCGGGACTTGCGGTAGTGGCGGTAGTTCCATCAAAAGATCGGATAGGACCAATTCAACCATTGGTATCATTATCGTCCCTCTTGTCTTCATTGTCACTACTATCACGCACATCGTTACTGGTAGAGTTGCAGTGTCGAAGGGAATCTTCAAGATTGGCCGCCTCTGTTATGGAATCTTCCTCCCGGTATCTCTCCAATAGCTTGTGAACTGTTGAAGGGAAAGGCAAGTGGTCTCAGGTCCTCCCCCTCCAGCATTTCACACCCCAGGGAGGTTACAGCAAGCTGCTCGGGTATTCAGAGGTTGTCTTCCATCTTTTCCAATGTCGACCACATTCTCTACATTTGATGCTCCCAATATCAATGTTATGCTCCTTTTAGAGGCCGACAAGGGGCGCCCCAACGAGGGACTGTGTACCCATGTCATTACGTTTTGGAACCAAGCTAGCGCTTCGGAACCTTCGAGCAACTTCGGACTCAAGATCGAATCCGTCGCTGCAAGACTGTCCCGGTGCCTTCCTGTTCACTCGAACTCTGCAGTCCACGTGATGGAGTGCTGACGTAATAGTGGTTTCTGTCCCTTCGGTGGTGCATGAATAGGCATAGGAGTCCTTACTCCGGGTGCACTCTAGCTCCTCCTCTTGGATAATCCACGACGTTGTTGCAAAACCCCTTGGCTTGAACGCACATCTAGCGAGGTCACCTTCCTTGACATAGTTCTTCACAGCAATCATACGGGAATGCTCCTTCCCCTTGGTATGGTACCTACAAACAGCTGTTAGCACCTCGTATGACACAAAACTGACTCAAATACATACTAGTGTAAAAGTGAAACACGCAAGTGATAAAATCAACAATCGACCTCCCTCAACCGTAATGTCTAGCCTAGCTTCTTCATCATGCAACATACCGACGTAACTACTACATGCAATACATCACATCCTGCTTTTACTAGACAACCAATAACCTTGATAACAAGGTTTCAATTCATACCATAGCAGCGAAAAATCCAATCATCATAAATCTCATACTCAACAATTAAGCATTTTATCATCAAATCCACCAACATTACATCATATGCAAGAAATCAAAGATAAAGACATATTGCAGAACAAGATATATCATCTAGTAGCAAAATACCCAAATCAACAATTCAAGCAAAATTGAGCATGCAATTGATAGTAAATAACATGTCTAATCATACAAACAACATACCCATGCATCAAATAAGCATAATTGAAGCTCAAAATAGAAAACCCCCAAATTCGAAAATTAGGGTTCTTAAAGATGATACCTCAGATCTGCAAATCTAACGAATTAGGATGAAATCTGTTCGGATAGGATGATAGATCATGTAATAGGCTTCGAATTAAGCTAAAGAACACTCAATTTGGTCAAGAAATGAAGAAGTTATGAAGATTTAGAAGTAAAATCGCACTTTTCGGGTTTTTTGGGAGGATGGATGAAGAAGAATGAAGAAAATAAGGTTTTGGGGTTCAAATCCGCGTTTTTGAAGATCTGGGGCCGTGGGGCGGTTTGCCCCGTGCTCCCTAGTGTGGGGAGACGGTTCCCGACATTAGAAAATGCGGTTTTAATCCCCGAAACCAATTTTTTCAAAAACCCACTCGAAAAATCTCACTCAAACAAAAGCACTTACGACACACATAAGAACAAATTTGCATACGAGAAGCAAATAGTTCAAGAATGAATGCATGCAGAAAAGCAGTAAAGAAAGCGATAAAAATTCTGGGTTGCCTCCCGGATAGCGTCATTGTTTAAAGTCTTTGACTCGACTCCTGTCTGCGCCTATCTCCTCTTTTTGCGGGTACTAGGCTTCCCCTTCATTGATCTCCTCTCCATGCCACGAACCTGTGAATAAGAAAGAATATAGGCTGCAAGACCACAGTAGTGAGTAGTAATATCTGGCGGTTCCGGTGGATCAGGTATGGCTTGCAATACGTGTCGCTTGCCATCCACTTCGATGGTGCAAGTTCTTTGGTAGATGTCCATCACGGAGCGTAGCTTGGTCAAGAATGTTTGCCCTAAGAGTATTACATCCCCCGTCCCAGGTGCAGATGCCGGCATAACTACGAAATTGGTGTATATAGATGCTTCACCAATCTTGACCAACACATTTTTCACAACGCCCTTGGGTCTCGTAAAGGATCCATCCGCCAGTTGCACAATAGCCCTTTGCTCAGACAGTTTCCCAATGTTGCTCTTTTCAAACACATTCAAAGGAATTATGTTTGAGTAGGATCCCGTATCTAGTGTGGCACGGACATCTTCAAGCTCACCAATCCCTACCTTAACATCGAAACTTTTAGGGAGTGGTTCGGGATCCTCTTCCTCCTCATCACTTGTGTCAGATCCAAGGTTCTTCTCTTCTTCCTCAGTCTGTAGAAGTTCTTCCTTCATGCAACACTCGCACCTAACAACCTTCTTGATTATGATTCCGTCAGGTACATCACCTGCCAATGTAATGGCATTCGTCTTCACAGTGTTGCTAGGCAGTTTGAATTGTTCCCTACTTGCTCCTCGGTCGATCAACTCTTGCATCTTTTGATGGGCAAGCCTGGTGCTCTCTTCCAACCTATCGAGCCTTGCTCTAGTCTTCTCGGAGTCTTCTTCATAACGTTTGAGAAAACTTTGTGTGTGATCAACCATCTTCTGTAAGTTCTCCATCAGTTGAGCCGACTTCGACTTCGGTGGCTCTTTCGGAGCGGGATTTTCGCAGTGATCATTACCATAGTTTAGCCTACTACGGTCTTGGTTAGGTCCATAAGTTTGGTTAGCCGGTTCATAGCCTTGATTGTTGCGGTATCCTCGTCTCCAGAATCCACCTCGAGGATTCCTACCGTCTTGTCCGTAGCTAACTTCTTGAGTACCAAACTCCGTAGCAAAGGCTTCTTCTTCGCCTTTGATAAAGCTAGTTATAGTCCTGAGAGAACGACACTCGAGTTATTCTACTGCTACACTACGGTTTTCGTTGTAGTTGTGGATTGCCTTTGGCTAAATAACAAATTTATTTGATTGACCTTGACACGTTCATCACTAGACTGCTGTAAAGAACATTCTTAAGTACCTTCGACGGACTAAAGAGATGTTCTTGGTGTTTGGTGGAAACCAGAATTAAAGATGTCTGGGTATGTCGACGCTGGATTTGAATCAGATCCTGATGACTTTAAGTCACAGACAGGATACGTATTCAAATTGAACGGAGGAGCTGTCTGTTGGAAGAGTTCTAAGCAAGCCACGGTTTCTGACTCATCCACAGAAGCCGAGTATATTGCTCCATCAGAAGCATCGAAAGAAGCTGTCTGGATTTCAGAGTTCTTGAAGGAATTGAGGGTTGTTCCTGCTCCCAGTCCAATAACGATTTATTGTGACAATACGGGCGCTGTCACTCAAGCTAGGGAGCCTAGATCTACAAACAAGAACAAACATGTACTTAGAAAATATCACGTTATACGTGAGATTATAGATAGAGGAGAAGTTAGTATAGAACGTGTCTCTACCACGGACAACGTGACAGATCCTTTCACCAAGGTCTTATTAGTGGAAGTCCACTTAAGACATTATGGTAATCTGGGTATTAGGCATAAAGTTGACTGGCTCTAGTCCAAGTGGGAGATTGATAGTGTATATGTCCTAGAGACAGTCCTTATTAAGGGCATGGAGCCCTTATAGAGGGCATATATGTACTATTACACAGGTCAACGTAATATAATATATGTTTGTTGCTTTTACTATTGAGTATCGCTTTCATATTTATATTACACCAGGCATGCAGCATGTCATATCTCTATTACTATCTGTATTGATATTAAACATGTCCCCTCGGATAGATGACCGATCACACAGATAGTGGGAGCTATGTGAGTTATCATCTATCCCAAACTCTCCCTGGTCGAGGTTCATCTCGAATGTAGGGGTCTGAATGAACCATACGAGACTAGTATGCATAGAGGTTATACTTGTTGGAGCAAGTGTGAGCCGATCCCACGGCCACGGAACGGATTGTTGGACAATCGAGAAACGTTCCCATAACTGCGCATAGTTGTTTGAAGAAGGATTATCGAACAATGGAAGTACCCACCGGACACTCCCATCGATGTATACTCTACACCGAAGTGTCTATGGGAACCGGTAAGTTGTCGAAGTGATGCCAGTCTTCCTTTGTACTTACAGGACTTTATCATCACATTTGTTGCCCCATATCCTTGGTGGACCCGTCGATGTCAGCTCTGAATAAGCAGTTGACCTAAGACACGATCCAGGATTATGGCTACATACAAATGGGGATGATAAGTGATTATGTGAAGGATTCATCTCTCAAGTGTAGCACAGGAGAGTACTGCTCATAGTCTGCATAGCTGTGTTGGTAAAGTCACTGGCCAGTGTAAATGATATATTATGATGGTCATAAGTATATCTTAGTAACCAAGCAACTCCCTGAGACGCCCGTGGATGTATTATTGGGATAGACACTTCATCGATCCTAGATGCATTCGAGCAAGTCAAATGAAGGGACGTTACCATCGCCGCGTTGAGCGTAACAGACTTCGCAACGAAAGGGTTTGCTTTGATAAGCCTCTCAAACGCCGTCATGTATTAATATTGCAAATGGAACCGTCTAGGAATTCCATGTTGCCTAGTCTAGGACTTGCTTAATACGATGAGGCCCTATGGGTCACACTATGTGGTGATTCAGCTTATCAGAATATCCTTGAAGATGGAATCGCAATTAATTTGGAATTAATTGTGATTGATGGATTATAATTGATTTGGAATTAATTATAATATTTGGTGGCTCAATTAATGATTTGGAATTATTAATTGAATTGGCTAATTAATTGTATTTTATTTAAATACAATTAAAGATTATATTTTGGAAATATAATAGAGGTTTGATTTGAAAGGATATGTTAATTTAGAATTAACATATGTACATGGGCAAAATCTACTTGGAGTTTGAATTGCCTTAGAACTATAAGTGGGTCCCAAAATCGGAACCCACCTATTGTCCCTGGGAGAGCGCGCGCGCGCAGGAGCTGAGTAGGGGAAGGAGTTCGACTCCTTCCTCTATTAGAAGTCCAAGGATAAGTTAGATTTTCCTGATTGAGTTTTAATTTGATTGGGAATGAATCTAAACTTGATATTGGTTTCCTAGTGCGATAAGAATTAGATTCTTATTCCTTTACGAAGTCTAATTGCTTATGCTTTAGGCTTCTATTGACTACTATGTATAGTAGACTATTAGAGAGCTTTGGATTTAGTTTTACACACAGTTCACTACCCAGTTTTCTTAGAGAAAATAAAAGCTCTCCCCTCCTCTATATAGCCTCCACGCGCGCGCCACCTTTGCCGGAGGAATCGCCGCCCCGTCTTCTTGGTCACACAAAGAATATCCTAGCATTCTTCCGATAGGATGTTCATCCGTGGATACCAAGGTTGAGGTTCTAGGAGCTGGAATCTAACTCTTATTGTCTTGCAGATAATCAGAGTGTTGCAGATATCTTCGACTTCGACGAAGGAGAAGATACACAGGACTATTACGAAGACTTGGAAGCTGCTTTGGAAGTAAGGTTAGTCTTCTAATTGACGTGTTTATATATATACGACATATACATAATCAATTAACCTGTATGTTAAGAAATTTTTTTGAAATTCCGCTGTGTACCCTAGGGGTAACTCTGACCGTATTTTCTTACAGGCGTTGGTAGGTCGCCCCCGCGTTATTGAGTCCGAAGGGCATGACGTTGAAGCAGTAGACATTGCCATTAGCAAAGAAGGTTGTCTTTGGTGCGTCGTCCCTTGCCATCTTGATTTGATAAAAGCTTTGGTAGGCGTCCATGAAGCAAAGTAATGCACATCCGGTGGTGGAATCCACAAGTTGATCAATCCTAGGAAGGGGATAGGGATCCTTCGGAAAAAACTGGTTGAGGCGAGTGAAGTTGTTGCACATTCTCCATTTCCCTTCGCCTTTTTCTACTACGACCACATTGCAAACCCAATCTGAGTACTTACTTCTTTGATGTGTCCTTCCTTCAAGAGCCTCTGGACCTCGGCTTCAATGATGCCATTATCCTCCGGACCGAAATCTCTTCGCTTCTCGCGAATATGGGTGATTTTGGGATCTATGTTCAGATGGTGAACCGCGACCCTAGGGTTGATTCCTTTGAGATCCTCCATACTCCATGTGTGTTAGGAAACTTGTAATTTTGATGAGAAATTAACCATGCTAAATTAATGAAAGTCCAGTAACTAGTACTCTTAAGGTCCATAGGAATTTAGAATTTTAAAGGACATTGTAAAAGAGGAACGTTTGCTGAAGACTTAGAGTAGGTGCTAGATAGGTGTTTTTACCGCTTATGATGTATCTTGTTTTCTGAAAAGAAAAACAACCTTTTGAAGCATTTGCTGATGATGTACTTTGTTTACACAAACAAAGTATTGAAGCATTTAGAACCGTTCAGAAACTTGAAGAATTCGAAGACTGAAGACTAGAAGATTTCTGAAGACTGGTATCTACAAAGGCACATGTTGCTCAGAAAGTGGAAACTTCAGCAACAACTTGCATAAGTGAGAATCTAAACGACAGAGTAGGTTGTACTTGCTGAAACTGAGACTGACCACTTGCTGAAAAACATATGTGACCTCCTTGCTGAAAGTACTTGCATTTGCACTCCAACGTTCATGTTTGAAACTCATTCAAATGAACATTAAATGCAAAGCATGCACGCGAAGGACATGAAGACTAGAAGACAAATAAAGGACGTTGGTGAAAGTACAAAAGCAAGATAGTGACATCTTAAGGAACAAAGCCTTAGAATTTGAAATTCAAGCGACTCCCTTGATTCACTATAAATAGAGGTCATTCGGCAAAGAGTTGAAGTCTGTCAACAACGTGATCAAACTCTCACTTGTACTTAAACTCACATACCCTTCAAACACTCTTTACTGCCATTGATCCGTTCCAAGACTTGAAGCTTGAAAAAGCTACTTGTGAAGAAGTACAACATACATGGCTAAGAAATTAGTTAAGTGTTCTTTCTTTCGAACAGGAACAAGTCTTGACACCAGAAACATTCAAACTTGTTTACTGCAAAGTATTCAAAGTTTTGTTTCTTAGATTACTTGTAGTAGCTGAATAAGTTATAATCAAGTTAGCTCATCCCAAACCTCTCTAACTGAAAATACACCCTTTCAGGCGTGAAATTCAGGGGGAACTTAATCGAGCATAGTGTTGCTGATTAAAAGTCCCAAGTTTGGTGGAGAACAAGGTTTCGTTCTCTAGTTAGGTTGGAAATGAAGCAAGTGTGCTTTGGTTTCTGTTGAATCACTCTAGATAGGTGTTGTAAGGAACCTCAAACTTGTCTTAGTGGATTCGGTCCTAGAAAGGACAAACTGGATTAGTTGAGAGATTACGCCACTCTCATATACGACTATAAAAGTGTTTGTGTGATTTACTTACTGCATTTAGTTTTCAGCAAAGCATATCTATCTGTACACAGTCACTCTGTTCACTTGCTGAAACTATCACTTACTGACAAAGCACTTATTGTATCAAAGACTTCCGCTTGCTGAGAAAGTTTAAGTATCAGCAAACTCATTACTGAAATGGACTATGCAATGCTCCCGCCACTTTTCAAAGGTGCATGCTTTCTGTTTTCTCTGACATGGTAACCAAATTTGTTGAAGTTTTTATGGATGATTTTTCCCTTTTTGGTGATTCTTTTGATGAATGCTTGCAAAGATTAGATCTAGTTCTAAAAAGGTGCATTGAATGCAACTTAACCTTAAGCTGGGAGAAGAGTCATTATATGGTTAGAGAAGGCATTGTTCTAGGACATGTAGTTTCTGAAAGAGGAATCGAGGTAGACAAAGATAAGATAGAAATCATTGAAAAACTTCCCCCACCTACTTGCGTGAAAGAATTTCAATCTTTTCTTGGCCATGTAGGATTTCATAGGAGGTTTATTAAAGATTTTTCGAAAATTGCTAAACCTTTAAGTAGCTTGCTTGCTAAAGATGTGGTTTTCCATTTCTCTAATGAATGCCTAGTTGCTTTTAATACTCTTAAGGAAAAGCTTGTTTCTGCCCCCATTGTTGTGCCGCCTGACTGGAATCTTCCTTTCGAAATTATGTGTGATGCTTCGAATTTTGCTATGGGTGCTGTTTTATGCCAAAAAGTTGATAAGCAATATCGTGTGATTTATTATGTTAGTAAGACTCTAGACTCCGCACAGGTTAATTATACAACAACTGAAAAGGAATTTTTAGCTGTTGTCTTTGCTTTACAAAAGTTTAGGTCTTATTTAATTGGTCATCCTGTGAATGTCCATATTGATCATGCTGCTTTGAGACATTTGATAGCTAAGCAAGATTCTAAGCCTAGATTAATCCGTTGGGTCCTTTTGCTGCAAGACTTTGATTTGACTATAGTAGATAGAGCTGGTAGGGAGAATTTAGTAGCAGATCATTTATCTAGAATACCTAATATACCTGTTGATCTGATACCCATTAATGAAGATCTCCCCGATGAGCATCTGATGAAGGCTAATGAGGAGCCATGGTATGCAGATATTGTAAACTATTTGGCTATGAATGTTTGCCCCACTAACTTTTCAGCTTCAGACAAAAGAGCTTTTGCCAAGCAATGCAGGACTTACATATGGGATGATCCGCATCTATTCAAAGAAGGAGCTCATGGGATTCTAAGGAGGTGCGTGCCACGAGAAGAGCAGCAAAGTATACTGAGCCATTGCCATGAGCTTAACTGTGGAGGCCACTACAGTGGATTGAAAACAGCACGCAAAGTACTGCAGGCAGGATTTTTCTGGCCAACAATATACAAAGATGCTCGAAGTTTTGTGAAGAATTGTGACCCATGCCAACGAGGTGGCGGTATTGGCAAGAAAGATGAAATGCCCCTTCAAGGGAATCTAGTGGTAGAACCTTTCGATGTATGGGGCATTGATTTTATGGGACCATTTCCAAACAGCGGAGGCTATGAATACATTCTTGTTGCAGTGGACTATGTGACTAAATGGGTAGAGGCAATTCCTACAAAAACAAATGACGGTGCAGTGGTTATGAAGTTCTTGAAGGAAGTAATATTCTCGAGATTTGGGTGCCCTAGGACAATCATCAGCGATGGAGGGTCCCACTTCGTCAATAGAACGTTTGCTTCTCTTCTTAAGAGATACAGTGTCCACCATAGTGTCGCTACACCTTATCACCCGCAAACATCAGGGCAAGTCGAAGTCAGCAACCGTCAAATCAAGAAGATCCTGGAGCGAGTAGTGAAGCCTAGTAGAAAGGACTGGGTAGGAAAATTGAATGATGCACTTTGGGCATACAGGACTAGCTACAAAACGGTGATCGGAACCACTCCGTACAGACTTGTGTATGGAAAAGCATGTCATCTTCCCGTAGAACTAGAACACAAGGCATATTGGGCCATTAAAACACTCAATCTTGATATGGGAAAGGCTGGCGAGGAACGATTATTGCAACTAGATGAGCTTGATGAATTACGACTAGGTGCTTATGAGAATGCCAAGATCTACAAGGAACGTACTAAGAAGTATCATGATCGTGATATAGTACGTAAGGAATTGATTCCTGGACAAAAAGCTTTGGTGTGTAATTCTCGCCTTCAACTATTTCCTGGAAAGCTCCGACTCGTTGGGATGGACCGTATGAAATTCTCGAAGTTGCTCCCCATGGAGCTGTTAAACTCTTCGATCCTAAGACAGGCAATACCTTCAAGGTAAATGTCCAGCGAGTGAAACCGTACTTCGAGATATCTAGTGATCAAAGGGAGGTTGATCACCTTGAGCTTACCCCTATCGCCTCCACTAAAGGTTAGTGTGTTTTGTTTTGTTTTCTCACGAGTTTGATTGAGTATTATAGGTAACTCATACAAGCATTAGCTCTCACCTTGGATCCACTTTCGGCGTTCGGGACGAGCGACGACGTTCAGGTTTGGGGAGGAGGTTATCGCTGGTTATCTCTATACTTATCTTGCTTATGAAAAACTCGTGAAATTTTTTGCATTTGCACGTTTACTGCTTTCTTAGATTTTTTAGGTTGCATTTAACTTCATTCATCCTAGGATAGTCTTGCATGTTTTATATGGAGTTTATTGCCGAATTTTTTGAACTTTTTTATTGGGTAGATCAACTAGCTATGCCATTAATCGTATGCTTCATCTCTATGAAGTTGTTTGAGGTTTTTCTCGCTTGGCTTGTCACATTTATGTATTGCACTTAGTTGAGCTAGGTAGTCTCGACATCACTTAGTGGTGTTTTCTCTACTGCGGTTCACGAAGGCCTTTATAATAGGATGATGCATGTTAGGGTCTTATGGTTGTTTTCCCGAGTAATTATGTACCTAAGAGGCAACAAGTCTTCACCATGCTTTGAGATTGCTAAATGCCTAGGAAGGAGGTAGTGTGAGGTTGTGTGATCCTTTGTTTATAACCTATTCTTCCGAATAGGTTTGGGGAGGGGGTTACACCATCATTAGACTTGTTTCTGTTTTTCTTTTTTCGTATCGTGAGTTTATTTTTCCTTTTCCGTAATTTTGTACTCCAACCTATTCTTTCGAATAGGTTTGGGGAAGTCGTGTAAGTCTTTTTGTTTCTCTCTTTGTTATGCTACTGCTGGCTAGAAAAAAAAACCGGAAAAAAAAGAAAGGAAAAATTCCAGAAAAAAAAAAGAAAAAGAAAATGAAAAAAGAATCTGGAAGGAAAAAAAGAAAACAAGAGGAAGACCCCAAAAAAGCAAAGAAGGGTCCAAAAATAAAGCGAAATAGCAGTTTAGCAAAGTTTGAGTCTTTTCCATTTTTCGTATTGTTCGTAATCGTGTTTTTCTATTTTTTATCTTTTTCGTCTTAAGTGTCATCTGTTCTAGACCACCCTCGTCCTGCCATTCAGGAAGTGGTGAATAGCTTAAGACTTTACTTGAGAGATGGGTAGAATAGGGGAGTGTTATCTTTTATAGGGAACCCTCCTTCGTTTGATGAGAGCCAGTACTGGTTCGACCTCTTTTGACGAAAAGTCTTAACATGGTGGAACCGCAGTAAGTCCTCAGTTTCATAGGCACGGGGCAACCATTCGTATCTTAGCATGCATCATTACGTCGTCACTGACTAGGTCCAGGTAGAGAATGTTACGAGAGACTATCTTGTCTTAACATAAGTGCTTATGTGGATGTGTATAAGTCAATCGAGGTATTCTTCAACCTATATTCATGCTTTGATTTATATGGTTTTTGTTCATATGTTATTTGGTAGATTCAGTAATTTAGTTCATTTTATTTGGAATGAAACTCCATTTTTGAGTCTTGCATGTTTTTTGTATTAGAGTCTAGCTTAGTTGCTTGAGGACAAGCAAAGGTTCGGTTTGGGGAGTTTGATGAATGTGTATTTTACACTTTCATTCGAGTCTTTTTCACCTAATTTAGCTATCCTCTATGTTAATTTAGCTATATTTTAGTACATTTTATTAGAATAGTGTCACGTTTTCCTCTAGATTTTATTTTACAGGTTTTGGTTGAAATTCGGAGATTTACGGGCAATTATATTGAAGTCTACAAGGAATTGGTGTTCCAGAAGCCTATTTGGAGTATCTGAAGGTTTCCGGATAGGAATTGGAGTCTAGGGGTCGAATCTAGAGGTTAGAAGGCCATTAGAAGTCTGAAACCGAGTCCGAAAGGGTGAAGAAATCCAAATCCGCGTCGAAAAACGCGGAAATTCCGCGAAATACTGGGGGGCGAACCGCCCCGTGTCTCGGGCGAACCGCCCCAGAGATATTTCGGGCCTATATATAGTTGCGAGTTTTCTCTCCGAAAATCATATCTTTCCAAGCCTACTTTCTCACCTCTCTCTATAGTTTTAGGTAGGAACTTCCCGGGGCCTGTCCTGGGAGTTCCATAGCTTAGGGGATACTTTTTCATAGCAGATTGGAGCGCGTAGGATCGCAATCATCCGGAGATTGACAACCTTCGGTAACTTTGTATCTTACAACTTTTATCTACTTATTTTATATTCTTTCGATATGTTTTCTTCTATGATTGCTATTGATTGCATGCACATTATGAGTAGCTAAATTTATCGTTGGTGGTAGTATGTGAACTCTTAGCGAGGGAAGATAATCATGCTAATGGCTATATCGCGCATTATACTCCGTGTCATTGCTTTATTTCGTTGATGAGTTGAACACCAAAATTCTCGTATGTTGTATTGATCATTATGCACACTAGGACACTTGTCGGCCAATCAGACCAAATTATCTTCGTAGTGTTGAATGATTACGGAACACAATAGGACGTTAGTTGTTGACAGGTCAGACCCATATTATCTTCGTAGTGCACAATACTTACAACAGGACCCAAGATTCATTCAAAGATCTCTATGCAAGACCGAGGAATTTATGCATGATTATCGACCCATTATGTTAAGAAGGACCATACTATCACCAACCTCCATTATCTGCTTGAAAACCCCCTATTGCTTTCTATCTGCTGTTTTATATTCTCTTGATTAAATAGATAAAGCTAGTTATAGTCCTGAGAGAACGACACTCGAGTCATTCTACTGCTACACTACGGTTTTCGTTGTAGTTGTAACGCCCCAGATTTCAGAAGCTTAAAAGGGTTGAGAACGCTACTCATACCATCAAGGTGCACCTTTCTTTTCGGGAATCCACCTAAAAGAACTTCAGAATTAAGCGTGCTTGCTCTGGAGCAATTCTAGGATGGGTGACCCACTCGGAAGTTCCCGGTGCGCGCACGAGTGAGGACAAAGTGCGCGGATTAGAACTCGTGTTGGTCTGTGGGGCCAGCATATCACCCCGGAGAGCGCCCATGAGTAACCACGCCGGCCGGATTGGTCGGGTCGTTACAAATGGTATCAGAGCCTAGATCAACCCAAAGCCCGCATCGGGTGGACGGTTGGTAAAGGTTATTGTCAGTTTGTCACCCCCACCACTTAAGGCACTCGACGAGGACGTCGAGGCTTTAAGGGGGGTAGATTGTAACGCCCCAGATTTCAGAAGCTTAAAAGGGTTGAGAACGCTACTCATACCATCAAGGTGCACCTTTCTTTTCGGGAATCCACCTAAAAGAACTTCAGAGTTAAGCGTGCTTGCTCTGGAGCAATTCTAGGATGGGTGACCCACTGGGAAGTTCCCGGTGCGCGCACGAGTGAGGACAAAGTGCGCGGATTAGAACTCGTGTTGGTCTGTGGGGCCAGCATATCACCCCGGAGAGCGCCCATGAGTAACCACGCCGGCCGGATTGGTCGGGTCGTTACAGTAGTTGTGGATTGCCTTTGGCTCATTACAAATTTATTTGACTGAATCTGACACGTTCATCACTTACTGACAAAGCACTTATTGTACCAAATACTTCCGTTTTATGATTTTAAGTATCAGCAAAACTCGTTACTGAAAAGTAACTTGCACTTGCTGAGAAAGTTAAGTATCAGCAAACTCATTACTGAAAAGTAATAAGTCCCTGCTGAGACTATTTTTAAACGACGAAAGTTTGAAAAGACTATTCACCCCCCCCCCCTCTAGTCTTTTCTTGTTGTTTAAAGGGACCAACAATGTGAAGACGTCATTGTTGTCCCTGAGGCATTGGATGACCTTCATTCGTACCTTTGCGGTCATCTCTGTCCCTATCCCTATGACCTTGTCAGGGGACCCTTCTACCACTTGAATTTCTTCCAAAGCTTCCTTCGCTTCAATTTTGTTTTCTTCAAAAGATGTTTTTTTCTTCGAGGTTGGAGGGATGGGAGGGATTACTTTGTACTCTTTGAGCTCTTTTACCTCTGCCACTGCTAAACTTTGTTCTTTTCTCTGGACCGCGTTTCTTCGCCTTACTGCCGGACTAGGTTTTTTAGACTTCCTTCGAGTCTGGGTCGCTCGGATGGAGTAAAAAGCATTTGTTCCTACTTCCGGATCTCTGTCTCCTAGGGCGAAACATGCGCTCGAGGTCACACTTGCGGAAAGAGTATAACACTGCCACGCCTCTCTTATGTTTCCAATTACTTGCCCTATGGCTCCGTCGTTGCCAGGAAACTACATGCGGTTGTGGACGGTTGAAACAACAGGCTTGAATTGAGAGAAGGCGGGTCGCCCTATTACCACATAATAGTCGAAAGGAATATCAACTACCAAGAATGTAACCGACTTTGTTACTCTACAAGGATCCTTGCCCATGGACACTGGTAGGATCATGCTTCCGAAGGGCATTATTGGCTGTCCTCCGAACCCTACTAGGGCGCTTACCACTTCTTTTAATCCTTCCTTCGGGTCAATTTTCATCTTTTTGAGAGTACTTGTAAATATGAGATTGGCTGAGCTCCCGGTGTCTACTAGTATCTTTGGGACTTCAAAGCAAACAATTTCGAGCGACACTACCAGAGGAACGCTTGGGTCTTGAGTGTCCCCTCCTCCGGCATGTCGCAGAGGAAGTTTGATGAACGTTGGATTGTCGGGTTCCAATTAATCAAATAAATTTGTATTTAGCCAAAGGCAATTCACAACTACAACGAAAACCGTAGTGTAGCAGTAAAATAACCTCGAGTGTCGATCTCTAAGGACTATAACTAGCTTTATCTAATTTAACTTGAGAATATAAAATAGCAGACGTCTTAGCAAAGGTTTTTCTTAACAGATAATGGAGATTGGTGATAGTATGGTCATTCAAAGCATAGCAGGTTAATAATCATGCATCAATTCCCCGGTTTCGCATAGAGATCTTTGATCAATGAGTTGTCCAGTTGTAATTATTCAACACTACGAAGATATAGATTTAGATAGATCAAAGATCAATGAATTGTCCAATTGTGTTCAATAATTATTCAACAATACGAAGATAGAGATTTAGATAGATCAAAGAAAGAAAGCAATAACTCTAGGTATAATGCGCGATATAGCCATTAGCATAATTATTAACCCTTTGCTAAGAAATTACATACTATCACCAACGAGAAGTTTAGCTATTCATAGTTGTCATGCAATCAACAGAAACCATATCATGAATGAATGAAAACATGATGAAAGATATATAAAAATAAGTAGAAAAACTGTAAGATACAAAGTTACCGAAGGTTGTCAGTCTCCAAAGAATCGTGATCTTACAAGCTCCAAACTACTAAGAAAAAGTATCTCCTAAGCTAAAAACCCCCAGAACAGGCTCTGGAATATTCCTACCTAAAACTACAGAGAAAGGTGAGAGAAAAGGTCTGGAAAAGTATGAAAAATGGAGAAAACTGAGCAACTATATATAGGCCTTCGAATTGTGTAGGGCGAAGGGCCCCACACACCGGGCGATTCGCATGGTGTGGGGAGATTCGTCCCACATCCCGGGCGACTCGCCCGGGAGTAAATTTCGGCCCAGAACGCGTTTTCGACGCGTTTTTGGATTTCTTCCCCTTTTCGGACTCGGTTTCTGCCTTCTAGTGACCTTCTAGCCTCCAGATTCGGTCCCTAGACTTCAAATCCTATCCAGAATCTTTCAGATACTCCAATTAGGCTTCTGGAACACCAATTCCTTGTCTACCTCAATATAATTTCCCGGAAAACCTCGTTTTTCAACCAAAACCTGTAAAGTAAAAACTAAAGGGAAACGTGACACTATTCTAATAAAATGCACTAAAATTTAGCTAAATTAACATAGAGGATAGCTAAAATAGGTGAAAAAGACTCAAATGAAAGTGTAAAATACACATTCATCAAACTCCCCAAACCAAACCTTTGCTTGTCCTCAAGCAACTAAGCTAGACTCTAATGCAAAAAACAATGCAACACAAAAAATAGAGTCTCATGCCAAATAAAATGAACTAATCTACCGAATCTATCAAAAAACATATGAACAAAAACCATACAAGTCATAACATGAATATAGGTTGAAGAATGCCTCGATTGACTCATACACATTCACATAAGCACTTATGTCAAGACAAGATAGTCTCTCGTAACATTCTCTACCTGGACCTAGTCAGTGACGAAGTAATGAAACATGTTAAGATACGAATGGTTGTCCCGTGCCTATGAAACTGAGGACTTACTACTGTTCACCAAGTTAAGACTTTTCCTCAAAGAGGTCGAACCAATACTGGCTCTCATCAAACGAAGGAGGGTTCCCTAAAAAGAATAACACTCCCCTATTCTACCCATCTCTCAAGTAAAGCCTTATGCTATTCACCACTTCCTGAATGGCAGGACGAGGGTGGTCTAGAACAGATGACACTCAAACGAAAAGAAAAGACAGAAAATTACAACACGATTACGAACATTACAAGAATTGAAAAAAATGAGACACAACACTTTGCTAAGCTGCTTTTTGGTTTTCTTTTTTGGACCCTTCTTTGCTTTTTTGGGGTCTTTTCTTTTTTTTCTTTTTTTCTTTTCCAGTTTCTTTTTCTTCTTTTTCTTTTTTCTGGATTTTTTTCTTTTTCTCTTTTTTTTCGATTTTTTTAGCCAGCAGTAGCATAACGAAAAGAGAAACAAAAATGACAAACGACTTCCCCAAACCTATTCGAAAGAATAGGTTGGAGTATAAAATTTACGAGAAAGGAAAAATAAACTCACAACACAGAATTGAAAAATGAAAAACAAGTCTAACGATAGTGTAACCCCCTCCCCAAACGTATTCGAAAGAATAGGTTGCAAACAAAGGATCACACAACCTCACACTACCTCCTTCTTAGGCATTTAGCAATCTCAAAGCATGGTGAAGACTCGTTGCCTCTTAGGTACATAATTACTCGGGAAAACAACCATAAGACCCTAACATGCATCATCCTATTATAAAGGCCTTAGTGAACCGCAGTAGAGAAAACACCACTAAGTGATGTCGAGACTACCAAGCTTAACTAAGTGCAATACATAAATGTGACAAGCCAAGCAAGAAAAACCTCAAACAAATTCATAGAGATGAAGCATATGATTAATGGCATAATTAGTTAATCTACCCAATAAAAAAGTTCAAAAAATTTGTCAATAAACTCCATATAAAACATGCAAGACTATCCTAGGATGAATGTAGTGAATGCGACCTAAAAAAACTAAGAAAGCAGTAAACGTGCAAACGCAAATGCAACAAAAGGTTTCACGAGTAATCATAAGCAAAACAAGTATACGAATACCCAGCGATAACCCCCCCCCCAAACCTGAACGTCATCGCTCAGCCCGAACGTCGAAAGTGGATTTAAGGTGAGAGCTAAACTTGTACCTGTAACCTATAGTACTCAATGAAACTCGTGAGAAACCAAAAACATACGAAAATATAAAATAAAACACAATGATATGCATGCAATAAAGCGGTAAAAAAACGATAAAACCAATAATGCCATTGTTTATAGTCTTTGACTCGACTCCTTCTTGCGCCTAGCTCTTCTTCTTGAGGGTACTAGACTTCCCCTTCATAGATCTTCTCCTCATGCCATGAACCTGTGAATAAGAATGAACATAGACAGCAAGACCAAAGTAGTTAATGGTGTGAGAAGTATTGAAGTGATCAGGTGGATCAGATATGGCTCGCAACACATATGTCGCTTGCCATCCACCTCAATGGTGCAAGTCCTTCGGTAGATGTCTATCACGGAGCGTAGTTTGGTCAAGAATGTTCGCCCAAAGAGAACAACATCCCCCATCCCAGGTGTAGAAGCCGGCATAACTACAAAATTGGTGTACACAGAAGCTTCACCAATCTTAACCAATACGTTCTTCACAACGCCTTCGGGTCTCACAAAGGATCCATCCGCTAGTTGCACAATGGCCTTATGCTTCGAAAGCTCTCCAAGGCCACTCTTCTCAAACACATTCATGGGTAGCACATTCGAGTAAGATCCCGTATCTAGTGTAGCACGGACGTCATCGAGGCTACCAATCCCAACCTTAACATCAAAGCTATCAGGAATTGGTTCAGGATCCTTAGGTCCTTCATTACTTACGTTGAGTCCCAGATCTTTATCTTCCTACTTGGCCAATGGAGGCTCGTCTTTTGCACTACACTCGCACGCAGCAACTTGCTTAATGGTGATTTCCACTGGAAGATCTCCCACCAAGTTGATCGACATGGACCTCTCAGTGCTGCTATGTAACTTCCCCTGCTCTCTACTAGCTCTAGCTTCCAATTCATCCAGACGAGCATTGATCTTTGCCGAATCCTCCTCGTATCTCTTCAAAAACACTTGGGTGAAATCCACCAATTTCTGTAAATTATCCAAGAGAGTTGATGACTTGGATGTAGGATTACTACTGTTTCCCCAGTGAACATCTTCTCGTGCTAGATCTGATCTACACATATGAGCCCCATGCCCATAATTCTTGCACACCCTACATACCTCGTTGGAGAGAGATATTCCGATTAGGCCACTTAGATCTTGCCTCATCTGATTGGCGAAACCTTCGAACCTATCGCCACTCACACCATTCACTTCATGCATTGGGATCTCCGGGTTTGGTGGAGCCTCAGGTCCACGCCTCCTAACCATTGCTCTTGGATCCTTGGACTGAGATCCTTTAGCAAGCCTTTCGAAACACGCCCACACATCCTCGGCGGTCTCTTCCCAGATAGTACCACGACATTGGAAATGCACCACCTGTTGACTCTCATATGTGAGTCCATTGTAGAAGTGATGGACAAGATCAGGAAGCTCAAAACCATGGTGTGGACACTTTTGCATGAGGTCCTTGAACCTCTCGAAAGTGGTGTAGATGGTCTCATCATAGTCCTGTTTGAATCCAGTGATTTGCGCCTTAAGCGCGGTAGTCAATGTGTGAGGAAAGTATTTCTCCATAAAATCAGAATACACCTTGTCCCAGGTGTCTAGTGATCCGGCTTCCAGAGAGCCTAACCATGCCTTGGCTTTATCACCAAGCCCCATAGCAAAAACCTTTATCCTCAGCTCATCGTCCGTTATCCCTGCTCCGGGCCTTGGAAGATTGTTGATAAAATAGTCAATATCATTCAGGTATCCCATAACCTCTTCCCTAGCCAACCCATAGAACCTCGGAAGTTGCTGGAACATGCAACTTTTGATTTCCAAATCTCGAGTTGCAGCAGAAAGAACAATAGCCAGACCTCTCATCAGTGCTTTGTTCGGTTGAACCCATGATTTCAAAAGTGGGCGAGCCATCACAAGACCTGAATATCTGTGACAAGCTAGGAAAGGAGTATCAGAGAGAAAAAATAAAAACAACTAAAACTAGGAATTGAATGCTGAAAATATAAATAAGCTAAACAGAAAAAAGGAGTATAGTCCCCGGCAACGGCGCCAAATTGATGAACGTTGGATTGTCAGGTTCCAATTAATCAAATAAATTTGTATTTAGCCAAAGGCAATTCACAACTACAACGAAAACCGTACTGTAGCAGTAGAATAACCTCGAGTGTCGATCTCTAAGGAATATAACTAGCTTTATCTAATTTAACTTGAGAATATAAAATAGCAGACGTCTTAGCAAAGGTTTTTCTTAACAGATAATGGAGATTGATTATAGTATGTTCATTCAAAGCATAGCAGGTTAATAATCATGCATAAATTCCCCGGTTTTGCATAGAGATCTTTGATCAATGAGTTGTCCAGTTGTAATTATTCAACACTACGAAGATATAGATTTAGATAGATCAAAGATCAATGAGTTGTCCAATTGTGTTCAATAATTATTCAACAATACGAAGATAGAGATTTAGATAAAGCAATAACTCTAGGTATAATGCGCGATATAGCCATTAGCATAATTATTAACCCTTCGCTAAGAAAATTACATACTATCACCAATGAGAAGTTTAGCTACTCATAGTTGTCATGCAATCAACAGAAATCATATCACGAATGAATGAAAACATGATGAAAGATATATAAAAATAAGTAGAAAAACTGTAAGATACAAAGTTACCGAAGGTTGTCAGTCTCCGAAGAATCGTGATCTTACAAGCTCCAAACTGCTAAGAAAAAGTATCTCCTAAGCTAAGAACCCCCAGAACAGGCTCTGGAATATTCCCACCTAAAACTACAGAGAAAGGTGAGAGAAAAGGTCTGGAAAAGTATGAAAAACGAAGAAAACTGAGCAACTATATACAGGTCTTCGAATTGTGTGGGGCAAAGGGCCCCACACACCGGGCGATTCGCCTGGTGTGGGGAGATTCGTCCCACATCCCGGGCGACTCACCCGGGAGTAAATTTCGGCCCAGAACGCGTTTTCGACGCGTTTTTGGATTTCTTCCCCTTTCGGACTCGGTTTCTGCCTTCTAGTGACCTTCTAGCCTCCAAATTCGGTCCCTAGACTTCAAATCCTATCCGGAATCTTTCAGATACTCCAATTAGGGTTCTGGAACACCAATTCCTTATCTACTTCAATATAATTGCCCGGAAAACCTCGTTTTTCAACCAAAACCTGTAAAATAAAAACTAAAGGGAAACGTGACACTATTCTAATAAAATGCACTAAAATATAGCTAAATTAACATAGGGGATAGCTAAAATAGGTGAAAAAGACTCAAATGAAAGTGTAAAATACACATTCATCAAAGTTCACTATCATCGGAAGAGATCATGTTGGTTCCCTTCGGCGCAACTTGTCCATACTTGGGGTCTCTTGCGGTGAGGTCGCTTGCGGTCCTTTCTCTTGTTTTGCGACTATCTGCTCCCGCTGGTCCTCCGGCAATAGTAAGAATTCTTCCATGGATAGATCTATTCTCAAAGTTCGCTTCTCTTACAAAATCACGATGTCGCTCGTCTCCAGAGGAGGAGGTGGTGGAGGTGGCAAAGCTGAAGGCTCCCTTCGTGGTTCGGGGGCGATGTGATGAATGGATTGGTGAACCGGTTCCTCCCGACGAACGTAGTTGACCAATTTCCCTTGACGCACTAATTTCTCAATTTCAGTCTTGAGGGTAATACATTCATCGGTGGTGTGCCCTTTGCCTTTGTGGAAGTAGCAAAACTTGTCCGAATTTCTATGCTTTCGGGACTCCGGCATGGGCTCGGGCCAATCAACATCCATACTTCTTGTTATAATAGTGCTCAAGATTTCAGATCTTGGCCTATTAAGCTCGGTGTACTTCTCGTATATACCTCCTCGGGGGAGATCTTCTTGAAGGAGTTTTCTTGTCCCTAAAGTCGTTTCTATGGTGTTTCTCCTTTTAGATGGTGTTTCTCTCATTCCATTGGTCTTGCCTCTTTTGTTTCGGGGGATTATTCTGAACCTTTCCTTTGTTGTTCCTTTCCTTCGGAGCGGTCGGAGGGACAGTTCTCACCGGGACAGTTCTTCGGAACTCATCTGCCGCTAAAACGTTCTCGCATACTTGCTCTAGGTCTTTCTCAGTTTCCACATGGGACATTGCGAGTTCGTCCCGAAGCTTCTCGTTGGTGGTATTTCCATACAAGTATTCCTTTCGCTCCTTGGCTATGTGAGTCTCTAATTGGTATGCCGCTTTATGGAACCTTGTCAAGAATTCCATCAAGTCTTCCGACGGTCTTTGAACGATATCGGCTAAGTACTTGACTTCCCTTTTCTTCCGAATCACTTTCTCAAATCTTTTTATGAATTGAGATGTGAGTTCTTTGTAAGATTTGATGGATCCATTGTCTAAGTTAGACCACCAAACCATTGTCTCTCCACAAAGTGTCGAGGGGAAGATCAATGCCATGGTGTTGGGATCATGCCCATGGGCTTCCATCTTTGTGCCAAACCTTACAAGATGGTTCTTTGGACAGCTAGTACCATCATAATTTTCCAAAGTTGGGAATCCTCTATCGGTCTTCACCACATGAGTTCTTATGGCGTCACATAGTGCGCTTGGCTCCATGTCTTTCTCTTGCTCTTGGACGCTTGTTTTCAACGCATATATTTGTGCTTCAATGACTTTTCTTTGGGCTTTCAGCTCTTCAAGGTTTAGCCTCCTCCCGGTCATGGGGTCGAAGCCTAACATTGGAGTGACTTGTGCCAATGTCCTTCCACCATTATTTTCTGTCATCGCTTCCGGACGGTTCTGAGGGGAGGTTTGATTTTTGGAAGAGTTGGCGGATTGATGACATGTAGTTGGAGTTGGTCCGGAGGAACTTGGAGATGGTCCGGGGGAGTCCTTGCGAGGCCCTTACCCTTCGGTCGATTATTTCTTTCAAGTCTCCCGGAACTCCTTGGGGACCTAACCTTGATTGCATGCCTTGGGGCACTAGCCTTGATTGTACGCCTTGGGGTCCCAGCCTTGCGTGAATTGTCCTAGGACTCGCTCGAGATTGAGCTTCATCTTGAGCGGGATGTGTGATGAACGTTGTCAAGGTCAATCAAATAAATTTGTAATTAGCCAAAGGCAATCCACAACTACAACGAAAACCGTAGTGTAGTAGCAGAATGACTCGAGTGTCGTTCTCTCAGGACTATAACTAGCTTTATCAAATCTAATTTAGAATATAAAACAGCAAACAGATAGCAGAGAGGTTTCTAGCAGATAATGAAGATTGGTGATAGTATGGTCCTTCTTAGCATAATGGGTCGATAATCATGCATAAATTCCTCGGTCTTGCATAGAGATCTTTGAATCAATCTAGTGTCCTGTTGCAAGTATTAAGCACTACGAAGATAATCTGGTCTGACTAGTCAATCACGATTGTCCTAATGTGTTCCGTAATTATTCAACACTACGAAGATAATTGGTCTGATGGTCGACTAGTGTCCAATTGTGCATAATGATCAATACAACATACGAGAATTTTGGTTACAACTGATCAACGAAATAAAGCAATGACACGGAGTATAATGCGCGATATAGCCATTAGCATGATTATCTTCCCTCGCTAAGAATTCACATACTACCACCAGTGATAAGTTTAGCTACTCATAATAAGCATGCAATCAACAGATATCATAGAAGAAAACATGTTGAAAGAATATAAAATAAGTAGAATAAAACTTGTAAGATACAAAGTTACCGAAGGTTGTCAATCTCCGGATGATTGCGGTCCTACGAGCTCCAAACTGCTATGAAAAAGTATCCCCTAAGCTACGGAACTCCCAGGACAGGCCCCGGGAAGTTCCTACCTAAAACTATAGAGAGAGGTGAGAAAGTAGGTCTGGAAAGATATGATTTTCGGAGAGAAAACTGAGCTCTATATATAGGCCCCGAAATAACTATGGGGCGGTTCGCCCCATCCTGCGGCGGTTTGCCCCCCGTTAATTTCGTGGAATTCCGCATTTTTCGACCTGGATTTGGATTTCTTCACCTTTTCGGACTCGGTTTCAGACTTCTAGTGGCCTTCTAACCTCCAGATTCGACCCCTAGACTCCAAATCCTATCCGGAAACGTTCAGATACTCCAAATAGGCTTCTGGAACACCAATTCCGTGTCAACTTCAATATAATTGCCCGAAAATCCCCGAATTTCAACCAAAACCTGTAAAATAAAATCTAAAGGGAAACGTGACACTATTCTAATAAAATGTACTAAAATATAGCTAAATTAACATAGAGGATAGCTAAAATAGGTGAAAAAGACTCGAATGAAAGTGTAAAATACACATTCATCAAACTCCCCAAACCGAACCTTTGCTTGTCTTCAAGCAACTAAGCTAGACTCTAATACAAAAAACATGCAAGACACAAAATGGAGTTTCATGCCAAATAAAATGAACTAATCTACTGAATCTATCAAATAACATATGAACAAAAACCATATGAATCAAAGCATGAATATAGGTTGAAGAATACCTCGATTGACTTATACACATCCACATAAGCACTTATGTCAAGACAAGATAGTCTCTCGTAACATTTTCTACCTGGACCTAGTCAGTGACGACGTAATGAAGCATGCTAAGATACGAATGGTTGCCCCGTGCCTATGAAACTGAGGACTTACTACTGTTCCACCATGTTAAGACTTTCCCTCAAAAGAGGTCGAACCAGTACTGGCTCTCATCAAACGAAGGAGGGTTCCCTATAAAAGATAACTCTCCCCTATTCTACCCATCTCTCAAGTAAAGTCTTAAGCTATTCACCACTTCCTGAATGGCAGGACGAGGGTGGTCTAGAACAGATGACACTCAAGACAAAAAATAGAAAAACACGATTACGAACATTACAGAAATGGAAAAGACTCAACACTTTGCTAAACTGCTATTTGGCTTTCTTTTTTTCGACCCTTCTTTGCTTTTTTGGGGTCTTTTCTCTTTTTCTTTTTTTTCTTTCCAGATTCTCTTTTTTTTTCTTTTTCTTTTTCCTGGAAATTTTCTTTCTTTTTTTTTCGATTTTTTTCTAGCCAGCAGTAGCATAACGAAGAGAGAAACAAAATGACTCACACGACCTCCCCAAACCTATTCGAAAGAATAGGTTGGAGTACAAAATTTACGGAAAATGAAAAATAAACTCACGATACGAAAATGAAAACAGAAACAAGTCTATGATGGTGTAACCCCCTCCCCAAACCTATTCGGAAGAATAGGTTACAAACAAAGGATCACACAACCTCACACTACCTCCTTCCTAGGCATTTAGCAATCTCAAAGCATGGTGAAGACTTGTTGCCTCTTAGGTACATAATTACTCGGGAAACAACCATAAGACCCTAACATGCATCATCCTATTATAAAGGCCTTCGTGAACCGCACTAGAGAAAACACCACTAAGTGATGTCGAGACTACCAAGCTTAACTAAGTGCAATGCATAAATGTGACAAGCCAAGTGAGAAAACCCTCAAACTAATTCATAGAGATGAAGCATACGATTAATGGCATAGTTAGTTGATCTACCCGACAAAAAATTTCAAAAAATTCGGCAATAAACTCCATATAAAACATGCAAGACTATCCTAGGAAAGCAGTAAACGTGCAAATGCAATTAAAAAAAACAAGACTATCCTACTCAACATCACAAAGCCAAACAATACTTAACATCATGGTTCACATCCCATCCCCCTCATGAAACTTAAGCTAGTCCCTAGCAAAAGAGAATGAGTAAATAAAAAGTGATACTAGATGTTACCGAACGGTTTGGCCTCGGTCGGCTGAGTATTCAAGAATGGACTCAAGAGTACCTCCCCACGGTGGTCGCCATTCTCTTGGTCCGATGTAGCAAAGAGACCTAGGAAGCCTCAAAGATCTCACCATGGTGAATGGACTGGTTTGCTTTGCAGGCATATCCAATAAGGACTTCATCAATAGGAGAACATTCACTTTGACTTCATCGAGGTGCTTGTTTAGTGGTGGCTCCTGTGTATCTTGCTTGTCAAGCTTTCCACCTCGGAGAAGTAGATTCACCTCTTTGTACTTAAGAACCTCAGTAGTAACGGAAGGAAGTGGTTTTGGGTTGATGCGAATGTCTGGGAGTAAAAAAACAGGGGAGCTGGGGTCGTCCAGCTCACTGGTCATGGGAGGCGGTTCTCCCCCCAGGCTGGGCGACTCGCCCCCCACCTCTTGGGGGGCGTCGCCTTCCAATCCTTTCTCCTCTTCAAGTTCTCGAACCTCTTCCACTCCAGCACAATTCAACAAGCTGAATTCTTCCGTAAGATGCTCAGTTACTTCAACTTCTTCAACAACTTTTGCTATACGAAGGTCATCTTCAACTTGCTCGGCATGTGCATCTTCCTCATTGATTTCTTCGGTTTCAAAATACTCCTCGGATGAGCTTCCTGCTTCACCTCGATCTACTTCCTTTGCTGTGATGTGAATTGGTATGACCTCATCGGATTGTGTTGAACCTCTGGCGTACTTACGGAGGACTTCTTCTGCCTCGTCGACCGTACATTCTCCCAGACCGCCGCTCAACTGATCCACTCTAAGTCGTTCCTCTTCACGAAGTCCACCAACGAAGCACCAAATCAACTCCCCATCTTCGAAACGGTGATGGGGGCACTCACGTTTATACATCTCAAAACGTTCGTAGGCGTCACAAAACTGCTCATACTCTCCTTGCTCGAAATATTAGATCCTATCACGTAAGGCAATTGTCTCATGATAAGGCATGAACCGCGCCAAGAACTCCTCTACTACTTGGCCCCAAGTTTTCAGCGATCCTGGTTCAAACCTTGCAATCCAACGCCTCGGCTCATACCCAAGAGCAAAAGAAAATAGTTTCCTGCATAATTGGTCCTTAGTAAACCCTTCTGCTGGAATTCTTTCTATTTCCTCCTCATAGGATTGAATGAAACTCCATGGGTCCATCCCTACTCCATCTTCGTACCTCGGTAAGTACCTCACCATGGACTGCGTCACCTCATACCTCATTAACTCGTCTTCCAGGTATATCGAAGATCCTCTCCTCACCTGCGAGAATTGGGGTGTCATGCGAGCGCGCATGGACATCATACCTGTATGTCGGTAGTTAGAGTAACTCAAAACTAAAAATTAGCCTCGTTAGAAATTTCGAAAAATCGAGAATAAATCTAGATATCGAATACTACTAAGGCTAGGAAAGGGAAATTAGAAACAGACTAGGAAAGCAGTATCAGAGAGAGATTGAAAAGGAAAACTAAAACTAGTAGAATTAGGAATCTAAAGCTGTAAATATAAACAAATTAAATAGAAAAAAGGAGTTTAGTCCCCGGCAACGGCGCCAATTTGATGAACGTTGTCAAGGTCAATCAAATAAATTTGTAATTAGCCAAAGGCAATCCACCACTACAACGAAAACCGTAGTGTAGTAGCAGAATGACTCGAGTGTCGTTCTCTCACGACTATAACTAGCTTTATCAAATCTAATTTAGAATATAAAACAGCAAACAGATAGCAGAGGGGTTTCTAGCAGATAATGGAGATTGGTGATAGTATGGTCCTTCTTAGCATAATGGGTCGATAATCATGCATAAATTCCTCGGTCTTGCATAGAGATCTTTGAATCAATCTAGTGTCCTGTTGCAAGTATTAAGCACTACGAAGATAATCTGGTCTGACTAGTCAATCACGATTGTCCTAATGTGTTCCGTAATTATTCAACACTACGAAGATAATTGGTCTGATGGTCGACTAGTGTCCAATTGTGCATAATGATCAATACAACATACGAGAATTTTGGTTACAACTGATCAACGAAATAAAGCAATGACACGGAGTATAATGCGCGATATAGCCATTAGCATGATTATCTTCCCTCGCTAAGAATTCACATAATACCACCAATGATAAGTTTAGCTACTCATAATAAGCATGCAATCAACAGATATCATAGAAGAAAACATGTTGAAAGAATATAAAATAAGTAGAATAAAACTTGTAAGATACAAAGTTACCGAAGGTTGTCAATCTCCGGATGATTGCGGTCCTACGAGCTCCAAACTGCTATGAAAAAGTATCCCCTAAGCTACGGAACTCCCAGGACAGGCCCCGGGAAGTTCCTACCTAAAACTATAGAGAGAGGTGAGAAAGTAGGTCTGGAAAGATATGATTTTCGGAGAGAAAACTGAGCTCTATATATAGGCCCCGAAATAACTCTGGGGCGGTTCGCCCCATACTGCGGCGGTTCGCCACCCGTTAATTTCGCGGAATTCCGCGTTTTCGATGCGGATTTGGATTTCTTCACCTTTTCGGACTCGGTTTCAGACTTCTAGTGGCCTTCTAACCTCCAGATTCGACCCCTAGACTCCAAATCCTATCCGGAAACCTTCAGATACTCCAAATAGGCTTCTGGAACACCAATTCCTTCTCAACTTCAATATAATTGCCCGGAAATCCCCGAATTTCAACCAAAACCTGTAAAATAAAATCTAAAGGGAAACGTGACACTATTCTAATAAAATGTACTAAAATATAGCTAAATGAACATAGAGGATAGCTAAAATATGTGAAAAAGACTCGAATGAAAGTGTAAAATACACATTCATCAATGTGCTCTTGCTAGAATGGGTGCAGGTTCTTGCACTTGGGGCTGCCTATGGGCCCTTATTTATTCCTCTACTCTTGCTGCTTCATTTTCTCCTAGGAATCCTTGGATGGTCAGGAGGAACAATCCGTGAAGCCAAAGTCCACGGGACAGACTACTCGTCCGTTGGGGAGAGTGAAGTTCATTGCTGCTGGTTGATCTTGTCTTGGGACCGGCTGAGTTTGCCTTGGAGCCGGTTGAGCGGAATTCCTTAATGCGCCAAAACCGGATCCGACGGGAATCCCTTGAGGCGCATTTTCGGCAACTCCTTCCTCGGGAGCAGTGACGCTCGCCGGTGCTCCGTCGAGCAAGTCGTCATACGAGTAATCATCAACATTATCATTTCTAACTGCCCTACCACCATTGCCTCGCCCCCTTCCTCTACCTCTACCGCCCAACGGGGGACGGCCCCGAGGACGAGCAGGTGGGGGTCCGGCGACAGCGGTCGCAAGGCGGGTACTTCTTCGGGGATTAACCATCCTTCGGACCGCGCTAGTAGGGCGAGGGTAACCTTTTGATCGGTTCCCACAGATGGCGCCAAATGTTGATAGGTAATTAGTGCTTTCCTTTGGAGCGTCGTACTTTTCCTCTGGAGCATCGTAGGGCGAAGGTTCTAGAGCGTCCTTGGCACTTCAGGTGTCTTTTGTACTGTACCTAGGACCTGAGGTATAACTTAGCAAGAGGGGGGGTTAGTGCCACAAGCCTGGCTTGTCAATGATCAAGCCGGAGGGACGACTTTACGTGTAGGGAGTTGGTAGGCTTCCCTAGTAAATGTAGAGTGAGAGAGTAGTGTGATGGGATATCTTGATGATTGAATCTTTTAATACCTTGATTTGAGTGAGCCCATATTTATACTAGCAATAGAATATTGCCTGGGTCCTTAGGATCGTGACAAGTGTCCGGCCAAGATTGAGTCTCTCATGGGCTTAGGCCCATTTGAAGTGACCCCATGGGCCTTGGCCCAGATCTTCTACTGAGGTTGGCTAGGGTAAAATGGTCTTCCTTGGTACAAAACTGCTCCTAGGGCGGGTGTCGCCCTAGTACCGTCCGAGGACGGGGTAGTAGGGCGACTACCGAGCTTCTAAGGTCCGAGGACCACCTTTTCCTTAGGACATGTTAATTCTTCCTTGACGTAAGGAGTTTTGTCCGGCCACCTGTGGTAGTAGGGCGGAAGGACACCCGTCCGACCACCAGTGCTAGTTGATAGTGTATATGTCCTAGAGACTGTCCTTACTAAGGGCATGGTGCCTTATAGAGGGCATATATGTACTATTACACAGGTCAACGTAATATAATATATGTTTGTTGCATTTTACTATTGAGTATCGCTTTCATATTTATATTACACCGGGCATGCAGCATGTCATATCACTATTACTGTCTGTGTTGATATTAAACATGTCCCCTCGGATAGATGACCGATCACACAGATAGTGGGAGCTATGTGAGTTATCATCTATCCCAAACTCTCCCTAGTCGAGGTTCATCTCGGATGTAGGGGTCTTAATGAACCGGACAAGACTAGTACCTTCGACGGACTAAGGAAATGTTCTTGGTGTTTGGTGGAGAACCAGAATTAAAGATGTCAGGTTATGTCGACGCTGGATTTGAATCAGATCCTGATGACTTTGAGTTACAGACAGGATACGTATTCAAATTGAACGGAGGAGCTATCTGTTGGAAGAGTTCTAAGCAAGCCACGATTGCTGACTCATCCACAGAAGCCGAGTACATTGCTGGATCAGAAGCTTCGAAAGAAGCTGTCTGGATTTCAGAGTTCTTGAAGGAATTGAGGGTTGTTCCTGCTCCTAGTCCAATAACGATTTATTGGGACAATACGGGCGCCGTCGCTCAAGCTAAGGAGCCTAGATCTACAAACAAGAACGTACATGTAGTTACAAAATATCACGTTATACGTGAGATTATAGATAGAGGAGAAGTTATTATAGAACGTGTCTCTACCACGGACAACGTGGCAGATCCTTTCACCAAGGTCTTATCAGTGGAAGTCCACTTAAGACATTATGCTAATCTGGGTATTATGCATAAAGGTGACTGGCTCTAGTCCAAGTGGGAGATTGATAGTGTATATGTCCTAGAGACAGTCCTTACTAAGGGCATGGTTCCCTTATAGAGGGCATATATGTACTATCACACAGGTCAACGTAATATAATATATGTTTGTTGAATTTTACTATTGAGTATCGCTTTCATATTTATATTACACCGGGCATGCAGCATGTCATATCACTATTACTGTCTGTATTGATATTAAACATGTCCCCTCGGATAGATGACTGATCACACAGATAGTGGGAGCTATGTGAGTTATCATCTATCCCAAACTCTCCCTAGTCGAGGTTCATCTCGGATGTAGGGGTCTGAATGAACCAGACAAGACTAGTATGCGTGGAGGTTATACTTGTTGGAGCAAGTGTGAGCCGATCCCATGGCCACGGAACGGATTGTTGGACAATCGAGAAACGTTCCCATAACTGCGCATAGTTGTTCGAAGAAGCTTTATCGAACAATGGAAGTACCCACCGGACACTCCCATCGATGTATACTCTACACCGAAGTGTCTATGGGAACCGGTAAGTTGTCGAAGTGATGTCATTCGTCCTTTGGACTTACAGGACTTTATCATCACATTTGTTGCCCCATATCCTTGGTGGACCCGTCGATGTCAGCTCTGAATAAGCAGTTGACCTAAGACACGATCCAGGATTATGGCTACATACAAATGGGGATGATAAGTGATTCTGTGAAGGATTCATCTCTCAAGTGTAGCACAGGAGAGCACTGCTCATAGTCGTTCATAGTTGTGATGGTAAAACCGCTGGCTAGCGTATCAATATTATTATGATGGTTATAATAGATATTGGATTCACCATGCAACTCACTGAAGATGCCCGTGGATGTATTATTGGGATAGACACTTCATCGATCCTAGATACATTCGAGCAAGTCAGATGAAGGGACGTTACCATCGCCGCGTTGAGCGCAACAGGCTTCGCAACGAAAGGGTTAGCTTTGAGAAACCTCTCAAACGTCCTCATGTATTAATATTGCAAATGGAACCGTCTAGGAATTCCATGTTGCCTCGTCTAGGACTTGCTTAATACGATGAGGCCCTATGGGTCACACTATGTGGTGATTCAACCTATCAGAATATCCTTGAAGATGGAATCGCAATTAATTTGGAATTAATTGTGATTGATGGATTATAATTAATTTGGAATTAATTATATTATATAGTGGCTCAATTAATGATTTGGAATTATTAATTGAATTGGCTAATTAATTGTATTTTATGTAAATACAATTAAAGATTATATTTTGGAAATATAATAGAGGTTTGATTTAAAAGGATATGTTAATTTAGAATTAACATATGCACATGGACAATATCTACTTGGAGTTTGAATTGCCTTAGAACTATAAGTGGGTCCCAAAATCGAGACACACCTACTGTCCCTAGGAGAGCGCGCGCGCGCATAGGCTGGATAGGGGAAGGAGTTCGACTCCTTCCTCTATTAGAAGTCTAAGGGATAACTTAGATTTACCTGATTGAGTTTTAATTTGATTGGGAATGAATCTAGACTTGAAATTGGTTTCCTAGTGCGATAAGAATTAGATTCTTATTCCTTTATGAAGTCTAATTGCTTATGCTTTAGGCTTCTATTGACTACTATATATAGTAGACTATTAGAGAGCTTTAGACACAGACTAGAATAGATTTTCACACAGTTGAAGAATCAAATTCTTAGAGAATTATTCTACCCAGTTTTCTTAGAGAAAATAAAAGCTCTCCCCTCCTCTATAAGCCACACGCGCGCGCCACCTACCGGAGGAATCGCCGCCCCATCTTCTTGGTCACACAAAGAATATCCTAGCATTCTTCCAATAGGCTGTTCATCCGTGGATACCAAGGTTGAGGTTCTAGGAGCTGGAAACTAACTTTTATTATCTTGCAGATAATCAAAGTATTGCAGATATCTTCGACTTCGACGAAGGAGAAGATACATCGGATTATTACGAAGACTTGGAAGCTGCTTTGGAAGTAAGGTTAGTCTTCTAATTGACGTGTTTAAATATATACGGCATATACATAATCAATTAACCTGTATATTAAGAAAATTTTTGAAATTCCGCTGCGTACCCTAGGGGTAACTCTGACCGTATTTTCTTACGGTGGTATCAGAGCCAAGTTAATTGATTACATATATACGTATGTATATTGTATGATTTTGTAGATATATGGATGCAATTGATTCTATGATTAATTCGATTTTCAATATTTTTGTTTTTATATAAATTTAGAATTTATATATTTTCACAAAAAAAACAAAAAATTTAAAATATATATATATTGACCGGGCCACCTGCGTGACGCAAGCGGCGGGCGCCGGCGCCCGCGTGCCGCAGGCACCCGCGCCTGCGGCCGCGGCGCCCGTGCGCCTGGGGCGCTCGGGCGCCTGCGGCACCGCAGGCGCCGTGTGCCTAGCGCCCGTGTGCCGCGGGCACCCGGGTACCTGCGGGACGCAGGTACCCGGGGGCCTGCGGACGCAGGGGGTGCCGGGCGCCGGGCGCCCGGGGCCGCAGGCACGGGACTAGGTCCCGTCCCATATTTTAATATATATATATTTTTTCCGGGTTGGACCCAAAATCGAATTTTTGAAAATTTTGAGGATTGAATTTTATATTTGGAATATAAATATGATTTAATTGTAATTGTTTTTAACTAGAGGGGTTAACTTTAATTAGTATAAAGTTAAAGGGCTTATTTGTAATTTATCAATTTATTGTTTATTGCTAATTAATCCTTCTACTTTTGAATTTTAGATTTAACACCTCCAAGGTTTCAAAAATTACAATTAAGTCCTTCGGGTTTTCGAAAATTGCTACTTGGTCAATAGAATTTTCGATTTTTCAATCTAGTCCAAATTTTCAATTATTTCATAGAGATTATAAGTATTGGATTATAATTTTCATAATGAAATTATGAAGTCATTTGTCATCCACATATGCTACTACTTGTTTCATATGCTCGATATGCTATTGTTTGACAATGCATGTTTAAACACCAAGTATTTTACTTTCCGTTCGACCGCTATGCATGCGAGGGTAGGCGGCGCCTTCTTATATGTCGGACCGCATATTTATGTATGGGTAGGCAGCACCCATTATGTGCTTGACCGCGTTTAGAACTAGAATGGATAGGCGGCATCCCTTATTTGTTTGTAGATGACTGATGACAACCCTCAAGCTACAAGCCCCAACCAATATAAGTACAGAAATATATATATGTATGTATTTCTGAGATGCTTTCCATAGGGTGCTTTAATTCTGAACTTTCATTGCGTTTTCTTGTATTGACGACCTCGTCTTACAGACTCGCAGTAATCGTCAGATTAGAGTAAGCCTATGGTTATGACTTACTGCATATTGTATCTAGCGACCTCGATAGGTACAATATGTAGGGCATCGGGTTAAATTAGATTTAACAACCAAGAGTTGCGTGACGCAATTGGATAGTCTTACTAGTCCTACCGGTCATATTATGCTATGCGACCAGCCCCCGTTGGAGTATAGCATAGTATGGATTTGGATCTTGGCCACTACGGTAACTTGTTGGACATTACCCGTATGTTTGTTGTGGGGGCAAGCATATGTGAAAATAGTGGGAGCTAAACAGCTAAAGGACCTTGTTGTTTAGTTATGTTGACTGTGTATTTAGAAATAATATTTCAATAGTTGATTTATTATTTTCGTTCTATATTATTTCTCCTGGAAAACTGAAATGGCGAGAATCTCGCTCCGTGCTGTCTTAGAGAAGCAAATTTTGACCGGACCAAACTTCCTAGATTGGATCAGGAATATATGTTTGGTGCAGAGGTACGAAAGGATTGAGTACGTCTTGGACGAGGCTAATCCCGTGTGTCCCGAGAATCAGACTGCCTATCAAGTTGCTGATTTGGAAACAAGCCAACAAGGCAAGGTCTGATAAGCATCATGAGGATGCTAGATCCGCGCAGTGTATTATGTTGGCGGCAATGAGCAATGAGCTGCAGAGGCAACATGAAAGCATGTTGTCGTATGAGATGCTGAAGCATCTTGAGTCGGTCTTGGAGACGACAGCTAGAAGTGTTGAATTTGATTTGATCAAAGAGATACACAGATGCAAGCTCAATGTAGGAGGGAATATGTCTGAACATGTTCTCAAGATGAGAATAAGATCATGGTGATCTTTGTCCTTCAATCATTGTCGAGTTCGTATTCGTAGTTCATCGTTAACCGTCATGAATGCGAAGGACGTAACACTCCCGAACTCCATAATCTTTTGAAGACATATGGCCAAACTCTTCCTAAGAAGGAAAAGTCGATTATGTATGTTGGGCAACCGTCTGACCTAAACCCGAGAAACAAAGGTGCTAAGGGTAAGGGAAAGTCGGGAGCCAAGGCTAACACTTCGAGTGATAAGCCTAAGCGTCTGAACCAGAAAATGAAGTTCAAGAGAAGCGGAACGGTACGCACAGATGAATGTCATTTCTGTAAGCAGAAAGGACATTGGAAGAAAGATTGCCCTAAGCTGAGGGCAGATCAAGCTAAGAAGCCACCGACTTCTAGCTCAGGTATGTTTGTTATTGAAATGAACATGACTACTTTTGACTCCAATGGTTGGGTATTAGATACAACATGTGGCTCGCACATTTATAATAATGTGCAAGGGGCCATTGAACACAGGCTAGTCAAGTAAGGTGAAATCAACTTGCATGTTGGGAACAACTAACCAGTTGAAGCCAAACGCGTTGGACGCTCCAAGATAGATTTACCATCAGGACAATGTTTAGAACTTGATAACGTTTATTTTGTTCCATCCATTGTCAGAAATATTATTTCCATTACATTGTTGGACAATTTGGGTTTTTCCTAATACTTGTTATTTTTTCATTAAATGACCAGTATTATGGAAAAGCTCGCTTAGTGAATGGATTATATATTTTGCAAAGTAGTCTACCTTTATTTCAAATACATAACAAACAACCGTCTTCAAGTAGGAAGAATAATCCATCTTATCTATGGCATTGTCGGCTAGGCCATATCAATGAAACACGGATTCAAAGACTAAGGAAGTTGGACTACTTAGAACCATTTGATTTTGAATCATATGGTACGTGTGAATCATGTGTTGAGGGTAAGATGACGAACAAACCTTTTGTTGGACAAGGTGTTCGTTCCACTCGCTGCTTAGAGCTCATACATACCGATGTATGTGGACCTTTTAAAGTCCATGCGCGTGGGGGGTTATCCTTACTTCGTTACCTTTACTGACGATTTCTCAAGGTATGGATATATTTATCTTATGACGAATAAATCCGAGACCTTTGGAGAATTCAAGGAGTTTAGGAATGAGGTCGAGAATGAATTGAACCTAAGGATAGTCACTCTTCGATCGGATCGAGGAGGTGAATACCTTAGTGAAGAATTTATCGACTACTTGAAGGAAAATGGAATTCAATCGCAATGGACTCCTCCTGGAACACCACTGTTAAATGGTGTGTCTGAGATACGGAATCGAACCCTGTTAGACATGGTGAAATCAATGATTGGATTCTCGACTTTTCCAAAACATCTATGGGGATATGCACTACAAACTGCAATCTACATTCTGAACCGTGTACCATCTAAATCAGTGGAGATAACTCCTTATGAGTTATGGAAGGGAAAGAAGCCCTCACTGGGCTATCTTAGACCTTGGGGCTGTCTTGCGATAGTCAAACTGATGCTCACATATTTCATAGGCTATTCTCGTTAGACGAGAGGCTATGAATTCTATCATGCTGAAGATCACTAGGTGATAGTATCTAGAAACGTTAAGTTTTTAGAAGCAGAATACCTCGAAGAAGAGAGGTTAGATGACATGATAGAACTTGAAGAAATTCAAGACTTTGACACGAGCGAACATGAGTTCTCTAAATCTTCTGATTTGGACTCAAGTTCAATGGGAGCTTTCGAAGCAGACAAGGGTAATGATATGACACTTGCTAGGCATGTCATAGTCAGTGGGAGTCATGTGATTAGATCAACAGTTGAAACCACACCAATAGAACCCGTTGTCAATCAAACTGTGCAACTAGTTGCACAAGAGCAGCCTCCCTCCCGGAATTCTTTTTTTTTTAGAGAAATACCGAAGAGACGGGAAATCTTGATGGACGAGGTAAACCCTTCTTGTTTCTTTTTCTGAACATGTCTCCGGAAAATGGAAAGAAGTAGATGGCGAGGGAACAGGGTCGCGTGGCGCGACTAGCTGCATCAGTGCCCACTGATAATGTTCGTGTTACACGAATCCAGAAAAGAAAAGCACCAGAACCAGTCGAGCTCCGTAGGTCGAAGAGGATCCTAAAAGGACCTCAGAAGCAAAGCCTTGTGATAGAAGACATCAGTGAACTTGATGTCGGCTTATCAGATCGGGAAGATCCCGAGACCTACAAAGAGGCAATAATTGATATTGACTCAGACAAATGGAAAGAGGCCATGGAATTAGAAATGGACTCCATGTACCTGAACCAAGTTTGGAACTTGGTTGACTTGCCCCAATGGGTTAGACCTATTGGGTGCAAATGGGTCTTTAAACGAAAGACAGATGTCGACGGCAAGGTACAAACGCACAAAGCTAGGCTTGTGGTGAAAGGCTACACGCAAAGGTATGGCATCGATTACGATGAAACTTTTTCACCAGTAGCAAAATTAAAGTCCATTCGAATTCTACTTGCGATAGCTGCCTACTATGATTATGAGATCTGGCAGATGGATGGAACAAAATAAACGTGTTAATTCTTCCTTAGGACATGTTAATTCTTCCTTGACGTAAGGAGTTTTGTCCGGCCACCTGTGGTAGTAGGGCAGAAGGACACCCGTCCGACCACCAGTGCTAGTTGATAGTGTATATGTCCTAGAGACTGTCCTTACTAAGGGCATGGTGCCGTATAGAGGGCATATATGTACTATTACACAGGTCAACGTAATATAATATATGTTTGTTGCATTTTACTATTGAGTATCGTTTTCATATTTATATTACACCGGGCATGCAGCATGTCATATCACTATTACTGTCTGTATTGATATTAAACATGTCCCCTCGGATAGATGACCGATCACACAGATAGTGGGAGCTATGTGAGTTATCACCTATCCCTAGTCGAGGTTCATCTCAGATGTAGGGGTCTGAATGAACCAGACAAGACTAGTACCTTCGACGGACTAAGCAAATGTTCTTGGTGTTTGGTGGAGAACCAGAATTAAAGATGTCTGGTTATGTCGACGCTGGATTTGAATCAGATCCTGATGACTTTGAGTCACAGACAGGATACGTATTCAAATTGAACGGATGAGCTATCTGTTGGAAGAGTTCTAAGCAAGCCACGATTGCTGACTCATCCACAGAAGCCGAGTACATTGCTGGATCAGAAGCTTCGAAAGAAGCTGTCTGGATTTCAGAGTTCTTGAAGGAATTGAGGGTTGTTCCTGCTCCTAGTCCAATAACGATTTATTGGGACAATACGGGCGCCGTCGCTCAAGCTAAGGAGCCTAGATCTACAAACAAGAACGTACATGTAGTTACAAAATATCACGTTATACGTGAGATTATAGATAGAGGAGAAGTTAGTATAGAACGTGTCTCTACCACGGACAACGTGGCAGATCCTTTCACCAAGGTCTTATCGGTGGAAGTCCACTTAAGACATTATGCTAATCTGGGTATTAGGCATAAAGGTGACTGGCTCTAGTCCAAGTGGGAGATTGATAGTGTATATGTCCTAGAGACAGTCCTTACTAAGGGCATGGTGCCCTTATAGAGGGCATATATGTACTATTACACAGGTCAACGTAATATAATATATGTTTGTTGAATTTTACTATTGAGTATCGCTTTCATATTTATATTACACCGGGCATGCAGCATGTCATATCACTATTACTGTCTGTATTGATATTAAACATGTCCCCTCGGATAGATGACTGATCACACAGATAGTGGGAGCTATGTGAGTTATCATCTATCCCAAACTCTCCCTAGTCGAGGTTCATCTCGGATGTAGGGGTCTGAATGAACCAGACAAGACTAGTATGCGTGGAGGTTATACTTGTTGGAGCAAGTGTGAGCCGATCCCACGGCCACGGAACGGATTGTTGGACAATCGAGAAACGTTCCCATAACTGCGCATAGTTGTTCGAAGAAGCTTTATCGAACAATGGAAGTACCCACCGGACACTCCCATCGATGTATACTCTACACCGAAGTGTCTATGGGAACCGGTAAGTTGTCGAAGTGATGTCATACGTCCTTTGGACTTACAGGATTTTATCATCACATTTGTTGCCCCATATCCTTGGTGGACCCGTCGATGTCAGCTCTGAATAAGCAGTTGACCTAAGACACGATCCAGGATTATGGCTACATACAAATGGGGATGATAAGTGATTCTGTGAAGGATTCATCTCTCAAGTGTAGCACAGGAGAGCACTGCTCATAGTCGTTCATAGTTGTGATGGTAAAACCGCTGGCTAGCGTATCAATATTATTATGATGGTCAGAATAGATATTGGATTCAGCATGCAACTCACTGAAGACGCCCGTGGATGTATTATTGGGATAGACACTTTGTTAGGAAACTTGTAATTTTGATGAGCAATTAACCATGCTAAATTAAGAACAGTCCAGTAACTAGTACTCTTAAGGTCCATAGGAATTTAGAATTTTAAGGACATTGTAAAAGAGGAACGTTTGCTGATGACTTAGATAGGTGTTAGATAAGTTATTTCTTTTGTGGATGACGTACTTTAATTTCTGTGAAGAGATTAATTTATTGACACATTTGCGTATGATGTATTTTATTTTCTGAAAAGAAAATATCTTATTGATGCTTAGCTTTGATGTATCTTATTTTCTGAAAAGAAAATGACCTATTGAAGCATTTGCTGAAGATGTATTTTGTTTATTACAAACAAATTATTGAAGCAAATAAGAAACCGGTCAGAATCTTGAAGACTTTTGAAGATCTGAAGACTTGAAGACTTGAAGACTTGAAGATTGCTGAAGACTGGTAAGGCACGTGTTGCTCAGAAAGTGAAATTTTCAGCAACAGCATTGCATAAGTGAAAATCTGAAAGACAGAGTAGGTTGTGCTTGCTGAAACTGAGAATGAACACTTGCTGATGAACATATGTGACCTCTTGCTGAATGTACGTGATTTTGCGCTCCAATGTTACTGTTTGAATTCTATTCAAAAGTGCATTTAATGCAAAGCTTACACGCAAAGGACATGAAGACTAGAAGACAAACAAAGGTTGTTGCTGAAAGTACAAAAGCAAGATAGTGACATATTAAGGAACAAAAGCCTTAGGTTTGAAATTCAAACGGCTCCTTACTTGCACTATAAATAGAGGTCATCCGGCAAAGAGTTGAAGTGTGTCAACAACGTGATCAAACTCTCACTTGTGCTTAAAATTCACAAACCTTCAAACACTCTTACTGCCATTGATCCGTTCCAAGACTTAAAGCTTAAAAAAAGCTACTTGTGAAGAAGTAGAAAAAACTCGGCTAAGAAATTAGTTAAGTGTTCTTTCTTTCGAACAAGAACAAGTCTTGACACCAGAAACAATCAAACTTGTTTACTGCAAAGTATTCCAAGTTGTGTTTCTTAGATTACTTGTTGTAACTGAATAAGTTATAATTAAGTTATCTCACCCCAAAACTCTCTAACTGAAAATACACCCTTTCAGGCGTGATATTCAGGGGGAACTTAATCGAGCAAGCTTTTGCTGATTAAAAGTACCAAGTTTGGTGGAGAACAAGGTTGAGTTCTCTAGTTTAGGTTGGAGACAAAGCAAGTGTGCTTTGGTTTCTGTTGAATCGCTTTAGATAGGAGATTGTAAGGAACCTCTATCATATCTTAGTGGATTCAGTCCTAGAAAGGACAAAGTGGATTAGTTGGGAGATTACGCCACTCTCAGATACCACTCTAAAAGTGTTTGTGTGATTTACTTACTGCATTTAGCTTTCAGCAAATTATATCTGTTTGTACACAGTCACTCACATCACTTGCTGAAACTCTTTACTAGCTGAAAAAGCACTTATCGTTTCAAAGACTTCCGCTCTCTGATTTTAAGTATCAGCAAACCAAGCTACTGTGAAGTAACTTACGCTTGCTGAGAAAGTTAAGTATCAGCAACCTCATTACTGTAAAGTAATAAGTACTTGCTGAGAAAGTTTTAAACGACAAAAGTTTGAAAAGACTATTCACCCCCCCCCCCCTCTAGTCTTTTCTTGTTGTTTAAAGGGACCAACAAGTGGTATCAGAGCAGGAGGTCCTTTAGCCTTCTGCACTGAACCTAGATCCCCTTAAG